>OY726524.1:70395019-71110519 GCA_963383655.1 Bathymodiolus septemdierum
ATTGGAAGGTCATCTATAAAGAATGCTAATTTAGTTCCGATCCGTCAATAAACATGGCCACCACAGGCCATTCTTGTTTCTGATTGGTCGATTTCTAAATATCTTCTTCTTTGTAACTGTTTAACCAAATGACCAAAACTTAGTGGGAAGCACCTATGGGAGGTTCTGTATTAAGTTTCCTCAAAGCGGAATGAAAGGTGAGCGACACAGGCCCACTGAGCCTCTAGGGTTTTTTTGGTCAATCTGAATTCTAAGATGGTTGCCACATCAGGATATAGTGTAACATATTCTGTGATTTTTTTCGTTCAGCCGATTTATACTGATTTTGCAAATTTTATTAAAATCTTTTCCTTAGAAAGCATTGATCCAAATGAAACCAAATTTGAGTGGGTTGTCTTTGGGCATTCTAATTGTGTATGACAGTCCTGTCATCCATGCAAGATGGCCACCGTTACTGAAAATAGAAATTTCTATTAATGGCAAAAATAGGTTAATCGTGGAATCTGCTGAAATATACATATGACATGTTTAATACATGTTCCAATTTTTTTTAATATAAGATTTAGAAGTTATATTTTAAAAAGATAACAATTTACTGCAATTTTGAGGATTTACTGGCTTTGCTACACGTTGGACAAGTAAAACTGCATTTGCGACTATCAAATCCTCAATTGACGTCAACAACTCTTTAATATAATACAGTCATTCTTTATTTTTCTCAGAAACCACTGAACCGTATCCACATTACATACATGTAACATATATTGTTGAATAATAATACCCTTTAAAAATTCTTATCATTTTTTTAACAATTAAATTAAAATCTAATTTATGCAGAAAAAAAACTATGTATAGGTAGACTGGAAAGTTATAAACTTGAAGAATGCAGAAATTTGACCGTAATTAATACTACTGTTATTTCTACCGATCTTTTATACCATGACGTAGCATTTGAACCAGGATGTTGGTGAAACATATTGAAACACACAAATATGAAATATGATGTCGTAAATACATGCATAATTTAATACATATATATATATATATATATATATATATATATATATATATATATAAGGATATTATTGCTTATGATGATTTATTTGGAATTTTAAACAATATAAGATTTAAAAGGCCTTTAGACAGTATTCAGATATTTTTGACAGAAATACTTGATAAACTAGGTTATGTATGCATAACGTTGTAATAGAAGATCATTAAAGCCTCACATTAAAATATTAAATGGTCTAAATGTATATTGTTAGCCCCCAAAAGATATTTTATCAGTAATCACTCTGTTGTGGTATGGTCAGTCTGACTCTCTGCAGAAAAGATTGTTTATATTAAATAGACTGCTTTTGAAATTTGGAGATTTAAATATTTTGAAACAATGTAGAACCGACCATGCATTTGGGGCTGTTCAATGTTAGATTCTAATGTCATAGAGATATGGCATGACGATTAGATGAAAGTTCATGCAAGTCACTAACCATTTTAAGTTAGAGGAGGATTAGGGTTACAGTGTTTAAGGCCACTTTCAACAATATTTCAGTTACCGGTATATCATGGTGGTCAGTTTTATTGGTGGAGGAAACTAGAGTCAGTACCTGGGATTCAAACTCACAACGATGGTAAATCCAACTAACATAACATCATGGCCATGACTGCCCCTGGTATAAACTATAAGATAGTCTTTAATTTGACCACTTAAAATTAACAGTTTTCCGCCTTATTTGTGCACATGAAAACAAATTTTAACGTAATGTGACAATCTCTGTACTATATGAATATGTTTAATATAATAACACATACACAGATTTTACTCTATGTTTAATATAATAACACATACACAGATTTTACTCTATGTTTAATATAATAACACATACACAGATTTTACTCTATGTTTAATATAATAACACATACACAGATTTTACTCTATGTTTAATATAATAACACATACACAGATTTTACTCTATGTTTAATATAATAACACATACACAGATTTTACTCTATGTTTAATATAATAACACATACACAGATTTTACTCTATGTTTAATATAATAACACATACACAGACTTTACTCTATGTTTAATATAATAACACATACACAGACTTTACTCTATGTTTAATATAATAACACATACACAGATTTTACTCTATGTTTAATATAATAACACATACACAGATTTTACTCTATGTTTAATATAATAACACATACACAGATTTTACTCTATGTTTAATATAATAACACATACACAGATTTTACTCTATGTTTAATATAATAACACATACACAGATTTTACTCTATGTTTAATATAATAACACGTACACAGATTTTACTCTATGTTTAATATAATAACACGTACACAGATTTTACTCTATGTTTAATATAATAACACGTACACAGATTTTACTCTATGTTTAATATAATAACACGTACACAGATTTTACTCTATGTTTAATATAATAACACGTACACAGATTTTACTCTATGTTTAATATAATAACACGTACACAGATTTTACTCTATGTTTAATAAAATAACACGTACACAGATTTTACTCTATGTTTAATATAATAACACGTACACAGATTTTACTCTATGTTTAATATAATAACACGTACACAGATTTTACTCTATGTTTAATATAATAACACGTACACAGATTTTACTCTATGTTTAATATAATAACACGTACACAGATTTTACTCTATGTTTAATATAATAACACATACACAGATTTTACTCTATGTTTAATATAATAACACATACACAGATTTTACTCTATGTTTAATATAATAACACATACACAGATTTTACTCTATGTTTAATATAATAACACATACACAGATTTTACTCTATGTTTAATATAATAACACATACACAGATTTTACTCTATGTTTAATATAATAACACATACACAGATTTTACTCTATGTTTAATATAATAACACATACACAGATTTTACTCTATGTTTAATATAATAACACATACACAGATTTTACTCTATGTTTAATATAATAACACATACACAGACTTTACTCTATGTTTAATATAATAACACATACACAGATTTTACTCTATGTTTAATATAATAACACGTACACAGATTTTACTCTATGTTTAATATAATAACACGTACACAGATTTTACTCTATGTTTAATATAATAACACGTACACAGATTTTACTCTATGTTTAATATAATAACACATACACAGATTTTACTCTATGTTTAATATAATAACACATACACAGATTTTACTCTATGTTTAATATAATAACACATACACAGATTTTACTCTATGTTTAATATAATAACACATACACAGATTTTACTCTATGTTTAATATAATAACACATACACAGATTTTACTCTATGTTTAATATAATAACACATACACAGATTTTACTCTATGTTTAATATAATAACACATACACAGATTTTACTCTATGTTTAATATAATAACACATACACAGATTTTACTCTATGTTTAATATAATAACACATACACAGACTTTACTCTATGTTTAATATAATAACACATACACAGATTTTACTCTATGTTTAATATAATAACACATACACAGATTTTACTCTATGTTTAATATAATAACACATACACAGATTTTACTCTATGTTTAATATAATAACACATACACAGATTTTACTCTATGTTTAATATAATAACACATACACAGATTTTACTCTATGTTTAATATAATAACACATACACAGATTTTACTCTATGTTTAATATAATAACACATACACAGATTTTACTCTATGTTTAATATAATAACACATACACAGATTTTACTCTATGTTTAATATAATAACACATACACAGATTTTACTCTATGTTTAATATAATAACACATACACAGATTTTACTCTATGTTTAATATAATAACACGTACACAGATTTTACTCTATGTTTAATATAATAACACGTACACAGATTTTACTCTATGTTTAATAAAATAACACGTACACAGATTTTACTCTATGTTTAATATAATAACACGTACACAGATTTTACTCTATGTTTAATATAATAACACGTACACAGATTTTACTCTATGTTTAATATAATAACACGTACACAGATTTTACTCTATGTTTAATAAAATAACACGTACACAGATTTTACTCTATGTTTAATATAATAACACGTACACAGATTTTACTCTATGTTTAATATAATAACACGTACACAGATTTTACTCTATGTTTAATAAAATAACACGTACACAGATTTTACTCTATGTTTAATATAATAACACGTACACAGATTTTACTCTATGTTTAATATAATAACACATACACAGATTTTACTCTATGTTTAATATAATAACACATACACAGATTTTACTCTATGTTTAATATAATAACACATACACAGATTTTACTCTATGTTTAATATAATAACACGTACACAGATTTTACTCTATGTTTAATATAATAACACGTACACAGATTTTACTCTATGTTTAATATAATAACACATACACAGATTTTACTCTATGTTTAATATAATAACACATACACAGATTTTACTCTATGTTTAATATAATAACACATACACAGATTTTACTCTATGTTTAATATAATAACACATACACAGATTTTACTCTATGTTTAATATAATAACACATACACAGATTTTACTCTATGTTTAATATAATAACACGTACACAGATTTTACTCTATGTTTAATATAATAACACGTACACAGATTTTACTCTATGTTTAATATAATAACACATACACAGATTTTACTCTATGTTTAATATAATAACACATACACAGATTTTACTCTATGTTTAATATAATAACACGTACACAGATTTTACTCTATGTTTAATATTATAACACATACACAGATTTTACTCTATGTTTAATATAATAACACATACACAGATTTTACTCTATGTTTAATATAATAACACATACACAGATTTTACTCTATGTTTAATATAATAACACATACACAGATTTTACTCTATGTTTAATATAATAACACATACACAGATTTTACTCTATGTATAGTTAGTTCTTTTTGATTGAACAGATTTTCTGTAAAGTATTGTCATAAAAAATCATTAAGAAAAGATATATAGACATAAACTGTCAATAAAATCACATCTGTTATAGGAGAACAAACATTGTTCTTTTCAAGTCATCTCATTTTATTAGCTCACCTGGCCTAAGGCCATGTGAGCTTTTGCCATCACTTGGTGTCCGTCATCCGTCGTCGTCCGTCCGTCGTACGTCATAAACTTTCACATTTAAATCTTCTCCTCTGAAACCCCTGAACCAAATTAAACCAAACCTGGCAGGGATGGTCCTGAATAGATTCCTTTCAAAATTGTGTCCGACAGACCCCCCTCCATTCAAGATGGCTGCTGTTACTAAAAATAGAAATTTCTTCAATTCTCCATTGCTGCTTTATTATAAATCTAAATGAGCTCAAATTTTTACTGCAGCTATTTTTTTTATACATGGCAATGAATAATTTAACTCTGTTTTAAAAAAACCTGTATATTTTTCTTTGTGAAGAGCAAAATTTTATTCATGTCATCAGGAAATTTAAAAAAATGACGGTGATGTTTTTTCACAGGGTTTTGGTCCGGCCTCCCCATTTTTACAGCCAAAATTGTAGAGGGTCCACGAAGAGCTTTTTGTTAACGATCACTAAAACTTAATTTTGATGTTGTTGCACACTGTAAAGCAGCTTTCATGAATGGACCCTTACCAGTATATTTCAACCAATAGAAATGGAGAATCTTTATTTAATATAGAACTTTCAATATTTTTCAAGTGTACCAGTAAATTACTATTTACAGGCTGTACTTTTTCTTAAAATTTGAAAATATTCTTGAATATCTTAAGCAACCGTCTTTGAAACAAGAAGTTACCTATTACCATTTTAAGTGGGTAAAAAAGTACCTGGTACCACCCCTTACTAAAAGGCCTGTTAATATAAAATGATGTATAATGTATCTATAGACAGGTTTTTCAAATTATCCGCCTTAGTACTGCATGCCACCGCTAGATAACATGGTTTTGAGATAAGCTGGTGATAAACCTGTCTATAATCTACATCTGTGCAAGTTCCTGTGTTACTGGATAAT
Source organism: Bathymodiolus septemdierum (assembly GCA_963383655.1). NCBI lineage: Eukaryota > Metazoa > Mollusca > Bivalvia > Mytilida > Modiolidae > Bathymodiolus > Bathymodiolus septemdierum. Next base: position 70,401,158 of record OY726524.1, read on the forward strand.
CTTACAATAATTTGCATATTTATAGCAAAATCTCTTGAAAAAACAAATAAGCTCTTCAAATTTGTCTTCATTCAGGAAAAGATCAAGTGTAATAGACAGGAAAGGAATTAATGAATCAAGGTTTAAGGAAAGGCCACACCAAATTAATTTCTTCTTCTTGTGCCTTAAATTTCTTTGTTCAGAGTTTTTTTTAATACTGTTTCTTGTACTTTTCTGAAAATTTCATTCCTTTTTATCTCAATATAGGTAAATGCACAAGTGAGCACTTTCCATCATTTTGTGTCAGTCATCTGTGAGGTTTTTTTTACATTTTGATCTTCTCAAGAATCACGTTGCCAGATTGGACTGGGGTTGCATATGATAATTCTTGGATGGCCCTCTTTCCAAGATATGTCTGGTGACCTTGACAGACATCCAAAATGGCCACCATTGCTTCTAATTTGTTGAAAATATTGGAAATCTTTTAAAATAATTGTCAGAAGCACTGGATAGAATGCAACCAAATTTAGTATAAATATTCCTTTAATAGTCGCTTTTGAAATTGTGTCGGTTGACCCCATCAGTTATCCCATCATTTGCTTCACATTACAACTATGAAGTGGCCATCTTGGAAAGTAGATATCATTCCATCAATAAAGTTTGTCTACATATCAATATTTTGTAATTTGAGAGAATGAAATTAAAATATCTCTCCAATATTTGAGATAGAATATATCAACAAACAAGTGCTTGATTTGGTTTGACATAAAGTAGGTATTTTTGTCAACATTGTGATTGTACACTCTCAGGAACTACAGGTACACAACATATCTGTTAAAACCTTAACCTTTATCTTATTTGTTTTAGATATGACAGCCTTAATTTGTTTTTTGCTGGTCGGTTGGTCAGTAATTTCAATGTTCATTTTGGTTGGCAAGATGAGAACTATTTTTATCATTTCGGTGTTTACTGTATGATTTCTTACCACTTCCTGTTTGTGCATTCCTGTTCTGTCTATTTGTTTCATTTATGAGACATTTTTTGATTTGTGCAAATCTTCCTTGTTTAAACGAAAATAATAGATTGGAGGTTTCTGGATGATGTGGATAACTGGGTATTAGGAATTTGAATTTCGTTGGTGTTTTAAATAAGGGTAATAACAAAATTACTGAACTCCGAACAATCTTACAAAGGGAAAGTCAAAACTCATAAGTATATAAACAGACAAAATCAGTCAACAACCAGAAAACTGTGAAAACCGTAATGACCCTGACTTGGTACAGGCATTTCTAAAGAAATGGTGGGTTGAATCAGATTTTAAAGCGCCAAACCTCCCCCTTTCATTACGGATCAAAGTTTCCGGCTGTCATTATTTTATGGATCTTGATACATGATATTCCCTAAAATTAAGTTTTGATATTTTCTGTTGCTTTTATCTATCTAAAATATTCAGGTTAAAGTTAAGTTACTTAAAATGTTGTATATGGCATACTAAAACTTCTAGAAGGACATCTGGTAGATTAGAGAGAGCACCCCTTTTGCAGGTGAAATTCCACACCAGTGTGGAGGTGTACCAATCTGATTAAAATTAGCTTTTTGTTTGGCTCCGATTACTACACACTATGTCACGAAGTACCTAGTAATCCAGCCAAACAAACAGCTGATTTTAATCAGATTGGAGGTGTACTTGATTGTCTTGATATCATGCTATATGACAAAAGTTTGTCAGTGTCACTTTAGGAGGGTCTGCAGTTTTCTCTGTGCAATTCTATGTTCACAGTCAATAAAACTGATTGCCACAATGTAAAGGAATAGTGGTTGAAAGTGGCATTATTAGCCACACATAATCCACCATTGATGAAATTACTTTTAAATGACATTACATTGTGGTCTTAATTTTCTGTCTTACAGAAAATCCTTTTTGTGAGACAATTCATCTTGATTTTCTAACAGAATAAGGCATCTTTATGCTTCTACATTTTGTAGAAAATAATGCTGGTACAGTAGTCCTCTCTCTTACCAGGCTACCCCCTTCTGTAATGAAAACGTGACCTTATTACGGAGGTGGCCTCTCGAGGGGGCAATTTAGTAGTATTTTACTTTCTCAGTGTGTGTGAAATCCTGCCTGATAAATTAGAGGGATGAACTTTGATGATAGTGACCTTATTACGGAGGTGGCCTCTCGAGAGGGAAAATTTAGTAGTATTTTACTATCTCAGTGCATGTGAAATCTAGCTTGATAAGAGGGGGGGGGGTCTTTGGTGGGAGTGACCGTATAAGAGGGGGGTGGCCTTTGGTGGGAGTGACCTTATAAAAGGGGTTACGACTGTTGTATTATACCTAATGGTTATATAACTACAGTAAAACTTGTCTATACAGAACCTCCTTGCAACAGGCAAAAAATTAATAAGAATTGTAAAAAATGAAAATTAATAAAAAATTGTCATGCCAGGCATGCGCCGGAAAGTAACCTTCATCAAGTTGAAGATTTTCCGTACTTAAAGAAGAAGAAGAAGAACCAACTTTTCCATTCAGAATAGACAGGTGTTCGATTTATACAGTCTTAAATTAACAAGGATTTTCTTCATTGGGACTTTATACAGGGATTCCAGTTAATTCAGGGTAACAGGGTTCGGTTTAAACAGGTTTCACAGTAGTTATAAGTTTTGTTGTATTGTGTAGATTGTATTTTACAGTTCTTACTTAGAGCACTATTTGAAATACAAACAAATAAGTTCTCATTATTTATGTATACAATTTGTTAACTAGTCCTTTCATGTGTAAACTGCATGTTAATTTCACATAACAATTTGAACAGGTACACAATACATCTGATGAAATTATATGTTTAAAAGACATGAAGTGAATCTTTTTGATTCAGTGATTTAAATTGAAATCATTAAAATGTTGTTTTTATTTAAAGTTGACAACAAGAGGGGTATTTTTCGTAATAAGAAGGTCATCATTTATATAGTTGTGATAAATTAAAACATGAAAAATTTCATGTCTGAGCACCATGATCCTCAGTGGGCTCAGGGAGCCGTCGTCATCATGATCGTATGGTATTTGGATTTACAACTACCTATGCAATTAGTGCCCATTACTATTGAAGTTTTGAGTTTGAATCCCGATCATGCCGAGGTGTACTTGATACAACATTATGTGATAAAGTTTGTGAGTGAATTGCAGCAGGTCGGTGGTTTTCTCAGAACCATGATATAACTGAAATATTGCTGAAAGTGGCATTAAACACCATGACCCTAACCCTAACACTCAATTATACTCTTGAGGGACTGTATTCCAGTAGTATGATGGTAGCATCAATGTCTCAGATAACATTGTATCTATCCTTGTTCAGGCCATGATTGTGTGCCTATCTTAAACAAATTAGCACACCACTAGGAAGGGAGTCACCTTTTTCTCACTACCTGAATAGTGTTATACAGACACGTAATTCTTGTTTTGATTCCTCAAACATGGTTTCTCGAACTACCATTAGTATCACAATGAAAGAAAGAATTCTCTTGTTAGCATTATTTGGAGCAAAAATTTCCCGAGCTGTTTAATATGATACTCCATTTCAATCCACTTATATCAGGCTTGATTGATTGATTGGTGTTTAATGCCAACTTTAACAATATTTGAGCTATTTTGTGGCATGTTTTATTTAGGCTAGCAATTATAAAGCCCTGATTTAGGGTGTTGAAGGTGAGGAGGATTAAAGGATGAGAAGTGAGGGTTAAAATGAATGCATGGATATATTGACGGGAATTTACGAGAAAAAGGGGGGGGGGGGTGAGGATAGGATAATTTATTGTAGAAATGATCATTTTTGCCAGTCATGTTTATCTACTAGTATAAATTTGTGATGCGTTACATAATATTTATGCATGAGTAACCAAACAGTCTTACTTCATTTAGTGTTTGCAGTAAATTGCCTTAGATCTAAATCGTAGAAGCTTTCTGAAGCATCACTGAAATTCAAAAGTCTATATAAGGCTTGGTTTAAACCTGTGATATAAGCGGAGACTTTATTTTACAAGGTATAATAATACTACAAATAAATAATAAATTTTATTGATATTTGCCTGCTGAAATACTCTACATTATGACGGAGTATTATATTTAACTGATCAATTTAGGATCTAAGGGCGTGCCCCAAAGGTAGCTTGTACAATCCTTTACAAGTTTGTGGAGTTTTTATGGAAAAATATGATGAGTCAAATGAATGTTGTATCATATTAGATGAAAACTGAGTCTTGCGTGAAGTCATGCGAGACATTCATAATATACATGACATTTTTTAGGTGATTTTGACAGATCGTATTTACCTATATACCTGCGTCAAAAAAATGGGGTACTGTCTATGTATTACATCAAGAATTTAGGATATGTAACTTGCATTGACTGTGTGGATTTTTACCTGTGCATTGACAAATTTTACAAATTGTTTTTTTGTATTTTTGTGGATTTTAACGATTGTAAACTAGTCTCAACTTTCCCAGGATATTTGTGTTATACCTGAGGGATTGTAAATTATATATCTGTTGTGTATACATTTATATATATTGAATAGGAGTATCATTACAAGGTAGGTCTGCTCAAATTTTATGACACTGCATTTTCCAGGCATCTGTTGCATTATGTATAGATATAAATATACAAACATGTACTAGTATATGTTTTATTATTATGTACATTCATAATTGCAATTTGCACAATTTTATATGCAAATTAAAAAAAATCATCCAATACCTTTATTATCTAAAAAAAAACATTTATGCATAAAATATGTAAAAATTGTGCAGGAAGTACTTTATATTAATTAAGTTTGTAGTAACATTAACACAGTAACTGACATTTTCAGATCATATCTTCATTTTTTTTTTGTTCTACTATAATCTACATGGACAGTCAACCTGGTTTTATGCTCTCCAATGATGCCATGGGGTCCTACAAAAGGGTCATATAGATGGTCATGTTAAAGTAATGTGAAATGTACAAGTGAAATTAATATTGTCACACAAGACATGCAGGTTACATATCACTTAATAGAATATGATTTTTATTTTTATTTCAGTCATAGTCATTGTATGTCCCACTTCAAATAGAAAAAAAATATTTTACAAGGATCAAATCCCAAAACACTATACAGTCAAACCTGTATATAAAGGATACTCAAGGGAACCTGAAAATGTGCCCTTTATGAGCAGTTGCCCTTTATATACAGGTTAAAATTATATGTACTACTTAATTTGAAAAATAAGATTGCCCTTTATAGACAGTGATTTGTTATATAGAGGTGCCATTTAATTTATGGCAGGTTTGAATGTATATCCTATATATGTCCCTCTCTCTCTCTTCTTGTACCTCTCACTCCTAAAGAACATTCATGTGGAAAAATTGTCTCCTCACAATTTTGTTAAGAACAACTTATAAATAGAAATACTTGTAGTGTCTTATTTCTCCACTGGTTATGCTAGACAATTCAAATTTGGCTCAATTTACCCCAAGTGTGCATATGTTTGGAGAATGACACACTCCTTGTACACTAAAAGACAATGAGTAGTCATAGGTGCAGTGTTGCAAGGGAAATTATTCTGACCCTACCTTTTTATCCTGTGTTTTATAACTGTATATTAAAATATTCGCCCTTAATTCATTTACAGAATGTGTTGTTTGTAAATTTGTGGTGAATATAGCTAAAATGTTGCTCGCTTGAAATTAATATTAGAACTGGGCATTTAGTTATTTTATTTTGTAAAGATGCCCTGTTGTGTAACCAAAACCCAAATTTTATCTGAATGTAACCACAACTCAAATCTCACTGGCATGTAACCTAAAACCCAAATCTCACCTGCGAAAAGCTTTAAAGAAAGAAATTAGTCGTTGACATTGTTTTTAAAACAGTCATATTACCAAAAATATGAAACCATAATAAGAAAATGAACAGACGGTGGAACACGATGACAATAGATGGAAAAAAAATAGTGACCCAGTTAAGGCCCACAATCGGCATAAAACATCTGTTCATGGATTAGTTTGGAAATATGCAGTGTCCTCAATTTCATGCAAAGTACTATAGTGAATTTCCTAGCATAGTTCTATGCAGATTACTTAGGTTCATGCATAATGTTCAATTTTCATGCTAAAAAGAATACGGTTGGTTGGCTAATGTTCATGCATATTATTAATTTCCAAGTATAGAAACAAGCGTTATTCCTCGCCTTTCATAAATGTTGTCAAGGGTGTCTTCTTCGTGGTCCGCGTTACATTAGTACCAGTTTCATACTTGTCTGCGCCCTCCGCTGTACATAGCTACATGGTACCAGGAAAGTTTATTCGCAGGCTGAAAAGTTTATTCGTCTAGTACGAATAAAGCAAAAATTTATTCGTATAGCATATTTGTACAGCAAATGTACTGATTGCAGGATAAATGGATTGCTTAGGTTCATACACAGTTTTCGATTTTCAAATTGTATGTAGATTGCTTAGGTTGTATTCAATTTACAAGCTAGAAAAGACCATACATGATTGTCATAGTTCAATACTTTGAAATTAATTTTTTTTAAGACAAATATAGTATGCACACCTCAGGGAAAAGTAAACAAAGTGATAAAAATATCTGACTTTGAAACTATCTGTTAACTAAGTTAATTTAAAACATTGATTTGCTTTAATGACTTGTGTTGTATCTGACCTACCGGGTATGACACCCACAAGGTTACGACATGCTCCACCGACCAAATGAAGACTCTAAATTGATGAATTGACGATTATTTCATTTCCTGTCGTGCAAGGTTGATTCACCTTACATTGTAAATGGAAAGTAAAGTAACTCGTCTTCAAAAATATTGATTTTTGGTAACAAATTTAAAGTTTAACTTTCTTTACACATACAGCTATTTTCAGATGTGCGTAATATTGTACAATGTTGGTTTTCCTATTTTCGTCTTAAAATAATCTCGAGGTCGTCTACAAACCACCCTTGTTATTTAATGATAAAACTGTTTGAAACATACCCAAAACATGGAGCCTTCATTTTAAAATTGGAAAAATGGCTGAATCCTATTGATCAACAACATTAATAACAGTTATTAGATTTAATTGTTTGCATGTATAGGAGTTATTTAAACATTTACCCAATAGATCATCCATTAAATAATTGGAGTTAAAAAGTTTGTGGATGAAATATATGGATATATAAAAAGAACTCAATATAATATAATCCATCACGGCCTGAATATGCAGATTTGTGGAGTAGGATTATGCAATACCTTTGAGGTAAAGTTTAACTTTCAATATAACTCTGTTTTTAAAATCAATTCATTTTTACTTTGAATTTAAAGTCTGATACTATGGGATATACATATTTGGAATGTACCACTTTAACATGGGACGATAGTTTGACACGATCAACATTTTTATTATATGAATGATAGGCTTATGGAGATCACTCAATGTAACATAGTATATGATTGTGACTTATGACACTGATCAGCTTCCATATTTCATGGTCTATGTTTGCAATGGGCTTGTGATAATGTTTTTGCAAAAAAAAATATACAGGTTCTTTGACCAAAATTGCAGCTTAATTGCATCTTTCATATTTTACACAATGGTAGGCAAATTTGTATGGAAGTCATCCCTCAGCCAAAATTGTAGATTATTTGAATTTTTGTTTTGGGGATTCACATACTGGGATGCAAGTTTGTAAGGAAGGTCTTCCTCCTTTATCAGCAAAAGCTTATACAACTGGTGCACCTGACCCATATAATGCTGTGGGCTATTGCACTTATTTCCATCTGTATGTCTGTCTGTGTCAGTACACTGTCGGTTAAATTTTTTTCTTCCCAAAATCAATTGGGCAAATGATCCAAAACTTTGCAGGAATGGTACTTCTTTTCAAATTTATGGTTCAAAGTTCTAAGGTGGCTTACAGTGCATATACCAATATATATTATGATTTATATTTTGGTCTTTTTTTCCCCCGAGAAACTGATGCAACAGCTATATGTTAAGAATTTTTTTTAAAGAAAGCTAAATAACATTTACTCTTTAATGGTGTGTTGTTAACAAAGAAGTAGTAGATATTAATTTTTACAATCCTAAAATGGTTTGACCTGACAAGTCATAAAACCCCAGATCTTCAATATTTGAGATTTGAAGCAAGCATGTGAGCCATTACATTGCATATAATTAATAAACAGTGGTCTCTATGGCCATATTTATAATTTATATGTTCTGTTTTTATACCCCCACTCATAGAGTGGGGGCTTTATTGCAATCACCTTGTCCGTCCGTTCACACTTTTGTAACAGGTATCTCAGCTTCTACCGGAAGAAATGATTTTATATTTGATATATGGCTTTGGCATGGTGACTTGTACCATGTCTCCCCTTTCCAGGTTTACTGCACATCTACTTCCTGTTTACCGTACGACTTACAAAAGAACGAGTGGGGGTATTCTTAGCACGACGTAGCGTGCAACATCTTGTTTAATCAGTTGAGGGGTTCATGCTCTTTAGCAAGGTTTTTATGTTTACATTTTGTATCCATGTGAATTCTTTTGGGCCAATATTGAAATTAGATTAATATCATATTAAAATGTTTTATCATATTCTTACTGTTTCATCTCTGCTTAAATTTTTGTCATTTTTATCATACCAGTATTTTATTGCCATTTTATGTCTTGAATAAATTAAATGAAACTTAAAATGGGTGTAATAACCTGTTGTTGATACACACACTTCTATAGGGCAGACAAACATTTCTTCAGAATTTTGTTAGTTTTGATATTTTCGTAAACTTTTGTATAGTAAATTTATATTTAAACTTTTGATCTTATATATGGTCATCTTGTATGTGCACGTTACTTTATTTACAAACAAATGGTCCCACGCTCTAAATTGAAAGTAAAGTAAGCTATCATTGTAAATAAAATTTTATGAGAGATACTCAAGCTGAATACAGGTAAAGTTATAAATCGTGTTTACAATTTTATTGTTGGATCTGCCTGGGTTTTCCATTTAATATTGTATTAGTGGGATGACTCGATTGTAATGATACATGCAGGTTATATTTAGAGACTATATTATATAGGGACTATATTTAGGGATATATAACAGTTAGAGACTTTTCAATTTTTATTTGTTACAAGCTATGTAAATTGATTTTCTTTTAAACATCTAATGTTCAACCAATTAGATCAATGAATATTTACTTCCTTATCAAACAAGACCTTATTGCTTCTTAAATGTTGTAATACCACAATGACACTGTGAAACCCTGTTGTAATAGACCACAGTGTAATAAAGGAACAGGATTATGGTGTTTAATGTCACTTTCAACAATATTTCAGTTATATCGTGGCAGTCAGTTTTATTGGTGGAGGAAACTGGAGTACCCGTAGAAAACCGGTGACCTGTCGCAGGTCACTAACAAACTTCATCACATAATGTTGTATTGAGTACACCTCACCTGAGCAGGATTCAAACTCACAACTTAATTGGTGATAGACACTGATTGCATAGGTAATTGTAAATCCAACTACCATACAATCATGACCTCGATGGTCCCCTTGTAATTAGAAGACAATGTAAAAAGACTCTGTGTTTAAATAGGGGATATAATTTCGGAGTTTCGTGTTTCACTAAAAAGTCTGATTTCATATCATTTACAAGTACCAGTCGGTTCAATGTTCTATTTTCTAATATTGTTAAACCTCATAGGACAAATTATAGAAACATTAATTTCAAACAGATTTTAAAAAGCTACTCGAACAAGGCTACGTTACTACTTGGTTGAAGTCATCACTACAAAAATTATATGATTTCATCACGGACTGGTTGACCGTTGCGAAACAGCCATTTCTCAAATGGCAATGGATTTTTTCTATTTTACATATATTTTTATTCTTTCCTCTACCACAGAAAAGATTTTTACTGAACTTAACTATATGAGTTAACACAGTCTCTTATAAGAAACAGGAACTGCTTTTGTGAGGACTCCCAGGTTTTTTGTTGGTGTCCGTCTTACTCATATTTTTAGTTTTCTGTTTGTCTTCGTTCTGTGTGTTCTGCCCAATATTACCTGTGCGTCTGGATTGTCTATTTTTTAATTCCCTCTTCGGTTTTCTCTATCGTTTATTTAGAATAATATTATTGTAAAATATTTTTTTTCATAATTTCCACCTTTTGAACGAAAAACAAATTGGTAAAACGAAGATAGCTTATAAGAACATAAATATTTCAACTACGGGCACATGAACTTGAAACTCCCCATCATACAAATACTTACCAGTGTATGATATGTGAACATTTTTAATTCTATACGTGTATATATACTTAGAATACATTTTTTTTTTTTTTTTTTTCTAAACTGAATCTCCATTAGAACAACTTTTATGATCAGAATAGACACGTGTTCTGTTTTGACAGGTTAAATTAACAAAAATTTCATTAATTGGGTCTTTATGTAAAGTTTGGTTTATGCAGGATTCTGGTTTATTCAGGGTTCAGTTTAGAAAGGTTTCACTGTGCTATAAGAGAGGTCCTACTTGAGTACAATGCATGTTATACTGGTACATGTACTTGGATTAACAAAATCTACATGTATCATTTACATGTACATGTATTTGCAAAAATAAATGTTTGACATTTTGTGGAAATTCAATGTGAAACACTATAATAAAAACATAGATATCAAATAGAATGAAAAGCAAAATAATTTAAAAGTGTTAAATGATGTAAAATTAATTTAAAAAAAACGGAACATTAATTTAATAGTAAGACATATTTAAGTTCATTAAGTAAATACAAGTGTTCTTAAAAAGATGAAAATTGCTCTGTGCACTGTAATAAAGAAATTACTGATTTATTTTCTGATTTAAAGGCATTGCCTAATTGTTTAAATGATTACTTCAGAGTTATTTAAACCTTAAAAATTCAATTGTCAACTAGCTAGATATTTTAACAACAATATTTGAAATATTTGTATCTGATTGTAAAGACAAGATAATTATTTAAATGGGGAGGATTGTGATACTATTGTGATAAAATAAAACAAACTTTGAGTGGATTTTAATATCATGTGTAGATATGATTACGAGATTTGAGATTCGTTGGCGTGGTTATTGGAAAGTCCTTTTTTTCCAGACTTGAAGGGGTTACCATCAGATTAAATGGGTTTTTGTCAGATCATGGAGGTATTATGGTACCTCCACGGTCAGATATTACTGAAATCCTTGTATACATATACATGTACATACATTAATCTACCTTAGATTTTGATATGTCAAATGTTGATATTTTTTGGAATGGGAAATTTCCAAGGACATCATATGAAGATTATTCCATCCACTTTTTTATTGAAGTGCCTGTACCAAGCCAGGAGAGTGAGCAGTCGTGTATAAATGAATAGCCCCCTCCCTCCTCTTATAATGCCCCCCTTTCTGCTATGAAAAAGTGGCCTTATAAGAGGGGTGTCCTTTCTTGAAGGAGACAATTTAGTAGTATTTTACTATCTGTGCATAGGAAATCTGGCCTGATAAGAGGGGTGGCCTTTGCTGGTGGTGGCCTCATAAGAGGGGGACTATACTGTTCATGTGTAAGGGGTATACATTTTGCCTCTGCATGTTGCTACGATTGTCCAATTAGATTTTTTGAACTATTCTGACCATGTGGTGTATTTTTCCTTCATTTTAACCTTGCAATTTCCTCCTGAGTGATCATGCTGTACATTTACCAGGTGAAAACTAGCGGTTAACTGCAAAATGCACTTTCTAGTCATAAAAAAGCCAGTACATTTATGATGCTGGAAGACAAGCTGCACACAAAAAAACAATGAAAATACATGTTTTTTTGGTGGAATCTTGCCAAATGATGTTTTATACTCATGTTTTGAATTATCTAATTAACTTTCAACAAAAAAAAAACTTTCAAAAAAATTACCAAGCTTACAGGTACTCTCCCTTTAAAAAAATGACATTTAGTGATTAGCACCTCAAAATATTTTAATCATTGATTATTTCATACCCTAAAGAAGTAAATATAATAATATCATAATTTGTCATTGACCAGTAAATGTATAACAAGTCAAACATATACATCACTCAAAGGTATGTCTGAATAGCCAAATTAGAACTATAATGTAACATAAATGACCAGGGCCTACAGCTATATTGTATACATTCATACATAAATGATAAGTGAATGTTCCATGTGACACTATCTACATTATTTAGTATTTTTTAATTGTCAGCAATAAAACTTACATGACACATTTTCTAGACAATTGTTTAATGTTTCGTGTAAAAAATTATTTGAATTTTAGATATTTATGCATTGTCATTTGATGATGAAAATAAATTATGCAGTTGTTTTATTGTCAAGCTGAAATTCAAGGAGATTCTGTGGTTCTATCTTTGTACTAGAATCAAACTAGTTTTTATGATCACCCTAGTGTTTGGATTAATATTTGTATACCCTGTGTAACCAAGGTGAATGAAACAGTGCGGGGTGGAGCATATTTTGGTCGGAGTTGCATCCTCTACTTTGGTGCACATATAGTTTGTTAGGGAACTACATGTTTATTTGTATGTAGTCATTTTATATAAAATCCAAATATGAAAGTCTAAGTCCTCTATATAACAATTTATTGTATTCAAGTTAATATTTCATAAATAACAAAGTTACATCAACATGTGTCCACAATAATATTCAATGTTAACTGTTTAAGTTCATTTTTGATACTGTCCAAAAAATATAAAAAAATAAGAAATTGTTTTCCTAACTGACAAATTGATCCTATTTTTTGGTATATTTTTTTGGGGGAAATATCAATAGTACCTAATTCAAACAATGTGGGGGGTTATGGTCTTTAATGCCACTTTCAACAGTATTTCAGTTATATCATGGTTGTCAGTTTTATTGATGGAGGAAACCAGAGTGCCATGGGAAAACCACCGACCTGTCACAATTCAGACAAATTTGATCACATAATGTTGCATCGAGTACACCTCACCATGAGCGGCGGGATTTGAACTCACAGCTTTCTTTGCTGCTCTCAGAACATTGTCACTTGGATTGAATTCAAAGCAAGCTTTGTCTTGGTTTTGTTTTGCACATATTAAACAGCAAATAGTGTCATTGTTCAGATCTGACCTGATGTCAGTTTTTATCCTGCAATGACAGCATTTACCGACCAATATAGCCTGTCCAATATTTTTTTTGATATTGGTTAGTTATAAATAGAACATACAAATGTAACATCGGGGCACATCGGGGGATATTGTTTTCAAATACATACACAAAATTATTTCAAATACTGTTATCATCGTCCAGTAAATGTTTATTTACGATTTAAAATTGCAGGATAAATACAATACATGTGCACTGTCGAAGCATATAGGTAAATATGTGTATTCGGCGCGAAACGCGGGAAAAGACTCGGCAAAGCCTCACCTTTTCCCCCATTTCTAAGCCTCGTACACATTATTACCTATATGCTTCGATAGTACACAAGTATTGTATATGTATTGCATGGTCAGGTTTAACTGTATACGGTACAGAAATGTTGTTATTTGTGCTAGTATAAGTACATGCCTTTAACACCAGGCATTGGGTACAAACTAATATAGGATATAATTGTTATTGATGCAATAGTTCTAAAAGTATGTTGTGTTTTCTCAATTATTAAGTGAAATTAAAGGCATGAACTTCAAATGATGAATAAAACAAATTTTGATTTTGCACTGGAGATTATACTAACAAAAAATAGGTTTGGTTTATGGTGTTTAATGCCACTTTCAACAATATTTCTGTTATATCGTGGCGGTCAGTTTTATTGGTGGAGGAAAATAGAGTGGAGAAAACCACTGACCTGTCGCAAGTTACTGACAAACTTTATCACATTATGTTGTATTGAGTACACCTCACAATAGCGGGATTCAAACTCACAACTTTAGTGTTGATAGGCACTGATTGCATAGGTAGTTATTAATCCAACTACCATACGATCACGACCACGACTGCCCCTCAATTATTAAGTGAAATTAAACACATGAACTTCAAATGATAAATAAAACAAATTTTGATTTGCTCTGGTGATTATACTGATCGACAAACAAAAATAAGAATCCTAATGAGTTTTTGGTTAAGGAATGTTTTTTTTTTTGCCTTGAAACTAACTTGACAGTTCACAAAGTAATACCACACTGAAGTAATAGACCTAATTCTGTCCTAATCTTATATAAATAGAGTTCCATGTTAGCCAAACATTAAAATTATTTTGGTCAATAATTCACGAGTCGTTGCGATATTGAACTCCATTGACAATGTTATGTATTTTAGTCTGGTCAGTCACCTCCCTTGTAATAGAGACCAGTTACTTTTTATTATCTATTTTAAGGATATTCACCCTAATCTCCTAATTTACATAAAAAGAAAATCACAATTCACACATTACTTAGACTTAAAAGAGAAGACATTAGGTGAGTTATAGTAGTTTTAATGTTTGTTTTCACCTTAGTTATCCAAGCAGTCTGATTCAAAACCACCCACATCATATTGCTGCTCTTGATCCCCTCCCATCAGATTGCTGTGCTCGACCCCATCCCATCAGATTGCTGTGCTCGACCCCATCCCATCAGATTGCTGCATTGGACTTGTCGTGCTTCAATCTCCAGGGGGTAGTTTTTTACCTTTGCTATCCAAAAATATTTCTTGAGATTGGTTATCCAATTAAATTTTCTTACATGGCAAGTATTTTTAGAACTTTAGCTATTGGGGTCTACCATATCCCTCTATTTCTCAAGTTCCAGGATTCAGACTTCCTATGTGTCTTGTGTTTTGACCAAAATATCTTCCAATATACATGTACAAGGTTTTTTTTCTCCATGTTTATGATCTCATAACTTCTGCATCTCTGTCTTCAGGCTTATGCTCTAAGGAATGTCTCCTAACTCACCCTCCTTTGTCTCTAGGGGTTTACTAGGTTCATTACATAGCCCCTGCTCCTTTGTCTTCAGGCTTATGCTCTCCTTTGTCTCTAGGGGTTTACTAGGTTCATTACATAGCCCCTGCTCCTTTGTCTTCAGGCTTATGTTCTCCTTTGTCTCTAGGGGTTTACTAGGTTCATTACATAGCCCCTGCTCCTTTGTCTTCAGGCTTATGTTCTCCTTTGTCTCTAGGGGTTTACTAGGTTCATTACATAGCCCCTGCTCCTTTGTCTTCAGGCTTATGTTCTCCTTTGTCTCTAGGGGTTTACTAGGTTCATTACATAGCCTCTGCTCCTTTGTCTTCAGGCTTATGCTCTCCTTTGTCTCTAGGGGTTTACTAGGTTCATTACATAGCCCCTGCTCCTTTGTCTTCAGGCTTATGCTCTCCTTTGTCTCTAGGGGTTTACTAGGTTCATTACATAGCCCCTGCTCCTTTGTCTTCAGGCTTATGCTCTCCTTTGTCTCTAGGGGTTTACTAGGTTCATTACATAGCCCCTGCTCCTTTGTCTTCAGGCTTATGTTCTCCTTTGTCTCTAGGGGTTTACTAGGTTCATTACATAGCCCCTGCTCCTTTGTCTTCAGGCTTATGTTCTCCTTTGTCTCTAGGGGTTTACTAGGTTCATTACATAGCCCCTGCTCCTTTGTCTTCAGGCTTATGCTCTCCTTTGTCTCTAGGGGTTTACTAGGTTCATTACATAGCCCCTGCTCCTTTGTCTTCAGGCTTATGTTCTCCTTTGTCTCTAGGGGTTTACTAGGTTCATTACATAGCCCCTGCTCCTTTGTCTTCAGGCTTATGTTCTCCTTTGTCTCTAGGGGTTTACTAGGTTCATTACATAGCCCCTGCTCCTTTGTCTTCAGGCTTATGCTCTCCTTTGTCTCTAGGGGTTTACTAGGTTCATTACATAGCCCCTGCTCCTTTGTCTTCAGGCTTATGCTCTCCTTTGTCTCTAGGGGTTTACTAGGTTCATTACATAGCCCCTGCTCCTTTGTCTTCAGGCTTATGCTCTCCTTTGTCTCTAGGGGTTTACTAGGTTCATTACATAGCCCCTGCTCCTTTGTCTTCAGGCTTATGTTCTCCTTTGTCTCTAGGGGTTTACTAGGTTCATTACATAGCCCCTGCTCCTTTGTCTTCAGGCTTATGCTCTCCTTTGTCTCTAGGGGTTTACTAGGTTCATTACATAGCCCCTGCTCCTTTGTCTTCAGGCTTATGTTCTCCTTTGTCTCTAGGGGTTTACTAGGTTCATTACATAGCCCCTGCTCCTTTGTCTTCAGGCTTATGTTCTCCTTTGTCTCTAGGGGTTTACTAGGTTCATTACATAGCCCCTGCTCCTTTGTCTTCAGGCTTATGCTCTCCTTTGTCTCTAGGGGTTTACTAGGTTCATTACATAGCCCCTGCTCCTTTGTCTTCAGGCTTATGCTCTCCTTTGTCTCTAGGGGTTTACTAGGTTCATTACATAGCCCCTGCTCCTTTGTCTTCAGGCTTATGTTCTCCTTTGTCTCTAGGGGTTTACTAGGTTCATTACATAGCCCCTGCTCCTTTGTCTTCAGGCTTATGTTCTCCTTTGTCTCTAGGGGTTTACTAGGTTCATTACATAGCCCCTGCTCCTTTGTCTTCAGGCTTATGTTCTCCTTTGTCTCTAGGGGTTTACTAGGTTCATTACATAGCCCCTGCTCCTTTGTCTTCAGGCTTATGCTCTCCTTTGTCTCTAGGGGTTTACTAGGTTCATTACATAGCCCCTGCTCCTTTGTCTTCAGGCTTATGCTCTCCTTTGTCTCTAGGGGTTTACTAGGTTCATTACATAGCCCCTGCTCCTTTGTCTTCAGGCTTATGCTCTCCTTTGTCTCTAGGGGTTTACTAGGTTCATTACATAGCCCCTGCTCCTTTGTCTTCAGGCTTATGTTCTCCTTTGTCTCTAGGGGTTTACTAGGTTCATTACATAGCCCCTGCTCCTTTGTCTTCAGGCTTATGTTCTCCTTTGTCTCTAGGGGTTTACTAGGTTCATTACATAGCCCCTGCTCCTTTGTCTTCAGGCTTATGCTCTCCTTTGTCTCTAGGGGTTTACTAGGTTCATTACATAGCCCCTGCTCCTTTGTTTTCAGGCTTATGCTCTCCTTTGTCTCTAGGGATTTGCTAAGTTCATTACATAGCCCCTACTCCTTTGTCTTCAGGCTTATGCTCTCCTTTGTCTCTAGGGATTTGCTAAGTTCATTACATAGCCCCTGCTCCTTTGTCTTCAGGCTTATGCTCTCCTTTGTCTCTAGGGGTTTGCTAGGTTCACTACATAGCCCCTGCTCCTTTGTCTTCAGGCTTATGCTCTCCTTTGTCTCTAGGGGTTTGCTAGGTTCATTACATAGCCCCTGCTCCTTTGTCTTCAGGCTTATGCTCTCCTTTGTCTCTAGGGATTTGCTAAGTTCATTACATAGCCCCTGCTCCTTTGTCTTCAGGCTTATGCTCTCCTTTGTCTCTAGGGGTTTACTAGGTTCATTACATAGCCCCTGCTCCTTTGTCTTCAGGCTTATGCTCTCCTTTGTCTCTAGGGGTTTACTAGGTTCATTACATAGCCCCTGCTCCTTTGTCTTCAGGCTTATGCTCTCCTTTGTCTCTAGGGGTTTACTAGGTTCATTACATAGCCCCTGCTCCTTTGTCTTCAGGCTTGTGCTCTCCTTTGTTTCTAGGGATTTGCTAGGTTCATTACATAGCCCCTGCTCCTTTGTCTTCAGGCTTATGCTCTCCTTTGTCTCTAGGGATTTGCTAGGTTCATTACATAGCCCCTGCTCCTTTGTCTTCAGGCTTATGCTTGTATTATCTTGTGTTATCTGCTCTTTATTATGTATTCAGGCTTATCCTAAATTTTAAAACAGAAGATCTCTTTTTTAAACTGTACTATTTTATACCAGTATATATCTTTCTATTTGGAACTCTGGAACTGTTTGAAACTTATGAGAGTTATTACCCTATCTAAAGGTATATTTTATTGTATTTTTGCAATTTAAGTTGTTATAACTTGTGTCTAATCCTTTTTGTCTACAGTTAAACCTGTCTTATGTAACCTTCCAAGAGAACAGTGAAATTTGGTCACATAAGACAGGTGGTCACTTAATACAGGTTTGATTGATATGAAATGCACTGTGAATGGAAATAAAAATTAAGGTCACATAATACAAGTTATTGCTTAATAGAGGTGGTCACTAAAGGAGATTTGACTGTAACTTAATAGAGGTGGTCACTAAAACAGGTTTGACTGTAACTTAATAGAGGTGGTCACTAAAGGAGATTTGACTGTAACTTAATAGAGGTGGTCACTAAAGGAGATTTGACTCTATTTACATTTTTATTCCAGATAAAATCGAATAAAAACTAAAAATAATATATAACATAATCCTTTATTGACATAAAAAGTTATTTTTGGTACAATAATCTACAAAACTTTGTATTTTCTTAATTTGTACAGTTCATTATACAAGGTCTATTTACTGGTATGATTAGATCTGTCTAGATCTGCTTTTAGCAAAAAACACCAACAAAAAAACTAATAGTTATCGATCATAGAAAATTTGAAAAAAAATTGAATAAAGTTTTAAATGATTTTTTCCCTTAAATTGAAGACCTGAGATAATTTTTCATGTCTATTGTTTTATTATATTGATTCTACTAAAGTCAATAAAGAACAGATAATCTGTCAATATTTTATTGGACACAATATGATAACACAATGAAATATGGTCAATTGTATGGTATAGGAGGGACTAGGAGTCTAGAGGGGGGTAAATGCTGAACAACTGACTGTATGGTACATAGCAAAAGGGGGGATAGGACAAGGAGGTGGTAACTTGGAAAATGGGGGATTTAAATACTGAGCAACTGCCTGTATGGTGCATAGCAAAAGGGGGGGGGGGCAAAAGGGGGATAGGACAAGGAGGTGGTAATTTGGAAAATGGGGGATTTAAATGCTGAACAACTGCCTGTATGATGCAAAGCAAAGGTGGGGGATGACTGGATAACTTGGAAAAGGGTGGACTTAAATGTTTAACAACTGATTGTATGGTGCATAGCAAGGGAGATAAAGACAAGGAATGGGTAAATTGGAAAACTTTGGGGTTTAAGTGTGTATCTAAGGATGAAAAGTTGGCTGTATGATAAATAAGAGGGTATAGGAGAGGGCATAACTTAGAAAAGAGGGGGGATTTAAATGCTGACAAAATGACTATAGTGCATAACAAAAAAGTGGGTAAGAATGGGATAACTTTGAAAGAGTGGATATAAATGCTGAAAAACTGATTGTATGGTACATGACAAGAGGGTAGGACAAGAAAGGGATAAATTGGAAAAAGGGGGATTTTTGTGTGTATCTACAGATAGTATGTCAGATTAAAAAGGCTGGAAAAGTGGAGAGGTTAAATCTTTAGAATAGAGAGGGGGTTAAATTTAAGCCCCATTTATGGTAATTTACATTGTAGATAAACAGTTAGGAGTCATTATAGAGAAGGGGTAAGTTGAAAAGGGGGGATGAGTCTTGTGGTTATTTTGCAGATAAATATAGATGGTTTAGAACAAAAATAATGGGACAATGCATTTGTAATGTAAATAATAATGTTGTGTATGTTCTTGTTTGGTCAACACATATATATATAGAACCTTCATAGGCAAATGTAGTGTTGTCTTGTTGATTGGAAGCAAATCTTATCAGGTTTGGTTGTGGGGGGGGGGGGGGGGGAGGTGGGGGGGGGGGGGTGTTGGAATCATATTAACTGGTTTAACCCTGCTACATTTTTGTGCTTGTCCCAACCCAGAAGGACCTGGAATTCCATCACACATCATGGTCCTTTTTTTTTGTATTCAATGATGTTAGGTGAGAGGTGATTGTTCGTGTAGTGATATTAGTAGAATTATTGACCATCACTGTTTAAACTTTCTTTTCATTCATAATCAATTGACATTACATGTACTAATGAGGGTCAGAGAAGATCTACATTTTCATGCTTGTCTGGGGTGCATGTTGTTATGATTGATGGCCATAACT
Source organism: Bathymodiolus septemdierum (assembly GCA_963383655.1). NCBI lineage: Eukaryota > Metazoa > Mollusca > Bivalvia > Mytilida > Modiolidae > Bathymodiolus > Bathymodiolus septemdierum. The sequence goes on from OY726524.1 coordinate 70,421,156, forward strand.
GTGTTAATTAATCTTTTCTTTTTCTTTTTAATTCTACCAATTCCATTATGGCTGCCATAACATTGGGGGGAAGACTGCCAATATGCTATGTAATAGTCATAGTTCAAAAAGAATCCATTGGGAACACCAGACATTTCTAAATGAAATGTTGGTGCTATTTTTTCATCATAAAATATTAAGATTTCCAATTTTTCTTTTCTGTTAATAAGGTTAGAACCTTTAGTGCTTTTTTTTTCAGTCAATTTCATATAATATTAAGATTTCTAATTTTTTTCTGTAATAAGCTAGGTTATATTGCCATTAGACAGGTAAACCTACATATTTTGCTATCTATCAGCAGCTTTTTCTACACTCAAGGTTGGTTAAAATGATAACAAAATAAAATATGGTCAATATGGTATGATTATCAGCAGATTCATAGCAGAAATAGATCAATAGGGTGAGAAGAATTTTATCTGACCTTGATAATAATACAAGGATGAAAAGTCAGTATGTTGTACCTGGTTGTAAATTATAAAAAAAACTGTGTTAAGGGACCCACCGATAATTGAACTTTTAGAGGGGGGGGGGGGGGGAGGAGGAGGGGTGAGGTTATGTATTCTCCCGGAGCCAGAATTTTTTTTTCAGCATAAGCCAAAGTAAAATTCTGAATATCATTTTTTTACATGTCTAATCAGTAGATTTTTATTAAATTTTATCAAAATATCCTGTTGGAAATTGCAGGGTCTGATTATATTCTCATAAAATTTGGTGACACAGAATTAATTGCAAAACCCATTTTGCTAGCATTTTTGTTTATTTAATTGTTATTACAAACAGGGAAAATGGGGCACTGGAATCGGCCAAAAGACGGATGTTTTTGTTGCCACAAACAATGTGGGGATATATATGAAAATATTGCCTAGCAATGGTCTACTTGTTGCTTATTAGATGCTACATGTTGTTTGATCTGCAAGAGTAATGGCATACCATATTGGCACAATCACCCCTCCCCCCCTCCCTTAGAATGAGTTGGGTATTTGATTTTTACTATACAACAGTCATACATGTAGCTAGAGGCAAATTGGGACATCAATCATTTTGACTGTTTTTTATAAGATTTTACTCTCAAAATTGTGGGTGCACAGTAAATAGGAATTAAAAATATATTAGGAATGGAATAGTTTTTGTACTGAACAGCTATATTTATCTGACAGTCTTCAAAGGCAACTTCAAAGAGAGGAGGGCTTTAAAGCTGTGATAGTGGTTGAGAGGTTGCATGATTTATTTGAGGAAAGTAAATACAAGTCTTTTAGATTAGTCACATGGTGCAATATTTACCTTTATGAGTAATATTTATTCTTTTTACTGCAGTATTTCTTAACATTAATATTCTGAGACTTTACTGCAATACTTCTTAATATTCTGAGACTTACTGCAATACTTCTTAATATTCTGAGGCTTTACTGCAATACCTCTTAATATTCTGAGGCTTTACTGCAATACTTCTTAATATTCTGAGACTTTACTGCAATACTTCTTAATATTCTGAGACTTTACTGCAATACTTCTTAATATTCTGAGGCTATACTGCAATACTTCTTAATATTCTGAGACTTTACTGCAATACTTCTTAATATTCTGAGACTTTACTGCAATACTTCTTAATATTCTGAGACTTTACTGCAATACTTCTTAATATTCTGAGGCTTTACTGCAATACTTCTTAATATTCTGAGGCTTTACTGCAATACTTCTTAATATTCTGAGACTTTACTGCAATACTTCTTAATATTCTGAGACTTTACTGCAATACTTCTTAATATTCTGAGACTTTACTGCAATACTTCTTAATATTCTGAGACTTTACTGCAATACTTCTTAATATTCTGAGGCTTTACTGCAATACTTCTTAATATTCTGAGACTTTACTGCAATACTTCTTAATATTCTGAGACTTTACTGCAATACTTCTTAATATTCTGAGACTTTACTGCAATACTTCTTAATATTCTGAGACTTTACTGCAATACTTCTTAATATTCTGAGACTTTACTGCAATACTTCTTAATATTCTGAGACTTTACTGCAATACTTCTTAATATTCTGAGGCTTTACTGCAATACTTCTTAATATTCTGAGACTTTACTGCAATACTTCTTAATATTCTGAGACTTTACTGCAATACTTCTTAATATTCTGAGACTTTACTGCAATACTTCTTAATATTCTGAGACTGCTAAAGATCAAAAGTAAAAGAACATGCAGTGAATTTATTACTCATCGAGTTCTTCAACTCAGTCAAAGTGATGTCTTCAATGATGAGTATAGCTCATATATCAATGCGAGACAATCTGTAGCCTCCAGATGATCTGTATTTTTAGTAAAACTCATACCTCATTTTGAGGCAACTTCTAGCCTGCAGATGATCTGTATTTTAAGTAAAACTCATACCTCATTTTGAGGCAACTTCTAGCCTGCAGATGATCTGTATTTTTTAGTAAAACTCATACCTCATTGAGAGGCAGCTTCTTGCCTGAAGATGACATGTACTCTATGACCTCTTATAAATGGTAATGCTAAATCTCTAATGTCTACTGTTCGTCACTTGCAAATGTGAGACTATCAAAAATATATAAACCTAGTAGTCATACAAACACTGTTATCATTATGCTCGACATCCCAACAAAATAATAATACAACCCTTGACACAACCACATGGCTCTCATCCAGATATTTTCAAGACCAATTGACCCTGCTAATCAATACAAGATGAGAATTAATCAAAACAAATGGACTGCAAAAAAAAAAAAAAAAAAGAACATTATCAGTGATTCAGCTAGGCACCAGTTTTAGGACATTTGCCCACCTATTTCTCAAATTGTAAAGAAGAACTTTATAAAAATTAGTTTAATTATTAAAGAATGTCCTGAACAAATTTTGATAAAACTGGCAATTGTCCTGAAGATTTCAAAGTCTAGCTGAAATACTGGAGTATATCAAAACCTTAAAAACAGTATAAAAGGGGGGAATGCATTAAAGGATGGGGAATGTACAGAATTATTGGTTAAGAGGGTGGAAGGCTTTGAATCCTTTTCCCACTTATATCATGTTTAACTTTAACTTTAAGATTATTATACATTTTGTACTAAGTATTTCCTACTTTACTTCTTGATCAAAACAAAAATTATAGTATAAATACATTATGATCAATGCATATATTACAACAAAACAGGAAATTTAGTACCCCGGTAATCATCAAACAGATTTGTAATAAGTCCTTTAACAAAAACAACGGTCTGTCAGCTAAAAATTATATGATCTCCTTATCAAAAGTTACTGTTTTATAAATCTAGTTCATTTGAGACCCACTAGTTGGTTATTTCACCCCCATATCAGAAGACTTTGTACAGAGCTAGCATTTTTAGTTCATTTGAGACCCATTGGCTAGCATTTCTTTTTCATATTTATATGGGATTCCAATGTTCAATTATTGAGATGCTTCAGGTACGTTAGGTACAAATACAATTAGTCATTTTTAACTCACCTTGCCAATGGCAATATGAGCTTTTGCCATCACTTGGCGTCCGTCGTCCGTTAACTTTTCACATTTTACTCTTCTCCTCTGAAACCCCTCAGTCAAATGCAGTGAAACTTGGTAGGAAGCATCTATGGAAGGTCCCCTCTAAAGATTGATCATCTTGTCCCGATCCATTAACAAACATGGCCGCCATAGGAAATTCTTGTTTCTGATTGGCTGATTTAAAAAAATCTTCTCCTCTGAAATCGCTCGGCCAAATGAACTGAAACTTGGTAGGAAGCATCCTTGGAAGGTCTCTATAAAGATTGCTCATTTAGTTTCGATCCGTTAACAAACATGGCCACCACAGACAATTCTTGTCTCTGATTAGTTGATTTCTAAAAAATCTTCTCCTCTGAAGCCGCTTTGCCAGATGAATCAAAACTTGATAGGAAGCATCCTTGGAAGGTCCTCTATAAAGATTGCTCATTTAGTTCCGATCCGTTAACAAACATGGCAGCCATAGGCAATTCTTGTTTCTGATTGGCCGATTTAAAAAAATCTTCTCCTCTGAAACCGCGTTGTCAAATCAACCGAAACTTGGTAGGAAGCATCTATGTCAGGTCCTCTATAAAGATTGCTCATTTCGTCTTGATTCGTTAACAAACATGGCTGCCACAGGCAATTCTTGTTTCTGATTGGTTGATTCCTAAAAAATCTTCTCCTCTGTAACCGCTTGACCAAATGAATCGAAGCTTGGTAGGAAGCATTTATGGAAGATCCTCTATAAAGATTGCTCATTTAGTTCCGATCCGTTAACAAACATTGCCACCACAGGCAATCCTTATTTCTGATTGGTTGATTTCTAAAAAAATCTTCTTCTCTGCCAAATGAACCGAAACTTGGTAGGAAGCACCTATGCTATGGAAGGTTCTGTATTAAGTTTCCTCAAAGCAGAATGAAAGGTGAGCGACACAGGCTCAGGGGAATGAATACCACATTCGTTAAATTCATCATTCATCTAAGAGAATCATAGTGTTATAAAGGATGTGATGAAATGGCTTGTGTTGTATTTCTGTAATACAGTGAAACATGTCTAACTGAAACTCCTTGGGACCAGCTTTTGTTTTCAGAATAAATTTATACACACTTAACAGATTTCCTACATTGGGACTTTATTTAAAATTTGGTTTATTCAGATTTCGGTGTATTCAGGTTTCAGTTTAGGCAGGTTTCACTGTAAATGTTAAAAGTAAAGTAACAAGGATCTACAGTGATCTGCTGCTTATCAATATAAATAACTGTAAATATATTATATAATTTATACTGTCATTACATTTATCTTGATGTTATCTGTTTTAATTTGAAGTGGACACAATTTCTTTCAAATGAGCTGTTGGTTACTTTCTGAAAATGACAATTGTATTAAGGCTATGAAAATAAATTTAGAATATCTTGTCAAGCACTAAAAATCTCCTAAACTGTATGAAATAATAAGTATATTTATATATACATGTACATATACCTGGTTTGTTTGTACATGTATTACATCCAAACAAGAAAAGGTATGGAGTGATCTTTTTGAGTTACATGTCCTCTGATAAAACAGGTGACATTTTATTACACATAAAATGTAAGAAAGTGTGAGATTAAGGATGCATATAGTGTTGACTTTATCTGTTATGATTCTGTAAATACAAAACATTTTTGACATAATAATTAACAGTCAACAGCATCCAGGTGTTTTAAGTTGAAAAGCATAACATCCAGGTGTTTTGTTAAAACATGTTTTGCATTGCCAACATTCAATCACTATTTTAAACAACTTTCAAAGAGTTGAAAGAAAAAATATAATGCATGTTTTGCAAGTAATACCTATGCTGTCATTTATAATAGTAAGGGGATGATATACCTGGACTTAATCTACCTTTCAATCAGTGTCTATCACTGCTATATCCTGCCTGTGGCAAGGTGTACTAAATGCAGTTTTATATGATAGTGGTTGAAGGTGACTTGTGGCATATCACTCAGTGTGGCACTCCAGTTTGCCCTACCTATAAAACTGACCAGTAAGATATAACTGAAATCATGTTGAACACCGATTAGCTGTTAGAATAATAACAGAAAATATAGAAGAATTTACAAACATTTTTTCCTTGTGTTTTCATAGTAAACACACATTGCTTTAATATTTATTCAGTAACACTAGACTAAGGCCAACAAAAATGGCTGCTTGATTATAATTTGTTTAATTTTTTACATGACTAGAAAACATGATCTGCAACACAAGCAATTTAATATTTTGCAGCAAAATCATAAGTTATCTTCCCCTGATCATTTGCCATATTTTGCAGCAGCAACTTAAGTTATCTCCCCTGATCATTTTCTATTTCTGACACATTTATACATTGCTTTGTTATTCTGTTACAATTTCATTATTTCTGTAAACAATGCAAAAGATAACATTGCATAATTCATATTTTTTTTCATATCAAGCAACAAATGTTCCCCAAACAGTGTTGTTTTGACTTGAATAAAATATGGCTATTGACAAAATTTTCAATGAAGTTAATATTTTAAAAACTCATTACGACTGGCAATCTCTTCCAGTCCTGGAAATGAAAACTTAATTTACTGGTCCAATCAAATTTTTGAAATAATTTTTATATAGTTCTAAATAATAAAATAAAAAATTAACTGGTCCGAACAAAGTTTTACTGATATTGGGCCGTGGAGGACTGGTGCTCATTGTGAGGTCTACGTTTCGAGTATAACACACATGTTGATGAAAAAAGTATTTTAAATTTAGCTTTGCATAAAATAATGAAATACAATTCTCCATACTAAATAACGTGGGATATATTACCCTCTTCTTGAGTTAAGATGACACCATGTTTGGTTTAACCCTCTTCGTGAGTTAAGGTGACACCATGTTTGGTTTAATGGGTGAGTGACACCATGTTTGGTTAAAGGGGTATGTTGGAATAAAATTATGTTCAATTAATACAAAATGCAAATCTGTAAACTTTTGTGGATAAAATTCTAACCAACTGATCATGGATTTTATTATCTGAAGAAGTGCACAATTCCTGCTTTATTGACCACCTCTATTAAGTTACAGTCAGACCTGCTTTAGTGACTACCTCTATTAATTTACAGTCAAACCTGCTTTAGTGACCACCTCTATTAAGTTACAGTCAAACTTGCTTTAGTGACTACATGTACCTCTATTAAGTTACAGTCAAACCTGCTTTAGTGACCACCTCTATTAAGTTACAGTCAAACCTGCTTTAGTGACTACCTCTATTAAGTTACAGTCAAACCTGCTTTAGTGACCACCTCTATTAAGTTTGTCAAACCTGCTTTAGTGACTACCTCTTAAGTTACAGTCAAACCTGCTTTAGTAACTACCTCTATTAAGTTGCAGTCAAACCTGCTTTAGTGACTACCTCTATTAAGTTAGTCAGACCTGCTTTAGTGACTACCTCTATTAAGTTAGTCAAACCTGCTTTAGTGACCACGTCTATTAAGTTAGTCAAACCTGCTTTAGTGACCACCTCTATTAAGTTACAGTCAAACCTGCTTTAGTGACCACCTCTATTAAGTTACAGTCAAACCTACTTTAGTGACCACCTCTATTAAGTTACAGTCAAACTTGCTTTAGTGACTACATGTACCTCTATTAAGTTACAGTCAAACCTGCTTTAGTGACCACCTCTATTAAGTTACAGTCAAACCTGCTTTAGTGACTACCTCTATTAAGTTACAGTCAAACCTGCTTTAGTGACCACCTCTATTAAGTTTGTCAAACCTGCTTTAGTGACTACCTCTTAAGTTACAGTCAAACCTGCTTTAGTGACTACCTCTATTAAGTTACAGTTAAACCTGCTTTAGTAACTACCTCTATTAAGTTACAGTCAAACCTGCTTTAGTGACTACCTCTATTAAGTTAGTCAGACCTGCTTTAGTGACTACCTCTATTAAGTTAGTCAAACCTGCTTTAGTGACCACGTCTATTAAGTTAGTCAAACCTGCTTTAGTGACCACCTCTATTAAGTTACAGTCAAACCTGCTTTAGTGACCACCTCTATTAAGTTACAGTCAAACCTACTTTAGTGACCACCTCTATTAAGTTACAGTCAAACCTGCTTTAGTGACCACCTCTATTAAGTTACAGTCAAACCTGCTTTAGTGACCACCTCTATTAAGTTACAGTCAAATCTGCTTTAGTGACTACCTCTATTAAGTTACAGTTAAACCTGCTTTAGTGACTACCTCTATTAAGTTACAGTCAGACCTGCTTTAGTGACTACCTCTATTAAATTACAGTCAGACCTGCTTTAGTGACTACCTCTATTAAGTTAGTCAAACCTGCTTTAGTGACCACGTCTATTAAGTTAGTCAAACCTGCTTTAGTGACTACCTCTTAAGTTACAGTCAAACCTGCTTTAGTGACTACCTCTATTAAGTTACAGTCAAACCTGCTTTAGTGACTACCTCTATTAAGTTAGTCAGACCTGCTTTAGTGACTACCTCTATTAAGTTAGTCAAACCTGCTTTAGTGACCACGTCTATTAAGTTAGTCAAACCTGCTTTAGTGACCACCTCTATTAAGTTACAGTCAAACCTGCTTTAGTGACCACCTCTATTAAGTTACAGTCAAACCTACTTTAGTGACCACCTCTATTAAGTTACAGTCAAACCTGCTTTAGTGACCACCTCTATTAAGTTACAGTCAAACCTGCTTTAGTGACCACCTCTATTAAGTTACAGTCAAATCTGCTTTAGTGACTACCTCTATTAAGTTACAGTTAAACCTGCTTTAGTGACTACCTCTATTAAGTTACAGTCAGACCTGCTTTAGTGACTACCTCTATTAAATTACAGTCAGACCTGCTTTAGTGACTACCTCTATTAAGTTAGTCAAACCTGCTTTAGTGACCACGTCTATTAAGTTAGTCAAACCTGCTTTAGTGACCACCTCTATTAAGTTACAGTCAAACCTGCTTTAGTGACCACCTCTATTAAGTTACAGTCAAACCTACTTTAGTGACCACCTTTATTAAGTTAGTCAAACCTGCTTTAGTGACTACCTCTATTAAGTTACAGTCAAACCTGCTTTAGTGACCACCTCTATTAAGTTACAGTCAAACCTGCTTTAGTGACTACCTCTATTAAGTTAGTCAGACCTGCTTTAGTGACTACCTCTATTAAGTTAGTCAAACCTGCTTTAGTGAACACCTCTATTAAGTTACAGTCAAACTTGCTTTAGTGACTACATGTACCTCTATTAAGTTACAGTCAAACCTGCTTTAGTGACCACCTCTATTAAGTTACAGTCAAACCTGCTTTAGTGACTACCTCTATTAAGTTACAGTCAAACCTGCTTTAGTGACCACCTCTATTAAGTTTGTCAAACCTGCTTTAGTGACTACCTCTTAAGTTACAGTCAAACCTGCTTTAGTAACTACCTCTATTAAGTTGCAGTCAAACCTGCTTTAGTGACTACCTCTATTAAGTTAGTCAGACCTGCTTTAGTGACTACCTCTATTAAGTTAGTCAAACCTGCTTTAGTGACCACGTCTATTAAGTTAGTCAAACCTGCTTTAGTGACCACCTCTATTAAGTTACAGTCAAACCTGCTTTAGTGACCACCTCTATTAAGTTACAGTCAAACCTACTTTAGTGACCACCTCTATTAAGTTACAGTCAAACTTGCTTTAGTGACTACATGTACCTCTATTAAGTTACAGTCAAACCTGCTTTAGTGACCACCTCTATTAAGTTACAGTCAAACCTGCTTTAGTGACTACCTCTATTAAGTTACAGTCAAACCTGCTTTAGTGACCACCTCTATTAAGTTTGTCAAACCTGCTTTAGTGACTACCTCTTAAGTTACAGTCAAACCTGCTTTAGTGACTACCTCTATTAAGTTACAGTCAAACCTGCTTTAGTGACTACCTCTATTAAGTTAGTCAGACCTGCTTTAGTGACTACCTCTATTAAGTTAGTCAAACCTGCTTTAGTGACCACGTCTATTAAGTTAGTCAAACCTGCTTTAGTGACCACCTCTATTAAGTTACAGTCAAACCTGCTTTAGTGACCACCTCTATTAAGTTACAGTCAAACCTACTTTAGTGACCACCTCTATTAAGTTACAGTCAAACCTGCTTTAGTGACCACCTCTATTAAGTTACAGTCAAACCTGCTTTAGTGACCACCTCTATTAAGTTACAGTCAAATCTGCTTTAGTGACTACCTCTATTAAGTTACAGTTAAACCTGCTTTAGTGACTACCTCTATTAAGTTACAGTCAGACCTGCTTTAGTGACTACCTCTATTAAATTACAGTCAGACCTGCTTTAGTGACTACCTCTATTAAGTTAGTCAAACCTGCTTTAGTGACCACGTCTATTAAGTTAGTCAAACCTGCTTTAGTGACCACCTCTATTAAGTTACAGTCAAACCTGCTTTAGTGACCACCTCTATTAAGTTACAGTCAAACCTACTTTAGTGACCACCTTTATTAAGTTAGTCAAACCTGCTTTAGTGACTACCTCTATTAAGTTACAGTCAAACCTGCTTTAGTGACCACCTCTATTAAGTTACAGTCAAACCTGCTTTAGTGACTACCTCTATTAAGTTAGTCAGACCTGCTTTAGTGACTACCTCTATTAAGTTAGTCAAACCTGCTTTAGTGACCTCCTCTATTAAGTTACAGTCAAACCTGCTTTAGTGACTACCTCTATTAAGTTACAGTCAGACCTGCTTTAGTGACCACCTCTATTAAGTTACAGTCAAACCTGCTTTAGTGACTACTTCTATTAAGCAAGACATTGTATTATGTGACCCAAGTTTTAATTTCCCTTCACAGTGCATTTCATATCAATTAAACTTGTGATCACCTGTCTTATGTGACCATATTTCACTGTTCCCTTGGAAGGTCACATAAGACAGGTTTGACTGTATACAAAAAATGTATGTAACTTCATAGGAATTTTGGGCACCGCCAAATATATGTAGAAGTGGGACGGCTGATCACTCTTACCACAACATTTTCCAGGAGGGCCGCCAACTAAATTTACTATAAATAAGAATGGCACGTTTGACAGTTTTGTCTCATTAAACAGGAGAAAAACAAGTGTTGTCATATAGACAGGTATACATGCTGCATTATTCATATTCCATTTAAAAATAAAAAAAAAGTGTGTTTTGACATTTCTATAAGTCATGAGATACGCTTCAAGGACACGTTACTTTTCCACATGTACATTTTTTTTTAAAGAGAAGTCAAATAATTTTTCATCCTTATAGTAAATGTATGACAAATGATCAAATCTAAAATATAGTTTTGTTAGTTCTGAGCTCACTTTAAGTGAAAGAAGAGGCTTTCATGGTCGTGCTCGTATGGTAGTTGGATTTACAAGTTTACAACTGCCCATGCAATCATAGCTCATCACCACTAACGGTGTGATTTCGAACCCTGTTCATGGCGAGGTGTACTTGATGCAACATTATGTGATAAAGTTTGTAAGTGACTTGTGACAGGTCGGTGGTTTTCTCCGGGTACTCCAGTTACCTCCAGCAATAAAACTGACCGCCACGATTTAACTGAAATATTGTTGAAAGTGGCATTAATCACCAGTATCCATCCAACCAATCAGTATAGTTTTGTTAGTTCCGAGCTCACTTTAGGGCATAGTTAAATGACTATCTGAATATTGTGACGGAAATGAAGAATTGCAATTTAGCAATGTATTATTCCAACTTGGTACTGGTGACATTTCCCTGGGCTCAATCTACAGAGCTGCCCCAAGTGGCCCGGGTGGCATGTAGAGGGTGATTTCTTGATAAAGAGTTGTGAGGTTATAAAATGGAATGCTTGCTTGACAATGAACCATAGTGGGTAATGTCTTTAAATTAGAGAGTGTGGCATTTCCTACATGTTAAAGACATCTTTGGTTTATTTTGAAAGAGAGTAGACACATTGTTGCCAATTTTTTCATCCCTACCAAAAACCTTTCATAAGTTTTCAGTGGCAGTCAAAAAATCTTTTTCCCCTGTTGTCCTGTTCCTCCCTCATTTCTGTTATGATTTTAGATACAAGTGAACTTGTTCTGGTCCTGAATATGCATAGAATATTTGTGGTTGGATGTAAAACCACTAATAATTAATCATATTATTACTATACTTTATGTGTTACCTTTTTTCTCATAGTTATTTATTTTCCTTATCTTAATTGGAAACTAAACTTGAGCTTAATTTACTCTCATTCAATTAAATTAGTTTAGCAAATTAGTATATCTGACACCCTCTCCCTATTTTTAAGAGCCAAAATCCATAGTAGGTCCCTCACTTTTCCATAAGTCCTGATCCACCTCTTGGGACAAGTCATTGATGTGGTTTTAATAATTAATTCCAAAACTTATATTACCTCTAACATGAGGTAAGCATGCTATTTAAGCATATATACATGTATTTGAAGTCATTAAATTGAGACTCGAGATTTATCAACTTTCAAATCCTTTGACCAGTAAAAAAAGTTTGGCCTTTTTTTTTCTTCTAGTGTTGAACACCTATTTAAAGGACATTTTAGGTCAAAATAAATCGTGATAGATTGAAAACCATAAATAGAAAATTATGGTTCAGTTTTGTATTTATGGTATATGATATCACATGTAGGCCAAAACATTAAAGGTGAGAAAACATACACAATGGTACAGTCATAATCAGGGAAAAACTCAAACCTTATTAGTCAAAGGTAAATTTAAAAATCTATTCTATAGATTTTATATAATGTTACAGTACATAATTGTATGTCACATCCTGTTAAAAGATATCCCTGAAATTGTGCTTAGGGTATTTGTTATATCTAAAAATAAATAAAATCCTTTGAAAAAATGACATGCATGGTGTTCACAGTTCAAAGGTAAGGTTGAAATATGACAATGTTTATTAAGTAACATCTTCGCTAGCCAAGGGTTACGATCCATCCGCTCTACTCAAGATGAGTACAGCGGATTGTAACCCTTGGCCAGCGAAGATGTTCAAGTAAAGGTCGTTTGACTTCTATAAGTCTTCAGAAAAAAATTCTTAAAAATCCAGTTTTCAAAACAACAATTATTTTTCTAGATGTTTATTAACATACGAAATATACGAACTCTGACAATTAATTTCAAAATTTATGGTCCATTATTAAAAAAGTTACCCATTAGGTCTCTGTTAATTATAGGCCTGTTTTTAATTGTTAACCATTAACCTGATTTTAATTTTTTTTATGGTTGAGTGTTTTTTTACGGTGTGGTTTTAACCATGCGGTTAAATGGTTAAACTGAGAACATCTTGACTCGGATCGAAGCATGGTTGAATATGTTTGAACCTTGTTAATTACCAGTATATGTTTGTAATAGGAACATCTGTGTATTATAAACCCATTTCCAAGTTGTTTATTGACATTCTGCATTGTTGTATTTGTTTATAAAGAATTAAATTATTTTATTTGTTGTTTTTTGTGTTGTTTTTGTTTTGTTTGTGTGTTTAAGAGTTGAATTGTTTTATTTGTTTATGAAGAATTAATTTTATTAGCTCACCTGACCCAAAGGGTCATGTGAGCTATTGTCACCACTGAGCGTCCGTCGTCCGTCCGTTAACTTTTCACATTTTAATCAACTCCTCTGAAGCCACTGGGCCAATTTGAACCAAACTTTGGTGGAATGGTCCTTGGATGGCCCCCTTCCAAAATTGTGTCCGGTGATCCCGACTTTCAACCAAGATGGCCGCCAAGCTAAAAATAGAAAAAAGTGGGGATGCTTTAGTATAAGTCAAAATGAGCTCAAATTTTAACTGCAGCTACATGGCAAAGAGTAGTTTAACATATATTCCGGGTTTTTCTGTGAAATTTTTCTTTCAGCCGATTTATACCGATTATGCAAATTAGGCATATTTTGATAAAAGATCACATTTAAATCTTCTCCTCTGAAACCGCTGAACCAAATTACACTAAACCTGGCAGGGATGGTCCTTGGGTGGGCCCCTTTCAAAATTGTGTCCGACAGCCCCGCCCTCCATCCAAGATGGCTGCTGTTACTAAAAATAGAAATTTCTTCAATTGTCCATTGCTGCTTTATTATAAATCAAAATGAGCTCAAATTTTAACTGCAGCTACATAGCAATGAGTAGTTTAACATATATTCTGGGTTTTTCTGTGAGATTTTTTCGGCCAGTTTATTCCGTTTAGGAATATTATGAGATAAAAATCACATCAAAATCTTTTGTTCAGAAATTTGAGTTGAAATGATCTTTGGGTGGCCCACTTTCAAAATTATGTGTAACACACCCATTTTCTATCAACTTTAGATGTCAAATTGAAAACCAGGTGAGCGATTACAGGCTCCTGGGAGCCTCTAGTTTTGTTAAAAAATAATTAATGAACTAGAAAATTTCTCTTAAATATTGTTCTTCAACCATTGCATTTTTGATCTATCTTAAACATGTTAATGGTTCATGATTTAAACATGTTTCAGGTTGTTTTCAACCATAAACAAGTTTGAGAATAAAAAAACAGGCCTTATATTTTCTAAAGTGTAAAAATCTGGATGGAGTGAGTACAAATAAGGGAACGACCATTTAACTTGAAGGGGGGGGGGGTTATGGTTTTTTTCTAAAAAAATATTCTGATTCCCAATGTTGCTGAAAAATATATTCTGATTTTGGTGGAGGAAAAAAATAATAATCTGATTCAGAGTTTTTGTCATATAACCTAATGCAAAATTCTGGAAAAATTTTTCGAGCTTTGCGCGACAAAAAAAATAAATATTCTAACTCTTGTGTTATCCGAAAAAAAAATTCTGAACGAAACAAAAAACCATAACCCCCCCCTTCAAGTTAAATGGTCGGTCCCTAATGTAATACCCAAGCCATGAAAACAAAATAATAGAAATGTGCTTTCAATGTATATTTCATTGTAACATGTGACATATTACATTTAAATATCAAAAGGCTACTCATTAACTGACCATAGATGATAGTCAATGTACTTTAATATTTAAATGTCCTGTCACATGGTACAGTCTGTTATTTGTACTCACGCCATCCAGATTTTTACACTTTAGTAAATATAATTAACATAGAGACCTAATGGGTAACTTTTTTAATAGTGGACCAAAAATTTTGAAATTAATTGTCAGAGTTCGTATATATCATGTATTAACAAACATCTAGAAAAAAAATGTTGATTTGAAAACTGGATTTTTAAGAATTTTTTTCTGAAGATTTATAGAAGTCAAACGGACTATACCTATTGTTGATATGGGTATCTATGTACCATATTTTGTTGATATATTACTGGTTACAATAAAATATGCCTAATATAAATTTGGTTTTTGTTTGATCTTTAGGGGGTGGGGTTGGTCAAGTTGTCAAGGTCAAGGTAGATAACCCCTGTCCACAAGCTGACTCCACTCACAAAGAGATTCAACAACAATACTTGCATTGTCAAGGTTTTAGGACACCTACCAACAGATCAGTTTGTTATAACTGTTCAAACTTCTCTTACCAATCAAATCGGTAATAAAAATAAAGCTGAAAATTTGTGGAAAGTAGCCTTATCCTTACATCTCTGATTTAAAAAAAAAATGGTACTATGTTATTCTTGTTGAAAATGTGTAGGAACCAACTGCTAACCTTTTTTTTCTTTTTAACACCTGACCAATGGTCATTTTAGATCTTGCCATCACTTAAATAGCATCAGTCAATCAATCAGTCTGTTAACTTTTCAGATTTCAGTCTTCTCTTCAGAAACCACTAGGCCATTTGAGCTAAATTCTATTCAGGAATTATATATACATGGTCATCAATAATGTCTCCTAATTAGCTGAAACATCTCAGAAACCACTGGTCTATTTGAATTGAAGGATGTTCTAAGAGTTGTTATGACTGTTGGGCCTGATTCTTAACATAACCACTATATTCAATTCAATTCTTTATTGTCAATTAAGATGCTCATTATTGAGCAGTACAATCATATGAAAAATATATACATAAAAAAAAGAAGAAGAGTCATTATAATTTCAATGATTATAAAATTAACATGTAATGACAAGAATTTATAATTCCTCTTGACTGCTTTAAATATGATGGAAATTATCCTCAAAAATGACCGTATCTGGGGTGTAATGGTGAGCATGCTCACCTAGTGTGGTAGATAGTGGCTTCAAGCTCCATTTTTGTTAAACCAAAGATTTGGTGCTTCTCAGCTAAGCATGCAGCATTAAGGAACAAGAGCAAAGAGTAGTTGGCTTAAAATCTGATAGAAACAAAAAACCATAACCCCCCCCCCCCTTCAAGTTAAATGGTCGGTCCCTAAGAACATTGGTCAAGTTCAAAGCGGATATCATCATCTTATTGAAATGTAACTTGTTCCTGCCATGATATAGCTGAAAAATTTTAGGCAGCAAATTAAACTGAAACTTTGCATAAAGTAGACTGTATGATCCTGCATACACTTTCTTTGAAATCAACCAGGAACAGTTTTTAAAATCGAAGTCTTTGTGTAACAGTATGACGCATCCTGGTATGAAATTGGTCCACATGGAATAAAGTTACTACATGTATATATAGCTGAGAAAAAATAAGTCCATGTAACTTATTTACTGGGAAGAAATATTTCTATTAATAGGAAAATTGTTCTAGGGACATTTTAGAATAAGAAAATTTGTAGGGTTAGCGGTGTTATGGTTAGGGTGTTTAGTGCCACTTTCACCAATATTTCAGTTATGATCGTGGTGATCAGTTTTATTGGTGGAGGAAACAGAAGTACCCTGAGAAAACCACTGACCTGCTGCAAGTCACTGACAAACTTTATCACATAATGTTATATAAAAAAAAATTGTAACTTTGGATTTTATTTCACTAGAAAAATGAGTACATCTGTACTTAATTTACTTGGACCAAAAAATTGCTTACATTTACAGGCTCCACAGAGACTCTTTTTTTCCTACAAATTATTTTTAAAATCTTGCTTTTAAACTTTAACCTGAACATTGTTGTCAACAAAGAAGACAAGAGTTTGTTTATTTTCAATTTGATTGTATTGTTATTATAAAGGATTGTTGGAGTTATACAACTTTCTAGTCCATTCACAAGTTTTGTACTATAATAATAACTCCATGAACTAAAAATATCTTTTATGTTTCTTTCATGTTACATGTCAAATGCTATTGACAAATGGTACAAAACAAAATAATTTGGACCTTACAATGGACAGGCATACCTGTATGTAGAGACATTATTTTGCACTTGTTAATGTAAGGGGGAGTATAAATTTGTCTGCTAATATCAATGTTATGACTGTGTAATGAGGTAGATTACATTTTCACCTGTCAGGTAAAAAAATAAGGCTCCCACTAGGACCTGTTTTATTTTAAAAAGTATTGCAAAATACCTCTAAAACATGTTTTAAAGAGATTAAAACCAGTCATACTGGATATTAATAATAAATCAGGATAATTATGAGTTATCTATAAATTTCAATATGAAAAACCTGATTCATTACTATATTGTATGTAAACAATATCCCCGTTTGTGCCCTGCAGGTAAAACTAAAAGAATCAGGTGTACCAGAGGTCAAATGTCATATATAGATGTGTCTTAAAATGATCAACGTGATTGAGAAAATTACCTATTGATTGTAAATACTATCCTTCTTTGATTGGGGTGGTCATACAACAGACAAGATCGTGAATTCTGGATTATGTTACTCACTATCATAGTCATGCGGAATATTCTATTTATAGAACTATGATTAATCATCTTCCTGATTATTTGTTTTGAATAATTTGAGGTGTGTGTTTGTGTTTGTAATTGTTTCTGAGAACAGGATTTAATGACAATATATTATAAGGATATTATTCAATCATAGATCTACATTGGAATATTTTCATCATCCCAGGACCTATTTTTTTTCATGTGACAATATTGAATATGATAAATTCATTATTTTTGCATGCAGTGTGAACAATTATAGAAATTTTCAAGTGTTTCATTTTATCTATTGTGATAAAAAAAAATCATATTTTTGTGTGTCATTTGTTGGAGTTGCTTAGCAATAAAAATGGTAAGGTCAAATTACTAAAGATTATCATATGAGACTGTTATGGTATTATAACCGTTTTTATTGTGAAATCAATGAGATTATATTCTCAGCAGTGACAAAATCATAACAATGCAATATACACCCATCTGTTAAAATAGAGTATAGCTCTGTTTCCAAATTTTCTTGGTATTTAAAAAAAAAATTAACAGGAAAATGCTAATTTGCAATTTATGTACATGTATCCAGATTTTATTTTTAGCAGGAAAACGCTAATTTGCAATATAATAATAATAATAATTTTATTGTTCCAATTAAGGGCCCCCAAAGAGGCAGAGCGTTACATATAAAACAAATATTGATTCCATGTACATATAACAATACAACATTTTATGCCAGACAGAATCAGAGATAAAGTAATGATATACACTATACATATAAACACTACTTATGACAACAATAATCCCCTCTTCTAATATCTAGACAATCAATAATATATTTTCCCAGAAGTGTAAGTACTGATATGTCTTCGTTTGTTAAAAGCCATATAAATTTTGCCTCATTGGGTAAATCTTTAAATTTTGGACAAAGCTCACTTATATTACTGAACATGATTTCTCTATTGTCAATGTATAATGGACAGTTAATTATAAAATGAAGTTCATCTTCAGTTTGATTTGAAGAACATTTTTCACATATTCTTTGAGATCGTTCTACGTAGGGTTTCTTATATCGATCCCTGTATCAAAGATATGCAATTAAGTTATAAATTGCTATATGTACATAAATAAAGTTTGTTTTGATTTGTCTATGTATTGCACATGTAAGAAGTCAAGTTCAAAGCATGTGTTTGTTTTTATTTTGTATGCCAAAACAATGGGAGGTTAGTCGTGGAAAACTAAATTAAATTTAAGTGTTAATTAAAACTTAATTGACACTTAAAATTACTTTAAATGCACATGCAATTAATTTACACTTCAGGTTTAATTGATTTTTGTGAATGTAGCTCAATCCAGGACCTTATTTCAAAATAACAGGCTTGAATTTGTAAATTAAATATTTATTTCCAAATGTCAGTTTTTTATAAGTCTTAGGGACCGACCATTTAACTTGAAGGGGGGGGGGTTGTTATGGTTTTTTGTTTCGTTCAGAATTTTTTTTTGGGATACCACAAGAGTTAGAATATTTATTTTTTTTGTCGCGCAAAGTGCGAATTTTTTTTCCAGATTTTAACATTAGGTTATATGTAAAAACTCTGAATCAGATTATTATTTTTTTCCTCCACCAAAGTCAGAATATTTTTTTCAGCAACATTGGGAATCAGAATATTTTTTTAGAAAAAAACCATAACCCCCCCCCCCCCCCCCCCCTTCAAGTTAAATGGTCGTTCTCTTAGGAGTCATGGCATATTTATTAAGAAAAGTTGTAGGAAAAATGTATGTAATCTATGTGGCATCCCTATCAGATAAGAAAGATGATCTGACTGTGCAAAGAAAGATGGTCTGACTTTACAAAGAAAGATGATCTAACTTTACAAAGAAGGATGGTCTCACTGTACAAAGAAAGATGATCTAATTTTACAAAGAAGGATGGTCTCACTGTACAAAGAAAGATGATCTGATCATGACTGCAAAGAAAGATGGTCTGACTTTACAAAGAAAGATGGTCTGACTTTACAAAGAAAGATGGTCTGACTTTACAAAGAAAGATGATCTAACTTTACAAAGAAGGACGGTCTCACTGTACAAAGAAAGATGATCTAACTTTACAAAGAAGGATGGTCTCACTGTACAAAGAAAGATGATCTGATCCTGACTGCAAAGAAAGATAGTCTGACTTTACAAAGAAAGATGGTCTGACTTTACAAAGAAAGATGGTCTGACTTTACAAAGAAAGATGATCTAACTTTACAAAGAAAGATGGTCTGACTTTACAAAGAAAGATGGTCTGACTTTACAAAGAAAGATGATCTAACTTTACAAAGAAGGATGGTCTCACTGTACAAAGAAAGATGATCTAATTTTACAAAGAAGGATGGTCTCACTGTACAAAGAAAGATGATCTGATCATGACTGCAAAGAAAGATGGTCTGACTTTACAAAGAAAGATGGTCTGACTTTACAAAGAAAGATGGTCTGACTTTACAAAGAAAGATGATCTAACTTTACAAAGAAGGACGGTCTCACTGTACAAAGAAAGATGATCTAACTTTACAAAGAAGGATGGTCTCACTGTACAAAGAAAGATGATCTGATCCTGACTGCAAAGAAAGATAGTCTGACTTTACAAAGAAAGATGGTCTGACTTTACAAAGAAAGATGGTCTGACTTTACAAAGAAAGATGATCTAACTTTACAAAGAAAGATGGTCTGACTTTACAAAGAAAGATGGTCTGACTTTACAAAGAAAGATGATCTAACTTTACAAAGAAGGATGGTCTCACTGTACAGAGAAAGATGATCTAACTTTACAAAGAAAGATGGCCTCACTGTACAAAGAAAGATGATCTGATCATGACTGCAAAGAAAGATGGTCTGACTTTACAAAGAAAGATGGTCTGACTTTACAAAGAAAGATGGTCTGATTTTACAAAGAAAGATGGTCTGACTTTACAAAGGAAGATGATCTAACTTTACAAAGAAAGATGGTCTGACTTTACAAAGAAAGATGATCTAACTTTACAAAGAAAGATGATCTAACTTTACAAAGAAGGATGGTCTCACTGTACAAAGAAAGATGATCTGATCCTGACTGCAAAGAAAGATGGTCTGACTTTACAAAGAAAGATGGTCTGACTTTACAAAGAAAGATGGTCTGACTTTACAAAGAAAGATGATCTAACTTTACAAAGAAAGATGGTCTGACTTTACAAAGAAAGATGATCTAACTTTACAAAGAAAGATGGTCTGACTTTACAAAGAAAGATGGTCTGACTTTACAAAGAAAGATGATTTAACTTTACAAAGAAAGATGGTCTGACTTTACAAAGAAAGATGGTCTGACTTTACAAAGAAAGATGGTCTCACTGTACATAGCATTAACCAATAACTATAAGAATAATAGACATATGCTTTCAATGTATATATTTTCATTGTACCATGCAACATATTACATTTAAATATTAAAAGGCTACTCATTAACTGACCATAGGTGACAGTCAATTGTTATTGATGTACTTCAATATTTAAATGTCCTATGTCACATGGTACAGTCTGTTATTTGTACTCACTCCATCCAGATTTTTACACTTTAGTAAATATAATTAACATAGAGACCTAATGGGTAACGTTTTAATAATGGACCAAAAATTTTGAAATTAATGGTCATAGTTCGTATATATAATATATTAACAAACATCTACAAAGAAAAATGTTGATTTGAAAACTGGATTTTTAAGAATTTTTTTCTGAAGATTTATAGAAGTCAAACGCACTATATATATCAGTACTTTGCTCTAATTATCCCATGATTAGATTGAATTATTAAATGGAAAAAGAAGGGGGGGGGGGGGATAAAATTTTGACAGATTCTGCTGGTTGTAATATTTGAAATAAACTTTGTAAACAATGGTCAGCAAAAAGTGATACTGTCAATGCATATTTGTGGACAGTTTTGTTCAAGTTGAGGATAAAAATCACAAACTACACTTATTTCGAAATAAATTTTCATTTACGGTGTAATGGTTTGAATTACTATATTAGAAGAAATATAGCAAT
Source organism: Bathymodiolus septemdierum (assembly GCA_963383655.1). Classification (NCBI taxonomy): domain Eukaryota; kingdom Metazoa; phylum Mollusca; class Bivalvia; order Mytilida; family Modiolidae; genus Bathymodiolus; species Bathymodiolus septemdierum. Next base: position 70,442,460 of record OY726524.1, read on the forward strand.
AATATATGTTATAGTCCTATTTGCACCGGCCCTTGGTTTCCTCTGCATTTGTACAACTACCGTACAGTACTTGTCCATGTGCTTAGGACACAGGGAGGACTTGACCACTACAATACATGTAAATTAACCATTGATGTCTGATGTGGCCAACAATGTCATAGTCGACGGCACTTAATTAATATAATTATTATTAATATAAGTATTTAGTATATTTTATGGGCAGTTTTGTTCATTGTAACGTATAATATTTATATTTTTAATTTTTTAATGTTATTGTTTATGAATCACTGTAATGACTTTGTCCCTTGTGGGCCCTCTATTGGACAATAAAATTCTTATTCTTATATGGAAGCCTTGATTAAAAAATATTTTACCATGTTTAAGCATAGAATCAGTCCTTGAAATGAAAATTTGAATTTACTGGTCCGAATAAAATTCTTGAATTTATTTTTCTATAGTTCCATCGTGAGGACTGTGGAATCCACATGTTTGAATGCTTAATAAGCTATCACTGAAAAAACATTGCTACAAAGGCAATATTGTGGCCATGCTAAAATACCGAATAAATAACTTCCAAAAATTATATCTTTAATTATGCTTTTTTTTTAATGTTTTATAATATATTTTTATTTCTATTTTTAGATGATGGTGGATGTTTTGCCGACAGAGGTTGAAGATTTTCATTTGTCTTCGCCATTCTTGTCTTCAGATTCAGAAACTGAGGATGATTCTAACGGTTCATATCGTTACAACCTTGACAGTGATACTGATATGACCCCAGAATCTCTGGTTAGTATTTTCACTATATACATATTTATATTTATCCTGCAATGACAGCATTTACCGACCAATATAGCCTGCCCAATATTTTTTTTGATATTGGTCAATTATAAATAGAACATACAAATGTAAAATGGGGCACATCGGGGGATATTGTTTTCAAATACATACACAAAATTATTTCAAATACTTTTATCATCGTTAAGTAAACGGTTATTTACGATTTAAAATTGAAGGATAAATACAATACATGTGCACTGTCGAAGCATATAGGTAGATATGTGTATTCGGCGTGAAACGTGGGAAAAGGCTCGGCAAAGCCTCGCCTTTCCTCCTGTTTCTAAGCCTCATACACATATTACCTATATGCTTCGACAGTGCACATGTATTGTATATATACTATCGTTGATTTGTTTTGGTAGAATGGATTTCTCAGAACAATGTCCCATCTAAGGCAAAGCCTGAGATGTGAAATTCAATGAGAATTCCATTTCGTGAAAAAGATATCAACAATAATATCTTTATCAATGATTGGTCAAGGTGACATCAGTATTACATCCCATAATGATATCAACAATAATATGTCTCTCACTCTTGTTGCTTAATTATAATAGATTATTGTGTAACATTTTCCATATCGACCCTGGTATCATCCTGAAACTTCAATATTGGACTGAGAGCTTTAGCCCAAGGTCAAATATGGAACAACGGATGGTATCATGGCCAATATGGAAAATGTCATGAAATGATCTATTTATCACATATTTCAAATAGAAAATACTTGAGTGGCAAAGTATATGAAAAATGCAGTTTACACAAATTATTAACTTTTCAACAACAGAAATAATTATTATAACTATTTGATTTCTTTTCAGAATAGTTAGTCATTAATTAAATGTTATTTCAATTTAAACCACACATAACAATTCAACTTTAAGGGAGGGGGAGGGTAGGGAGGGAATATTTGTTCTTTTGTTAGGATTTTTCATATCCTCCGCAAATGCATGCATATTGGTGTCTGCAACAAAAAGGAAACCGCTCTCTGCCATATTTGTTTTGATAATGAAGTAGGGGGGGGGGGGGGGGGGTACGAGGGCTTAAACAGGTTCTATGTTGTAAATCCATATTAGCCTAGGGCCTTATATGGCAGTCGATAATTGAACCTTATCACTATAAAATATGTGATAATAGAGATTATTATGTGTCAAGATAAAAAAAATAATTTACAATTCATTGATAAAATCATTTTATCTGCCTACCCATCTGGCACAGGTTAATTGTTTTAGTGAGTTATGATATAACTGCATATATTTTATTCGAGTAAATGTCAAGGTCGGTTGTAGATTTTTCAGTCATGTAAGGTATTAAGTTTAGATGATGACATACGATACATGTAGTAAAAACTGGTACATGTACATGTATAGCAGACGTTTGTAACATCAAGTCCTAGATTGATATTCTGATACCAGTATAATAATTTGGATATTTTTATGCAGCTGCAATGACCAGAAAACACATTTTTGATTTTGAACATTTGGCCATTTTACAAAGTGATATGTGTATGGACAATGAAAAGTACCATTTAACATATACAGTAAAATATGCATGGACAATGAAAAGATGAATGGTCTTGCAATTCTTTTGACCTGCATCTGTCTTTATTTTATATTTTTTTAAAGTTCATACAGTTTAAGATAGACAGTATTATTTTCCATATTTTATGCACTTTTTTCCACTAGTTTTAGGTCCAAGGGAGGTAACCTCAGAATTTTGGATTTTTTTTTTATTGTGTCAAAAAAGATACATATGTATGCAAGCCAAAATACTAACAATTAAAAATTTCAAATGAAGATAACCATAAAAATTTAATGATTTTCTTGTAGAATAACCAATCTTCTTGCTGATCTGGTGTAATCCGTGTATGTGTTAATAAAACCATATATATCTAATTTAGTGTGTATAACATGTTTCTGGAATAACCTACATTAGGTACGCTCGGTCAACAGATTGAAAAGCCAAATAATTTAAAAATCTTTGGGAACAAGTATACCTAAGGACATAAACAGGATAGCCAAAAATCGTCTAAGGTTACCTATGCCTGAGGGAGATTATCCTTAGATTTAATATATTACATTATTTAAGGTGGTACCATACACTTCAGGTAAAATTTGATCTGCTCGTTTAATTTTCTTATTTTTTTGGCAGTGTGTTTGAATATATCTACTGTAATAAATATCAAAATTTTAACAAATTCCAACCAACAGACTCAGAGCTAAAAATTCACTAGTCATATAGCAGCTTTTCTCTCTGTGGTTTTGATCACAGAGATGCTTGAAATCTACATACAAACATCATATGATCAAAACGTTCAACTGATTTTAAAGAGTTATCTCCTTGTAGTGTATGGTACCCCTTAAGTACTGTAATAAAATGAATCGTTAGTTAAAAAATGTTGTAGATGCCATTCAACTTACATGTAGTGTTCTTGAAAAAATATTGATTGATTGATTGATTGTTGTTAAATGTTAAGTGAGAAGTATTTCATCTATTTTCATGACAAGATGAAGCTTGCAAACAATAAATCATGTATATGTTTAAAAGGTGGCACTTTGCAAGAAACTGTAGGCAGTTTAAAATGCCAAAGGAAAAAGATTGGAAATGGACGTAACATTTTACCTTGCAATGGGCCACCAATCACCACTACTAACAAATAATGATTTTAATAGAAACTGCTGCAAGATATCTTGAACATTACCGGGTATACTAAAAAAAAAAGAGGCACACATTTACATTGGCTGGTTGCTTTGACAAATATTTGATGAATATACAAAAAAAGAGACCGTCATGCTTTGCCATGAAAACTCTGATATTATGTTTTCATAACTAACAGAGACAAGGGGTCATCATGGTCATGATCATGTGGTAGTTGGAGTTGCATTCAATTAAAACTAAAGTGTTTTTTTTTATCTTTGGTATATATCTTATAATATAAAAAAGATAGCAGTTCAAAAAAAGAAACAAGTCATGTGAAAAAGTACAAATTTACATTGAAAAGCTTATTTTTAGAATAAAAACATGATCTATCTTAATAATATTCAAGATCAAAATATAAAACAAACAACTTAAACAAATCTGTCTACTTTATTTTTTAAGGTAAAAATGGGCATGCAAATGATATTTTAATAGCTAGCTATCCAGCTATCTTAAATAGTTGCATATCTCATTAAGTAATGTTTTTTTTTTGAAAAATAGATAGATGTGAAAATACAAAAATAAAGATGAAAAAATCCCACACAATTCTAGTAACATTAATATTTCTCATGAAAAAAATATTATTAGTACAATGTACACATGGTGGTATATTAAATTTGATCTTGTTAGAGTTATCTCCCATTGTATGAAGAAGAAGAAGAAGATATTTTATTTGCCAATTATGGGCCCACGAGGGGCATGAATATTCACATATATAATTATTTAAAACATAACATATGTTTAACAAAGACAAAGATACAATAACATATATTTATAACATGTCATTTATATGCTCAGTGTGGTTGATATGTTTTAATACATCCAGCTATGATATATGTATCATATAAATACGATGATAAATAAATAGATAGAGCCGACTATTTGTATCCTACCCGTGTCTGAAGCAGAGAGGCAAACACAATGATAACCTTTCTGCAGGAGACACCAGGTGACGGTGCTAAAAGGATGATAGTCAACCCTTAATTTTGAGGTATTAGCCATTTATATCCTCCCTGTGTCTAAAGCAGAAAGGCAAGCACATAGGTTGTATTTGTTTTGAAATTGTATCCATCTTATTAACCATTTCCAAGTTACAATATTGATTGATTAATTGTTGATTATTGTCAAGTGAGTTGTGTTTCAGCTACAGGGTATATTCATGACAAAAACAATTTGTCTTTAAAATGAACAGAATGTGGATTTCTCTAAACACAAGGCACTAATATATGTCCCATCCTAAGAGTAACTTGTTAATTTGATTTGTTTCACACTAATGAACAGAACCTTTGTGGTGACTTTGCCCTGCAGAGAAGAAAATAGGAGGTACTCACTTCGATTTGCACCCAATCCTTACGGCAAGTTTTTTATTTGATTTTCCCCCTCACAACTAGCTTACAGGCCTTTTCGAGTGGTAGTACCTTGCAGAAAAGAAAATTGGTAATTTTTCATTACACCAGGTTCCCACATAAAATATTCAAACTAATTTAGATCATATGTTTTGTATTTCTTAATACAGTCAAATCTACCTATGCGGTCACCTGTAAGAAAAGGACACCTTTTTTTTGTCATAGAAAATTTCATATAAATTGAATATCTTTTAAGAGATGACCTGTTTCAAAAGGCCATGCTTGCTTTGTCCGAAAGGTGACCTCTTAATACAGGTTTGACTATAATTAGGAAACAAAATGTCTACAAAAAATAATGTTATGTTATTATTGATACTTGACGCAACAAAATATAAATCCTCTCTCCTTAGCTGGCAATTTAAATTTTTGGTAAAGGTAATTTCTTAATTTTTATCATGGCTAAATGTGTTAGAGAAGATACTATTAGCTCACCTGGTCAAAGGCCAAATGAGATTTCCTATCATTTGAGATCCCTCACCTTTATCTTATTGACATGTTAAACATCTCCTGCAGAACTCTTCAACTAAATGGAACCAAACTTGACAGGGGTGATCATTTAGGGAGTTGATTCTGACTTAATATGCCAATGAAATTGACCCATTATTGAGAGGAGCCAGTAGCTATAGGGAAATTGAAAAGTGATCAAATGGAGGTCTCAGGGTCTATGGAGTCCAAGCCTCTTGTGGTAAAAGTTTCACAAAGGCTGCAATGGAAAAAAAAATCTTCATTAGAACCAGGAAACGAAAAGCAATTTTATTTGGCATGAAGCATCATCGTGTTATGAATATTTGATTTGTATAATAAATGCCCTGATCTGATTAGTTCAAGTCCCAGGGGATCAAAATTCAATACAATGTATACTACATTAGGCAATATTTAAAAATTCTGTTTATCAGATACATGCACATGTAAGCCTCTGGTTTCAAATTTTGTATGTGTCCATTTACCGATAGTTGTTGATATTTTTAAAAATGAACCTGTAAAATATTTTTTTCTCCAAAAAGTGAGATTTGTTATGTTCATTGGGATGAAGGAGACTTTAATTTGTAGAAATCCATTTGAGTAATTTGAAGATTTTCTTTTCTAATTAAGGACTTGTTAGGTTCTTTATATTTGTAAACTGTGCGAGTTTGATTCCCGCTCAGACAAGGTGTACTCGATACAACATTATGTGATAAAGTTTGTCAGTGAGTTGCAACAGGTCGATAGTTTTCTCCAGGTACTTTGGTTTCCTCCACCAATAAAACTATTAACTGAAATATTGTTGAAAGTGGCATTAAACACCATAAACCACTATTACTACCGTATAATCAATTGATTTAATGAATTTTTATTTTTTCAGACTGGTCCTTCAGTTATAGTGGTACCAGAACCTGAAATATTATCAGATCTCAGTATTAACAAGCTTCATGCCTTTACTGACGACGACCTTGATCTTGACGAAGAGAACAGTAAATGTGCCAAGTTTTATGAAGAATGGCGGGCAGATTGTCAGGCAAATGAAAGAGTGTTTACAGACTCAGATTCATCAGACAGTGAGGATGAGGCATGTTATGTAAGACCTAAAAAGCCAAGGAAAAGAGTTCGGTGGAGAAGAAATGTCTTTCGTGAGTACCACATTTTTAGCTTTTGTCATGGGTAAGCGTCCGTCGTCCGTCCGTCCGTTAGCTTTTCACATTTAAATCTTCTTCTCTGAAACCGCTGAACAGATTTCAACCAAACGTGCCAGAAATGTTCACTGGATGGTCCTCTACCAGATTTGTGTTTTTGGTGCTGATTTGAAATCCAACATGGCTGCCAGGGTCCATAATGTGTTCTTATTGGCTGAAATTTAAAAAATCTTCTTGTCAGAAACCACGAAGTCAATTGAATTGTGACTTTGCAGGAATGATCATTGGATGGTCCTGTACTAAAATTGTGAATCGTTTGCCGATCGGAAATTCAAGATGGCCACCATGACTCGACTTAGTTTAACATTGGACCCTATGGGAATTTCACATTTTCATCTTTTTTTCTGAAACCACAAAACAGATTTGAACCAAACTTGGCAGAAATGTTCATTGGATGGTCATATACAAGATTTTTGTTTTTGGCGCTGATCGGAAATCCAACATGGCTGCCAGGGCCCATAATGTGTTCTGATTGGTCAAAATTTTAAAAATCTTCTTGTTAGAAACCACTAAGCCAATTGAATTGTGACTTTGCAGGAATGATCATTGGGTGGTCCTGTACTAAACTTGTAAATCGTTTGCCAATCGGAAATTCAAGATGGCCACCATGACTCGACTTAGTTTAACATTGGACCCTATGGGAATTTCACATTTTCATCTTTTTTTCTGAAACCACAAAAAGATTTGAACCAAACTTGGCAGAAATGTTCATTGGATGGTCATATACAAGATTTGTGTTTTTGGTGCTGATCGGAAATCCAACATGGCTGCCAGGGCCCATAATGTGTTCTGATTGGTCGAAATTTTAAAAATCTTCTTGTTAGAAACCACTAAGCCAATTGAATTGTGGCTTTGCAGGAATGATCATTAGGTGGTCCTGTACTAAATTTGTGAATCGTTTGCTGATCGGAAATTCAAGATGGCCACCATGACTCGACTTAATTTTAACATAGGACTCTATGGAAAAAATGTTTAAAAGTCTTCTCCTCTGAAACCAGTAAGTCAGTTTAAAGCAAACATGGCATGAATGGTCCTTAGGTGGTCAACTTTCAAAATTATGTCCTGTGACCCCGACCTCCATCCAAGATGGCCACCATCAGCAAGCATATTTTTAACATAGGACCCTATGGGAAAAATGTTTAAAAAAAATTTCCTCTGAAATCAGTAAGCCAATTTAAATCAAACATGGCATGAATGGTCCTTAAATTGTCAACTTTCAAAATTATATCCAGTGACCCAAAACTCCATCCAAGATGGCCACCATCAGTGGACATAGTTTTAACATAGGACCCTATGGGAAATATGTTTAAAAATCTTCTTCTCTGAAACCAGTAAGCCAATTTAAAGCAAACATGGCATGGATGGTCCTTAAGTGGTCAATTTTCAAAATTGTGTCCAGTGACCCTGACCTCCATCCAAGATGGCCGCCTTCAGCGGACATACTGTAGTTTTAACATAGGACCCTATGGGAAAAAATGTTTTAAAATCTTCTCCTCTGAAACCAGTAAGCCAATATAGCAAACATGTCATCGATGGTCCTTAGGTGGTCAACTTCCAAAATTGTGTTCAGTGATCCCGATCTCGGTTCAAAATGGCCGCCGTCAGCAGACATAGTTTTAACATAGGACCCCATGGGAAAATTGTTTAAAAGTCTTCTCTTCTGAAACCAGTCAGCCAATTTAAAGCAAACATGGCATGGATGGTCCTTGGGTAGTATACTTTCAAAATTGTGTCCGGTGACCACGACCTCCATCCAAGATGGCTGCCATGAGCAGACATAGTTTTAACATAGAACCCTATGGCAGTATGGGATTTGAATAGTAACTTAGATGTATTCGGCATGCAGACATTCTTAAGAGGACTTATTTATGTCAGCTGAGCGATACAGGCTCACCTGAGCCTCTAGTTTTTTATTGCACTCACATGTTCATATAACAGTGATAGTGGGACTCGTACTATAATCCCTAAAGCTAGTGGACAGGCCCTTTGCAGTGATCTTACCCTGCAGAGAAGAAAATAGGAGGCACACATTTCAATTTGCACCCAATCTTTACAACAAGTTTTTTATTTGATTTGTACTCCACAACTAGCAAACTGGCCTTTCCGAGTGGTAGTATCCCACAGAAAAGAAAATCAGTCCTCTTTCTATGCCTCAGGTTCACACGAAAATAAAATATTGAAACTGCATAAGGTTTTATTTTTTTACATATATAATTTAGACAATGTTATTTCCACCTGTTGTGAAGCGTTGTCAAAGTGTTTGAGAGTTTAACAAGTTTTTGAACATGAACACACCGTTGTTTAGCGAACATTTAGGGGCATTTTATGCTCCATCACATTTAATGTTATCCTTACTATAACTAATGCTACGAGTAAAAACTTACCTTCAAGTGGCACAAAATGGCTTCTTATTATGACGTACATTCACCCCCTTGATCAAGATTAATAAGTATTTATTTAATTGGTATTTATAAAGAAGTGGGCTAATAACAAGAAATTTTAATATAATGTGTAATCTTGATGTCGAAGTCAAGATATTATTGAATTTTTAATTTACACCCAAATTTGATGTGTTTTCTTTCTTTGAATCGATTCTGTTGATATTTTCGGTTAGTATGTCCACCAACTTCTCCTATCTCTTACAGTTTCTGAAAGTGGCAAAAAAAATGCCAAGTTGAAAGATTTAAATTTTTACTTTTCATCCCATTTTAATGCAGTTTTTTTCCTCAAAGATAAAGTGCTTTATCTCTATATGAATTATTTATGAGTCAGCTAATATTAAGAAAACTATATTTTAATCTGGAAAAGTGGTTAAAATTCTTTTCTAATTTTTATAAAAAAAAAAAGAAAAAAAGCCTAGAACTAGAAGAGTCGAAGAGATAAGAATACACTGACTAAACATGAAAATCCCAGCCCCCTCATCTTATATAAGAAAACAGTTAATCCTTAATATTAATCAACTGACTTAAACTTATTTAGAATACAAAGTATTGTTTTATTATGATCCCCTACAAATCCTCTCGAGCGAACACGTTCATACATTTGCCGCTAAGTATACCTTTGTTAATTATCAAAGAATTACTCCGCTGCCGCTGGGGCAATACACTAATTCATTATTTTCCTAATCAAGTACAAATGTTACTTTTGAGTATAGAAATAAACACTAAATTTCCGTTAGATCAATTAATTTAACAAAGATATCACTAGGTATATACTATAGAAAAAGAAATTGTCTCTTTAAAGTGGAACTCATTCATATCAAATATCATTTCCGGCATCTGTACGTAAACACGCGGAGGCCTGTTTATTCAATGAAATATGGAAGTGGTAGATAAGAAGAGAAATCTTGGCCTTGATTTGTTGATTCAAGCAGGTAACATATTTTTGTAAATGTTTGCTTGAAAACGAATGTTGTTCTATATGTTAAAAACCTTCGAATGACCCTTTCTTTGTCTTTCAGTTACTTTGACACTTTATACCGTTACCCCACGAAACCAGGAAGTGACTTTCATTTCCTGCTTGACTTCTGTTTCAATTATATCACGTTCGTGATCTATTTATATAATAAAACTCACTTGAAACACTCAAATTAGGAAGGATGACAAATGAGTATTATCCATATAAGATAATTTCAACGATAAGTGGATAAGTTCATTGTTTACAAAAACAAAAAAACAAAACAGTACGTTTACAACATGTGGCCACGTGCTTTTGTCCTTGTCATTAATTGAAATATTGAAGTCGTTTCTTTTTTTTTAACAAGACGAGTTGATTTCAGTTGTAACAATAGATAATTATGTTATTATTTTACTGCTTTCTAATTACTTGTCATTTAACCACTGACATTATTTTGATAATAATAATAATAATAATGAGTACATGACATATCGGCCCTAAGACCACTCGGCCCCAACTTTGGACAAGTCGGCCCTCATTTGAAAGACAACTCGGCTCCCTTTTGTAGGTAGCAATTAAAATATGTTTTAATTATGGACAAATCGGCCCTTCTATATAGAAGACAACTTGGCCCCACCAAAAATGAAAGTTTTGAATGCATGGTGTGTGTGAATAAAACGACTCAAACAAATAGTAAAAAACCTCCCCAAGTAGAAAAGCAGGCATGATGAATAATTCAGAATCAGTTTATGCTCTGTTGGAGGCACATACAATTTAACATACTTTACTCACAGAATCAAATGTCAGGAAGTTATTGATGTCCAGTAAGCTTGCACAGAATCTTAAAGAATAATTATGTTTATAAATACTTGTGTTTTTCATCTTTGCTTGTAATTTCTATACTTTGTTTTCTATTTACCATTGTTTGTTTGTTATATTTCTATTTGCCATTGTTTGTTTGTTATATTTCTATTTGCCATTGTTTGTTTGTTATACTCGTATATATTTTGCAAATTGTATATTGCGTTGAATTGTTTTCTGTACCGATAGCGATGTGATACATTGGTTGTTTGAGAATAAAGATATCATATGGCTGTGAAATAAAAAAAAATACTAGTGGAAATTTGATTCTTTATTACGTTATCAACAATATTTAACAAGTAATCTAAATGTCATAAACATCTGAGCACTAAATAAATACATGTAAGGGACCGACCATTTAACTTGCAGGGGGGGGTTATGGTTTTTTGTTTCGTTCAGAATTTTTTTTTCGGACAACACAAGAGTTAGAATATTAATTTTTCTTGTCACGAATTTTTTTTCCAGAATTTAACATTAGGTTATATGACAAAAACTCTGAATCAGATTATTTTTTTTTCCTCCACCAAAATCAGAATATTTTTTTCAGCAACATTGGGAATCAGAATATTTTTTTTAGAAAAAAACGATAACCCCCCCTAGTACTAGACTTCAATACAAAAGTTGTTAACCCAACAGTCATGACATTTTGCAAAAAAATTCAACTTAACATGAAAGTCATTATCAAAGTCACTAAGCACTGAGGTCCTTGTCTAACGCAGAGATGGTTGGAGGTGACTAGATGTTTGAACACTTCCTCAGGAGCTGGCTGGCAGTGATTACGGCGGCAACATACTTGTCCCACAGCTGGAATAGTTGACACTGAAGCTCTCTGGTGTGTTTACATTGGGCTCTTTGTAGCTTCTCTTCTGACACCGTGACCATCTTACACTGAATTGGTAGTAGTTTAGCCTCTTTAAACAGTTTTGGGAACAAGATGTAGAATAGAAGGTGTGCTTCTATGCTGTTATTGGTGCGTGTTGCTGTCATGAAGACGGTCCAGTGTTCCACCATCCAAACTGTGCTGGACATCCATGTGCAGACCTGTTTACTACTACGTTTTCGCCATATTTACTACACTTTTTTACAGTAAATTACGCCCTATGTTTGAACCTGACTATTCTACGCTTGAACAAACATCGGTTTTTTTCAAAATTCGTTTGTACAGAAAGGGACATTCCGTGATTGATCACTCGGATCTCCTGTACTTGGCGATCACTAGTATAAAAAAAAATTCCACTATTGTGAATTTTTTTCAAAGTTTTGTACAATACTGGTATATCAGTAATGTAATTAAGATATTGGTATTGTAATTCAATTATGAAAATATGAAATTGCATGAATTTTTTATAGTGTATTGGATTGCTTTATATTTGAAGGTTCATGTTATCAACTGTTGAAAATCATACTAAAAGTACAAGTTCATTGTGTATCATTTTATTGGCATTTATAACATCGTATCAGTAATACATCACAATACACAACAATCCGTTATGGATAGAGTCAAGATTATTATACAGCGACACAAGAACAACTACTTCAAGAACTGGTCTACCCAGGAACTAACATTTCCACAATACCTATTACAATACTATACACAAGTAAAAAAAAAAAAATTTTAAATCACAATACTGGTACAATACTGGTGTCTCCTCCAGCTAAGTAATCGCATTCATGTAGTCCATTCTTCAACCATATGATACACTGCAACTATACATTACTCATTGCCTCTCATCGGGTCGTGCTGCCGAACACGGCCTATTTATTTATTTATATATTTTTTGTAACATATATCATTTAAATAGTTAGAATTGTCTTGTTTAAAAACATATATCTCCATTCTGTATTGTTGTAACTGTTGATATAATTATGAATGTATATTTGTTATTGCCCTTGAGGGACCCTAATTGGAATAACAAAATATTGTATTGTATTGTATTGGTATACAATACTGGAACAAATTTTTATACCAGTATTGTGATCGCCAAGTACAGGAGATCCGATCACTCCGAGAGACATAATTTTTAATCCTTTAGACATATCATCACGGACATAAACCCACTGTGATAGACCTAAAAAGGACCATAAAACAAGGTGGTGGGGATTAAATTTTATGGCTCTCGGTCACCTGTGCACCGATTGATATTTTACCGCCAATTAAGAGATTAACGTTACCCGGTCTACCCGTTGACTTTTAATAATCGTAAGCCGTAATTATTGCTACTGAAGGATGTATTTTTGACAATTAATTTTGTATCCTCTTGCTGTTAATATTTGACTGTTTGTTGCTTTTCATTGCCAAAGAATGTGTCATGTTATCGTTTTCGTTTGTTTTAGAAAGTTCTACTTTATGACCTCGAGTTCTATATCAAGAATTTTGTTGAAACCGCAACTGAACTTTATCTTGTTTAATTTTAATTTCTCATTTTTTTTATTCTGTTGGGTTGAATTCAGTATGTATTGAATTATTCGTAAATACGGGCTACTTCATAAATGTATTTTTTGTTTACAAGTTAAACCGCAGGCGCGTGTTTTTGAAGCACAGACTTTGCAAGCGCAGGTTTTGTAGTGTTTAATAATTGGTAAAGAGCAGACTTAAAATTGATTATTGGTTTATTTTGTGTTTTGGACTTTTACATCTCGTATTGAAAAAAATTAACAATTCAAGGAAACTGTTTTACACACTTGGCTTGTTACGTAATTCCGCTATAGATGAAAATAATTTTCTTTAAAATTGCAAACAAAAACCTATAACAATCCAAATTTACGTAGGTTAATGGCTACAAAATGAACAAAAAGCGGAAAACGAAGAGCATTCTTTTAATTTGTTCCATAAACTTTTTTTTGCTGTATTTTGTCACAAATCTATTGGGTTGAAAGCCAATTAAGATTTGAATTTGAATAAATAAATAAACTGGTGACATTTGATTTTGGTCAGATACTGTGTAATGTCAAACATTTGTAGGGGTAAAATCATGATAAAGGTTAATTCCTTATTTCCTTTCACATTTCTAAACTTTCTGCAGATTAGCCGCTAATTTCCAAATTTAGTGACTTTTGGACATGCAATACTTCTTTGAACGATCTGTTTATAAATATTTGTTTCGTTAATTTTTGATCAAATTCTTCAATGACCGTATACAAATGATTTAGTACGTATTTCTACAACGAAAAGGGTTTTAACTGGGTTTTCTAGGAAGATTAAAATTTAAAAAAATACTGAACGTATAAAAAATATTATTGAACTGGAAATACGCTTTAAAACGTAACATATCGCGCATGTGTTTATGAAACTTCATTTGTGCACAAGCCAGGTCACGTGTACGCGTGTCAATAACATATTAGGTGTAGATACGCAATACACAGCCAAGGTTAAAAATCTTTGAAACAAATTTGCACAACCCATGATTTTACTGAATTGAAGTTGAATAATCATTTATTATTTACATTTTATTCATCAATTCAAATGAACTCTCCGTTCTCGTGCTATTTTCTCGATCTCGGGATTTCATTCCTGGGATTACGTTCAAGGATGTTTTGAGGAAAGAAATAAAATGTTTTTTTTTTAAATTCTGAGGGGAATCGGAGACAGTACCTGAAAAAAAAAATTAGGCGATATAAAAACGTAATTTCACCTGTACTAGTTTACCTGTAAAACGACACACTTGATTACAAGATTAACACCTGGTGTTTTATTACCCCCTGATCACCGACATGAATTTAAAATTTTAATCCCCATCACTCTCCTAGACATGACCACTATCACGGTATGTCCCTTTCTGTACTGTATGACCTAACTCATTGAGCCACCCGGGCCCCCATCTTCAGTAGTTACATGTAACTAAGGTAGATATTTGGTATGTATATACTGTGTATATGCCATTATGACACCAGCTCATGAATCGGAAAGCATTGTTTTCAATTTCCGAAAACTACTCTCAACATTGCCAAACTACGCTGAGCTGGAGCAAATACTACTCTTTAGTGTCAATTGGGGTAAACAGGTCTGCATGTGTCATCTACATAGCTGGTAAGCTCTTGAAGCTGTGGTTGTGTAGCTTTCTCTTGTAGTTTCTGGAAGGCTGCAGGTATGTGCTCTGGTGGTAAGAATGGAAGTGCTAGTAGCTTACGGATGAACTTGTGAACTGAGTCTTTCTGGTTGTACGCTACCTGAAAGGAAAAGGAAATCATAAGATTTCGAAAGTGAAAATAATCTTAAGTATGTCACATAATTTGACGATTACAGCTTTAATAGTGAAATGTAGAAGAATAAACACAAATTTTGTTAATTCTGCTTTCTGTTATGTTGTAATCAATTATTTACTACAGTATTTCTATGTTGGGAACATTTGAAAATATAAGTTGCAAATTTTGTTGTTATATTTTCATCCTCATTATTTATTAACCAGACTAATTTATCCACCTTTGATAAAGATATAAAAAAAAATACAATTATCTTGAATATATTTCAGAAATGCATTTCTTTCATTTTTATGACATCAAATAACTCTGGAAGATCGTTTACAAATATTTTAAATAAATTAGGACTTATATAAGTTATATTATCTCCTTGCCGTACACCAATTTCTGGAACTGTATGTTCTGTAAGTTAATCGCCAATACGAATACTAACTTCATTTAAAATATACATATTTTGTAATATATCATAAAATTTTCCCTTTATTCCTATCTTCGATAACTTATAGAATATATGTAGATATTGGAATAAATGAAACATAACTGACATATAAATACGTTGGTCACATAGTAGAGTTAAATTCTATGAAAGTAAAGACTTACCAGAGTCACATGTGCGATGTTGCCATCTGTCACACTGCAAGACTTCTTGTCTTGGTCGAACATGGACGTTACAAACCACACACGGATAAAATGTAGACATTGTGAATGCATGGCTAAAGTTTCGCTGTGTTTTATAATATTTGTACCAAGCTGGAAAAATTACTCGAGCCATATCGGCTTATTTCCTTGTTTATACACCGTTCAATTAATCCAATTAATCACTTTCACACTTCCTTTTATCTTTGTAATTAGTTTATTAATTGCCAGTAATTAATTTAACACCTTACAATATATGTAGTCATAAGACACACGCTTTCGGCTGATCAAACAAAAAATAATTAATAATTGAAACTGATTATGTATTAATAAGAAATGGGCTGAATACACGCTTTTGGGATTCACCTTTCTATACAAAGTCAATTAAAAACTGTTTGTACACATCAACAATTAATATGGGGCCGACTTGTCTCGAAAAAGAGGCCGACTTGTCTTGGGTGCCGGGATTGAATAAGGCAGAGTTGTCTAGGGGCCGATTTGTCCTGTTTCCATAATAATGAGGTCATACAGGTGAAAGAAAACATGGAAACCATCTGAAAGTAGGTCTAATCTAAATAATTGGGTCATAATGTATTTAAAAATATTTAATGGGATGTTCTAGATGATGAGATTTTTTGTCAACGTTAAAAATGATGATAAATAAACACGATCTAGGAGTAACCTAATGCAGCAAATAGAATATTAAATGATGGCAGAGAAGTGCAATTAGTATACTGTCCTTCATTCAATAATTATATCAAGGAAGTGATTAAATTATTTATTCGAGTACTATATAATCCTACTGGTAGTTAAGAAATTATAATTTTACCAAAATGTGCCATTCATTTAGAATCCAGGATGAAGATGATGGTGCCATTCTGTATATTTATTCAAAGGTAAGGCCCCATTTTAAAACTCATAAACCAATTGCTATAATATTTTTTTTAGCTAAACCAGAATTATTTGAAAGCACTTTGGTAAAAATTGTTATCTAAAATATACAGAAGACTGATCCAGATAAGCTTTGCAGTTTTATTTTATCGTATTGCAGATGGAGATTCAATTATTAGAAAGGGGGGGGGGGGAGGGTATGGGATCCCATTAACCAGTTTAACCCAGCCACATTGTTGTGACTACTCCAAGCCAGGACCTGGATTTCTAACATCATATGTCCATACATGCCAATGCTCCGGATTTCTCCTGGAGCCTCCGGAATTTTGACTTCTTTACCGGGCTACCAGGACAGCTGTCAGATTCACCCGAATTTCCCAGGAAAATATTTAAGTTGAATATTTATTTTGTAACTTCTGTTGAATAAATAACCCAAAATTATTTCTTTTGCGAGCAATGCAGAGCTGATTTATCGTTTGCCCATAAAGGTCTTGGTGATGTGGAATCACATATTGCAAATCAAAATCATACTGAGGATCTGTTTTAAAAAGCACTGCAACTTTTTCTCATTCAAGATTTTTCGTGAATGAAAACCCAGATATGATTGTTACAAAGACTGAATTGCTGTTCACAGGTTTTTATTGTTCAACACAATTGGTCCATTGATGTGTGACAGTGTCAGAACATGCAGGTGCTCTATTTAGAAAAATATACTCCTGCTCAAGAACAACAACAACTTCACATATCATCAATGGTGTTATTGCTGTTGACTCGGAAAACCTCCAACCAATTCATTGAACAGTGACTAGTGACTACCCATGGTATTGCTTGCTTTTACAAATGAGCATTTCATTTTATATATGCACCTAGAAAACACAAAAAAAAAAAAATCAACTTAAAAACCTAAAAATTATTTTTGAACCCTTCCCCAAATTTTCTCAGGATTTTCAAAGGATGTACGAAGTATGTATGTGTGTTTTTGAGCCTAATATCTGACTGATAAAATAAATTGCCCCTTGATGCCCTAAGCACATGCTTATTTTGCTTTTTAAGTGTTAATCCAGCACCAGTATTTATGGATCTTTAGGATTGTATCATAATACAATGAGATAGATTATATCAGTAAATTATACCTTTTTGCTGTGATCTCACTGAGTGATATTTCCTGTATCAACTAAGGCCAAAAAAAAAATATATGTGTGTTTAGGGTTTCATCCCTAAAAAAAATAGGGGAGGTAGGTAGGTAGGGATTTTTTTGTTTGTTTCAGAATATTTTTACATTAAGTTAATGGGGAAGAAATCCAAAGTTTAGCGGTGCTTAAGCCAAAATGACCATAAAAATGTTAGGGTAGGCATTTTTGAGAGCCAAAAAATAGGGTAGGTAGGGAAACCCTAAACACACATATATTTTTTTTTAGCCTAACTGACCATGATACTGAGAATTATTGTGTTACTTCAAACAGTTGTTACCGACAATGACTGATGGCAGTTTTGAATATCTTTATATACATTAACACTAGTACATGTATATCACAGCTTGTCCTATATATAGTATTTAATGTCTGTCTCAACCTTCATAATGGAGGTTATTCTGTACATGTATTATTTATCATATACTTGTAGATAATATAGCTAAAATTTTATCCTGTGATAAAACTGAGTTTTGTTTAGAATAATAAGAGGAATCATGTTTATTTCACCCAGTTTCACAAGTGGACTGATAAAACAAGTTTATTAACTGTTGCCGGAATGTTATTACATGCCTTTCCGTCAATGTTCATAAGTTTATTACAAGCCACTTCGTGAATTTTCGGAAAACTCTGTTGAAGTGTTTTTTTTTACTGTATGATAAACAGATCATAACATTTCATTTTCCATATCATACCCTTTATCAGCACGCGTTCATATATCATCCCCCGAGCCTATCGTTTCTCGGGCTGATATCATGACCAAGGGCTGATAAAGGGTATGATATGAAAAATGCCATGTAATAATCTTCACTTTTGCTTTCTCTGACATCCATTTGTTCATCACAGTTGGCTGCCATTATTATTGAATCATCATAACTATATTTGTTGAAGTGGCATATTAATAAACAGAAAATCAAAACAAAAAAGTGATAATATTGAATTTTTTTGACTACTTTGATAGTGTGTTTGTATAGCACAAAATTGGACAAGAATGGGTTTTGTTTTGTATTTGCTGTAGGCTGTATACCCTTTGACGAGTTTCACTTTTGTCATTACAGAGTTATGAGACTTGACTTTATTCTATGAGAAATAGTCTGGGGTCCATTGTTGAACTTGTGATTAAGTTAATCATATGATTAGCCCAAATTACATTTTTAATTCCTAATCACATATTTAGCTAATGCAATGATTAAATTCTGTTACTGAACTGTTTTTAATCAATGCATTAACTAATCATATTTAATCATTGCATTAGCTAATTATGTGATTAGGAATTAAAAATGTAATTAGGGCTAATCATATGATTAGCTTAATCACAAGTTCAACAACGGACCCCAGTTGTTAACGTCTTGGATACTTTCTCAAGTTTTCCGTGTATGATCACCTTCTAACCTTACCAGGCCCCGGTTGTTCAAAACATTGGATAAAGTTATCCACTGGATAAATCATCTATCCAGTGGACAACTTCTGTCCACTGGATAAATGTGGTTGTTCAAAAGTTGTCCACTGGACAAATGTGCTTATCCTAGACAACTTTTGTCCAGTCTAATTTGGTATGGATAAATATGGTCGCCAATTGAAATTACATTAAATTTTTTTTTGTCATGACATGAAGTTTTCCTCTATTCAATTTCAAAAATAGCATTTCCCCTTTTTGGAAATAGACAGATTTTTAGATACAAATGTAAATAAATAAATGTTATACAATATAAACAAAAAATTGAGGGAAAAAAAACCACACACACACCATCAGAACTGATTTCGGATTTAATTTGTTGCACACTGCAAGTAAATTAGAGAGGTGTAATGGAGGGGACTGGTGGGTTATTTTAATTTTCCGTGATCGTGGATTTTTCTTCCACAAAGTTTTTGTTTTTATGTGCAGTGAATCGTGTTGAGGGCATTGTCCGTGAATCGTTTTCGGTCAAATTTATTTTACATTCTTCGTGATATACGCCGTGATGCGGACCCCCTCTTTTTTAGTTCAAAAGTGGAAGAATGGGTTATCATGACATTTGTGATGGAAAATTATTTACTAGATAAGTTTGTTGTTTTTGGATTTAGATTTGGAACCAATTTGAATTGATAATTCTCGTTTGTTTGGGTTTTTTTTGTCTCTAAAAAGTTGGAGTTAAATATTATTTATTTTATTTGTTTTGACTAAAGTATGAAAAAGGTCATTCAGTGTACGTGTGTAGATTTATGTGAAAATATCCGATCCCAAGACATGTACGTTAAATGTCCTAATATTCAATCAACATATATTGTAATCTGTGATGTTTACATGTATATGGGGAGTATCGCGTAGTCCCTAAATGTCACAAAAATTTACTTTTAATTATTATTTTATGATCTGATAAATATAAATAAGTAGGTTTCCCCTAAAAAAAATGGTCTAATATATTGTGTAAGTAAAATTAAATAGAAAACAAATGTGAGATTATTCACAATTTGTCTAACAAAAAATTGATTACCATATGACTTGAAAAAAGTCTATGAAGACATAAATTCCCAGCTCCAACACAAAGATTACAAAATGATTGATCATAAATCATTTGCAGATGCACTGCATGAAAAATAATTTGAAATGTCGCTGAACTTAGCAGACATTTGTTTAATTTCTGGTCTGGATTTTACATTTGTTTAATTTCTGGTCTGGATTGTCTGTAGACAGGAAATGTAAAGAATCATGGGAGTTGTCCACTGGACAAAATGTTATCCAGTGGATAGCTAGCCAACCATTGTGTTTGCTTTTGAACAGCCAATTTTATCCACTGGCTAGCTGTCCACTGAATAAGGAGTTGTCCAGTGGACAACTTTATGCAGTATTTTGAACAACCGAGCCCAGATTATAAAGAATTGTGGACTTTGGGTCTAAATACATTTGTTGTGTTTTGCTTTTTTTGCATAAAAAATTATGGGACTTTATTGGCCCATCATGTGCATATGACACAGCTGTTCATTTCAAATTTTAACTGTAGCTAAATTTTTATATTGAGATATTTGTCAAAATCAGATAAAAATGAACTAGATCTTTTGACTAATTTTTTTCATATCAAGTACATGTATATATACTGGATATTTTGACTATGTAAATAGTTTATATTGTATACAGTATGTAGATACAAAAAAAAAATCCAAACAAACTAACTGCCGTCTGCTGGTATATATACATAGTACATGTTGATTTTATATATAGTAAATACTGAAAACATTATAAGAATTATTGGACTAGATCTTTTGACTTTACGTAGTATACAACAAAAAAAAGAAGCATATTCAGGTTGTTTTTTTGCTAGATATTTACTATTACTAATACTAGTGGAAGGGAATGTTTTGAATCATGTTTTCACAGTTATGATCTAGTTTATCAAATTAACCATATTCTGTGCTATTGATCTTTATTGATTTACTTGCATCATCTGGGCATGCTCATTGAGATTACTTCCTTGTCATTTCTGATTGGTTAATTCCTTGTCAGTAACCACCAATCAATGAAATTAATTTACAGTTTTTTTTCATGAAGTTTGTTAATTGATTGAAGGGGAGATAATACATACCGATTTATAGTTTAAATATTGTTTGTCTGGGATAATATAAGTTTGTTCTGTGCATTTGAATTTGGATTAGTAAATATAATGTGCACATTTTAAAGGTGAGTGTTCTATTATTTTTGTCCCAAAATGTTTTAAGAATTAATTCAAATTTTATTCAGTTTTAATTTTGAAAAAGGAAGTAAAGTTACTAAAAATAGTTTGTTCAATTTTCTCATCATGAAGACATGATATTATAAGCATCAGACAACACTTGTGTATATACGTGTATATTAGCACAAGTCTGTCTGTTGATTGCATGTCAATATTGCTAAGCATAGATGCATGTTAGTAGGGTAACTCCTACATGAATTTTTATCGTAGGACATGCATGTACATACAAGGAAGACTAGCATGTGGTTTGTCACTCGCTATGCATAACAGTTTGTCAAAATATTCACAAAATTTTAGATTGCGATGTTGTTTCGCAGTTTTGAACCATCTGTACTATAATGGTGACGTATTGTTTTGAAGAAAACTTTTCCAACAATTCGTACTTTATAAGATAACTGGATGATTATCCACATAATGAAGAAGTGTTTACCAACTTACAGACCATCACGATATAGCTGAAATATTGCTAATGTTGGCATTAAATACCAATCAATCAATTCATACTATTACTTTATAGCATAACTGGATGTTTATGCAGATAATGAAGAAGACTGTGATATTTCTGTTGAACAAATTACAGATCACCACCATATAGCTGAACATCAATCAATCAATCAATCAATCAACTAAATTACAGATTGTTAAACATGATTGTGACATATTTCTGTGTATAAGGTAATTTTTGTGTGCAGCTAACTCCAACTTTTGCAGATTTGTACCTGCATTTTAAACATTGTGTTGATTGTTTTTAAGCTTATACTGAAGACTATGCTACATTCTATTATGAATTAATATTATAGCTTTTCAACATGATAACTTGTAGCATTTAATATGGTGAGTCCAGGAGACATTTCTTAAAATTTTGATGAGAATCACCATTGTAAGAATAAACAATTTGTAAACTTTAGTGAGTTCTAACTGAATAGGTGAGTCTTGCCATTGTAAGAATAAACAATTTGTAAACTTTGGTGAGTTCTAACTGAAAATGGTGAGTCTCCATTGTAAGAATAAACAATTTGTAAACTTTGGTGAGTTCTAACTGAATAGGTGAGTCTTGCCATTGTAAGAATAAACAATTTGTAAACTTTGGTGAGTTCTAACTGAATAGGTGAGTCTTGCCATTGTAAGAATAAACAATTTGTAAACTTTGGTGAGTTCTAACTGAAAATGGTGAGTCTCGCCATTGTAAGAATAAACAATTTGTAAACTTTAGTGAGTTCTAACTGAATAGGTGAGTCTTGCCATTGTAAGAATAAACAATTTGTAAACTTTGGTGAGTTCTAACTGAAAATGGTGAGTCTCCATTGTAAGAATAAACAATTTGTAAACTTTGGTGAGTTCCAACTGAAAATGGCGAGTCTCCATTGTAAGAATAAAAAATGTGAAAACTTTGGTGAGTTTCAACTGAAAATGGTGAGTCTCGCCATTGTAAGAATAAACAATTTGTAAACTTTGGTGAGTTCTAACTGAAAATGGTGAGTCTTGCCATTGTAAGAATAAACAATTTGTAAACTTTGGTGAGTTTCAATTGAAAATGTGAGTCCAGAAGACATTTTTGAAAATGTTGGTGAGTCCCACCATTGTAAAAAAATAAAAAATGTGAAAACTTTGATGAATTCCAACTAAAAATGGTGAGTCCAGAACTTGCTTAGGTGAGTTGCAAGGATCTCTGGCTGATTATTTTACTTACTGCCACTTTTGCTTAAGATTGTTCTCTTATATTATCTGTTCCATCTTTACTGTATTCTACTGTGCTCTTGTGTGAGCTGGGATACTTGCTAAAAAATCTCGTGCAGAAATGGGTTTTTTCCCTGTGTCCTGAATCATTTAGCTCTTGTTATAAGTGCTAATGAAATATGATTGGTTTAAAATGTTGACATATAACAGAATATAAGATAGAGGTTACAATGTAAAGTCTGTATGGTTTTCTCGATTTTGTAGTTCAGATATTTGATAAAAGTTTTTTTCTTGAGTTTCATTTCTATATATTAAGTTCCTTTCACCAGATTTGTGGAAAATTTATAAACGTTATTGCAGAGATAATAATATAAATCAAAATGTCAGTTTGATTTTGTCATGTTACTAAAAAGCTTTTAGGATTTTCAAATGGGTCATTCATGAGTTTGAAGTGAGTGCACAAAATTCTAAAGTTTATCAAATACTACAGCCGAAGGCTATAAACATGGTCTTAGATTGGGATTTTCTCTTGATTTGTAAGATAAAAAGAGTGCTATTTAATGCAGCAGTCATCACAATGAGCACAGGTCCCTCAGTCCAAGATCAGTAAAACTTTGTTTTTATTTAGAACTACATGTATATAAAAAATAAATTCAAGATTTTGATTCGGACCAGTAAATTCAAATTTTCATTTCGAGGACTGTTGCAGAGCTCTCATAGCCAGAGATATTTTCCTTGACATTCTGTCTAAGACTGTTTTATCATGCATACATGTATTTACTTCAGCTAATATTGGTTTAAATGTTTCACCTGTCATAACCTATGAATATAATTTCTCAATTATAATGAATAAATGAACAGTTTTAAAATGATTACAGAATTTCAAATTTCTCTTACCGGTAAGTAAAAATTTTGTGCACTAATTTAGTAATTATAATGTAAATTAATTATTTATTCTTATTATTATACTTGATGTCCTTAGCTATTGAGGGAGAGCACTTACATAGTCTATTCTATGTCTGATGTGCAATCCCGTTGGATATTGTATAATTAAATTTATGCAATTTATTCAATAAAATATTTGAATTGAATTGAACCTATGAAAACGTAATAGTAAAGGTTGATTTTGAAGATTTCACTTTACAACGCTTGATTGTTTGCAAAATAACTATTTTAATTTCAACAAGAAGTTGAGCAATTCATTTTGAATTTTTAAGCGAGTTTCAATTTTAAGTTGAGCTTTTCTTATAATTGGACTAAAGTTGGGTTAGATGTGTTGGTGGACATACCTGTATGTATCCTATGTTTGTGTGTGTTCTTGCAAAAGATTTCTTAGATTCACACTAAATTTATACAGAATCTTTATTTGATCAATATATATTATCAGTTGATTTAGAAAATGAGTGATATTGCAATATATTTTGTTTTTAGCCCACCTTGCCAAAGGCAATGTGAGCTTTTGCCATCACTTGTCGTCCGTTACCGTTGTCCGTTAATTTTTCACATTTTAACCTTCTCCTCTGAAACCCCTTAGCCAAATGGAATGAAAATTAGTAGGAAGTATCTATGGAAGATCCTCTATAAAGATTGCATATTTTGTCCCGATCCATTAACAAACATGGCCGCCACAGGCAATTATTGCTTCTGATTGGCTGATTTAAAAAGATCTTCTCCTCTGAAAGCACTTGGCTAAATGAACCGAAACTTAATAGGAAGCATCTATAGAAGGTCCTCTATAAAGCATGTTCATTTAGTCCCAATCAGTTAACAAACATGGCCACCTCAGGCTATTCTTGTTTCTGGTTGGTCGATTTCTAAAATATCTCTGAAACCGAGTAGCCAAATGAACTGAAATTTGGTAGGAAGCATCTATGGAAGGTTCTGTATTAAGTTTCCTCAAAGCAGAATGAAAGGTGAGAGACACTGAGCCTCTTGTTTTAGTGACAAACTGATTTTTCAAAAATGTTGCAAATTCATTCTTTCACAGATTGTGTACATGTACTGGTGAAATGGAGTCATGTATTTAAAATGTTTTTTGTGACCTAAATCATTAACTGACCTGCTGAATAATATGCCTTATTAGATTTTTGTCTACAATTTCAAAGATGATGTTTTTTTTTGTGTGGTCAACCATATTAGATCTTATGAATGTGTCTTGGGCCATCTCTTAAAAAAGTTGATGCTCTTTGTGAGGTTTTGAGAATGTGGCTTATTAATTCTTGGACAATTCTCCTCAAAGTTAATGTTTTTGTATCAGTTAGAATTTAAGACAAGACAAAATTTCAGTGCATACCGGTATATACATAACAATATGTAGTAATATATTTTGATAATCTCTGTCTCAAGTTACAAAGATGGGGTATTAAAATAGGATATTGTTTCCATGCTGCTGGGTACGACCCGGTGAACAGGGATGTCTGCTGGTTGCATTGGATAAACAGCAATTACTCAACTCGCCCTTTGGATGGGTTGTTAACAAATTCCATGACCTTTCAGCAGTACCAAATTATGAACATCAGGGCCTGGTTGTTCAACTTGTTGTTAAATTAACCATATGGTTAAATTTAACCATTGGTTAACGATTTAACCATGGGTTAGTAAACCAAGGGTTAAAAATGAGTTTTTCAACTTCATTTAACCACTTGGTTAAGTAACCATTTGGTGAAAATTTAACCAACCAATAACTGCAGGTTTAATATTTAACTAAGACCAATGTATCCCACAATTTCTTGTTTTATCCTAGCAGCAGACAAGTAAAAAAATAAATATGGCTGGCTGACTCAATTCCCTCCCCCCACCCCCCATCTCAGGACAATAAAGAGGCTGAAGAAATGCAATTTTAGTAGAGAGGAGATTGTCTTGATACTGAGGGAAGTGGAAACAAAGGATACCATCATAAATTCAAAGCACTCAGTCTCTAATATAATCACAAATGAAAAAAAAAGTATGTATTGAGATAGCTGAGAAGACCAGCTCACTGGAAATTGCCATTATTTACAAATATAAATAGCAACTTTCAATCCGGGACCCTTGAAACTTACTATTCTGATCATAAGATCATTTGGATAAGTTTGCATTAAGACTACTTAAAAATCTAGTAATATATTCTGAAAAACATTTATTGTCATATCAATTACAGTGCTAAAAGAATCTATTAACCTACACAGAGATTCATACTCTTCATACTCAGCAAGCGGAAAATCATTGTATAAATTCTTTAGCAAAGCTAATGATAATAGATGAATCAACGATTAATGGGACATTGAAATTATAAACAAATAATGAATGAGCGGACAAATAGTTACATTTCAACAATTGATATGAGACTCGCATATAGACAGCAATTTCCAACCTGCAACACTTTACCTTAAGTTTATTTAGATCAGTTTGTACAAGACTTGTTCCTCAATAAAATGATAACTGAGTGGAGAAATGATTACTACTCAATGATTAATGGCATATCCTGACCATTAGATTATTTGGATATATGTGTATAGTTGTTTTTTTTGTCAATACAAAAGGTATGTCAAACTATTATAGTTATGTCAAACTATTATAGTGTTTTATTTCAACATAAATATTGTATAAATGTTCCAATTCATGTTTATGGTGCAGCTGTTGGTGAAATTTAGATTTTTCATTCAAAAGTTATGGGAAAGAAAATCTTTACAAATATTGTATGAATGTTGACGAAGGGCGTATCATGCGCTCTTGGCGCAGCTGTTTATTTCACATGTTATTGTCGTGATTTTAACTGAAATGTTCTTCGCTTGGCATTAAACAACAATAAAAAAAAGTCAGTCATTAAAATTTAATATAAAATTGGTATTTTATTTAGTTTGCAGTGGTACAGGCTTATTTCCATGAAGTATGAGGAAGTCATGGTTACTCTTTTATATAAAGTAATTACAATATTTGGTTTTTAGATTTTCCAAGCGCTGCATTATCTTTGTGGTTTCTTGTAGTTACGTAACCCAGCAACGTAACTTTGATTATGGTTTTTTAGCTCATCTTGCCAAAGGCAATGTGAGCTTTTGCCATCACTTGGCGTCCGTCGTCCGTTAACTTTTCACATTTTAATCTTCTCCTCTGAAACCCCTTAGCCAAATGAACTTAAACTTGGTAGGAAGCATCTATGGAAGGTCCCTCTATAAAGATTGCTCATTTCGTCCCAATCCATTTCCAAACATGGCCACCACAGGCAATTCTTGTTTCTGATTGGCTGATTTAAAAAAATCTTCTCCTCTGAAACCGCTTGGCCAAATGAACAGAAACTTGGGAGGAAGCATCTATGGAAGGTCCTCTGTAAAGATTGCTCATGTAGTCTCGATCCGTTAACAAACATGGCCACCATAAGCGACTCTTGTTTCTGATCGGCTGATTTTCAAATTTCTTCTCCTCTGAAACCGTCAGGCCGAATGAATCGAAACTTGGTAGGATACATCTATGGGCGGTCCTCTATAAAGATTGCTCATTTCGTCCCGATCCATTAACAAATACGGCCACCACAGGCAATTCTTGATTCTGATTGGTCGATTTCTAAAAATCTTCTCCTCTGAAACCACTTTGCCAAATGAACAGAAACTTGGTAGGAAGCATCTATGGAAGGTCCTCTGTAAAGATTGCTCATTTAGTCTAGATCCGTTAACAAATACGGCCACCATCTGATTGGTCGATTTCTAAAAATCTTCTCCTCTGAAACCGCTTGGCCAAATGAACAGAAACTTGGTAGGAAGCATCTATGGAATGTCCTCTGTAAAGATTGCTCATTTAGTCTCGATTCGTTAACAAACATGGCCACCATAAGCGACTTGTTTCTGATTGGCTGATTTTCAAATTTCTTCTCCTCTAAAACCGTCAGGCCAAATCAAATTTCTTCTCCTCTAAAACCGTCAGGCCAAATGAATCAAAACTTGGTAGGATACATCTATGGGCGGTCCTCTATAAAGATTGCTCATTTCGTCCCGATCCATTAACAAATATGTCCAGCACAGGCAATTCTTGTTTCTGATTGGTCGATTTCTAAAAATCTTTTCCTCTGAAACCACTTTGCCAAATGAACAGAAACTTGGTAGGAAGCATCTATGGAAGGTCCTCTATAAAGATTGCTCAATTTGTCCCGATCCATTAACAAACATGGCCGCTACAGGTAATTCTAGTTTCTGATTGGTCGATTTCTAAAAGTCTTCTAATCTGAAACAGCTTGGCAAAATGGACCGAAACGTGGTAGGAAGCATCTATGGAAGGTCCTCTAAAGGAATTGCTCATTCCGTTTTGATCTGTTAACAAACATGGCCACCATAGGCAATTCTTGCTTCTGATTGGTCGATTTCTAAAACAGCTTTTCCTTTGAAACTGCTTTGCCAAATGATATGAAACTTGGTAGGAAGCATCTATGGAAGGTCTTCTATAGAGATTGCTCATTTCGTTTTGATCCATTAACAAGCATGGCCGCCACATGCAATTCTTGTTTCAGATTGGTCGATTTCAAAAAATCTTTTTCTCTGAAACTGCTTTGCCAAATGAATCGAAATTTGGTGGGAGGCACCTATGGAAGGTTTTGTATTTGTATTAAGTTTCCTCAAAGCAGAAAGAAAGGTGAGCGACACAGGCTCAACCTACTGAGCCTCTAGTTTCTGTAGTGCACTGGATATGCAATTTATTTTTCTACATCACACAGAGGAGATTAATCATTTTCTGATTGCTTCTTATATTTGTATGATTATATTGATTACGATTATGATTGCGATTACAATTGAGCACACCTGGCCAAAAAGCAGAGTGACCTTTTTGTATCGATTGACATTTGTCGTCCATACTTTTTTCATGCATGGGTTTAAACAATGTAGACATTTTAATCAAAATCTGCAAAAACTGCTCAACCAACTTGAACCAAACTTGGCAGGGATGGTCCTTAGGCATAGGAGATTCAGATTTATGTATTGGTACTAATAACAATGTACACGTAAACTGTAGAAAAACATAGTAAAGGTATGATATTCTCAAAAACCAGGAATGGAAATATAATTGTGTTTTGCTTGAAATAAAATGTGGAGTCAGAAACCTGAGGGTCCAAATTTTATCATATGCTGTTAATGGGGGAACTTTAAAAATCATTTCCTTTAGGACAAGTACTTGAAATGCATTTATATGTGGCATGTATTATCATTGTAATATGGAGGGTCAAGCTTGTACAAATACAGTTCCAGGGTGTATGGGATTTTGAACCCTAAGGGGGGTCCAAATTGTTCATAGGATGTAAAAGAACATGGTAAAAAGAAAAATTGGTAATATTCTGTTAAAACATGTTTTTACCAGTCTACAAGTTACCGGTTGCTAAAAAAAAAAGGGGGGGGGTCCAAGCCCCCTCCTCATGGATCTGTCTATGATACAGGTCCATGTGAGTCTCTAGTATTGATTTCATTCAGACTTAAGATAAAATATTAGTTGTTTTCAGTGTACCTGCCCAATGACCAAAAATATTTATTCTATTTTGAATAATAAAAAAAAAAAATTGTCATTCTATTTATTTATGCCTTTTATATGGCTGCAAAATCGTTTTTTTATGTCAATAGTATAGTACATGAGTGTCATTGTTGTCATTATCTGTCTATAGACTACACAAATGTTACTTCACAATAACTTGTGTTGTATACATGTATGACACATCTGTCTACATACATGTATGTTATAACAATTATCCTAGACAAAGGTTATAGATTCAAAATTAGTTTTGCCTTTGGGCATTCTACATGTATATTATGCTTCCAATTGTTTTCAAATAACAAACACCAAAATGCCAAAAAGGTTGTTTTTAATTCGTGGAGCATTTATTTTTCGACCAACTGTTGATTTTTATCTTTCTGTTACTAATATAATTCTTTTATGAAGTATACCAGCCAATTTTGTATGGGTCAAACTCTTACTGTTTTCAAGGTATAATGGGGTCAAAATGGCCCACATATTGACCATGAGGGGTACATATCAACCATTCATGTGTCACCTGACCTTAACCTCAGTTTCATGGTCTACATGCATTGTTAAATTGTTAAACAAAATTTAAAACAGAAAATCAATAAGTATTAAATTTGCACCTGCTAGAAAGGTCTACAATATTGTCCTATTGGTAATTTAAAGTATGATTGTGTCCAGTTGGCCAATGGATGTTTATAATAAAATATTTTACTACATGTACAATTAAACCTGTCTACCCGACCCCTCAATAACCCTGTAATCCTGTATGAACCAAACTTAAAACAAATGTAGGAAATCTTTGTTAATTTAACCTGTATAAACTGAACACCTGTCTATTTCAAACACAAATGTTGATCCAAATTCATTTAGACACGTTTCACTGTATTTATCAAATGTCAGTATCAGTATTATGGCATATATATGTCATGCATCAAAAGCTCCCTATTTGCAATCCAGCTTGTTTTACATGAAATGTTTTGAAATATTTATCAATATCAGATAATTGTTAGTAATGTGCTGACATGCTTTGCTGAATATTTACATCTATTGGGATCAATTATTTACATTAAATTCAGTTTCTGATCAAGTTGTTATGAAGATTAAATCTGAATGGAAATGTGTGTAAAGGGAGGTAATTCCAAATATATTGTTAACATTTTACCTGTATTTTAAGCAAAAAAGAGTTATTTCCCTTTTCTCATTCACCCGGACCTGTATACTATTAAAATGTTAAATAATTAAATAATGACAAATGTAGATGTGAATTTATTTCTTTATATAGATGTAATAATCGTGGAATATGCTTGTACAAACCTCAATTTCATTTTGTATTTTTAATTAACACAGAGATTTAATTTATTTACGGTTTGTGCAACCCAGCCTTGGATTACATTTTCGTGTTGTAAAAGGTCTGTAATATTTTTTTACACACATGCTTGATACACGTCAGTTGTAAAATTTGTAAATACAATACTTAATCTTGGACAAAATGTCAACAACTTATGTCTTCTCCAAATTGCATATCTTATTTGCCCAAAGGTGTGAGCATTGTGTTTGAAGCACCAAATACCAATTTTATGTCTTAAGTTTGACCCACAAAGCACAAAATGCATAATATTTTGCACTTGAGACACTCGCTATACCACCAATCCAACACAGACAAATTTTCTAATTGGAGCAAATTAAGAGCTACTACCAATATTTAAAAGGTGATTCACTACAGTCTCCTATGATTATGATATAAAGCCTCTTGTGTAGAATAAAAAAAAAAAAAAAGTATTTTACATCTGAGTTCACCCCCGGTTTTTGGTGGGGTCCATGTGTTGTGTTTTTTTTTGTGTCTGTCCTGTGTCTTGTGTACCCGATGTTGCTAGTGTCTCTGAATTGTCCATTCTTTATTGCCCCTTTGGTTTTCTCTTATGTTTATTTTGTAAGCTGTTAGGGAGGAACATGATAAATTCTCCATTGGGGAAAATTAAAGACAATTGTTCTATTAACTAGGCGATTGACTACAGGCTTCACATAGAAGAAGGTAAATTTCGGGTGTCGCCCAACCTAGTTTTAGTGGTGAAATTCAAATGACAATATTGCACTTGGTGGTGTACATAGAAAAGTTGCAATGCCGTGAGTTGTCGATTGTTTTTACAAATATTGACCTCAATTTTTTAAAATCTTATATTTTCAGAACTAATTTTATTGACATTAATATTGAACGCTTTGCTGTTTATATATATTTTGTGGAAGAGTTGCTTCTCTTTGTACATGTATATTTAATGATATACACACAATTCTGATTTCTGGAGAACTCATTTTGCTGATTTAAAACATATTTTATGCTAGAGTTACCTCTCTTTGTACACAAATATTTAATGCTATACACACAAATAATAGAAGAAATAATTAGTGCTGAAACCACCTGATCACAATAGAAAGTAGACGGACGGCTTAAAATCAATGATTCCAATTCTCTAAATATGAAAAAGGAAATATACTAAAGAAAATCTGCCTCCTGACTTAGTACTACTTCTAGATAAACAATATTCTCCTTTATTATTTTGCTACATTATTTTTTAAGGTTATTAAGGGAAGAATAATTAAATAAGAATTATCTCTGCAGTAAGATGAATAATACTTTAAAATGTCAAAGGTTTTTTTTTTTACTGATCTATATCATTATCTGTTATACAGCATTGAGATACATTTTAATTGGAGATAAGACAGAGAGAGATTATTGATTTTCTTCATCTGTTGTCTATTGATGGTTAATATTTAAAATAATCTAGATTTGAATCATAATTAGCGGTGTTTTGATGTAATCTGATTTCCCACATCTACCGTAGAAAATGTTTTCTTGTACCAAAATAAACCTCAGATGATGAGTTAGGGTAATAGGGTTACAGAAAATAGAGTCATGGTAAAACTCACGATATCTGTAAGATGAAGGACAGCAATTACAATTCTGTTTGTTAACTGTTGAATTTGACTTGAATTTCATATTTTCTTCCATTCTTTTGTTCACTTTCTTCCAGAACTTATCTTATTAAAGTCATAAGTCTACAAAAATATTTACAAGTCCTTGGTCTTATATTATAATAGAGATATCATCATCAGTAACCAACAGC
This sequence comes from Bathymodiolus septemdierum, assembly GCA_963383655.1. NCBI lineage: Eukaryota > Metazoa > Mollusca > Bivalvia > Mytilida > Modiolidae > Bathymodiolus > Bathymodiolus septemdierum. The sequence continues at coordinate 70,475,218 of OY726524.1, forward strand.
TGATCTTGCTCCACTCTGATAAAGAATCAGGTCATGATCAGCCATGGGTTGCAGACCATGTAGTGATGTTATAATATGAGACTTGTTATTAATTACCAACCTATCCATCATAAAAAAGTGTGATCTTTCAAAATAGGTGGTCTAAGAAGGAAAGATGTGAATTTTTTTACATAGATAATGAATATGATTTTTTTCAGTTATTTAACTGATTTCAGCTATTTTCCTCTGATTTTTTTCCCCGAAAGTTGCAGGACATGGTCAAGAGTTTGTCAGTGACTTAGGGCAGGTCGGTGATTTTCTCTGGGTACTCCGGTTTCCTCCACCAATAAAACTGACCGCCATGATATAACTGAAATATTGTTGAAAATGGTGTTAAACACCATAAACCAACCAACCAAAAATGGACCTTTTAAAATAGGCTGCAGATGTTTTCAGCTATTTTGTTTTTTTATTGATTTTCATTTATTTTATTATATATAATTTTGTAATTGGCACCAACCTGTCTATCAACAATGTGTGATGTTTAACAACAGGTTGTCTCTGAACAGATGTGTATTTCTTTATATAGCTAATGAATATATTCAACATTTTAATACACAAGTAAAAAGGAATATTTCGCATTAGAGCTTGGTAATGTTGTCACTTCACAGGGGTCAACTCAGAGCTGTCTAGCACAACCCTGAAGTGGCACAGGGTTCACGAAATTGCATATGGGTTTGGTGGTCGGAGGTCCAAGTGAAATAAAATGTCAGACATCATTAATTTTCTATTGTACAATACCAATCATGTGCCAGTCCTTGTGCCCAAATATTGCTGGTCATTTCTGACAGGATTGAAGATTTTCATGAACTCTGGACCGGTAGATAGGGGATGCCCATGCCATGGAAGTTGTAAGGTTATAACATGGACAATTTGTATCATACCTTCTCAACGGAACCCGTACATTTCTACATTTTGTAAAGCAAACAAACAATCAATTTCTCTTTTAGAAAGGTCTCAAATCTAGGTTTCCCCATATATATCAACACTATCCCTTGACTTCAACATATTTTTATTGATGAATTACATATTACATTTTTTTTCACAATACAATATAACATAGGATTCAGAAACAAGTGTAACGCTTATATTAATCTGTTTCTTAAAAAAAACACATGAAAAATTGCAAATAGTCATTAAAACATACTCAATTCATTTAACATTGTTTAGATAACTGAAAATTAAAGGAAGAAGAAAAAAAAAGGAAATTATAAGTTGCACTCTAGATAGAAAATCACATGATGTATCTGAGTTTTATGAATTTTAAAAAAATCGTTTACTTTGCGAAATATATTTATGCACTGTCTTAAAAACAATAGTATTTGAATCATATCAAGGTCTCCCTTAACACTATCCTTTAACTAAACATGTGACCATGTTGACAAAGATCTTCAAGTCTAGGTTTCCCTGTAGATATATATGTATATCAACACGTATCACTTAACTAAACATGTGACCATCGTGTTGACAGATGTAATATCATATCACCGAGAGAATAATATCAGTGCGGAAAAGCTAAAGAGAATAGAATTGAAGACATTGCCATACCATTTTGATTGCAGTTAGGCGTGAACAGCAAACTTATCTCCTTGGGTTACGAGTTGTTAGATCATTACGTCTTTCCAATATTACCCAGTATGCTTTATGAATGCAATTATCGTTCTATGATTTAGATATGTAATAATACCCTTGGTCTTTTTTTTTCTACTGCCATTTATCTAAATGTCATATTTCAAAACTTGATCTTTTTTAAAGAGCATTTTTTCAGTTTCAATAACATATTTATGTATTCTTTTCTTTTTACTGTTTTGTGTACATTAATTACTGTCTTAAAGAAAACTTAAAATCTAAGTCTCTAGATCAATAGCCATTATTATTTTGTTTGATATATTATAGCATTGTAGGTTATCATGGAAACGAGACTTAATCAATGGAAATTATTATTTAAAGGGCTTCTAATTTCAGAACAATAATTTCAGTCTTATAATATTTAATTTTCCCCTAGATATTTTGCATTTGACGTAGCAATACTTTAATAAAACATAAAATAACGGTATATTTTTTGATATTTTTGTCCATGGACTAGTTAGTTGATGCATTATTTGTATTTTAAAAATAAAATGGAGAAATTAGATTTCGTTTGATGTTGAATTAACAAATGTAATTGATAGAAGTCAATTTCTAATAAAAACGTAGATTTCTAACTGTTGCCAGGGATTTAAAAAAAAATTTTTTTTTAGTTGTTTTTGTTGGATTGATTTCTGTATATAGACATTTTAATGTCCATTAGTAGAACTAACAATTAGAGTCTGAAATGACTGCATATTAGTTTGTTCTCTTGGTTTTGTTTTGATCATAGTATGATATGGTGGGGTTTGGGGGACATGATACATGCCTTAATTTATTTCACCTACTCGCCCGAAAACCAAATTTAGAAAAAAATTATATTTATTCAAACAAATTCTTTCATAATGTTCCCTTGTTCGAATACAGTTTTACTTGTCTCAGGCTTCGGGAAAGTGTGTTAGCGTGATGACTGGTACATAAAAAGGGTTAGGGTTGTGGTGCTTAACACCACTTTCAACAATATTTCAGTTATGTCATTGAAAAAACCACCGACCAGCTGTCGCAAGTCACTGACAAACTTGATCACATAATCAATGTTGTATCGAGTACACCTCGCCTGAGTGGAATTTGAACTCACAACTTCAGTGGTGATATTGTGTACATAAAAAGAAATATTACATGTACATATAGATTCCAGTGAAACACTGAGATTTCTGGGTGAACGTTAAAACATGTATTTTTGCTCAGTCAAATAAAACGTTTATTTCACTGCATGACGTCACAATTGAAAATATCATTCAGCATCCAACAATGTAGCACAAGATCCATTTTGAAACACCTTATTGATGCTCATAAGAGTGTAATATCTATGTAATAAACAGTATATCTATTCTTGATTGTATTCTGAATATCGAAAATAAATCGCTTGTAACCGAACAACAATGATAATTCTCTCGTACGCTAATGGGGTTTCGTGCATTACTGCGTTGTTCGGTTACAAGTGATATATTTTCCATCTTCGGAATTCAAGAGTAGTTACATTAAAAATAGACCTGGTAATGTTGGTATAATAAATGTAATAACCAAATTATAGGTATACGATACAACAATATGTGATAAAGTTTGTCAGTGACTTGATACAACATTATGTGATAAAGTTTGTCAGTGACTTGATACAACATTATGTGATAAAGTTTGTCAGTGACTTGATACAACATTATGTGATAAAGTTTGTCAGTGACTTGATACAACATTATGTGATAAAGTTTGTCAGTGACTTGATACAACATTATGTGATAAAGTTTGTCAGTGACTTGATACAACATTATGTGATAAAGTTTGTCAGTGACTTGATACAACATTATGTGATAAAGTTTGTCAGTGACTTGATACAACATTATGTGATAAAGTTTGTCAGTGACTTGATACAACATTATGTGATAAAGTTTGTCAGTGACTTGATACAACATTATGTGCTAAAGTTTGTCAGTGACTTGATACAACATTATGTGCTAAAGTTTGTCAGTGACTTGATACAACATTATGTGCTAAAGTTTGTCAGTGACTTGATACAACATTATGTGATAAAGTTTGTCAGTGACTTGATACAACATTATGTGATAAAGTTTGTCAGTGACTTGATACAACATTATGTGATAAAGTTTGTCAGTGACTTGATACAACAATATGTGATAAAGTTTGTCAGTGACTTGATACAACATTATGTGATAAAGTTTGTCAGTGACTTGATACAACATTATGTGCTAAAGTTTGTCAGTGACTTGATACAACATTATGTGCTAAAGTTTGTCAGTGACTTGATACAACATTATGTGATAAAGTTTGTCAGTGACTTGATAAAACATTATGTGATAAAGTTTGTCAGTGACTTGATACAACATTATGTGCTAAAGTTTGTCAGTGACTTGATACAACATTATGTGATAAAGTTTGTCAGTGACTTGATACAACATTATGTGATAAAGTTTGTCAGTGACTTGATACAACAATATGTGATAAAGTTTGTCAGTGACTTGATACAACAATATGTGATAAAGTTTGTCAGTGACTTGATACAACAATATGTGATAAAGTTTGTCAGTGACTTGATACAACATTATGTGATAAAGTTTGTCAGTGACTTGATACAACATTATGTGATAAAGTTTGTCAGTGACTTGATACAACATTATGTGCTAAAGTTTGTCAGTGACTTGATACAACATTATGTGCTAAAGTTTGTCAGTGACTTGATACAACATTATGTGATAAAGTTTGTCAGTGACTTAATACAACATTATGTGATAAAGTTTGTCAGTGACTTGATACAACATTATGTGATAAAGTTTGTCAGTGACTTGATACAACATTATGTGATAAAGTTTGTCAGTGACTTGATACAACAATATGTGATAAAGTTTGTCAGTGACTTGATACAACATTATGTGATAAAGTTTGTCAGTGACTTGATACAACATTATGTGATAAAGTTTGTCAGTGACTTGATACAACATTATGTGATAAAGTTTGTCAGTGACTTGATACAACATTATGTGATAAAGTTTGTCAGTGACTTGATACAACATTATGTGATAAAGTTTGTCAGTGACTTGATACAACATTATGTGATAAAGTTTGTCAGTGACTTGATACAACATTATGTGATAAAGTTTGTCAGTGACTTGATACAACAATATGTGATAAAGTTTGTCAGTGACTTGATACAACAATATGTGATAAAGTTTGTCAGTGACTTGATACAACAATATGTGATAAAGTTTGTCAGTGACTTGATACAACATTATGTGATAAAGTTTGTCAGTGACTTGATACAACATTATGTGATAAAGTTTGTCAGTGACTTGATACAACATTATGTGATAAAGTTTGTCAGTGACTTGCGACAGGTCAGTGGTTTTCTCTGGGTACTCCAGTTTCCTCCACCAATAAAACTGACAGCCACGATATAACTGAAATATTGTTGAAAGTGGCATTAAACACCATAAACCTATCCCCTCTCAACAGTTATATTGGACTGTTGCTACATGTACATTACAAGTGAAGTAATATGTTGTTTTGGGAATTTTAAATAATTTAACAATATTTTAAAGAGTTTTAAATCTGTTTATTTGTATATCAGCGACATCCCGGAACTGTTTTTACATCCATAAAAGTTTTGATTGATCATCATACTTACGTTTATACGTTTTTTTTTAATTTTAATTTTTTGCTGAGTAGACAATATTTTAAGATTTAAAATTTCAGACGATGTGTATATATGATATATAATATGTGTATTTTAAAAATGACTGGTGATCAATATATAAATTTTTAAAGTTGAAAGATATCAGGTGGATCTCTTGTTATTGAATTCTAAATGACACAAATGTGAACTGACCTATGGAGTTCGACAACCCCAGGTAAAACCGACTTTTAGTGAGGGTATATTAAGGGGTACCAGTACATACAATTGGAAATTACAGACAAAGAACCATGCAAGTTTGCAATTAATAGCAACAAAATACAAATTATTCCTTTTTACCTGTCACTAGTAAGGTCAGTTGCATACAGAGAAAGCGAGGTCAAATTATTTGCTTGCAAGGAAATAATAAATCGATGGTTAATTTTCGTTCTCAAAAGGCGAAAAGTGGTACAATAAGCTGTTCAATGTGAAATATCTACCTTTATCTCATCATTTTAAAGCTATTGACCAATTTCCAAAACATACAATTTTTTTGGTCAAAATCGTAGCTAATGCCACTTTAAGATTTTACGGAAAGAAAGTTTAAACAGGGGGTGGATGGTCAACACTTACCAAAAGTACTACCAACTAAACAAACATCTACCTTTCATCTCAAATCATTGCATACAAAAAAAGACAACCACATTGTGACATAGGTAAATTTTAGTCGTACAAATACCTTCAAAGTTGCATGTATTTAGAAACTTATTTTGTTAATGACCATACAATGGATGATGTTTGATGTACCGTGATTGAACTGTATTAACATGTACACATAAAGAAGATCTGACACTATTGTAATAGATAGGCATGTTGTCCCAGGGATCATTCGTTAGGCATGTTGTCGGAGGGATCATTCGTTTCCTAGTAAAACTGAAATTCGGATGAAAATCATGTGACGAAAGACATGCATGTTGTCAAAGGCGTCATTTGTTCTTTAGTAATATAGAAATTTAGTATAAAATTATGTTGCCTAACTATTGTTTTTCTGATAGGTAGAAGTAAAAGTATAGATGAAATGCTGTATTGCTGTGTCCATCTACATTTGTACTTACAATAGTATTGGACATGAACCATAGCTAGCTATATTAAGTTACTAAAATTCAACAAATGAGGTTAAGTATATGTGAACTCTATTTTGATAAAAACAGTGTAAGGTTGTCATTAACCAGACCTTGTAAATGTGCTGACAAAAGCAGAGGTATAGTGTATTGTTGTCAATGTATTGATAGAGGTACAATTTACTGTTAAGCTTCCCAGTAGTCAGTACATGTATTTAGGCCTTTTAAATGTGCTGACAAAAAGCTGACGGATGTACAATGTACTGTTAAGCTTCTCAGTAGTCAGTACATGTATTGAGGCCTTGTAAATTTTATGTACTGACAAAAGCTGACAGAGGTACAATGTACTTTTAAGCTTGCCAGTAGTCAGTACATGTATTGAGGCCTTGTAAATGTACTGACAAAAGCTGACAGAGGTAGAATATACTTTTAAGCTTCCCAGTAGTCAGTACATGTATTGAGGCCTTGTAAATGTGCTGACAAAAGCTGACAGAGGTAAAATGTACTTTTAAGCTTCCCAGTAGTCAGGACATGTATTGAGGCCTTGTAAATGTGCTGACAACAGCTGGCAGAGGTACAATGAACTGCCTTGTAAATGTGCTGACAAAAGCTGACATGTACAATGACATTTAAGCTTCCAAGTAGTCGGGACATATATTTAGGCCTTGTAAATGTGCTGACAAAAGCTGACAGAGGTACAATTTCCTTATAAGCTTCCCAGTAGTCAGGACATGTATTGAGGCCTTGTAAATGTGCTGACAACAGCTGGCAGAGGTACAATGTACTGCCTTGTAAATGTGCTGACAAAAGCTGACATGTACAATGACATTTAAGCTTCCAAGTAGTCAGGACCTATATTTAGGCCTTGTAAATGTGCTGACAAAAGCTGACAGAGGGACAATGATGTTTAAGCTTCCAAGTAGTCGGGACATGTAATTAGGCCTTGTAAATGTGCTGACAACAGCTGACAGAGGTACAGTGACGTTTAAGCTTCCAAGTAGTCAGGACATGTATTTAGGCCTTGTAAATGTGCTGACAAAAGCTAACAGAGGTACAATGTACTTTTAAGCTTCCCAGTAGTCGGAGATGTGTATTTTTCCAAAACTTCGTTCAGTCTTGCACTCTAATGTTAAAAGACAAGTATGCATTTTTATGAAGTCCATGATTTCTTAAATTCAAGGGTCTGGCTGTTATTAGTGATTATTTGTCATAGATTTTTTTCAGTCAAGTAAATTATTTCAAATTACTTGTCTGTGCCACACAGCAAGGTCTAGAAAAATGATTGTGACCTAGAAGTACTAGTTCTCCTGGGCATAAAGTGTCAAAAACGTGGATAAAATTTATATTTTTGTCACACCATAATTAACAGCTCTGAAATACCATTGGATGTGTACAATTATCACTCTTATTGAAATAATCTGACAACAAAACAGAATATATTGTATATATCTATCAATAAAATAATTGGCAAACAGAAAGTCCTTCAGATAAAAAAATTGTTTATTAGCATAATCTTGTTTTTCGATAGGCAATATAAAAAGTAGGACATTTATGATAATGACTATAAATAGCACACACACACTACTATATTTTTATTCAGTACATTGTACATTTAGTGTGCTCGATAAAGTTTCCGTCAGTGACATGCGGTAGGTCTGTGCGTTTTTTATACGGTCACTTGTTCGTTTTCTTTAACAATACAACTGACAGCCATGATATTACATAAATTATTTCTTAAAAATGACATTAAAATCTGATAATTGAATTCGTAATAATAAACATAACTTCAATGTTTGTATCAGTTTTTATGAAAATTGAAAAAAACCAAATGTTTGTATCCAATTTTATGAAAACTGAAAAACTGAAAAATAAACTGTCAGTGTTTGTGTCTGTTTTTACGAAAACATATATTATTTTCTTGGATGATGTTTCAGTTACAGTTTTAAATGCCGAACTTTCCATATGATATACACAGTGCCGTCTTAATGCATGGGCATGGGCAGTTGCCCGAGGGCCCCATGAGCATCAGGGCCCCATGATAATCTAGGTATGTTGTGTATGGCATGTTATTTAATGTTTAAACACTGAGTTTATTGGAAGTACCAATACAATAAATATATGTTTAATTTTATCGACCATTTACATTTTTATTCCTGTGAGTGGTTGTGAAGTATGGCCCCAGTGCACTGTTTTGCCCGGGGGCCTATAATGCTGATAAGATGGCCCTGCATATACATGTATATGTATTGAGCTACTCTGATACCTACACATTAAAGGCACTAATTTTAATTTGAGTTCATCTGATGCTTAAACAGCAAATATCTTATGAAAAGAAAGTTTAAAACAGTGATTGTCAACAATACCAATAATCACCTCACACCTTAACTCACTAAGCACAACAAAAAAGGAGGAACAACAACAATATGATGTTGGAACTCCTAGTCCTGTATTGTTCAACAGCGGTACTCGCTACTCAGTCTTCACGCTAACCCACTTGCCTGTAGCCCGGGACAGGTCAAACTGGATTCGGACAAGTGAAAATTATGAAAGAATTTGTTTGAATAAATAGAACATTTTTCTAAATTTGACTTTCTGGCAAGGAGATGAAAAAAATTAATGCAAAGACTGGGTACTTGACATACAGCCATATTCAGCCAAGCCTATCTACGTATAGTATATAACATATGAAAATGCTTTATATTGATTGGATGATTAGTGTTAACTATTTTTGAACAGTACACTTGACAATGGGTGACTATACCTAGCGATGGGAACTATACCAGGTTCAAACGATTTCCCGCGGGGACTATACCTGTGGCATAGATTTTCCCGCGTTATTTTTATATATTTTTGACAAGATTTAAATCTATTAAAATAGACTCCTTACATTGATAATGAAATAAATTCTGTTATTCTAAAATTGAATTAAATAATTTATCTATCATATTGGGGAACAAATCCTTTCCACAAATCACAATGTAACCCACTTTTATTGTAAAAGGTAAAATAACAGACGCACGATCTTTTCATGGTAGTTCGATCTCTTTTTTTTGTATACAGGTTGTATTGTTGATATATTGATGTGAATAAAATAAAATGTGGTACAGAATCTAATTTATTGGGAAATTTAAAATAATGTTAAATGTAAATGAAATTATATTTTTACGTTACTTCAGTATTGTAATTCAATCACTTGACAGGCCAAGGTGATATATGTTAACAGGCAGAATAAGACAATAAAGAAATAGATGGAGTTGTAGTCTGTTTATTGTTTTGCTGTCAACATGGTGAAGTTTGGAAATATAAATGAATTTACCTATTTTTTAAATTATCTCCAGATGAGATGTTATGTACTATAAATATTAATAAAAGGAAAACAAATATTTTTGAATCATTTCCCCCCATGTTCATGATCAACATGAGTCACTTCTATAATATCCTCTATGGAGCCTCATATTTAACTGGTCTTTACTGGTTGAAATATTTAAATTAACTTCCTGTAGCTCCCTCAGTTTAAAATACCTTATCAATGTACTTGATATTTGATAAGGTTTAGAACACTGTACAATTTAAAATTGATTTCAAATAAATTGATGTGTCTTTGGGATAAAAAGGTGTTTGTTATTTACAAGTCAGTCATCCAGTAACAGTCAAGGCCAGTGTCATGAGCTTTATATTTGCCCAAGTTTCTAGCTTATATAGTCTTCCTGGGGCTGTCATGGCCGTGATCGTATGGTAGTTGGATTTATAACGCCATAAACCATACACCTATATAGTCTTCCTCATATAATTTTCTGTATCTTTTACAAACCAGTTTTATCCAAATATATGATTTTTTGTACGTACACATGTGACATAGTAAAATTATTTATTTTGGATTTTTGGTAAAAAAAAAATGCTGTCTTACAAAACCGATATCTGGGTGACTCACTGACTAATATAGTGTCCCTTTTGAAATGGGTCATCAGTGTCATTGAGCACCATTTGTGCAAAGCCATCATTGTACACTTATAGTTTCTCCCTTCTTGCAAACAAACCTGTTTTAGTACCTTTCATTTCATTCCCTTTTGGAAACTAGTATAGTCTTAACATCTTTCAATTTCTTGAGAGGGCCGTCATGGTCTTGATCGTATGGTAGTTGAATTTACAACTACCTATGTAATCGGTGCCTAATACCACTGATGTGAGTTCGAATCTCGATCAGGGCGAGGTTACAACATTATGTGATAAAGTTTGTTAGTGACTTGCGACAGGTCAGTGATTTTCTTTGTGTCCTCTGGTTTCATCCACCAATAAAACTGACCGCCACGATATAGTTGAAAGTGGCATTAAACACAAGCAAACCATCAAACAAACAATTTTTTGATCCTTTTGGAAACAAGCCATTTTAAGCACCTTTCATTTCTTTCCCTCTTGCAAAGCAACTAGTGTCTTTTAGCACCTTCCAATTTCTTGTCCTAGGTGGAAACAATATTTTTAGCTCGCCTTGCCAAAGGCAATGTGAGCTTTTGCCATCACTTGTCGTCGGTCGTCTGTTAACTTTTCACATTTTAATATTCTCCTCTGAAACCCCTTACCCAAATGAACTGAAACTTGGTAGGAGGCATCTATGGAAGGTCCTCTATAAAGATTGCTCATTTCGTCCCGATCCATTAACAAACATGGCCACCACAGGCAATTCTTGTTTCTGATTGGCTGATTTTTTTAAATCTTCTCCTCTGAAACCACTTAGCCAAATGAACCGAAACTTGGTAGGAAGCATCTATGGAAGGTCCTCTATAAAGATTGCTCATTTCGTCCCAATTCATTAACAAACATGGCCGCCACAGGCAATTCTTGTTTCTGATTGATCGATTTTTTTAAATCTTCTCCTCTGAAACCACTAGGCCAAATGAACCGACACTTGGTAGGAAGCATCTATGGAAGATCCTCTAAAGATTGTTGATTTCGTTTTGATCCATTAAAAAACATGGCCGCCACAGGAAATTCTTGTTTCTGATTGGTTGATTTCTAAAAATCTTCTATTCTGAAACAGCTTGGCCAAATGGACAGAAACGTGGTAGGAAGCATCTATGGAAGATCCTCTATAGAGATTGCTCATTTCGTTTTGATCCGTTAGCAAACATGGCCACCATAGGCAATTCTTGTTTCTGATTGGTCGATTTCTAAAAAAGCTTTTCCTCTGCAACCGCTTGGTCAAATGAAATGAAACTTGGTAGGAAGCATCTATGGAAGGTTCTCTATAGTGATTGCTCATTTCGTCCTGATTCGTGAACAAACATGGCCACCACAGTCAATTCTTGTTTCAGATTGGTCGATTTCTAAAAACCTTCTCTGAAACTGCTTAGACCAAGCAAAAAAATATGTGTGTTTCTGATCGACCAACCGACCCTAACGTTTTTTATGCCAAAAAAGAAAATAGATCGGCAAAATTCGGAAATTCGTCTCTGTTTCCCGGTGGAACCAGTATTAATGATTCAGCAATCCTATAATGGAAGGGACGTCAACAGTTCTTTCCATATGGAAAGAGAAGTGCGACCACTCTCCAGAAATCCGAACTTTCAAAGCTCTACATCTTTTGAAAAGTTGGAAAACAATTTAAAAAAAAAAAAAAATCCCTGCCTACCGACCCTAATTTTGAAGACCATGAAATCGGAAACACACACATATTTTTTTGTTTGGCCTTGGCCATATATGGAAGGTGCTCTATAAAGATTGCTAATTTTGTTCTGATCCGTTAACAAACATGGCTGCCATAGGCAATTCTTGTTTTTGGTTGGTTGATTTCTAAAAATCTTCTTATCTGAAACTGCTTAGCCAAATGAACCAAAATTTGGTGGGAAGCACCTATGGCAGGTTCTGTATTAAGTTTCCTCAAAGCAGAATGAAAGGTGAGTGACACAGGCTCAGTCCACTGAGCCTCTAGTTTTTAGCACCTATCAATTTTTTCCCTTCTGGAAACAAATAATCTCAACATCTTTCAACGGCTTTCCTCCTTTTTCTTATCTTGACACACCTCACCTTTTAATATTAACTGGTACTTTTCAATACCTTTAAACTTAAGCAAATGTCATTTTCCTCGTCATAGACCCAAGTCAGACCCTATTAAATAACTCACTTTCCCTCATGATCAAATGCCATGGCCACCTTGTACAGCTTGACTTCTTGGTCATAAATCCTGTTTTACCTCCTTGCATCATCCCTCTGAATAAGTAAGTGATGGCTTAGATTATATTCAGATGATCCCGCTGAATGTAAGACATCTTCAGCTTTCAAAACATACAGAAGACCCATCAGATTTGTTTTAAAAAAACCAGACAAAAATGTTTGCAATGTGCTTTACTCGTCCTCATCCTTAAATTTGAGTTCAACAGTCACAAAACATCACAACAGACCTTTTTTTTACCCATAATTCAATTGTCACTTTTGAAAGGGCTTACTCAACCTCGTCCTTAAATTTGAGTTCAACAGTCACAAAACATCACAACAGACCTTTTTTTTTTACCCATAATTCAATTGTCACTTTTGAATGGGCTTACTCAACCTCATCCTTAAATTTGAGTTCAACAGTCACAAAACATCACAACAAACCTTTTTTTTACCCATAATTCAATTGTCACTTTTGAATGGGCTTACTCAACCTCATCCTTAAATTTGAGGTCAACAGTCACAAAACATCACAACAGACCTTTTTTTTACCCATAATTCAATTGTCACTTTTGAATGGGCTTACTCAACCTCATCCTTAAATTTGAGTTCAACAGTCACAAAACATCACAACAGACCTTTTTTTTACCCATAATTCAATTGTCACTTTTGAATGGGCTTACTCAACCTCATCCTTAAATTTGAGTTCAACAGTCACAAAACATCACAACAGACTGTTTTTTACCCATAATTCAATTGCCATTTTTTAATTGTCCATTATTATGAAAAGAAATGGAGGAAAAAAATTGGCATTCCTTGCAGATACACGAATCAGTGCCAAGCAATCAAAATGTTTGTCATTTCAAATGGCTATAAATGTATTGTTGGCAAAAAAATATTGACGTTGGCCTCAATAATAATATACAACGCCTACTTCATTTTCTTATAAAATATGATATGTCATGTTAAGCTATATGGTTGTCAGGGTTATATAGAGACATATTTACACCTGGGGAGAATCTTTTGTGTATGTCGGTGATCTCAAGGACAGTAAATGCGGAAACAAGATATAAAAGACGCCTCAGATTTCCTGAACCACCCAACCATAAAATGATTACTTTATATTTTCCTTTATGAAAACATTCTTTTACATTCAAAAGCCGGGCTTCGTTTTCAGTTTTACTTGTCAAATTCTGTAACGTCGTAACACAGGTTCTAAGTTTCAATTTCCCCTTGTTATTTCTTTAATTTTATGCGGTATAGGAATAAGATCATATATCACTCAGTACACTTTATTAACATTTAAATTTTGAACAGCTGCAATTTTGTTTTCGTGATATTGTAAGAACCCTGTGATATACTAGATTTAAGCTACTGAGACCAAAACTGCAATTGAGACACCCTTGTTCAGCCTCTACTGACTAGCATGGATATAAATGGTACTCCTATTTCTGGTCCATGCATACTGCTTTGGACACCCTTGTTCTAATGAACAGCTCCTACTGGTTTTAGCATGGAGATAAATAGTACTCTACTTCTAGTTCACAGACACTGCTTTTACACCTTTGTTTTTATGAACAGCCTCTACTAGCTTTACCATGGAGATAAATGGTACTCTTTATTTCTGGTCCATGCATACTGCTTTGGACACCCTTGTTCTAATGAACAGCTCCTACTGGTTTTAGCATGGAGATAAATGGTACTCTTTACTTCTAGTCCACAGACACTGCTTTTACACCTTTGTTTTATGAACAGCCTCTACTAGCTTTACCATGGAGATAAATGGTACTCTTTATTTCTGGTCCATGCATACTGCTTTGGACACCCTTGTTCTAATGAACAGCTCCTACTGGTTTTAGCATGGAGATAAATGGTACTCTTTACATCTAGTCCACAGACACTGCTTTTACACCTTTGTTTTATGAACAGCCTCTACTAGCTTTACCATGGAGATAAATAGTACTCTTTATTTCTAGTCCACAGACACTGCTTTTACACCTTTGTTTTTATGAACAGCCTCTACTAGCTTTAGCATGGAGATAAATGGTACTCTTTATTTCTGGTCCATGCATACTGCTTTGGACACCCTTGTTCTAATGAACTGCTCCTACTAGTTCTAACATGGAGATAAATGATTCTTCTGGTCCATGCACACTGCTTTGGACACCCTTGTTTTGATAAAAAAAACTCCCACTGGTTCTAACATGGAGATAAATGATAAGTTTTTTTTCTAGTCCATAATAAAACACTACATTGCGACACATTTGTTTAAACGATGTCAGAGCTAAATATAATTTCAATTTGGGTCATCAGGATGCACATCTGTCAACAAGATCAATAAACTGTGGAAGTAATCTTATGAATACTAAATCAAGACAAAATAATGAATGCATACATGTAGTTTTGTCTACATGTATATAATATTACATGATTATATTTTGTATAAGATGTTTTTCTGGTATGTTAAACAATAAACATGCATGTTTTTGCTAGCTTCAGACAGTATCTCACAGAGACAATTTTTGCAATGGCATATTTTAAGCTAGCTTTAGACAGTATCTCATACAGACAGGATTTTTACAATGGCATATTTTTGCTGGTTGCAGACAATATCTCCCAACAGGACTTTTACAAAGCATGTTTTGCTAGCTTTAGACAATATCTACCAGACTGAATTTTACAATGGCATTTTAGACAGAATTTTCCAGATAGAACTTTTCCAGTTTTAGTGGCACTTTTTGTATGCCCCAGACAGATCTCAGAGACAATACCCTTGGAAGTGGCATGCTTTTGTAAGTCTCAGACAGATCTCATTGACAGGACTCTTGAAGTGGCATGCTTTTGTAAGTCTCAGACCGATCTCACAGGCAGGACTCTTGAAGTGGCATGCTTTTGTAAGTCTCAGACCGATCTCAGAGACAGGACTCTCGAAATGGCATACTTTTGTAAGCCCCAGACAGATCTCAGAGGGGGGTCTGTTACAACAGAATGTATTTTCTAGCTTCAGACACCATCTGATCTTCCATGCACGACCCTTGGAAGTAGCATACTTTTGTAACCCCCAGATAGATCTCAGAGGGAGGTTTGTTACAACAGACTGTATTTTCTAGCTTCAGACAGCATCTGATCTTCCATGCAGGACCCTTGGAAGTGGCATGCTTTTGTAAGCCCCAGATAGATCTCAGAGGGAGGTTTGTTACAACAGACTGTATTTTCTAGCTTCAGACAGCATCTGATATCCCAGACAAGACTTAAAGTAAGACATAAAACACCCACACATCTTCTTGTCCTAACAGAAATTAGATGACTTTGTGGTAACATGGACACATACATTGTAACTACAGTGTTATTTATCACCACGGTCACATTTCTACCAGGTAAAAACACACCTGAACAGGTATACTACAGGTCATCATAAATTTTATGTACTGATAAATTGCCGTGTTATTGTTAGTATGTTATGATTGTCGTAAATAATCAACAAAGTGTCATGATGTATTACAAAATATTTCCCTTCCTTCCTTAGGGCGTATCCTGAACTTGATATTTTTGTTTTTATTTTGTGTACAAGTACATGTATAAATTATCATAAATTCTGTAAATATGTTGAATTGACACAGTAGTCACCCCCTCATATAAGACCACCCCTTCTGCAATAAAAAGAAAAGGGGGTCTTATAAAAGGGGTGGGCTTTCTTGAGAGGGACCATGTAGTAGCATTTGGTGCACTAGATTTTGAATTTGGTTGTTATCGTAACTTTATTTTGTATACAATAATAATTTTACATTTGCTCTTTGAATATATTATAATCACTGTTTGAGCAAAGGTCAAGACATGTGACCGCTACAATATAACTGAAATATTGTTGAAAGTGGCGTTAAACACCATAGCCCTCAAGACATGTGTTGGTTTGTACATGTAGGCTCTATTTAGAAATTATCTGGTTTAGATGAAATTTTAGTTAAGCTGAAACTAGAATAAAATAGGATACAAATATAGGTTAGTTAGGTGGCCAGTAGCAATAACAGTGACCTTGTAAAATACCTACTGTAGCAGTACATAGCTGTCGAATTTTAAAGTTAAAATTTTGGCTGAACCATGACTATTTAAATCAGGATTTTGGTGGAAATATTATTATTGAAATCTGGATTTTGACCCATGTTGGCAGACCATTTCGCATCACTAGTCTAATCGAACCTCTCCTTGAAAAATCCTGGCTATCGGTTGACAGTAATGTTGGTTACTCCCTTTTATTACTCCTTTATTGTACTTTAAAGTTTATATGGGCTAAAAATATAGGTGCATTGTGTTGTGGGAGACATATACTACATATTTCTCATAGCTTTAGTCGTTGCTTTGTCATTGCATATTTTAAAATAGGAAATCCTGTTTTGGGAGAAATTTTAAGTGCAAATTAAAGTTGTTGTCTATGTATATGTATCGCTACATGTACTTAAACACAGGTCTGTAACCCTGACTAACTGATTAAATTTAGCAGTGAATAAACACTCCTAAAAGTTTCGTGAAACCATCTTGTGGTGAATCATATTATCATAAGAAATTTTACAGGTAATATATCTCATTGTGAAATTTTCTTGAATCAAAAACTTGTCGTGACGTAAGATCATGTTGTAATCGTGATAATGGTTGTTTACAAAGAAAAATGTTTCCGGTTTTGGTCGTAGAGAGAGTTATTTAGTCAGATTGTTATTAATATATCCCTGTAAGTGACAGGTTAGGTAATGGTTCATAATAAAAGTGATAGTGCCTTAAGCTACTGTCTTCTTTTTTTCGGTGAAAATTAAGCAATAGTCACGCAACTGATTGTATTATTTAAAATTTTGATAACTTTGTTTGTTTGACATGAAAAGAAATGTGTTTATTTGAAATCTCCATGTAATTACACCCACAATTTACAGGTAAAAAAGTGTAACTTGTTTTAAAAAAAATAATTAATCCGTTAGACTGATTCCGGTTTGGTTTGCATTTAGATCTGAAAAGTAAGAATTGTTGAAATATATTTCTTTAATTTTAACCATACAAATTTGTATAATAAAATGAAAAAAAAAGAAAAGAAAAAAAGCACCTTGTCCTGTCGAAACAGTTCCAAAATTATGTTAATGTTGAACATTATTAGTTATTAATTATGTTAAAGTTTTATGCAAAATTGCTTTTGAATAATTGGGTCTGTTTATTTAGGATTGAAACATTTTATTAGCCTGAATAAACATTCATATATATATGAATTTAACTCTTTTTACTAGACTTGCTCCACCAATAAAACTGACCACCACGATATAACTGAAATATTGTTGAAAGTGGCGTCAAACACCCCATAATCCTAATCCATCCTCTTTTTAGTAATTAATAACGGTATTGGTTTTGGTTGATAAAAGTTCACAGCTTGGTTCTTGACATACATGTACATTGTCTTACATGTATATGGCCAAATTGTTTGGTCAATAACAAGCAAATTATCAATACCTGTAGACCATCTTTTTGGATCTGACACAGAATGCAGTACTTCTCAAGAATTGCACCCCTGCCCCCACCTCCCTTTATATGACAACTACCTATGCAATCAGTGCCTATCACCACTGATGTTGTGAGTTCCAATCTCGATCAGGGCGAGGTGTACAACCTTATGTGATAAAGTTTGTCAGTGACTTGTGACAGGTCTGTGGTTAAATTCTCCGAGTCCTCTGGTTTCCTCCACCAATAAAATTGACTGCCACGATATGACTGAAATATTGTTGAAAGTGGCATTAAACACCATAACCAGTTACTTACAAGGTCATTCAAGACTCTTCAATATATTTTAAATGAAAAGTTTTATGTAAACAAGCTTTAAATTTCTAATTTTAATGAGACATTTCCTTAGCACGTCTTTTATATCTAATTGTAAATAAATCCTCATTAAAAACAAACAAAATCAACCAGAATGTTGTAACTTGATTTTGTATTGATTTTGTACATGACTGATCTTTTCATTAATGGTCAGATTGTTTTCCTTTTTACAACAAGGGGCAGTCGTGGTCGTGATCATATGGAAGTTAAGCTGGATTTACAACTACCGGTCCAATCAATACCTATCGCCACTGAAATTGTGAGTTCAAACCCCGTTCATGGCGATGTATACTCAACACAACATTATGTGATAAAGTTTGTCAGTGGTTTTCTCCAGGTACACCATTTCCCTCACCAATAAAACCGACCGCCATGATATAACTGAAATATTGTTGAAAATGACATTAAACACCATAAACCAACCTTTGTTCAACAAACTTCAGTGCAAATTATTTTTTATACAATACTGGGAAGTATGAAGGAAAAAGAGGTGTTATCATGTGGTAAGATTTCTTCTACCTGTACATTCAGTCCTTATCACCACTAAAGTGGTAAGTTTGATCAAGCACATGGTGAATTTCAACAGGTCAGTGGTTGTCTGTGTTCACTCCGGCTTCTGAAACTGATGATAAATATAATTGACAGTTACAATACAACTGACAATAACTATATAATTGACAGAATATAACTGACAGAAACCTTATAACTGAAATATTGTTAAAAGTGGTGTTAAACTTGAGCATCCATAAAGGTAACTAATTGGCAATGATAGTGATATTCACTATTAAACATGATAGATCTAAAGGGGTTCAAAATGTGTTTGGCCACGTGAACTTATTCAGACATGTTATCTGGGTCTCATTTTCAACAGGAAAAAAATATACTCTGGATAATCCCATTTCATCCTGAATACTGATAGATCTTTGTCAATGTACTTCTGATTGCACAAACTTTTAATTGAACTATGTTAAAATCTTTTATTTTGTGATAACATGCAGTAAAGTTGATGAAGGCAAGTTACAGGTATAAAAATGACAGCCGTGTCAACACTTAACTAATTAGTTCACTTAAGTCACAAAATCTGGAAGCTTGTCACCTGTCCTTGACTTCATAGTCCACATGTAATATTTCTTAAAAATTATACAAAGAAAGAGGTCCCATGGCCTTGGGTACAGGTTCTAGGATCATTTAGGTCTTAGCCTTAAGTGTAGGCCCAAGGACCAGTCGGGTTTATAAGCTTTACCAAATAAATTATACCTACTCATATGAACCTGTGGAATCTATTTCTAGATAAGTCAAACTAACTTGCATGAACCTGTGGTAATTCATTGAAGAATAAAATTTAAATTGATAATTTTAAAAGCAAAAACATATTGGATAATAATTGTTTGTATTTAATCCATGATGTTAAGTAATTTCACCTTTAATTTTAATGGAAAGAAATGACATGCACAATCAAACCTGTCTTTAGTGACCACCTCCTTTAAGCAACAACTTTGTATTAATCTGTGACCTTGATACTCAACCTCTCTTCACACTGCATTTCATATTAATTAAACCTGTATTTAGTGACCCACCTGTCTTATGCGACCCATTTTTGATGTTCCCTTGGAAGGTCACATAAGACATCAATATAGGAAAAAATGTAAAAAAAAAAGGAAAAAAGAATTGAATACACTTTTTGTATTTTTATATGGTCGTAAAATAGACCACATTTCTTACAAAACATATATGGGTCAAGGCTTATTTACACTCCCAATAAAACAATAGAAGTTTGCATTTAATTCTTCAATAAAATCAACAACAAAAATTACATTTCAAATTTCTAAATTTATACAAGTTATTCTTCTTTAAAATGATATTAAATGGTTGTAAAAAAAAAAATTCTCCACTCTTTGGTATGTACAATGTATTACTAAGTACAAAATGTAGGTGTGTTTCTTTCCCTTCACATTTAATGCATTTATATAAGTTATAGCCGATCGCTAAGTAACAACATCTTTTTATGAGGAATGATTTCAAAACAAGATATAAATTTTTTTTTTCATCTGATCCTGTTTCCTTGTTATTTATTAGTGTGTTCTATTTTACCTGTAAAAATTTACCTGTAATAATATATAAGTATACCATTACCTATATCCCCCCTATTAACAAAGGTATTTTTTTTTACATTATCCAATACTTCTAATATTGAAAAACAAATTTCTAATCTTAATCCCCCCTTGAAGTGTTTTTATCACTTTATGATAGTAAATCATTTCCTACTTGTGTGTGTAGTGTACAAGGTATGGTGGACTTGTTATCCAAATCGACAAACATTTATTATTTCCTACAGGTTTGACCTAGAAAATAGGTCATGTGACAACGTAAGCTAGTTTACTTCCTATCCATGGCTCTGTTGTTTGACTGACTTCCCAACATAGTGGATGTAAATTCTTGTATTGTATATGTAACATAGGGAGTTATGGGAGTAAACTGACTACCTTCTCATTTAAATATTTTATAGAAAGGAGTATTATATATTGAGTGAAGGATTTTTTTATAGAAATTATTGACTTCTAATGGTGTGGAATTTTTTTTTTTCAATCAATTGATCTGTTTGTGTGTATTGGCTAACTGTGTGTACACACCAGCTGGATAGACTGAATATTTTTGCCAATAATATTTCAAAGATAAAGATCATTATTAACATGACATATTTTTCATGGAATGGACAAGTAACCATAATATTAGCTAATTATTACTTTACTAATTAAAAAAAAAAAAATTCTGTGACTGTCTAATTGAGACATCTTTGAAAAAAAAATAGTTTTGCGAACAGTTCAAACTTGAATTTGAAAAAAAAACAATGATGGATTACTCAATTCATGCTAATTACACACCAATGGAGTACGAAACAAGTCCTGTGTTGGATTTATCAATGAAAAAACAAAGACGGGAATCTGTAATGTCTGACAGTTCATGTGAACAAGGACTAGATTCAGGGGACTTGAAAAAAGAGAGTAACGGTGCAAAAACCTACAAAAAGAATCTTCTCAAGAGATATCGTAAGTTAAAAAAAATATTAAATTTGTTTTGAAAAAATGACAAAATTGTATTTTTAACATGTTTAGCATGTCTTGTAGTTATTTGTTACAAGTTAATCAGTAGGATATATGTTAATGGCTGGATCTAAATACTGCTTGATTTAATTTAAACATGTACATTGTATATATGTATATTTAGAGTTGACAAATACATGTTTGAATTGAATGGAAATTATGTCATTCAGTAAATAACAAATTACATGCTTTCTTTTCTATCTCAATCTTGATATCAACAGGGTAAATATTGAAACCTATCAATAAAATAGACAAAAATAATGCATAATAAATTAATATTTGGAAACATTTGCACCTATTTAAACTATACTTTTTTGCAATAATTTTGCTATGACGAGGGCTCATATTTAATGTTTGACGTCATCGATATGATTTTGTTGACTTAAGATTAAATAAGGTGGGTAGTAAGGAAATATGATGTGCAGTCATATGTCTCCTCGTAATTTAAATAGCTCTTCTTCTTTTTTTTTTAACTTGTTCTGTCAAGTTTTCAGTGTCATGGTACAAGATTTGTCCAATAAAAATGGCCATTAAAAAATTCAGAAGGAAGAACCAGTAGCATTTAAAAACAGTTTTGAGTTATAAATTGAATGATAATGTTATCTAATGGGTTGATTAAATTTGCCATGAAATCAAACAGTCTCCTTGACCTGTTTTAACATAAATACCCGTTGTTGTACCTGCAAAATAAAACCTTGCTAAAAATGATTCACATGCTTAATTTCATAATATGACAGTCCTTGAAATGAACATTTGAATTTACTGGTCTGAATCAAATTCTTGAATTTATTTAATATATATAAATAAGAACTGAAAAATTTACTGGTCCGAGCAAAGTTTTACTGGTCTTGGGCCGGAGGACTGGTGGTCATCGTGAAGACTATTTGAAATGAGAGGTGAGATTTTACTACATTCAACAATATATCTTTACAGTTTAAAATATCAAAATTCAAATAATCAGTTTTTCAGTAGATAACTATAGTAACAGAAAAAAAATATAAAAAATCATATAATCTACAAAATAAGGAGATTTTAACATAGTTGAAAAAGTAAAATTTATATTAATTTACACGTTTTTTCTCAGGAGTGCAAGAGATAATTTTTATCTTTTATTGTGCTAAAAAAAAAAAAAAAAAAACCCACTGAAATAGTTAAAAAAATCAAATTAATTTGAATTTACACGTTTTTTTCTCAGTAATGAAGATATAATTTTTATGTTTTATTGTGATAAAAAACCCACAAAAATAGATGATAACAGAAACATAATTGAAGATACTTCAGCAGATGGTTTATATCACCTTTGTAAATGGGCTATAAACATAGAAAATTGAAATGTGATATGATGTTGATTACATGAAATCTACATCTTCATTTGTAATTAATGTGTTTTGCTCCTGGTTTTCAATTGTCTGGTTAGTAAGTAGGAAATTTTGTATAAGACAACTATTATATATAATATGATTAGGTTCTTAGGGCTATGATAAAAAAAGCAGGTAGAACATCAATTAAAAATAGCTTACTTAGCTTACTTTAATAATGTTGTATTTTATTTTATTTTAATTTCTTTTATTTTAGTTAGTGGAAAATATTTTGCTGGAAATAAAATCGGTTTCATAAACTATCTATCCTGGTACAGGGACAAATCTGAGCATTATTGCAGCCTTTGCTCCTAAAATATCAATTTTAGTAGCTGAAGAGGTGATAGCTAAAAACCAGGGTTACACATGAAATACTATAGCAGCAAGCAGGGCTACTGTCTTAAAATTTACAGGAGCACAGGCCTAAGTTTAGTTGCATTGGGCTATTGGTCCCTTGTTAAGTTTTATCCCTCTCTGTAATTAAGAAAAAAAGAAAAGGGGAATGCTAGTGGAATCTATTTAAGAAAAGTTTGAAGATACCAAAGGGGTAATCAGAATCTGTATATCAAAGAAAAACAGACAACACAATGGTCAAAAGAAAAAGTACAAACAACGAACGATCCACAAGACACACACATAAAACCTAATAGAAGGGGGATGAGTTAAAAAAACATTTAATAAAGAGTTTAAAAATATATCTTTTTTAACAAGTTGACAGCATAAGTCTGGAGATGATTCAAAAGAGCAGATGTTTCAGGACAATGCTTAACTTTCAGGTTAATCTAATTATCAACAAAAGTTTTACTTAATGTGAACAGAAGTATTCTTTTGTGGATGAACATCTGCATTTTGACCTTTGTGTATTTTTTCTTGTCATGAAGGGGGACAGACATTGTTTGATTTCCTATTAACACGACCTGTTGAATTTCAAGAAGCACTCTTGATATTTGTATTAAAACTTTTGTATTCTCTGTATTAGTGATATACAGTCATGCCTGTCTTATGTGACCTTCCAAGGGAACAGTGAAATATGGTCACATAAGACAGGTGGTCACTAAATACAGGTTTAATTGATATGAAATGCACTGTGAAGGGAAATAAAAATTAATGTCACATAATAAAAGTTATTGCTTAATAGAGGTGGTCACTAAAGTAGGTTTGACTGTAACTTAATAGAGGTGGTCACTAAAGTAGGTTTGACTGTAACTTAATAGAGGTGGTCACTAAAGCAGGTTTGACTGTAACTTAATAGAGGTGGTCACTAAAGTAGGTTTGACTGTAACTTAATAGAGGTGGTCACTAAAGCAGGTTTGACTGTAACTTAATAGAGGTGGTCACTAAAGTAGGTTTGACTGTAACTTAATAGAGGTGGTCACTAAAGCAGGTTTGACTGTAACTTAATAGAGGTGGTCACTAAAGTAGGTTTGACTGTAACTTAATAGAGGTGGTCACTAAAGCAGGTTTGACTGTAACTTAATAGAGGTGGTCACTAAAGCAGGTTTGACTGTAACTTAATAGAGGTGGTCACTAAAGCAGGTTTGACTCTAATTATCTATTGGCTTTGTATGAAGAATTAGGTGGCAGAAGAAAAAAAATTATGCATTCTACACATTTCATGTTCAAGGTTGAGGAAAATGTCTTTGGAGACTAAGAGGCGATGAATGAGTGGAAAATAGCCAAGAGAACATTTCTAGCCTTGAGATAATTTTGGGAATTAATGATCCCATAATGCACTTTCACCACAAAATATACACTGTTTTTACAGAATTAGGTGGATTCTTTGTACTGTTCAGTTGTCTCCTCCATTATATAAAGCTAACCCATCTGTAATGAAAAAATGGCAGCCTTATAAGAGAATTAGCCTCTCTTGAGGGGGACAGTTTACTAGTATTTTACTATCGCAGTGCATATGAAATTTGGCCCCACAAGAGAGGTGGCTTTTGATGAGAGGGGCTCTATAAGAAGGGGACAACTATATTTGTAAACTGTTATGGAACAGTTATCTGATCGAGAGTAGAATGTCAATATCTGGGCTGTCTTGGTCGTATGGTAGTTAGGATTACATCTGCCTAGTGTGGCCCATGTGGCTGTGATCTATTGTGGTAATAGTTGTATTGGGCTTAGATCTACCTGGTGTGGACACAGTGGCCTTGATCATACAGTAGCTGGGTTTATAGTATAGGTATTCCTGTGGTGGTCTTGATTATGGGGTAGCTGGGTTTATAGTATAGGTATTCCTGTGGTGGTCTTGATTATGGGGTAGCTGGATGTACATCTTGCCGTACAAACAGTATTGTTTATCGCCACTAAATTCCTGCACATTGCAAGGCGACTACTCGATACAACATTTATTTGTGTGTGACTTGCGGCAGGTCAGTGATTTTCTCCACTGTATTCTTAGTTCCCTTCTACCAATAAAGCTTAACTATTATTGAAATCGGCATTACACACCCTAAAACCAGAACTAACTCCTTAAATAACCTAGTGTGTTTAAAAAAATATGGCTATTAACTTTCATGGTAATTAGCATTTCCTGGTAAACACTGAATTCTTAATCTTGTTTTAATTATTCTCGATTAATACCCTACAATAATAATGTATTTCTTCTATCTCTGTCAGGGAAATTAAGACAGCAGACATTTGTATCATGCTCATAGTGTGTAGTCACATTTCTGTTGTCATTCAGAATCATTGTTGGGTCTTCAGACATTTGAAAAATGGATTTGTTTGTTTTTATTTTCTTTTCATCACTGTCCACTGTCTTTTAAGGCAACCTCTTTTTTTCTTTGGAATTGAAAAGTTGTATTATAAGAGGAGTAACCTCTCTTGAGGACAATTCAGTAATATTTTACTGTCTCAGTGCATCTTCAATCTAGTATTGGCTCTCTTAAGGAGGACAATTTACTAGTATTTTATTATATCAGTGTATCTGAAACCTTGTCTCATAAGATTGAACTATTGTATTTCATTTATGATTGATAAAAAGATGTGTCACATCTCACAGTAGCATTACAATATCCTACCATAGTGTTCCAAGTTAATGAACAAATCTAAATGCTGTCGAGTGGTCTAGGGCGCTGGACGTAAGGCTAAGCGAATGGTGCTGCAGTGTATCAATGGTGTGGGTTCATATCCCGTCGAGGGAAGAACAAAAATTTGACAGCTCTAAAATCTAATTCTAACACTGTTTGGTTTAATTTTCAGACGTATATATATATATATAGTGTTCCAAGTAAAAAAATCTAAAGCGTGGAAAGCCTATTTGAAATTCATGTCTCCAGTTTCTTTCTTGAAGTTATTGTATGGACATTTTTTTCAATAATTTTTGTAGATATTTGTATGGTGTATATTGTATCTTAGTGTACATACATATGTATAAGATTTGTAAGACCCAAATATTGCAAGGTAGACCTATATATCAGGGTCAGGTATCTACGACAACTTTGTCAAGATGAAGGCGTTACATTTGTACTGAGAGGGCATTATAAGACAACATTCCCCCCCTTAAGGCTTAAACTTTACACAAAACTATGTTGATGTCTAACCAACCTAACTGATGGCCTAGAATACAATTATTAACAGAGATGTCATGTGCTGCATGTTGCCCAGGGGATACTTAAAAGTTTGTATGATTTGTGTTTTACACGGTGTACAATAGATCAATGAAAGATTATACTAGACTTGAACGTATTTTCACTATATCTTGTCACACTTGTATAATTTTTTTTTAGAAAATCAATCTTGTCCCACTTGTCAAATTCTTGCATTTATTTTTTATATACATGTAGTTCTGAAATAAAAACTGAAAATTTTACTGCTCCGAAATCAAATTCTTGCATTTATTTTTGTTCTAATTAAAATCTGAAAAAATTACTGGGCTAAACATATTTTTACTGGTCTTGGGCCGGAGGATCGGTGCTCATTATGAGGACTGCTTACTGGGGAAAAAAGTCTTATAGAAAATGTTTTCAACAGGAAACTGCTATGTCCTGTCAGTTTAATATTCAACATGGAACCTTTTGCAAAAAAAGAAGGAAATTATGTTTTGTTATATTAATACATTTTACAATGAACTTGGATTGGGATAAGCTAGTGATTTTTGTTTGACGCCAAATGAGCAATTTTTCAGTCACAAGTTACATACATTTTCGATGAAATGATGATGATGTCTGCTTTGTACTTGACCACCACGCTTATCGGTAGTTGGATTTATATAATGCTAGATCACTGAAGCAACATTCTGTGGGTTGCTTCACTTGGACACATTATTGGCTCTTGTTGCTTAATTATGCATGCTAAGCTGAGAAGCAGCAAATACCAATTTGATAGTATTTGGTTTTAGCTGACCGTGGCTCGAACCCACGATCTACATGTACTACACTTGTGACAAGCACGCTAACCATTACACCAGCGGTGCGATGCGGTCTACTCTGATTGGATGATGAGGTGTAAATATTAACAGTATGCCAGTCACTCAGAATTCTTGTATGATTAGCAGCCGTATCTTACTATCATAAGCTGATTGTGTTTTGATGGTGTTGTATCAGAACTTTTATGTCTGTCAGTTTGTCCTATTCTGTATTAATGGGCACTGTTCTAGTACGATCTGACAGTTTTCTGATGGGTTTATGCCTCAGATTATCAGATATGTGACTTGAAGGCACCATACATCTGTAGTGATTACCCTTCTTATGCTTGATCTTTAAAAAAAGAAGATCAAAATGAGGGGTCTTAAAACATACCTCCCTAAAATGGAGAGTCTTATTGTCTTAAAACATACCTCCCTAATATGGAGAGTCTTATTATCTTAACACATACCTTCCCAAACTATCAATATTGTGACATAAAGGTACATGCACTGACTGAGTGACCAATTTGGCTTATCAGATTTTTAGGACCAGTGCTAAAGTCGCACACTGGAATTACATGCCATACAGAATATTTGTACAATAATACTTTTGTTTTCTTCCATTTTTTACTGAAAGGGGAGGGCCCGCGTGGCTCAATGAGTTAGGTAGTTTGATTACCTATTAACTCATACAAGCCGCATACAAAAATTACAAGCCTATCACCAATACAGCGTGGGTTCACGCTTGGCTTTATAAATTACAAAAAAGGGTACACTCGACTTGCAGCTGCAAGTGATAAAGTTTACCAGTTGCTTGCCCATGGTCGGTGGTTCTCTCTGGATACTCTGGCTTCTTCCACCACTAAAACTGGTTGCCATGATATAGCTGAAATATTACTGAAAGTGGCATTAAACACAATAAATCAATTACTGAAGGGGGTAGTGGCGATTTCAGAATGTGACTACTTATTGACCCCTTGACATAGCTGTACTGTATTGCAAAAAATCATGACCTTTTGTTTTGTCAGAGTGGCAATATATAATAACTGCATGTTATGTTTCTTGTCTTAACACATCTAGCACATACATTGTATATACATTTTAAGTACGCTCAGGTGGAACAAACAGGAACCATCAGAGATAAAACAATAATTGATTAATCATATTTAAACCTGTTTCTAATTAGGAAGATCATTAGGGTAAAATGGTGGAAGTGTAAATACTGTCAAATTGTAGACCGCTGGTATTTAGTAGCCATTATCATTGGTACTATAGCAATGTTTTGATTGACTTAGGTGTTTGTTTGATATACTCCTACACTTAATGACATCGTGCCAGTAATACCAAAAAGTTAATCAGTCTTGCATGTGGTCAGGACTATCCAGACCTAATTTACTAAGTTCTCTTAAGAGTTCACATGACTTAGCTTCCCAGTGTCTGTATCATGTGACATCAATATTCCAAATTTAGTCCAAGAATTAGGGTTCATCATCTGCATGATGTGACTTATCGTGCTTTGGTCATGTTGGCTTTTGTACTATTAGGAACTGACCATTTAGCTTTTAATAGATTCTGTTTTTTCCTCCGATCCAGAAATTTCCAAAAATTGTTTACTCTGCTTATTTTTGTATTCATTAAAACTGAACCACATTTTTTTTTAAAGATTTTATAATTCTTTAAAAACTAAACTACAATTTAAGAAGGTTTTTTCCCTTATAATTCTTTCAAATTGAACTACATTTTTCAGATTGTTTTTTTCTTAATTTTTTAATTCTGTAAAACTGAACTACATTTGTTTTTGCACATGTATGCTTGATATAAAAATAACATGTCGCAGACACATAACATTAGATTTCATTTCCTGAAATGAAAGATAGTTCTCAATTTTGGCTTGTTTCTCCTAAGAAGTTTTAGAACTTACATTATGATACATGTAATCTAATGTATGCAGGTATACAGTAGTTTTAATGGAACATTTCCTGAAGATAAAACATGTGACCTTTCTGTAAAACAATGGCCGACAAGATGGAGGATCATGGCTGATGTGATCCATTTATTTTAATGATGTTAATTTGTAGTTCCTGATTATTTTGGCTATTATTATACCAGTAATACAACTATGGTGTAATAACAACAGTGATTTATGCAGTAGTAACATATTTTTGATTAGATCCTGTTATTTTACATAATACATTAATTCATCTACAATACTTTGTGAAAAATGATACATGTAATGTTTGAAATGATGAATTTTGGTCCTGATTTCAGTGAATTATGTAATGTTTGAAATAATGAATTTTGGTCCTGGTTTCGGCCAATCTTGTGTTGTATGACTTAGTGTCAGCCAGACGTGCGTTGCATAACCCTGTTTCAGGCGGTCGCATGCAAGCAATGTTGGCCATATTTCAGCCATGTTACATACAGGCAAATTTGATCCTGTTTCTAAATGATTGTGACCTGTTATTATAAATTACACAACATGTGTATACAGTCAAACCAGCCCATGTGGTCACCTCTATAAAGCAGTCACCTGTATTAAAAGGTCACATATTTCTTGTCCTGTCTTAGAAAATTTCATATAATTTGAACCTCTTTTAAGAGGTCACCTGTCTTGTAAGACCACTTTTTCTTTCTTCCAAAGGTGACCTCTTAATACAGGTTTGACTATATGTCTCTCTATATTTAACAAAATGAAAATATGTTTTAGAATCGTACTTGAAATATTATTAATATTTTATGAAACATACAAGTAAATAATCGTGCATTTTTAATATTTCATTTCATTATATGTAGGATAACTAATGGCTTCCTGTAAGCAAGTACATTTTCACCTACAAACATTCTGAGGACATTTTGTCATCAAGGACGCGAGGGGCACACAGGAGTTCACTATATGATTAGATGCAGTTATTGTTGGGAAACAAGGATAGTCTTTGTGCATAATGATTTTAAATTTTCTGGGAGAAGAAGTGTTAATTTTGTTGTGAATAACATTTGTGGAAACATTAAATCAAATTAAAGGTATTCTAGTTAATTCTACTTTTAACAAGATTTCAGTTGTACATGTATCATGGCGGTTAAGGTTAAATTTATTGATGGAGTAAGCCGAGCTGGGGTATCATTAGAAAACCAATGACCTTCAAATTGGTTCAGTCACTGAAAAAATTGGTTACATAAAGTATCGTTGAGTACAACTAGCCATGATCAAGAGTTAAACCTACAACCTTATTTTTGATATTAATCTAACCAATGAAATGCAGGTGTGGAGGCCCCTTGTAGCAAAGAAATAAAAAAAAATTCTTTTGGTGGTGGTGAAATAATTTACGATCCTTTATATAACCCCTGTAGCCAGCAAAAGCAATTATAAAACCAGAAATGAATCATAAACAGTTTAAGGAAATATATCTCTTCCTTTACAAGTCACAAGTTTTAAGTATCTTTTGTAGTATACTTTGTCACAAGACAACAATTTCAGTATTAGGTGTTTAAACTATTAATAACTGACTGCGGAAGTTTGTCACTTAATTTTTTATGTTCATTGGTTAATTGTAATGCGAGGAAAAAGAAATCCGTCTTGTTTACTAATTTTAAGGGAAAATGTCTTTAAATAGATATTACATGTAGTTAAAAATGTATCATTTATTGCCTGCATATGATTAGAGTTGTTGACCCAAGATTGACTGAAGCAGAAATTGAGGACGGTTAATTCGTTGTTTTGTACATAATTGAAACAAACCAGTGTCACACTTTTCTTAACAACATTATTAACAAACTTTTATATTAATCTATTTCTCTTATTTTTCTGCATATTTTTGTTTAACAATTTTATTTATGCAAGATTTTATTTTAAGTTGTGATAAAGTTCTGTTTTAAATACTTCCTTTGATGTGGACAGGAAACTTGCCAAATATTTTTAAAAGTAGCTTTTGTATAGGTCATATTTCCTGATTTTATAATACAACAAAGACCCAAGGGTGAACGGTTCAGTGTTATTATACAAAACATTATAGGCATAAAGGCTTTTGTCAGCATAAATGGCCCTTTTAAAAGATTGTGAAGAAAAAAATTATATACATGTAGTTTTTGTAAGGATTTTAGTGTAATCATTGTTGGTAGTCCTATTTATAAATTTGTACTCCATTTTTTAGATGACCTTCCACAATGTATAGGAAACAATTCTTGAAATATTTGAATAGTTGCCAGTAAAAAACTTTGAAGACAATAGATTTGTTTAATAACACCTTACAATAGATTTACAAATGTATATATCTAATTTATATTAAAATCAATATTTATAGCAATTATACAAAAAAAAAATGATTTGGTTAATGACTATGTTTTGTACATTATAAGAACAAAAACATTGGTATTGTTTGTAGAGAATAACAAAAAATGTTGTGTACAGGAATTTTAGGAGTGGCAGTGTCAAACATTACGAAAAAAGTTCTGTACATTGCAAATGTTAAGTGTTAAGAATAAAAATAAAAGTTCTTTTAGGCAAGAGTAAGAGTGGTAAAAGTTCTTTTAGTAAATATGTAATACCGTAGTTATTTTGTCATTCCGTGGGTTACAGAATATCATCCATACATCTTCTTTGTTAACTAGATATTGTAAAAAAAAACATGGCAATAAAGAGTTATTAATTGTAGATATCATTGCATAGCAAAAAATGTTCTGTATGAGAATATTAGGTGTGACAGTGTCAAACATTAGTAGAAAAAGTGAAAATCCTGTAATTTTCAATGAAAATGTTGAATTTCCAACTTTTAGTACAAGACTATTTTGAGGCATGTACTTATACTATAATTAATGAAATAATCTAGAGTATGTCACAGCTTGATTCTAATGTTGTAAAAACAAAATAAATCAAATGTACTACATGTACATATATACAAAGCTCACAGGATACAATTGCACTAAAAATATAATGTCCTCAATTAGACATAACTTGTTATCGCCATGATATAACTGAAAAATTGCTCATTTGGCGTTAAACAACGGTCACTAATCACTCAATTTGATATTTATGTCATTCATTTTTATCTTTTCAGTTGATGCCTGTGAACAGCAAACTAAGATCAAAGAGGAACCGAGGGAAATACTTTATTTACATAATGGCCACCGAGTGGCTGCAGAGGCTTTGTTATGTATGGACTCTCCACAAGAAGATAATAAGACATTTCTACAAGACATTCTCACACATCAAAACAAAACAAGTAAGTTAAAGACATTCTGAAAAATGTAGTACAAGTCTCCAAAACATTCCACTCAACAAGTCCCCAAAAACATTCAACTCAACAAGTCCCCAAAACATTCCACTCAACAAATCTCCAAAACATTCTGCTCAACAAGTCTTCAAAACATTCCACTCTACAAGTCCGCAAAAACATTCAACTCAACAAGTCCAAAACATTCAATTCTACAAGTCCAAAGCATTCAACTCAACAAGTCCCCAACATTCAAATCAACAATTTAAAAACGTTCAACTCAATATTAAAACAAGTACATTCAAGGCATCCTACAGTGAAACCTGTCTAAATCAAACCCTGAATAATATGGAATTCTGTATAAATCGAACTTAGAATCAAGTCAATGTAGGAACTCTTTGTTGATTTAACCTGTATAAACAGAATACCTGTCTATTCTGAACATGAAAGCTTGTCCCAAGGATGTTCAGTTTAGACAGGTTTCATTGGAGTAGCAAAAAATCAAATTGTCGGAATGTAAATAATGTGACAAGATTACATAATAGTCTTTTACAACTGCAATACATTAATTGTAAATAAGCAGATTTTGACATTATCTGATTTAAATTTGAAAACTATGAGAAAATGTGTAGAATGACCAAAAGAAATTTTTCTTGGAAGTTTCAGTACTTTTTTTGTAATAGATTTCTAGTGAAGTAATTCCTTGAAGAATTTATTTTTCTTGAAAGTTTTAGTACTCATATTGTAATAGATTTCTAGTGAAGTAATTATTCCTTGAAGATTTTTATTTTACATTTAAAATTTCCTGACGTCTTGCATTTCTCTAGTTCCTTTATATTGAATTTTTGAATTCTTGCCAAGGATATACTAAAGGTTAAATTTGAATAGCTATTCATGTTTTTGTTCCTTCCCGGTACGAGATAAGAATTAGTGGAAATGACGAATTCGAATTACAAGAATTGCAGAAGATTACCTTACAATGCTTACATACATAATGATTTTAAAATATGTCTATTAAATTGTTATTTAAAAACCGGTAGCATATCTTGATAATATATTTGTTGCATGACTTGATTTCAATAAGTATTAGAATAAGGAAATGGACAACACAAAGGCTTTTTCTTGTTGTTATAATAAGACCTTTTTATGGGTTAGAGGTTGAAGGTTTTAAATATTTGTTACCGAAACATATTTATGTCAACATGAGTCAAATACAAGGAAGTTTCCTTGATAAAAATATGGCCTCAATTTTAAAAATAATTTTATCTTGTGATAGTTATTATCAGTCTTTATGTATGACGTCAGAGTGTCTTTTATTTTCATTTAAATCTTAAACCCAAAAATAGTCTTCAGCAGCAATACATTGAAAAATAGCTGAAATACTGCTAAAGTTGGCGTTAAACACCAATCAATCAATCAATCATCGAAATACTGTGAAATTTATGCTTTGATTTTGAAGATTTCTTTTCTATTGTATAATACATACATACAGACTTACACCTTGTACAAGATATATTGATTCAAATTGTATTTTTGTTTCATTTTTTTTATCTGTAGCATCCCTACCTCCAAGTCCATCAGACAGTGGTGTTTCCTCTGATATCGACAGTAATTGTGATGATAAATCTCGGATACCTCCAGGTAAGTTATAAAAAAAAGTGACGCAGAAAAAATATAAATGTGTAAACTTAAATTAATCAGTTTTAGTTTTATAATATTTTGGCATGGAAAATCTTTAAAAAAAAATTTCAGACTTTCAGACTAGAGTTTTCAATAATATATATATATATATCACTTTTGGTCATACAGTCCAATCTTGTTTTTTACAACTCGTATAAGTTGTTTCCGTGGATACCGAAAAGTAAATAATCAGTTAATTCATTGTAGTGTTTATCCTACTTTATCCAGAACAACTTGATTACTCTAATATTTCAAAATTAGTTCATGCATATCTTTGACTTTGATCTTTGACACAGCGATGTTTGACTGTCATAATACATGTGTATATATATATATATATATATATATACTACATGTATCTGTTTATCTTTTAAGTATACAAGTGTTGTCATATGGCTGCCATTGTAATCTACATTTTGTAGTGTGATTGACAATCTATCTATGCATTCGGTCCCTATCACCACTATCCTGTCCGCTGCTAACTGTACTTGATACAAACCGCAACGTTATAACTGAAATATTGCTAAAAGTGGCGTTAAACACCATAACCATAAACCTACTTGATACAACTTTCTCACGGTATTCTGGTTTCCTTCACTAATGAAACTGACCATCATGATTGAACTGAAATATTGTTGAGAGTGCTATTAAAGTTCCATAACTCTGTAAATATGTTGAATCTGTGAAGCTTTTTTTTAAAAGTAGAATTTACATAACAGAAGTGTCTATTACACATCAACAAACAAAAGCTATTTCTGACAAGCTTTTAATTGATATTGACTCTGACCAGATTGGGTTACTTGAGCATTTTAAAAGAGAGTAAATTCTTTCAATTGGATTACAGGTAGATGAAAATAAAAGTAATATTTGTCAAACACTTAACATGAAACCATGTTCAAAAACCTGTAGAAAACAGGAAATATGATACGTTCTTGATCTTTTGAAAACAGGATACACACCTAATATGAATGTATTCATTTTATAATAAGTCTGAAATTTTTTTAATCTTCAGTAATTTAACAAGTGAGGCTTTCGGACAGAACACTTGTATACTTATTGTCGAACATACTGCACCAAATAACTCCTAAGCTCCCAAGCCTATGAAGTCGCTACTCTCACTAACATAACACAAGGCCCTGAGTTCTAAACAAAAATTGTAAAATACCACATTCAAGTACCATATTTAAGTATATTGACAAAAATTATTTAAACAGGTTTTGTTAGTTAAAAAGAGATCAGAGAAAATACATCTCGTGTTACACTAAAGTAACACAACTATATATAACTTTTACACACCCAATTTAAAATGGATCTGAGAAGGAATTTTTTTATATTTCTTAAATCTCTTATAAGAAAGACAATTTTGAACTGAACATTGCCATGTTTAGAGGTAGTGTCCAATAAAAACCAAAGACCAAAATGTTTTAGCAAAAATAGGTAAATAAATAAAATAAAAAAGTGTCCAAAACAGGGTGTAATCCAAGTATGTAGTCCAATGTATTGATAAAATTTAACTTATCAATCAAAATTTCCTTAAGGAATTACAGCACAGCACCATAATTATGTAGATTATTGTTTACATGGAAATACAGCACAGTGTCATAAATTATTTGTATTTAATACCAATAATTTATGTCACTGTGCTGTAATTCCATGAAAATACACAGACATTGTATTTACATTGGATTACAGCACAGTGTCATAAATTGTATAATATTTATGTTATTTACAGTGTATTTACATGGACCTCCTTCATCGCCTGGTCCATACATACCTCCATATTGTCGGATGGCTGGACAGCTTCGACCTCCGCCTGCACACCAACCATTACCAGCACACTTCAATTCTGCCACACACATAGCTATGAGACCAGGTAAAACACATGTAGAGTCTGTTTTAAATTTACTGGATTGTAGAGATAAAAGTTAATGATAAAAATTTTGATTCTGGTCTCTCATTAAGACAATTTTTTTTCTGGATCTGTTTTATTCTTAGAGTAATGGTCTACACAACCAAAAGATTCTACTTTCTTGGCTAGCTGCCAGTTTAAAAAAGCATTTATAGACCTGTCTTTTGTCCTGTACATTGTTATATTGTTGTCATTTCTGGCTTATTGCCTTTTCGAGTTGTGCTGTTTTTTTATTCTCATATTTGTGAAATCTAGATATAAAGGGGGTAGGCTGGGATTCCATTAAACTGTTTAACCCAGACATATTTCTGTGCCTGTCACATGTCAGGACCATTATTTCCTCCAGTCCCTGTTACATCTTTGCTTTTGTAAGTGTAATGTTTACTCGTGGAGTGGCTTGTTAATTTGTCCACCATGACTGCAGGAAACGTTCAATATTAAATCAACACTTAAAACCAAGAATGCCATAAATAGTATGATATTTATATATACTATAGGAAATTTGGTAATTGTTTGAAATTGAAATTGAAATTTCTTAAAAAATATCATTTTTCTCTCATTATAAATAAATTTGTCCTTAAAAGGAAAAGGTGAGAAACAATTAACTTCTTTATCAAATACACATGCACCAGTGATTTAGAATTAGTATAAATAAGTTAAGGTCAGTGGTTTTCTCCATGTAGTCCGGTTTTCTCCACCAATAAAACCGACTGCCACAATATAGCTGAAATATTGCTGGAAGTGGCATTAAATATCAATACCCTAACCCTGACATCTTGTTAGCCACATAATAAATTGTTGATAATTGAGTCTGAAACATCTTTAATGCATAGTAACCAAACTTGTCCGCTATCTTTCATATTTACAAATTTGTGCATTGAATTGAATTGAATAAACCAAGGAATATTTGAATAGTAATGCACAACAAATAAAAATTCTTTAAACCCTATCAAATGATGCATATACTAAAACATATGCTCTAGAAATTCCTGTTAATAAATAATTAAAGAAAATCGCAATGGAATTTAAATTAATGTTAGTTGTAAATGAAATTATATTTTTATGTTTCTTCGATTCAATATTGTAATTTAATCACTCGGAAGCCTGGTCCAAGGTGATATTTGTTAACAGGCAGAATAAGACAATAAAGAAATTTGAGGGGGAAAATTGCTACTCCCCCCTAAGTAGGGCTTTCAGCATGTTAAAAGAACATTTGAATACAATGAGATGTTTAGACTTGTAATGATCACAGGTGAATCAACTATTGGCTAGTTATCTTCTTTTGTTTTATCTTTTGAATTTTGATTTTTGTCTAGTCTGATACTAAAGTGAATCGGCTTCCCATAAACAAAATTTTTGAAGAAATATTGGTTAAAATATGGTTTTTTTAACGATAAAGAAGGAAAATTGGCTGAGAGTTTTATGCCGAATTTAAAAAAAAGGTTGACTAAAAGATGTCATTTCTGTAAGAATAATTGGCAGTCGTCCAGGTATTTACAGGTACAAAGATAACAGAACTACTAGGTATATCACCGATAACCTGACCTTTACAAAGCAAGGCAAAATTTTAATGTATAAAAGCTTATTTAAATATTTGAATAAGGTCGAAACAAATATATACCTTGGTGTATATATTTCCTGGCTAAAATCCTTTTCCTGTCCCAATCTTTTAACTTTGCTACCTGAATGTAAAAATATTGATTACCGAAATGGGTCGGATAAGTTGTCAGTAGTTTGGGGGCGTAGGAAAGGGGTAAAAAAATATAGCCAAGTCAATATTTTTGTAGACCATGTAGAATTCATCTTAATAAAAATGTAGAAATCAAATTCAGTGTGCATGACACTTACTACTATTTTTTACATTACAAAAAGTTAATTTTTTTATTGTTTATAAAGGAAGAGATTTTTTTTTAATAAATTGTCAGTTGGGGCCAGGGGTAAGAAAAAGGTTAAAAAAATATATGATCAAGTGAGAGCATGCAACATTTCTCTTTTAAAAAACCTACTATTTCTCACAAATACATTTTAAAAGCTAAATTTTCTGAAGGAAGAGATTGGGTTTTCCTAAAGAAACTGATGTACGACATTTATAAATGCCAAAATGGAATTTTAAATTTAAATGTGTCCTTTTACATACGAAATGAAAACAGAAACTTGACATAGATTATTTATCGATGTCTGTTTCATATTCCGAAATAGATCTCATTAATCATTAAAAACTCTGTGTTTGATGAATACAGGAAATGTCGTGCGAGGTCATCGGTATAGGAAATAAAACTTTTATAAACTTGCAAAACAGGTTGTACATACTTTAGACAAGGTTTTAAGACTTGTCAATGGGAAGTCACATGACTTTATAAATAATTGAATCACGATAGTTTCCTGTAATATTAAGACAGTTCCGTACTTCATGTGCAGACAATTTGTCCACGGTTGTTTGGGAAGAAACTTGAAAAAGATCAAATTCTACCATCAAGTCTAATTTAAGTTTGTAGGAAACATGTAATAGATTTTTACATGTATGTGATAAGGAAATATGATGCATAATTATGTCTGAAAAAAAAAAAATCATATTTTTTATTTATAAAAAATTTAAAGGCCCAATAAAAAGACTCGCCCTTTACAGTCTTCACGCTAACCCACTCGCCTGAAGCCCGGGACAAGTAAAACTGGATTCGGACAATTGCAAATTATAAAAGAATTTGTTTGAATAAATAGAAAAACAATTTAAATTTGGCTTTCGGGCAAGTAGGTGACAAAAATTAAGTCAAAGACTGATTTATTATCTAAATCTTTAAAGAAAAATGTATAAAAAATACACTTTCTGGCTATCCTACATGTAATTAATATATTATTGTCATAAAATTGTAATGCAATTTGATACATGTACCTGTTGACTTCTCATTTTCTATGCAGGTATGAAAGATTCGTGTAATTATGACAGGTCTTTTTTAATTAAAAATTAAATGTGTACTTTCTACAGATTTCTAACATGTACTTTTGCTACAAGCCTTCATTGACTCTATTATTTGTGCCAGCAAGTTGTTATTTGAACATATTTTTAAACTCTTTTCATGGATACATAAAGAGTGTTTCAACATTTATTTAATTTTGCTATATATATATGTATACTGGTACATTTTAATGCCAATAAGATTTATTTATTTGAACTTGAAAAGAATTTGAAAAGGGCATACTAATTAATTGTAATAAAACTGAAAAGGGCATGGAAATTACTTGTAAGTTATAACTAAGCTTGAAAAGGCTTACAAACTATAAGCATTTAAAAGATTCAGATTTTTACATGTAGTGTGACCGTAATTAAATATAGATTGAATGTCAATCAAGGCAGCCGTTCATGGTGAGGTGTACTTGATACAACATTATGTGATAAAGTTTGTCAATGACTTGCCACAGGTGGTGGTTTTCTCCGGTTTCCTCTACCAGTAAAACTGACCGCCACGATATAACTGAAATATTGTTGAAAGTGGCGTTAAACACCATAACCCTAACCCTCAATCAAGGCAGTGATGGGTTGTTGACTGTTTAATTAATATAGTTCTGTATATCGAGAATCTGGGGACAAGATAATTTTTTTAAATAGAAAGTGAAAAAGGAAAAAATTAATTTAAGAAAATGCACATGTTGAGATGTAGTACACTGTTTAATTAATTTCTATATATCATGAATCTGGGGACAAGATATTTTTTTGAAAATAGAAAATAAAAAAAGAAAGGAAAGAATTAATTTAAGAAAATGCACATGTTGAGATGTCATACATGTTACTAGATAATGAGGGTAATTACCATGGTTAGTTTGTGACAAAAACAGGAAGTCAGCCTCTGACTGATTGTAGACAATATTGATTTTCTCGTAAGAAATTGAAGATTTGTACACTATTTAATGCAGTATACACAGGAAATAATATCAGAGAAGCTATGGTGTGACTTAGAATATATCTGTAGGCGGCTTATTTTTACTGTTTAGAATTTCCTATGACCTGATTAGCGGTCGATTTTTAGAATAAAGGTCAATAATAAGTGGTTTTCTTCTTCTTCTTCTTTTTTTAATATACTTGCTGATCCAAGATGGAAGGACAATTTCTAAGAAATATCTATATAAACCCATAAGAATTACCTCGGACAATTGATCAGATTTATAAAAAAAAATAAGTTAAGCTGTGGGGTTCGTGTTACTTGATCTTTAGTTTTATGTGTATGTTTTGTAAATCGTTGTTTGTCCCTTTTGTACTTTTTCTTTATACCAAATGTGTTGTCTGTTCTTTGATTTACAGATTCTGATTACCCCTTTGGTATCTTCAAATTGTTCTTAAAGGGGCATTATCTGCCAAAATCGTAAATTTTTGTTACCCGTAAAAACTATCAGATATGATTGATGCCTTAATAAAACGTGTTTCTGTAACTTATAAATGTTATGAAATGTACACGCATCGGGGGAAAAAAGGTGCAACTGCTCGTGTTTTGAGATCGATCAAGAAATGGACGCCATCTTATTAATTATCGGCATTGTTTACTGAGTTTGCCGAATCGTCATTAAATCAGTACAACAATGCACTTATTTCCTATTTTCTGTGAATCTGCTTTTAGTCAGCATTAATTACGGACAAAGAACCATGCAAGTTTGCAGTTAATAAGCGACAAAATACAAAATATTCGTTTTTACCTGTCACTAGTAAGGTCAGTTGCATACGGAGAAAGCGAGGTCAAATTATTTGCTTGCAAGGAAATAATAAATCGATGGTAATTTTCGTTCTCAAAAGGCGAAAAGTGGTACGATAAGCTGTTTAATGTGAAATATTTACCTTTATTTCATCATTTTAAAGCTATTTACCAATTTCCAAAACATATAATTTTTTTGGTCAAAATCGTAGCTAATGCCTCTTTAAGCTATCTGTCCTTGTAATGTTATTATGCCTTTCAAATAAGAAAATGTTTTTTTTTCTTCTTCTTCAGATGAATCTAGATTCACAAACAGTCTGTTGCCTTCACCGTTGCCACACCTAGGTATGGATGGAGTAAGCTGGGAATCCAGTTATCACTCATCCTGTCACTCACCAACAACGAACACACCTCCCATGTCACCTATTAGAAGTAAGGATAAAAAAGGTACCTCAAACATGCAGTCTTGTGTTTTTCTTGACCAAATGACTATACAAATCAGGGGTGATTATTTTTGCAGTTATTTAACTGATTTCAGCTATTTTTCATTGATTTTCAGTTATTTTATTTTCTATCCAGAATCACCTGTGACAAATGTGGTCACCTCTATTAAACAGTCACCTGTATTCAATGGTCACCATTTCCTTGTCCTGTCATAGAAAATTTCATATGAATTTAACCTCTTTTAAGAGGTCACCTGTCTTAAAAGACCACCCTTTTTCTTAATCCCAAAGGTGACCTGTTAATACAGGTGTGATTGTACAGTAGGCCACTCTTATGCAATGAAAAAGTGTTCTGACAAGAAAAAGTGGCCTTTCTTTAGAGGGATAATATAATAGTATTTTACTATCACATTTAAATGAAATCTGTCCTGATTAGAAGGGTGGCCTTTGGTGGGAGGGGTTTTAAAAAATGGGGGACTACTATATCTACCTTTACATCATCAATATGCAAATTCATATAATATGAAGGGTGATTGTTTTTTATGAAATAAAGAAAAAACATGGATATTAGTTTTTTTTGTCCTTGCACAACCAAGATAATATATATTCTATTGATAGATTTGTTATGTTGTCTATAAGTAGAATAAAAGGATTTAATACAGAGATAAAGTCAACTACTAACGTGGTTACTATAAGTAGAATAAAAGGATTTAATACAGAGATAAAGTCATCTACTAACGTGGTTACTATAAGTAGAATAAAAGGATTTAATACAGAGATAAAGTCATCTACTAACGTGGTTACTATAAGTAGAATAAAAGGATTTAATACAGAGATAAAGTCATCTACTAACGTGGTTACTATAAGTAGAATAAAAGGATTTAATACAGAGATAAAGTCATCTACTAACGTGGTTACTATAAGTAGAATAAAAGGATTTAATACAGAGATAAAGTCATCTACTAACGTGGTTACTATAAGTAGAATAAAAGGATTTAATACAGAGATAAAGTCATCTACTAACGTGGTTACTATAAGTAGAATAAAAGGATTTAATACAGAGATAAAGTCATCTACTAACGTGGTACTCTATGATCTGTAAAGGAAGGTCGTTGAACATACTAATTTAAAAAAAAAAATGTGCTGAATGCAGTAATTTGTTGTGATGATTTTAAAAGGGAACGGGTTCAAA
This sequence comes from Bathymodiolus septemdierum, assembly GCA_963383655.1. Taxonomy (NCBI): domain Eukaryota; kingdom Metazoa; phylum Mollusca; class Bivalvia; order Mytilida; family Modiolidae; genus Bathymodiolus; species Bathymodiolus septemdierum. The sequence goes on from OY726524.1 coordinate 70,517,537, forward strand.
TTTCACTGTTTGTCCTTCAATAAGAAAGATAATGTTATAGTACCAAGAATCGTCAACCTCAAATTAAAACACGTCCATATCATTTACCCAGTTTATTTTGAACTTTTGTATTTACATATGTATATTGATGTTTCCCGTCACAACTCGTTGTTGACTATTTTTTAGAATATTTTTTTTTCATATTTATTGGAAAGGCAAATAAAAAAAGTAATTGTTTCAATTGTGAGAGATGCAACAGCTTTGAGATGTCTTATTGATTCAGACATTCCCCAGTGAAGCAAGAACTAGATCGTTGATTTTATTATGATTTCAATTTATAAATAACAAAACAATATTTAATCAGACGTAAAATATCAAATAATTGTGGTCAAGGTCGATGGGTTGATCATGCATTCCTCTTATATTTTTTGACTAATTTACATAATATTCAAATATTATTATACAATTGTCAACGATTTTACATCATATATGACATAAAGGTGTCTAATTAGAAATCTCGTACAAAGCTTTACCGGGTTTAATATTATATATATCAAAAAACAATTATAAATTTATTCATCAAGTACAAATTGAATCAATTATTTAACGTTGTACTTTCGTAACATAAAAAAATATATATATATTACCGATTTTTTTAATGAATGACTTAAAATAAATTGATGTTCATTTTGACAAAATATTTTATTTACTTTTTACAATAATGGTGAAATATACTGACTTGTACAATATGCATATATATTGAAATGGCATTTCCAATATAAAAAAAAATGTCTGACAAAAATGAAGGTATTGTCGAACTTTGATGAGTTGGAGTTTATTTATTGTTTATTTTTAATCAAGTTTTCAAAAGGTATATTTAGCATTTTACGACTACAAAAGGTTATAGTATTATTGATCATCTCAGGTAAACAAATTTTTCCAGGTAAACATCTAATATTAATCTAGATTTTAATAAGTAAATAAGACGACTCTTAGTGAGCTTCTATATTTAGATGTTTGGTTGATATTATTTTCGTACCGTTCATTGTTAAGAGTACCTGTTACCTTTAGAATTGTTTGTGTCTTTGTTGTTGCTTTGTTAGATTTATTTGTTAAATCTTGTTTGAGAAAACTTGTTAGAAACTTGATTCTGTTCTTAAACCTGTCTTCCGTGACCTTCCATGAGAATAATGAAATAAGGTCATATTAGACAGGTGGTCGCTAAATACAGGTTTAATCAATATGAAATGTACTGTGAAGAGAGATTAAAATTAAAAGTCACATACTACAAGTTGTTGCTTAATAGAGGTGGTATCTAAAGCAGGTTTGACTGTATGCTTGAATATTTCACAGACTATGAGAAGAGATTAAATGTTTCACTGACTATGAGAAGAGATTAAATTTTTGTCTATTCCACTCTAGCTTATTTCATGTTTAGCATAAAATTTTAAGAAAATTATCGTTTTTTCAAATCAACTCCAAAATCCAACAGAAAAATTGTAGAAACAGTCAAAATCATCACCCCCTAACACACAAATACATGACTGCTCACTTAACTGGCTTGGTAAAGTGGCAGTGTCAAACTAGTTTTATGGGCCCCCAAACCTGCCCTCATTCGAGTGAAGTGATTCTTGGAAGTAGACATGTCTGGCTTATTACAGACACTTCAATAAAAAGTGGGAGGTTAAGCTAGTTTTATGGGCCCCCCCAATCCCCCCCTCTTTTGATTGAAGTGATAAGATTCTAGGAAGTAGATGTGCCTGATTTTGTACAGACACTTCAATAAAAAGTGGCAGGGTTAAAATAGTTTTATTGGCCCCAAACCTGCCATCTTGTGAGTGAAGTGCTATCATTCTAGGAAGTAAATGTGCGATTTGTTAATGTCAATAGTGTTCTTAAGGAAACCAAAATATTTGAATGGTTTTTACCCACTACTTAGGTGACAGGTGTGCTTCTGTCTCACACAACAAGTCATATTTTTGTTCATTCACCACAGGCATGTACAGATTGATTTTTAGTAGTAAAATAAGGACCATATGTTACTGTGTGATCTATTAAATGTGGAGGAAATAAAAACGACATTAAATCACACCTTATTATATGCCTGATTTCATTTAAGTCCTACGGAAATGAGTTTTAATAAAGTTGACGATTAATAAGTATTTATATAACATTTTATTCAAGGTTGACATTATATAGAGTACAGCTGTACTATTCTTATGAATCAATGACCAGTGAGATATTTCATTTAGGTGCAAATATGGTAAAAAATATGTACCATTGATTGTGTCTGTTAGGGTCATGGGTTATGGGGTTTAACACTACTTTCATCAATATTTCAGTTATATCATGGCCGTCAATTTTATTTTTGAAAGAAACTGGAGGAAAACTACCGACCTGCTGCAATTCACTGACAAACTTTATCACATAATGTTGTATCGAGTACAACTCGCCACGAGCGGGAATCGAACTCACAACGTTAGTGGTGATCGGTACTGATTGCATAGGTAGTTATAAATCCAACTACCACATGATCATGATGGCCCCAAGGTTAATTATATATTAACTTGTAAAGAACTTGTTAATCATACTGTATTAGTAACACCTTTAATATGTTGTGTACTTTAATTTTATATTTTACAACAAATATTTAAAACCATGGCCTAACTTTGTATTTTTCTTTTCCAGGTAGAAAACCAAAGAGTTTATTAGATTGTCCTATTAACCAACCAAAACGAAAAAGAGAAAGTAAGTATATAGAAATATATGATAGAATAGTAAGACCCAAAAAAAAAAATATATGTGTGTTTACTATCACATGTCAAAAAATCTACGGTCGGTCGGCAATAATTTAAATATTTTTTTTTTTTACTATCGGCAAAACTGGAAATAGTCGTTCCCGGTTCCAGAATCCGATTCCGGTATTTCATTTTCGAAATTTCCGGTAAGCCGTCATTTGTTTTATGACGAGTTACACAGTTTTTCTACCTCCTTTGCTCTCAATTTCGACAAAAAGCTAGCGGTTGAATAAATAAAACATTGCTGCTGATTAAACAACAAAAATGGTTATCCGAATTCTGTGTAAAAATTGACAGGATCGCTAGCAAAAATTAGAGTAGAATAATTGCCGATAAAAAAGGTTAGGATCAACGGCTGAAAAATAGGGTGGGTCGTCGGGTGACCGTAAACACACATATTTTTTTTTTTTGGCCTAACTGAAAAAAAAATGTTATATAATATTTTAAACGCAAAAACAAGTGAAGAATTAAAGAAAATAGATTCTATATAGTAACTGAAAAATAGATTATATGTAGTAACTGAAAAATAAATAAAGAATTTTTAAAGAATAGATTTATATATAATAGTAACTGAAAACAAAGAATTCAAAAAATAGATTATATATAGTAACTGGAAAACCAATAAAGAATTTAAAAAATAGATTATATAATAGTATTTGAAAAACAAATTAGAAAGCAAAAACCTCTGTTCTGTATATGATGAGGTTTTTTTTGTATTGAAAAAAACCCCACTGTGTTTAAACCAGACCTAAGTCATACATGGAACTTTAAAAAAACAAAATACAGAAATTGTTAAAGTTATTTATTTTCTACTTTTCCTTTCTGATTTTTTTTTTACAATATTTGAAAGGAATATTGGACCCATCAAAGTGTTGTGTTGAACAATCCATAAATAATGTCATTTCATCAATATTGTTTGGATTATATTCTTGGTATATTACTTGATGTAGAAGGCAATACAATATTCTTACCCAGGAAAAAAGACCAGGCATATTTGGTGTCTTTTAGAATTTTAAGATGTCTCTTGTCAAATTTGTATAAATACTCTTAATAGATTTTTTATGGTGAAATATTTTTATTCAATCCTTAAGTTTACTCACATTTCAATTTTAAAATAACATCTGTTTGATGTGTTGCACTTGAAATTGAAAGGACACAATACATATTTAATTTTTCTTTCCAAATATAAACTGTTGTGTTTTTGATCTCTTTATGTTGTTTGTGATAGATGACTATATTTGGTAATGTTTCATTTTCCCTTATTCTGCAGGAGTATACAATTAGACATTTGTACATGTGTTTATTGATCGTACATTGTAAAGAGTATCATGTTCTGATTTCTCGATCCAAATTTTTTATCAGCATGTTTTTTTTCTAAGAACCTGCAGCAATGTTTCTGTTTCTTTAAAGAAAATTCAGATCAAATTCAGACTTCTGATTTCTCTATGCAAAATTTTAAAAAATCATAAATTTTTCCTCAATTGATAAGGAAAAAAAACTTTGTTTTATTGTGGTTTTTCTCAGAACCTGCAGTCATGTTTCTGGCTCTGTAAAGAAAATTCAGACTAAGTTCTGCACGTTTAGCTGGCATATTGATTTTCGTTTCCACATTTTTACCTAAAAGCCATATGAGGTAGTTTATTTAACATCTTTGTGCCATACTTATCTATCTCTTTCTAAATATTTTACAATAACAATCTTTTTCCCTGAAACCACTTCACTAATTGGTTCCGAACTTGACATGATATGTGGATGGAATTGACCGAATTATGCGTGATAGAAATTCAACCCTCTCCCCCCCCCCCCCCCCCCCCCTTGATTTAAATATCCTGTAGGCTAAAAACAATGCTATCAAAAACTGAACAGATTAATTACATGACAAAAAAAAGTCCACACAGAATGTTAAATGTCCTTTGGTTTTATTGCTCCCAAACACTTAAATTATTTGACTTTCGATTTTGATTGTACCTGATAAAGATTATTCCAGAAACATGTTGTGCACACTAAGTTTTGATATCTACGTTGTTATTTTAAATGATGTTAATTTTATATTATAGGTAGCACGACATATCTATGGGAGTTTTTACTGCAGCTGTTACAGAATCAAGAGACATGCCCCAGATATATCAAATGGACGAATCGAGAGAAAGGCATATTTAAATTGGTCGATTCTAAGGCTGTATCCAAGCTGTGGGGACTACACAAAAATAAACCTGATATGAATTATGAAACAATGGGCAGAGCTTTAAGGTATTTTTATAGTTACTGATTTTTTGTACTCGTGTGTTTTAAGAAAAGTTTGAAGGTGCCAAAGGGGTAATCAGAAACTGTACTTGTGTGGTTAAGAAAAGTTTGAAGGTACCAAAGGGGTAATCCGAAGCTGTAATTAGAAGGATAGAAAATACAATGGCCGAGAGAAAAAGACAAACAATGGCCGTCAAAATACTACACAGAAAACTAAAGATTGTGGAAAAGTTAAAAAAAAAAAAAAAAAAAAAAAAAAAATTGATAGAGGATTGTACAACACATAGCAAGGTACTTCAGAGATCAGTATGATGGTGAGATATTCTGTGGACCTCTGTGGCTACAATTGTTTAGTAACTGATATCCTATCTACCTATTAGGTGTTCTTGATACAACCTTATGTGATAGCGTTTGTCTCTGACCTTCGGCAGGTTCATTGTTTACTACATGTATTCCAGTTTCCTCTACCAACACAGCCGACAGCCATGATATAGCTATAATATTGTTGAAAGTGACATTACACAACCAAAATATTAAGTATTCTGTAGATAGTCGTACACAAAAAAAAATCATCGAACATATGACATGGAGAACATCAGCCATGCATGCAATCAAAAGTATTAATTTACATTGCAAAGCTTAACAGATGCAAAGACAATCACCAATTTAACCTGAATGACAAATTAATTTGAAATAAATTTAAGACACAACAAAATTATTATTTGACTCATCTATTGTTTTAAATATGATTACGTCATGTCTATTTTTATCCACAGGTATTATTACGCTCGAGGAATTTTAAACAAAGTAGATGGACAAAGACTTGTTTATCAGTTTGCTGAAGTTCCCAAGCAAATTATAGAGATTGACTGTAGTAACAATGTCTGAGAATCTTTAAATGTCATAAAAAAAAACCAAACAATCCAGTGCCATAATAAAAAGTGTCCCGCTGACTGAAGATTGCATGTCCCGTGCCTTTTTATTCAGGTACATGTATCTTAACATCTCGTTAATGTGATAGACATCATAACTCAGAAGATGTAGCAGTGCGTGGAGTAACACGGCTATTAACATTACTCAACGGAAGCAGTGCCTACCTAAGCATGACTAAAACGGGGAAGAAACGTGTTTGTCTGAGCATTTCTTAACGTGGGTCGCCATGTTTTGCCTTCAACTTTTTACGATGAGCAGTTTCACTTAGATATTTTAAGTGCATCGCTGGAAGATATTTAAAGAGAAAAGTGTCTGTATGGGTTCGGCGCGACCTGCTGACTGTTCCACAGGTGCCTTTATGCAGGAGAGATAAAAACTAACGAATATCGCATGACTCTTTGTGATCACCGCAATGTGCTTTATAAGTAACCTGTGCTCACATACAATTATCGAATGTAGACAAATAAAGTTGAAAGAATTGTATACTTTGTTGAGTTTTATTATTTTGTTGTCCTACATTTTTGAACATTGTTTAATTGTTGAATGTCATATCGAATGTACCAGTTATTTTTTCCAATAGTAACCTTATATAAGTAAGATAATGTTAAATTGGGTCAAATGAATTGTTTGACTTATTGTTTTATATGTATATTCTGAACAAGAAATCCTAATATTATTTACTTCTTCAATTCTCCTCGTCTTCCAAGTCTGTCCCCCACCATATAGCTGAAATATTGCTAATGTTGGCATTAAACACCAATCAATCAATGCAAGTCTATACATGTGATAAAATCTTCTTAAAAATAATTTAAAGAAAAAGAATTTTGAAAATTCTTGCAATTTTTTTCTGATATTGGAAAAAAGAAATGTTCTGAATATTTCCAAATCTTGCATTTCAAAGAATCACACATATATAATATATGTGTGTCAACTTTCACATGTAATTTTTGACATGGATCTCTTTATTTAATTCTAACTGAGATAATAAGAATCTGAAGTTTAATGTTAAATCTTCAATAGTCTCTCCACTTGCGAATATTTACCTTCAAAACTTTTTAACTTTTTCATTTAAAAAAAAATAAAAAATAAAAAATGTAGATTTTGATAAATTAGAAACATTTATTGATATCTTAAATCAAAGCTTTTTTTTTTTTTTGCACTTGAGTTTTTTTCATTTATCTGTTAAGATTATATAAAACAAGGAGATTGAACTATGTATTGGATTACTAAGTATAACATATTGGATTTTATGCACCAGACAGAAATTATGTCATGTTGACCTAATTTTGTGGGCATTTTTATGAGTTATTGAGTTATTATACCTTTGATTTTTCTTATTTTGATACAATAATGAAACCAGGTGTACATTTGACAGAGAATTTCTATTTATAAGTCTTATTAATTGTGGACAGATGCTTGTTAGCATTTTTATCTTGGATGAATACCAAGTTTTGTTTTATTTTAATTATAGAATAACATCTTGTTTCTTGTCAGTACAATATTTTGAGTTATTTTTAAACACTATTTTTGTTAAATTTTAAGCTTTTCCTGAATGGTTATTTACATATAAAACCTGTTGTATTTTGTTTTTAAATTGTTTGATCCATTCCATTTTAATACAGTGCTGTTTTTAAACTTCAGAATAAACATGGCAAAGATTTTGTTAAAAAATAGATAGTTAACTAAGCTGAATGAATTTCAATAAACAATTCATCATGTGTATCACATGATCAGAATTTGTATATCACATGATCAGAATTTGCGTCTGCAAAACAAAAGATGTTATGTGTAAATACAAATCATTCAGTGGGTTTTTTAAGCTCAGAATGTGTGACAGGTTTTGCCATGTTTATTTGAACTGTGACCTTGACCAATCCTATAAACATTCCTATGACCCAGGACAGTTCCTACCGTTGATCCCTGAGGTTTTTTTTTTCAATATTATGTTATTGTTATTTTGTATTAAAAAAAATCATTTTTTTAGTGTGATGTGTGTAATTGAAAAATAATATATTTTATTAAAAGTATGATTGGAGATATTTTGAGAAAAGATGATTTAGTGTTTCATATATTGTTCACCCAGATTTGTGTTTTTTTTAATGCTTCATTGCATGTTTTTAACTTTTTACATGTATCGGTGCATTCTTGAGTATCATAATAACAACATTGTTTGGAATTCCATCTGTTTTCATTGTTATTATTATTTTTTAAAAAGCCAAAGATAAAGGATTTCCAAAGACATTGTAAAGATGCACTCTGTCAACTTCAACTTCTCTGCACCATTTCATACCAGATATACATTGCTATCTGCATTACTTCATTAATAGGAAAATTTTTAAAGTGATTTTATTGATTTTTTTTAATTATTCAGTGTTTATGAAAGACTGTGTTATTTTTACAAGTAATTTTTATCTAGGGGACCGTTAACTGATCAATTATTATCTTAATGTCAAAATTTTTTTTTTCGCCAGTTCTGAATGACATATTTTGTCTTTAATTACTGTGATGAATTTAAGAGAGAAAGAATAACATTTGTATACATTTTTTATTACATCATCAAGAATTTTTTATCTAAAATGGTTAATGACGAATTTTGAGATGTCTTGTGATTTCACAAAAGAATACATAGAACAAAAGATGTCTATTCTCCATTGTATTGTACAATACTTCAGGATATTAGAGAAAGCACAAAACATCTGTGTTCTTCTCCGGCTAAGTCTAGGATTGGCTTCATTATAACAGACTATATTGGTAATCATCCCAGTCTCGAGTGTAAGAAACTCGTCTTATATAAAAATATATATATATAGCCCCTTTAAGCTAGGTAGTAATGGATGTTATTCCGTGTCTTTGAAAACTAACGGTTCAAATGAGGAGAATAACAGGAAATATACTATTGATTTTGTTACCTTTTGAACAAATGATTATTTAATCCATCTGTATGTACGTGTCACCTTGAAGAAAAGGCAGGTTGATGGAAGTAATTATGTATTATTAATGCGAGGAAAAACTAACGATATCAACATTTCTTAGATTTATAATATATTTTGTATATTAAATTCAGTCAAGGTTATTGCGACTTTGCCGAGGAAATTAAATCAGAGAGCCGAAGAAATTAATGTTTATCTTTTTTTGGATTAATCCTAAAATTTTATCATATTTCTGGATAGAGAGAGATGATGACATTTGGGGGGGGGGGGTTATTAAAAATTATGTAAAAAGGAAAAAAATTCCTTTGTCAAACCTCCACTGTTATACAGTAACAATTATTCTGTCAATACATAAGAGGTATTTAGGTTTTAAGTAAGCATCATGCTATTTCAAAACTTAATAGAAATGTTTTATTTATTTTATTTGACGTGTTGCAAAGTTTTTCCATCTCAGGATTACATCAATCTCGGGTCTTATGATTATTAAAATTTTTGAGTATGAGTACTCCAAAATTGTCCAATCAAAACACGCTGAACATTGTCATACTCCAGAAAGGTTTTGACCATAAGGCCTGGAGTATCATCATTCCTCTATTAAGATCTGATTTGTTTCAAGGCAGCTATGTTAAAACCTAATTGTTAATTATTATATGACTTTCTACTGTTTTTTTTTTTTTTTTTTTTTTTGGGGATTAAGGACATGTAACACCAATTTCGTTAATATTTTAGTTGTATCATACCGGTCAGTTTTATAGGTGGAGGGAAGTGTACTAACATGGAGAAAACCACTGCCCAAATTCAAGTTGCAGATAAACTTTAACGCATAATGTTGAAGCAAGTATGCCTCCCCGTGGGCAGGAATCAAACTCGCATCTTAGCTACGAACCCCACCACCCCCTTCTATATTTGGATAAAGAAACTGACATTTTAAACAGTTTTCTATTACATACATAATAATTAGAGCAGGAAATATTATAATCTAGTTTAGTATATTCAGAAATAGATCCGAAATGAAATGTTTCTGTTATATAAAGCACATTTACTTTAGAAAAATATTTCCTTAAGTTACAGATGATTTATATGAAGTAACATGTACAATATTAATTTTTTTTTAGTGAAAAAATGAGTTGTGTAGACAAATGTTTTAGTTAGATAATGCTCAAATAAATAATCACGAGTTGAAAATTATACTCATTTTCTACAGGTGCTGGCATCTCATTTTACGACTTTTCCAGAAATAATTTTTTATTAAGGGTTAAAGGGCACCACGGTTAAACAAGATAGTAGAGTAGTGAGTCCATTCAAGAAACTTTATATTGAATGAATTACTATGTGATAAGTTTTATGCATGGTAGGATTGTAAAAAAAAGTGCCTTCTAACATTTCTGGAAAAGTCCTTGTAATGCATCTTTTCTCTTGCCTCTAATTTTAATCAGATGAATATTTTTTATTTAAACATTTATAAAAGGGCATTATTAATGTTATATGTGTAATATATTTTTTTCTGGGTAGTAGTAGTTGTTGCACTAAAATGGTTTTTAGTTATATTGTGTAACTGGTACCATATCTGTTTTATAAGAGGGAACCAGTCTTATAATTCTAATTAAGCCACATTATGTGGTTAGCATGTTATTTTTCCACTTTGTTAATCTTTTTTAACGCATTACTTACTTTGTTTAAACTGGCTATTTTATTTTGACACTCAGACATTGGGAGAATATAGTAAACATAATTATAACATGTGTGTAAGAAATGTGTGATGGATGCTTGATCCAGTTGAATTTGTTATAGATAATATTCTACTGTGTTGTTTGAATGGAAAGAATGAAAAATAAATATGTGATAAAAAGACTTGAAAATAAAAAAAAGTAATTAAATATTGCTGCTTGATTGTTTTTTTTTTTGGTGACAACTAAATTCCTTCAAAGGAGTAGGGTTATTGTTATGAAAAGAAAGTTTTAAAACAGTGATGATCAACAATTCCACCAATTTGAACAAAACAAACAACCACCTTTTACATCAAACCACAGAAAAAACACACAGTATATGGGGTTGGTAATCCAGATCCTGGATTGGGACAGGCATAACAATGTGGCAGAGTTAAACCAGTTATTGTGATCCCAGCATCCAAAGACAATACAGATGTAGACACACAAAAAAACCTGCACAGATTCACATTCACCTAAAAAGACCACACACTATCACATTACTTTATGAAAAGAAGTCAACAATATTAATTCCATTCCACCAATATCAACAAAACAAACAATCACCTCTCATCTTAACTCACATAACACAAAAACACCATGACATATGATGCTAGAAATCCAGGTCCTGGCTTGGGATCTTGTTGGGAGATGGCTAATATTTTGCTGTTGGAGAATGGCTTGTGTTTTACCTTTTGGAATATGGCTGCTGTTTTAGTGTTGGAGAATAGCTTGTGTTTTACCTTTTGGAATATGGCTGGTGCTTTACTGTTAGAGAATAGCTTGTGTTTTACCTTTTGGAATATGACTGGTGTTTTACTGTTAGAGAATAGCTGGTGTTTTACCTTTTGGAATATGACTGGTGATTTAGTGTTGGAGAATGGCTGGTGTTTTGCCTTTTGGAATATGACTGGTGCTTTACTGTTAGAGAATAGCTGGTGTTTTGCCTTTTGGAATATGACTGGTGTTTTAGTGTTGGAGAATGGCTGGTGTTTTACCTTTTGGAATATGGCTGGTGCTTTACTGTTAGAGAATAGCTGGTGTTTTGCCTTTTGAAATATGGCTGGTGTTTTAGTGTTAGAGAATGGCTTGTGTTTTACCTTTTGGAATATGGCTGGTGCTTTACTGTTAGAGAATAGCTGGTGTTTTACCTTTTGGAATATGACTGGTGTTTTAGTGTTGGAGAATAGCTTGTGTTTTACCTTTGGAATATGGCTGGTGCTTTACTGTTAGAGAATAGCTGGTGTTTTGCCTTTTGGAATATAACTGGTGTTTTAGTGTTAGAGAATGGCTGGTGTTTTGCCTTTTGGAATATGGCTGGTGCTTTACTGTTAGAGAATAACTTGTGTTTTACCTTTGGAATATGGCTGGTGTTTTAGTGTTAGAGAATAGCTTGTGTTTTACCTTTGGAATATGGCTGGTGCTTTACTGTTAGAGAATAGCTGGTGTTTTACCTTTTGGAATATGACTGGTGTTTTAGTGTTGGAGAATGGCTGGTGTTTTGCCTTTTGGAATATGACTGGTGTTTTAATGTTGGAGAATGGCTGGTGTTTTACCTTTTGGAATATGGCTGGTGCTTTACTGTTAGAGAATAGCTGGTGTTTTGCCTTTTGGAATATGGCTGGTGTTTTAGTGTTAGAGAATAGCTTGTGTTTTACCTTTGGAATATGGCTGGTGCTTTACTGTTAGAGAATGGCTGGTGTTTTACCTTTTGGAATATGACTGGTGTTTTAGTGTTGAAGAATGGCTGGTGTTTTGCCTTTTGGAATATGACTGGTGTTTTAGTGTTGGAGAATGGCTGGTGTTTTACTTTTGGAATATGGCTGGTGCTTTACTGTTAGAGAATAGCTGGTGTTTTACCTTTTGGAATATGACTGGTGTTTTAGTGTTGGAGAATGGCTGGTGTTTTGCCTTTTGGAATATGACTGATGTTTTAGTGTTAGAGAATAGCTTGTGTTTTGCCTTTTGGAATATGGCTGGTGCTTTACTGTTAGAGAATAGCTGGTGTTTTGCCTTTTGGAATATGACTGGTGTTTTAGTGTTGGAGAATAGCTTGTGTTTTACCTTTTGGAATATGGCTGGTGCTTTACTGTTAGAGAATAGCTTGTGTTTTACCTTTGGAATATGGCTGGTGTTTTAGTGTTAGAGAATAGCTTGTGCTTTACCTTTGGAATATGGCTGGTGCTTTACTGTTAGAGAATAGCTGGTGTTTTACCTTTTGGAATATGACTGGTGTTTTAGTGTTGGAGAATGGCTGGTGTTTTGCCTTTTGGAATATGGCTGGTGCTTTACTGTTAGAGAATAGCTGGTGTTTTGCCTTTTGGAATATGACTGGTGTTTTAGTGTTGGAGAATGGCTGGTGTTTTACCTTTTGGTATATGGCTGGTGCTTTACTGTTAGAGAATAGCTGGTGTTTTGCCTTTTGGAATATGGCTGGTGTTTTAGTATTAGAGAATAGCTTGCGTTTTACCTTTGGAATATGGCTGGTGCTTTACTGTTAGAGAATAGCTGGTGTTTTACCTTTTGGAATATGACTGGTGTTTTAGTGTTGGAGAATGACTGGTGTTTTGCCTTTGGAATATGGCTGGTGCTTTACTGTTAGAGAATAGCTGGTGTTTTACCTTTTGGAATATGACTGGTGTTTTAGTGTTGGAGAATGGCTGGTGTTTTGCCTTTTGGAATATGACTGGTGTTTTAGTGTTAGAGAATAGCTTGTGTTTTGCCTTTTGGAATATGGCTGGTGCTTTACTGTTAGAGAATAGCTGGTGTTTTGCCTTTTGGAATATGACTGGTGTTTTAGTGTTGGAGAATAGCTTGTGTTTTACCTTTTGGAATATGGCTGGTGTTTTAGTGTTAGAGAATAGCTTGTGTTTTACCTTTGGAATATGACTGGTGTTTTAGTGTTAGAGAATAGCTTGTGTTTTACCTTTGGAATATGGCTGGTGCTTTACTGTTAGAGAATAGCTGGTGTTTTGCCTTTTGGAATATGACTGGTGTTTTAGTGTTGGAGAATGGCTGGTGTTTTACCTTTTGGAATATGGCTGGTGTTTTAGTGTTAGAGAATAGCTGGTGTTATGCCTTTTGGAATATGACTGGTGTTTTAGTGTTGGAGAATGGCTGGTGTTTTACCTTTTGGAATATGGCTGGTGTTTTAGTGTTAGAGAATAGCTTGTGTTTTACCTTTGGAATTTCTGGTGCTTTACTGTTAGAGAATAGCTGGTGTTTTGCCTTTGGAATTTCTGGTGCTTTACTGTTAGAGAATAGCTGGTGTTTTGCCTTTTGGAATATGACTGGTGTTTTAGTGTTGGAGAATGGCTGGTGTTTTGCCTTTTGGAATATGGCTGGTGCTTTACTGTTAGAGAATAGCTGGTGTTTTACCTTTTGGAATATGACTGGTGTTTTAGTGTTGGAGAATGACTGGTGTTTTACCTTTTGGAATATGACTGGTGTTTTAGTGTTGGAGAATGGCTGGTGTTTTACCTTTTGGAATATGACTGGTGTTTTAGTGTTGGAGAATGGCTGATGTTTTACCTTTGGAATATGGCTGGTGCTTTACTGTTAGAGAATAGCTGGTGTTTTGCCTTTTGGAATATGACTGGTGTTTTAGTGTTAGAGAATAGCTGGTGTTTTACCTTTGGAATATGGCTGGTGCTTTACTGTTAGAGAATAGCTGGTGTTTTGCCTTTTGGAATATGGCTGCTGTTTTAGTGTTAGAGAATGGCTGGTGTTTTACCTTTTGGAATATGGCTGGTGCTTTACTGTTAGAGAATAGCTGGTGTTTTACCTTTTGGAATATGACTGGTGTTTTAGTGTTGGAGAATGGCTGGTGTTTTACCTTTTGGAATATGGCTGGTGTTTTAGTGTTAGAGAATAGCTTGTGTTTTACCTTTGGAATTTCTGGTGCTTTACTGTTAGAGAATAGCTGGTGTTTTGCCTTTTGGAATATGACTGGTGTTTTAGTGTTAGAGAATAGCTTGTGTTTTGCCTTTTGGAATATGGCTGGTGCTTTACTGTTAGAGAATAGCTGGTGTTTTACCTTTTGGAATATGACTGGTGTTTTAGTGTTGGAGAATGACTGGTGTTTTACCTTTTGGAATATGACTGGTGTTTTAGTGTTGGAGAATGGCTGGTGTTTTACCTTTTGGAATATGACTGGTGTTTTAGTGTTGGAGAATGGCTGGTGTTTTACCTTTGGAATATGGCTGGTGCTTTACTGTTAGAGAATAGCTGGTGTTTTGCCTTTTGGAATATGACTGGTGTTTTTAGTGTTAGAGAATAGCTTGTGTTTTACCTTTTGGAATATGGCTGGTGCTTTACTGTTAGAGAATAGCTGGTGTTTTACCTTTTGGAATATGACTGGTGTTTTAGTGTTGGAGAATGGCTGGTGTTTTACCTTTTGGAATATGACTGGTGTTTTAGTGTTGGAGAATGGCTGGTGTTTTACCTTTTGGAATATGACTGGTGTTTTAGTGTAGGAGAATTGCTGGTGTTTTACCTTTTGGAATATGGCTGGTGTTTTAGTGTTGGAGAATAGCTGGTGTTTTACCTTTTGGAATATGACTGGTGTTTTAGTGTCGGAGAATGGCTGGTGTTTTACCTTTTGGAAAATAGCTGGTGTTTTACTGTTGTGCTATTGCTTAGGATTTTCCAATATGGCTTGGCTAAACTTGATACCATGAAGACATGGAGATAAAACAAGTCAGCTTGTCACTTCATAAAAAGTCACATTGCTTTATATTTCCTATTTGATTAAAAGACACAAAATTTAAAGGTTTTGAAGAATGCAAAACATATTGTAGCATGTGCAAACAGAAAGTACTAGTCTACAATCTCCAAATGACCAGGGAACGCCTTTATAAACTCCCCGAACGCTGGTATGAAAATATGTTGAATACGATGAGTTGTGTTTATTGCCACTTTTCAACAATATTTCATTGTATCATGGCAGTCTGTTTTATTGATGGAGGTAACGAGACTATCAGAAGAGAACCACTTACTTTTCTTATCGGTGGCAAGCTTTACTACATAATTTTATATCAAGTACATCTCGACCGAGTCAGGAGCCTTAGTGGTACATGTGCATGTAACAGGCATCGATTCTTAGAGAACCCAGAGAAAATCAACCAGTGACAGGTCGCTGATATACTTTATTTTATAAAGTTGTATTGAGTACTCTTTGCCATAAGTGGAATATCATGAGTTCAAGCATAGGTCAGGTCAATCCAAAGATTATAACATTGGTATTTGCTGCTTTCTCTGACAAGCACGCAGCATTAACGAGTAAAATCAGAGACCGGTTGGCTCGGAATCATGATGATGTGTCCCAATGAAGGCGATGCATATAACTAGGACTTTTGTTTCAGTGAGCTAGCACTATAAAATCCAACTAAGCGTGATGGTCTAGTATTTTAGCAACAATAACTCACTATAATTGACACCAGGAAGATGTCATTCTTTCCAAGAACAGTACGAGACTGGAATCTACTAGCTTCAGACATTGTTGAGATGGACACATCTGAGGCCTTTAAGGCAAGGATCGTGTCCCTATAGTCCAGACAGTGACAACTGTATATAGTTTTAATTGTAAATTGTAAATTCAAATTTTGTTATTATTTATTATCATCTATTTGGAAACTGATTTAAATTTTGGCTTCACTATTCGTTGGGCATGCCGCACAAAAATCAAAATTGCATAATCTTCAATATGATGAAGGAGGCAATCATATGGCAGAAACAGAAACAGAAACAGAATAATCACTGCCACAATGACCCTTGCTAAATACAAAATACACATTTTAAGAAAATAGCCAGGTGAACAGAACAAATCCATACAATATATTGCAGGTTTATAGGAATAACTTTTCGATTCCTGTTTTTTTCCATTGTATGTAATAAGGTCTGTTTTTTTAATTCTTAACCATTAACCTGGTTTTAAACTTTTTTTTAATGATTGAGTGTTTTTTTACGGTGTGGTTTTAACCATGAGGTTAAATGGTTAAAGAACATCTTAACCGGGATCGAAGCACGGTTGAATATGTTTGAACCTTGTTAATTACCAGTATATGTTTGTAATAGGAACATCTGTGTATTATAAACCCATTTCCAAGTTGTTTATTGACATTCTGCATTGTTGTATTTGTTTATAAAGAATTAAATTATTTTATTTGTTAAAAAATAATCAATGAACTAGAAAATTTCTCTTAAATATTGTTCTTCAACCATTGCATTTTTTATCTCTCTAAAACATGTTTATGATTCATGATTTAAACATGTTTCAGGTTGTTTTCAACCATAAACAAGTTTGAGAATAAAAAAAAACAGGCCTATATTTGAAGAACTTGCATGTTTGTGGTTTCAATAACATGACAATATAAGGGAGATAACTAGAAAAAGGCCATGCATTTGGCCATGTTGATAGCCATATATGGAATTATACATTGCCAGATGATAAAGGTGGTAATTATAAAGAATAAACGAGAGGTAAAATTAAAAAACAAAATTCTTTCATGAAATTTTGGAATAATAAATAAATGGAGTACAACATATCGTGATACACCGAAAGTCCTACATTTTGACTCGATCCCGATTCATTCTGGCTAAATCCAAGAAAAACACTGATGTGACCACCTGTAGTATATTATTTAATGGCTATATTAAACCAAACAAACCATCTTTGAATTTTATCTTTAACACGATGTATGTTAATTTAAAATTACTGCAATATGAATCGAAATGACTTCGACGGATCAAATTCCGATTTGTGATTTTTGTCATACTCAAACTTAGCAAAAATATATCAACGGATAAAAGAAAGAATACATAAATCTTTGAAAAATCTTATTCGTAAAGGCTACGATATAGCAACTATAGCTGACCTGTTTTATTTGCTATTCTATATAGACAATCTGCTGGTAGAACTAGCATTTCCAACTAGCTATTTATATTTCATGTTATGTTATTTACTCTTTTAAATTAAATGTTTAGTTCCAACAATATGAACCGCCACGATATAACTGAAATATTGTTGAAAGTGGCGTTAAACACCATAACACTAACCAAACAATTTGATATTTATTCTGGTCTCGCACAATGACCATTGATTTCTCTAGATGTTGATGATTAATTAACATGTAATATTAAATATGTTAGAAGTTTCAGTAACGATTTTTCATAGGAATATAGTGGTGTCTTAACCAACACATTCTACCATAATAGCTAGTAGTCAGTTAACTAAGAACATTCATGGTCCCTGTCATTGCACCGTTCATGTTTATGTTGTCATTCATGTTTGTGATATATAGTACATTTGTATGTAGTCATTTTTTGAGTGGAAGGGAATCTGCTCATGTTTTTTTTATTGTTTGTTTATAAATGTATTGCCGTTGAAGATACAATTATCAAGAGGGAGAGTTTTGGGATCCCACAATCCGGTTTAAGATCGACACATTTTTTGCATCTGTCCCAAACCAGGACTTGGATTTCCAACGGCATATGTCACGGTCTTTATGCCTCCAATTATTGTAGGTGAAAAAAGGTTGTTCGTTTTGATGATATTAATGGAATTGTTGACCATCATTTTATTTTTAAATTTAATAAACTATTTTCAAAGACAATAAAAGCAGAAAGTTTACAACGTCGTAAATCAATATAGAAAGATAAACACTTAGACAAGAAATAAAATAGATACAATACAAACGTATTCATGTGCTCCGGAAAGGTAAGCGTTTCCTGCTAGCACACATCTTGTTGCACGGTGTAATTAATTATCGAAGTCAATTATATGGCGTTCATAAGGGATGAAAAGAGATTACATTAGTACAAACATCCCGAGTCATCAATGTTACAGACACTACGTAACGATGGTCCAATTGATAATGTACTCAATGTGACAGACACTACGTAACGATGGTCCAATTGATAATGTACTCAATGTGACAGATACTACGTAACGATGGTCCAATTGATAATGTACTCAATGTGACAGACACTACGTAACGATGGTCCAATTGATAATGTACTCAATGTGACAGACACTACGTAACGATGGTCCTATTGATAATGGACTCAATGTGACAGACACTACGTAACGATGATCCAATTGATAATAGATTCAATGTGACAGACACTACGTAACGATGGTCCAATTGATAATGGACTCAATGTGACAGACACTACGTAACGATGGTCCAATTGATAATGTACTCCATGGGACAGACACTACGTAACGATGGTCCAATTGATAATGTACTCAATGTGACAGACACTACGTAACGATGGTCCAATTGATAATGTACTCAATGTGACAGCCACTACGTAACGATGATCCAATTGATAATGCACTCAATGTGACAGACACTACGTAACGATGATCCAATTGATAATGGACTCAATATGACAGACACTACATAACGATGGTCCAATTGATAATGTACTCAATGTGACAGACACTACGTAACGATGGTCCAATTGATAATGAACTCAATGTGACAGACACTACGTAACGATGGTCCAATTGATAATGGACTCAATGTGACAGACACTACGTAACGATGGTCCAATTGATAATGTACTCAATGTGACAGACACTACCTAACGATGGTCCAATTGATAATGGACTCAATGTGACAGACACTACATAGCGATGGTCCAATTGATAATGGACTCAATGTGACAGACACTACGTAACGATGGTCCAATTGATAATGATGACCATGAAAAGTTCGAAGTGAAAACGTCAATCTAGGTGTTAAAAACAAAAGTTTGAAGATAACAAAGGGATAATTATACAATGATTAAAGGGATAATTAGAAGCCGTTAATAGAAGGATAGATAATACAATGATAAATGGAATAATTAGAAGCCGTTAATAGAAGGATAGAAAATACAATGATAAAAGGGATAATTAGAAGTCGTTAATAGAAGGATAGATAATACAATGATAAAAGGGATAATTAGAAGTCGTTAATAGAAGGATAGATAATACAATGATAAAAGGGATAAGACTAAAGGACAAACAATGAACCACAAAACACTACACAGAAAATGAAAGATTGAGCAACACGAACTTCTCTAAAAACTGGAGTCGAACAATTTTGATCTTCATCGATCGTCATCGTCAATTTTCAGGTCAAGGTAAACATTAGAAGCGACGTTGGAGTGTCTATCCTGTCCTCAATTTCAAGATCATTGGAATATATACGATCCAGAAAATCACAAAACCGTGCACCATTCAAAGATAGGGCGTAATCTTTACAATGTAAGGTGAAATCATATGTCTTGACTCCCAATTGTTTTGTAGGAGGTTCATGTTTTGTTATGTTTATTTACGCATACTGGTGTCCAACATGAATTCCATATCAGATGATGTTCGTGTCGTTTAACAGTAATACGACGGATGTCACTAGTGAAGCAGGAACTGCTTATTCGTTTGGGGTAGTAGAGTTCGTGCTTCTCAATCTTTAGTTTTTTGTTTTGGGTATTAGAGTTCGTGCTTCTCAATCTTTAGTTTTTTGCTTGGGGTAGTAGAGTTCGTGCTTCTCAATCTTTAGTTTTTTGTTTGAGGTAGTAGAGTTCGTGCTTCTCAATCTTTAGTTTTTTGTTTGAGGTAGTAGAGTTCGTGCTTCTCAATCTTTAGTTTTTTGTTTCGGGTAGTAGAGTTCGTGCTTCTCAATCTTTAGTTTTTTGTTTTTGGATATTAGAGTTCGTGCTTCTCAATCTTTAGTTTTTTGCTTGGGGAAGTAGAGTTTGTGCTTCGCAATCTTTAGTTTTTTGTTTGGGGAGTAGAGTTCGTGCATCTCAATCTTTAGTTTTTTGTTTGTGGTAGTAGAGTTCGTGCTTCTCAATCTTTAGTTTTTTGTTTGGGGTAGTAGAGTTCGTGCTTCTCAATCTTTAGTTTTTTGTTTGGGGTAGTAGAGTTCGTGCTTCTCAATCTTCAGTTTTTTGTTTGGGGTAGTAGAGTTCGTGCTTCTCAATCTTTAGTTTTTTGTTTGGGGAAGTAGAGTTCGTGCTTCTCAATATTTAGTTTGTTGTGTAGTGTCTTGTCCATCATTGCTTGACTTTTTGTCTCTTTTTCAATTGACAATTACATTGTCTATCATTCTGCATATGGTGTTTACATCTCGCAATTGATTCGCTATGCAAGGGCCAGTAGCAATTATTCTGATTTCCTGAAACGTCATCTTCATCTGAGAAACAGGCTACTGGACCAGGGCTATAAAAAGATTCGCCTTATTCGATCTCTTAAAAAGTTTATATTCCGATACCAAGATCTTGTCGAAATATATTCCGTCTCTGCAGAAAAGATTATAAACGATGGATTTTCATATAGTGGAAATGTATAAATATAAGTGGTCAAAAACAAAAATGTCAAAAATATTTTTTTATCAATGTGTGACTTAAAAATGTTTTTGACATTCACTTCACTGAGTTCGGTGCTGTTATGACAACTGTTTTACCTGTTTTGTTCAAGTATTGTTATACATACTGTTATAGTGACAGCCAGAGACTTTGAGCCGTAATGAAAGGGGGAGGTTTGGCGCTTTAAAATCTGATTCAACCCACCATTTCTTTAGAAATGCCTGTACCAAGTCAGGATCATTACGGTTTTCACAGTTTTCCGATTGTTGACTGATTTTGTCTGTTTATATACTTATGAGTTTTGACTTTCCCTTTGTAAGATTGCTCGGAGTTCGGTAATGTTGTTATTACCCTTATTATCTGTATTTTACGGCTTCTGACTTCCTCTTTTGTATCTTCAATTTTGTCTTATTTAGGACTGATAGAATGGACCTTCAAAATGTTGTTTTTATTTGTTATAATAATATTCTTCTATCTACGTTTTTGTTCTGTTGGATCAGCCAAATGTTTCAAAAACATCGTTTTTAAATTCTAAAATCTATTTTATCCGCACTCAAATTTTGCATTCAGAACTATTGTCACAGTATCTACTTCCAGAAGCATTTGGAATTGGACGTGGATCCTTACTGCATTTCTAAATGTATCTTCCCTCTTGAAATAGTATTAGAATATTTGAATTTTGCACCATTTATAATGGCATCACTCACACTAAGGTAAAAATCTAGGTTTCTATAAATTGGTTGAACTTTGTTTCTTTTATTGAAATGGCCAACATAGATATCACTGTCATGCTAAGCACCATTTTGATTCTAACAAAAAGTATCCTTAAACTGACATTTTTAAAATGCAAGACTGTAATCGACAACCTGTTTTTTTTCCAATAGACAGTAGACATTCCAATGGATACTGAATGTGCTTCCCTTGTAGCCAACGTATTCCTATATTGGTACGATGTGGAATTCATATAAGGAAACGAGAAAAGAAAAACTCAATCCTTCTAATTCATCCTCCACCGTATACACGACGTCGTATCTTTAAATGATAGACTGGAAATTTAAGGATATCACAAACACCCCAATTCCGTTTCATACGTCGACCTTTACCTGCATTCGACGATTAAAATCGACTGAAATCCACATTGTACGGTAAATGATATGACTTCAACTGTCCCATTATAAACTTGACACTAATTTGTAGCAACATTCCAGCAGTACCAACATGTATATGGAGTCTATGTATCTAAATGAATACGATATTCTAAGGCATATTCATCCTATCTTGATTGTCTGAATATATGATTGCTGCTGTTGAGCAAACTGCTTACACAGAGGTTTATGACAAGCTGGACTGACGTATTTATTCCGGAAGATATACGTTGGTAAATCGCTACGCAGTTTCTATCTCACAAATGCACACGATCTGTTTTCACTGTCATAATCTCTTTTCGACCATTTAACCTCGTTTACGAGATTTACTGGACTTAATCTGAGTAACATCTCGAGACCACATGTTGAACAGGAACGGCTCATTACTCCGTAGCATTTTTAGTTTTCTGTGTTTGGTTACGTTGAGTATTGTTTGTCCTTACAGTCATTTTTTATCACGGCTTGGTATATTTTGCCTTTCTTTAGCTCATTTGACCATAGGCTATGCAAGTTCTCGTGATCACTTTTCCTTCAGTAGTTGTGTTTTACTCTCTTTTGAAACCAGTTGGCCAATTTAAAGCAAGCTTCAGTTGTATGATCACAATTGAAAATAAAGTGGGAATCATTTGGAATATAGAAATACAAGGTGACAATGTACAAACGGTTCATTCAACCTATGCCAACATTTTAAAAAATATATATAAAAAGGTAAAAAAGATTGTTGGCATAGGTTGAATAGGTTAATTGTTATGTAACTGTCATTAATTGTTATATAAACACCTGTAATATAATGTTTGTTGGCATACCTTGAATATGATATTTCAATATGTTGGCATAGGTTGAAGACACCGTACAAACAGTCTTCCTTTGGATGTATAAATCGGAGAGCAAAATATTTTGCATTGATTGAAATTTTTTATATATTACCGGTATGACAATCAAATTGGAAAGTATAAGTGATTGGTACTAATTGTGAAATTAACGATTTAAAGAGAAGAAAATAAAGAGCCCCCCTCCCCTCCCATTTTTCTTGAAATATTGTATTACAATGACGAGAAATCAAGGACCAAGGCGTAATTCTGCACTATTCATGACAGATGTAATATGTAAAATGATTATAAACGTCGATTGTCAACTGTGTTGATGTAACACAACCTGTTTCAAAATTCAATATTAAAATTTTTATTTTATTTTTATAGATATATATTTCACTGCTGTTGCAGATCTTCAGGTACAATGTTTATAAGTGTACATATGATGCATATATATATATATCATTTCGTTAGTGCGAAAAGGTTAAGACTGAAAAAGATATATAGTCAACAATAACAGGACACCTTTGTGCACTTGCATGTTTTTTTTGCTTTGAATCTCACAGAGAACCAAATATACATTCTAAATGGAAACTTTGTTCTGGGGAGACAGGCACTTTTATATTTAACAACACGAGAAATGTAAAAGCTTATCTTTAAATTGACCATGAGAAAAGGAAGGGACCGTCGTGATCGTGATCGTATGGTAGTTGGATTTACAACTGCATGTGCAATCAGTACCTATCACCACTGAAGTTTTGAGTTCGAACCTCGTTCATGGCAAGGTGTCCTCGATACAACAATATATGATAAAGTTTTTCAGTGACTTGCGGCAGGTCTGTGATTTTCTCCAAGTACTCCGGTTTCCTCCACCAATAAAGCTGACCGCCACGATATAAATGAAATATTGTCGAAAGTGGGGTTAAACACCATAAGCCAATAAACCAAAAACCATTTACAAACTTTGTAGACTGAATATATGATCCTAATGGTAGTAATCTAGGCATGTCATTCTAATATTCGGGAAATATTCATTTCTGAATGTGTTTGCAAAATAAACGGTAAACACATAAGATTTCAAACATAAGTTGGACAAATTCCGTGTTTAATGTTGTTTATGTTCCAACAACCTTGTATTCCAGTGTATTTTTAATGACATTTCTGTATAAATTAACAATAAAACAACAAAAACATGCGCTTAATTAGCAGTTGTTTTGTTGGTTAATTATATAATATTATGTTTTCTGTAAATTTCTTCTGTAATATAAGTTCATACGATATTTTGGCATATATCACAAAGAATTATATAGCGTTGATATACTATGCGAAAATAGTACATCTACTATGCCAGTTTCACGTGAGGAAGGTTGAGTTTTCAGCTGTCTGTCAAGCTATTTATAGCTAGTCCATGTGCAAGGGGGCGGATCCAATCTGTCAATCTATCATAGTCGTCTAAACGTTTTATAATTTGTTATTGTTGTTAATTAAATTTCAAACTTCAAAAATCTTTATATTTTTAAAGCCTTAAATGAAACAAAGAATATTCTCACACTTTCAAGACTATCTGATCCAATATATTAGTCACCAATATCAGGACCTCCTTTATTGTAATAGTTCTCAATATATTTTGTCTACATATAACAGTCAGCATAATGATAATAATAATGTTGTGTTAACAATGACTATGCCATGTAGTGGTCAGGATTGAAGACATTGTAGCCAACGTATTCCTATATTGGTACGATGTGGAATTCATATAAGGAAACGAGAAAAGAAAAACTCAATCCTTCTAATTCATCCTCCACCGTATACACGACGTCGTATCTTTAAATGATAGACTGGAAATTTAAGGATATCACAAACACCCCAATTCCGTTTCATACGTCGACCTTTACCTGCATTCGACGATTAAAATCGACTGAAATCCACATTGTACGGTAAATGATATGACTTCAACTGTCCCATTATAAACTTGACACTAATTTGTAGCAACATTCCAGCAGTACCAACATGTATATGGAGTCTATGTATCTAAATGAATACGATATTCTAAGGCATATTCATCCTATCTTGGTTGTCTGAATATATGATTGCTGCTGCTGAGCAAACTGCTTACACAGAAGTTTATGACAAGCTGGACTGACGTATTTATTCCGGAAGATATACGTTGGTAAATCGCTACGCAGTTTCTATCTCACAAATGCACACGATCTGTTTTCACTGTCATAATCTCTTTTCGACCATTTAACCTCGTTTACGAGATTTACTGGACTTAATCTGAGTAACATCTCGAGACCACATGTTGAACAGGAACGGCTCATTACTCCGTAGCATTTTTAGTTTTCTGTATTTGGTTACGTTGAGTATTGTTTGTCCTTACAGTCATTTTTTATCACGGCTTGGTATATTTTGCCTTTCTTTAGCTCATTTGACCATAGGCTATGCAAGTTCTCGTGATCACTTTTCCTTCAGTAGTTGTGTTTTACTCTCTTTTGAAACCAGTTGGCCAATTTAAAGCAAGCTTCAGTTGTATGATCACAATTGAAAATAAAGTGGGAATCATTTGGAATATAGAAATACAAGGTGACAATGTACAAACGGTTCATTCAACCTATGCCAACATTTTAAAAAACATATATAAAAAGGTAAAAAAGATTGTTGGCATAGGTTGAATAGGTTAATTGTTATATAAACATGACTAGTCATGTTTAATTAGTGTAAAATCGGGGGAGATGTCAATGTACTCCAAGTCCCCAATAATTTTTTTGTGTGAGTATTGAGTGAATAAACTAAGTAGGAAATAAGTATTTAAAATCATATTTTATGGAAATAACAAACAAAAAATCAGTATATCGGCACATATATTTAATATCAAACTTTATAAAAATGATTAGGATATTATAACCACATATATTTTAACATCCATCATTATGAAAATAAAATAGGATATTATAAGCATATATATTTTTATATCATATTTCATGAAAATAAATTAGAATATTATAAGCACAGATATTTTTTTTTCATCATACTTCATGAAAATGAATTAAAATAGTATAGGCACAGATATTACTGTAATCAAATATTATCCCCAATCACATCAATATGAAAATGACTGATCTTATGATTAATTAGCTTGGAGTGAAATTAATTATCTTATAAATAATTAGCTTGGAGTGAACTGAATTATATTATGATTAATTAGCTTGGAGTGAGCAATTAAAAAATACTCTTCAAAATTATGATAATTCTAAATTTATAAATAAATTTTATTAAAAACTTTTGAATTTAATTTTAAGAAAATTGCGTAATAGCATTAGTATCATATAATATTTCAGATTCATACATTTTAGAAAGATTGTTTATTTAAATTATTCTAAAATTTTATATTTTCATCTTTTTTATTTACCGGTTTAATGTTTAATTTAATTTTATATATAAATTTTTACAAAAGTTAAATTTTTTTTTCAAGTTGTTAAATTTTAACAGACTTATTCTTATCTTTTTAGATTGTTTTTTGTTTATTTATTTTTTTTGATAATAAATTTCACTTTTGAGACCTGCATTTCCAAATTTACTTACCTGTAACTGTCATTAATTGTTATATAAACACCTGTAATATAATGTTTGTTGGCATACCTTGAATATGATATTTCATTAGGTTAGCATAGGTACAAACAGTCTTCCTTTGGATGTATAAATCGGAGAGCAAAATATTTTGCATTGATTGAAAATTTTTATATATTACCGGTATGACAATCAAATTGGAAAGTATAACTGATTGGTACTAATTGTGAAATTAACGATTTAAAGAGAAGAAAATAAAGACCTCCCCCCTCCCATTTTTCTTGAAATATTGTATTACAATGACGAGAAATCAAGGACCAAGGCGTAATTCTGCACTATTCATGACAGATGTAATATGTAAAATGATTATACACGTCGATTGTCAACTGTGTTGATGTAACACAACCTGTTTCAAAATTCAATATTAAAATTTTTATTTTATTTATATAGATATATATTTCACTGCTGTTGCAGATCTTCAGGTACAATGTTTATAAGTGTACATATGATGCATATATATATATATCATTTCGTTAGTGCGAAAAGGTTACGACTGAAAAAGATATATAATCAACAATAACACTTAACAGGACACCTTTGTGCACTTACATGTTTTTTTGCTTTGAATCTCACAGAGAACCAAATATACATTCTAAATGGAAACTTTGTTCTGGGGAGACAGGCACTTTTATATTTAACAACACGAGAAATGTAAAAGCTTATCTTTAAATTGACCATGAGAAAAGGAAGGACCGTCGTGATCGTGATCGTATGGTAGTTGGATTTACAACTGCATGTGCAATCAGTACCTATCACCACTGAAGTTTTGAGTTCCAACCTCGTTCATGGCAAGGTGTCCTCGATACAACAATATATGATAAAGTTTTTCAGTGACTTCCGGCAGGTCTGTGATTTTCTCCAAGTACTCCGGTTTCCTCCACCAATAAAGCTGACCGCCACGATATAAATGAAATATTGTCGAAAGTGGGGTTAAACACCATAAGCCAATAAACCAAAAACCATTTACAAACTTTGTAGACTGAATATATGATCCTAATGGTAGTAATCTAGGCATGTCATTCTAATATTCGGAAAATATTCATTTCTGAATGTGTTTGCAAAATAAACGGTAAACACATAAGAGTTCAAACATAAGTTGGACAAATTTCGTGTTTAATGTTGTTTATGCTCCAACAACCTTGTATTCCAGTGTATTTTTAATGACATTTCTGTATAAATTAACAATAAAACAACAAAAACATGCGCTTAATTAGCAGTTGTTTTGTTGGTTAATTATATAATATTATGCTTTCTGTAAATTTCTTCTGTAATATAAGTTCATACGATATTTTGGCATATATCACAAAGAATTATATAGCGTTAATATACTATGCGAAAATAGTACAGCTACTATGCCAGTTTCACGTGAGGAAGGTTGAGTTTTCAGCTGTCTGTCAAGCTATTTATAGCTAGTCCATGTGCAAGGGGGCGGATCCAATCTGTCAATCTATCATAGTCGTCTAAACGTTTTATAATTTGTTATTGTTGTTAATTAAATTTCAAACTTCAAAAATCTTTATATTTTTAAAGCCTTAAATGAAACAAAGAATATTCTCACACTTTCAAGACTATCTGATCCAATATATTAGTCACCAATATCAGGACCTCCTTTATTGTAATAGTTCTCAATATATTTTGTCTACATATAACAGTCAGCATAATGATAATAATAATGTTGTGTTAGCAATGACTATGCCATGTAGTGGTCAGGGTTGAAGACATTGTAGCCAACGTATTCCTATATTGGTACGATGTGGAATTCATATAAGGAAACGAGAAAAGAAAAACTCAATCCTTCTAATTCATCCTCCACCGTATACACGACGTCGTATCTTTAAATGATAGACTGGAAATTTAAGGATATCACAAACACCCCAATTCCGTTTCATACGTCGACCTTTACCTGCATTCGACGATTAAAATCGACTGAAATCCACATTGTACGGTAAATGATATGACTTCAACTGTCCCATTATAAACTTGACACTAATTTGTAGCAACATTCCAGCAGTACCAACATGTATATGGAGTCTATGTATCTAAATGAATACGATATTCTAAGGCATATTCATCCTATCTTGGTTGTCTGAATATATGATTGCTGCTGTTGAGCAAACTGCTTACACAGAGGTTTATGACAAGCTGGACTGACGTATATATTCCGGAAGATATACGTTGGTAAATCGCTACGCAGTTTCTATCTCACAAATGCACACGATCTGTTTTCACTGTCATAATCTCTTTTCGACCATTTAACCTCGTTTACGAGATTTACTGGACTTAATCTGAGTAACATCTCGAGACCACATGTTGAACAGGAACGGCTCATTACTCCGTAGCATTTTTAGTTTTCTGTGTTTGGTTACGTTGAGTATTGTTTGTCCCTACAGTCATTTTTTATCACGGCTTGGTATATTTTGCCTTTCTTTAGCTCATTTGACCATAGGCTATGCAAGTTCTCGTGATCACTTTTCCTTCAGTAGTTGTGTTTTACTCTCTTTTGAAACCAGTTGGCCAATTTAAAGCAAGCTTCAGTTGTATGATCACAATTGAAAATAAAGTGGGAATCATTTGGAATATAGAAATACAAGGTGACAATGTACAAACGGTTCATTCAACCTATGCCAACATTTTAAAAAACATATATAAAAAGGTAAAAAAGATTGTTGGCATAGGTTGAATAGGTTAATTGTTATATAAACATAACTAGTCATGTTTAATTAGTGTAAAATCGGGGGAGATGTCAATGTACTCCAAGTCCCCAATAATTTGTTTGTGTGAGTATTGAGTGAATAAACTAAGTAGGAAATAAGTATTTAAAATCATATTTTATGGAAATAACAAACAAAAAATCAGTATATCGGCACATATATTTAATATCAAACTTTATAAAAATAATTAGGATATTATAACCACATATATTTTAACATCCATCATTATGAAAATAAAATAGGATATTATAAGCATATATATTTTTATATCATATTTCATGAAAATAAATTAGAATATTATAAGCACAGATATTTTTTTTTCATCATACTTCATGAAAATGAATTAAAATAGTATAGGCACAGATATTACTGTAATCAAATATTATCCCCAATCACATCAATATGAAAATGACTGATCTTATGATTAATTAGCTTGGAGTGAAATTAATTATCTTATAAATAATTAGCTTGGAGTGAACTGAATTATATTATGATTAATTAGCTTGGAGTGAGCAATTAAAAAATACTCTTCAAAATTATGATAATTCTAAATTTATAAATAAATTTTATTAAAAACTTTTGAATTTAATTTTAAGAAAATTGCTTAATAGCATTAGTATCATATAATATTTCAGATTCATACATTTTAGAAAGATTGTTTATTTAAATTATTCTAAAATTTTATATTTTCATCTTTTTTATTTACCGGTTTAATGTTTAATTTAATTTTATATATAAATTTTTACAAAAGTTTAATTTATTTTTCAAGTTGTTAAATTTTAACAGACTTATTCTTATCTTTTTAGATTGTTTTTTTTTTTTTTTTTTTTTTTTATAATAAATTTCACATTTGAGACCTGCATTTCCAAATTTACTTACCTGTAACTGTCATTAATTGTTATATAAACACCTGTAATATAATGTTTGTTGGCATACCTTGAATATGATATTTCAGTATGTTGGCATAGGTTGAAGACACCGTACAAACAGTCTTCCTTTGGATGTATAAATCGGAGAGCAAAATATTTTGCATTGATTGAAAATTTTTATATATTACCGGTATGACAATCAAATTGGAAAGTATAACTGATTGGTACTAATTGTGAAATTAACGATTTAAAGAGAAGAAAATAAAGAACCCCCCTCCCCTCCCATTTTTCTTGAAATATTGTATTACAATGACGAGAAATCAAGGACCAAGGCGTAATTCTGCACTATTCATGACAAATGTAATATGTAAAATGATTATAAACGTCGATTGTCAACTGTGTTGATGTAACACAACCTGTTTCAAAATTCAATATTAAAATTTTTATTTTATTTATATAGATATATATTTCACTGCTGTTGCAGATCTTCAGGTACAATGTTTATAAGTGTACATATGATGCATATATATATATCATTTCGTTAGTGCGAAAAGATTACGACTGAAAAAGATATATAGTCAACAATAACAGGACACCTTTGTGCACTTACATGCTTTTTTTGCTTTGAATCTCACAGAGAACCAAATATACATTCTAAATGGAAACTTTGTTCTGGGGAGACAGGCACTTTTATATTTAACAACACGAGAAATGTAAAAGCTTATCTTTAAATTGACCATGAGAAAAGGAAGGACCGTCGTGATCGTGATCGTATGGTAGTTGGATTTACAACTGCATGTGCAATCAGTACCTATCACCACTGAAGTTTTGAGTTCGAACCTCGTTCATGGCAAGGTGTCCTCGATACAACAATATATGATAAAGTTTTTCAGTGACTTGCGGCAGGTCTGTGATTTTCTCCAAGTACTCCGGTTTCCTCCACCAATAAAGCTGACCGCCACGATATAAATGAAATATTGTCGAAAGTGGGGTTAAACACCATAAGCCAATAAACCAAAATCCATTTACAAACTTTGTAGACTGAATATATGATCCTAATGGTAGTAATCTAGGCATGTCATTCTAATATTCGGGAAATATTCTTTTCTGAATGTGTTTGCAAAATAAACGGTAAACACATAAGATTTCAAACATAAGTTGAACAAATTCCGTGTTTAATGTTGCTTATGCTCCAACAACCTTGTATTCCAGTGTATTTTTAATGACATTTCTGTATAAATTAACAATAAAACAACAAAAACATGCGTTTAATTAGCAGTTGTTTTGTTGGTTAATTATATAATATTATGCTTTCTGTAAATTTCTTCTGTAATATAAGTTCATACGATATTTTGGCATATATCACAAAGAATTATATAGCGTTGATATACTATGCGAAAATAGTACATCTACTATCCAGTTTCACGTGAGGAAGGTTGAGTTTTCAGCTGTCTGTCAAGCTATTTATAGCTAGTCCACGTGCAAGGGGGCGGATCCAATCTGTCAATCTATCATAGTCGTCTAAACGTTTTATAATTTGTTATTGTTGTTAATTAAATTTCAAACTTCAAAAATCTTTATATTTTTAAAGCCTTAAATGAAACAAAGATATTCTCACACTTTCAAGACTATCTGATCCAATATATTAGTCACCAATATCAGGACCTCCTTTATTGTAATAGTTCTCAATAAATTTTGTCTACATATAACAGTCAGCATAATGATAATAATAATGTTGTGTTAACAATGACTATGCCATGTAGTGGTCAGGGTTGAAGACATAGTGCACTCCCCTTCGGGTCGTGCTCTATGTCTTCAACCCTGACCACTATTTATACAATAATATTGTGTTGTCCATGTTATATACCGAAATATGTCCCAAGGTTAGAAGGCATAATGCACGACCCGGAAGGGGTGTATAAACGTTAGAGAATACCGAAGGGCAAACAAAAATGGACCATCCAGAGAAACTGGCAACATAGGGTACACAAGACGAAGAAAAACAAAGCAAAAACACAACACAATATGTTGTGGACAGCACTATTAGCAAACAACGGGAGGTAAAGACGAACCGAAACATCGTTTTTGTTCTGAGTATTTTTTTATACCAGTCTGTGTTGTTCCTCTATTAATTGGTTTATGCTTCATAGCCATGCAACTGATTTTTGATATTGTCTCTTACTCGTGACTGTGTACGGTTCCATGGGATCAACCTATAAATCTGCCCAGCATACCACTAGCTGGCTGATAGGGAATGTCCTCTCGATGGGAGAGTGTCATGATATAATACAGAAAGTCTGAAGAGTTTGAAGATACCAAAGGGGTAATCAGAATTCGTAAATGGAAGAAGGACAGACAACAAATGGCCAAAAGAAAAGGGACAAAAGGAACAACCAATGATCTACAAAACATACACATTAAACTAAAGATCGGTTAAAACGAACCACTATAAAACCGAGGGTGATCTCGGGTGCTCCGTGGACCATAATAGGTGTCGATTGTAGAGAGTGATAACTCTTTTTGTAGAATCCGGAAAACAAATAAATAAATAAATCAATCAATCTTAACCTTAGTATTTTGTATTCACTGTTTCAAGTGTACCCATATTTTTTTTCTAGGAAAGGCTTACACCCCTTTATAAAGCCTGAAAGGGGTTGCAATGTCGATAGAACGTTAAATTTCATAAACTCAATATAATAACCAAGATAAGAAACAGATAGATTACACTGTTCGAAATCTAATCAATACCGGTTCAATTTTTAATTCATTGAAAAACGGATTAGAAAAACGATTATCATCCCTCATGCATATGTAATCTTAGACGATATTGGCTACCCCGTCTAGGTCCTATGGTTTACTTGCTCTCAAAGACGTTTGCGTATAGTGTTGTGTTTTGTTTGTTTGTGTACCCTATGTTGCCAGTTTCTCTGGATTGTCTGTTCTTGATTGACTTTCGGTATTCTCTAACGTTTATATTGTCTAGTATCTGGTACATGTCGGTTTTCTCTAACGTTTATTTAAATCATTTAACCTTAGAAAAGCTTTGACTATGAGCGTACCTGATGAATGATATTCCAGAAACACTTTGTGCCTAGTAATTTAGATATATACATTTTTACTGCTTAGGAAAACTATCAACCACCTTAGCATTTTTGTGCCATTCATTGTCGGCGTCAAATGAGTGAATTATCATTGTTGTGCGAGTCCTTGGAGTGTCTGATGAATGTCTTATACAGCCACTGTTGACAATTCCTATTACAAAAACGTCTGTGTTAGTATTAACGTAACGAATTAAAATTAACTAAATTTAATTATTGTTCTTATCTTTATCCAAGAACTGTTGCCAAACATTTAGTAGTAGTAGAAACATTGAATGGCTGACAACATTTGTCATTTGAAAGAATGAAGACGTAAGATCATATAATATAATGAGCAAGACTCTTTTTGGGGAAAACATTAATATCAGGTCAAAGTCAAAGGACAAGAAAGTCAAATAATCTAAATGTTTGTGGGAGCAAGTTAATAAAAGGTCCTAAATAGGATAGTTAAAGTCGGATAAGAGTAAAGAAGCTAATAGGATAGCTAAAGTCGAATAAGAGTTTTAGAAGCTAAACGTTTTGGCCTAGTACAATGCGGATACCACCGTCAGCTCATCGAAATGTAAACTATTTTCGACATGATATATCTAAAAAGTTACTCATTTGGCGTTAAGCAACAATCAGGCACTCAGCTATATGCTTTTAATATATGAATTTCAGATAAAGTTCGAAGACTTTAAATTTTAAAGCCTAGAACAATTATGGGTTAAGAAATAGAAATGGAAAATTCTGGCTATCGACAGCTATGACTTAGTACAGGCGAATGAATACTCAACAGTAATGATTTGATTTGATTTTTGGTGTGAACGCCACTTTCAGCAATATTTCAGCTATATCTTGGCGACCAGTTTTAGTGGTGGAACAAGCCGGAATACCCGGAGAGAACCACTGACCATAGGCAAGCAACTGGTAAACTTTATCACTTGCGGCTGCGAGTCAAGTGCACCCTTTTTTGTAATTTACAAAATCGGGCGCGAACCCACGCCGTATTGGTGATAGGCTTGTATGAATTGTTAGGTAATCCAACTACCTAACTCATTGAGCCACCCGGGCCCCTACTCAACAGTAGTATTTCAGCTTACATACATTACATTGTTCTGAGGAGTTTACCATCCGATCTTCATACGTGAATATAGTCAAAATTGTTAAAAACATATTGATAATTTTGTCGACATCCCAAAGGGAATCATTGAAAAGTGATAAGAATCTGTGATATTAATAAAATCAATGTGTCTAACATGTGATATTAATAAAATCAATGTGTCTAACATGTGATATTAATAAAATCAATATGTCTAACATGTGATATTAATAAAATCAATGTGTCTAACATGTGATATTAATAAAATCAATGTGTCTAACATGTGATATTAATAAAATCAATGTGTCTAACATGTGATATTAATAAAATCAATGTGTCTAACATGTGATATTAATAAAATCAATGTGTCTAACATGTGATATTAATAAAATCAATGTGTCTAACATGTGATATTAATAAAATCAATGTGTCTAACATGTGATATAAAAATGATAATTCACGCCACGGTTAATATCATTGTGAAAAACAGCAAGAATATCTAAGATTTGATCGCAATTTTTGTTCAGTTCATGAAGAAATAACATCAATCAGGTTGTACACACCAGTGCGTAACCCGCGATCAGGTTGTACACACCGGGTAACGTAGCGGTTACGCAAGGGTATGTACAACCTGATTGAAGTTATTTCGAATGAACCGAACAAATAATTTCGATCAATCCTTATAAATTAATCCAAACTTTTTTGCTATGATATTGAAAAATATATTTATTTTTTCAAAATAAGGCAAATAATCAGAAATAAATTTAAATAACACCAAAGGTGCCTCATTTAAAGAAAATTGGCTGATGACAACGGCACGCGACGCCTTGAGAACGACGTCTATTTTCAGATTCAGTACGTATGAAAATAACCTCTACTTTTTAAACCAATCAAAACACGTATAAAATGACATGTGACTCTATAAAATTAATTTATTTCTTATTAAACACGATTCTTATCTAACATTTATTTCTAACATTAGTTACTTCCATGAAAACACAAAACAGATACATAGTGGAGTTCGCTTACTGATGACAATTACTATTACAAAAACGTCTGTGTTAGTATTAACGTAACTAATTATTCAATCTTTAGATTTATGTGTATGTTTTGTAGATCGTTGTTTGTCCTTTTGTCCTTTTTACTTTTGACCATTGTGTTGTTGGTCATTGATCAATTTACGTCTTCTGATTACCCCTTTGATATCTTCAAACTCCTCTTGCAGCAAAAATATCCTTTTCTGTATATACATTACAGATATACATTGTACTCCACTGGGTAGATGGGTGGGGGGAGGGGGGAAACGTTTAACATCTTTCAAACTACTTATAGATATTCTAATGTTTCTTGTTAATGAACGTTAGAGAAAACCAAAGTGGCAATCAAGAATGGACAATCCAGGGAAACTGCCTGGCAACATTGAGAACACAAGAAACAGGACGTGCAGTCAATGGACATTTATGTATTCGTCACCCTCGATTTTACGCTATATATTTCATATAAAACCAGTTTTAATTTTTTTTTTATTGTGAAGTCATTTCTATACGGATTTTGATAATCTTTGCAGAAATATTTAAAGATTATTTGTTTATTTTAGCATGATTTTCCGTTAGATTGTCTTTATTAACTTATGATTTAAAGACAATTATTGTTTTCTGACGTCAAATTTGCTATATATTTAACCAAAATAAAATCGGAAAAATCAAAATTTGTATTTAAATCAACAGAAAACAAAAACCATGCTGACAAAAATTATTATCAAATAAACAAATAAATTCAAAGAATTCTACGTGTCTTGAAATAAATTTCATAAAAATCTGCCCAGAGATAGCTTTAAATTTTTTTTTTTCTAAAAATGTGGTTTTATATGAAATATATAGTAAAATATCGAGGGTGACGAATACTTATGTCCATGGACTGTAGACAAACAAAGCAAAAAAAAAAGAAAGAAAATAAAGAAAACACAACACAATATATGTTGGACATCACCATACGCAAGAGACAAGACGAAGACAAGCAAAACAAAAACACAATACAAATAAGATAAATAAGACGCGAGCCCTCCTACAAACAATTGGAGGCAAAGACGAACCAAACATAAGGTAAATAAGACACGAGCCCTCCTACAAACAATTGGAGGCAAAGACGAACCAAACATAAGGTAAATAAGACACGAGCCCTCCTACAAACAATTGGAGGCAAAGACGAACCAAACATAAGGTAAATAAGACACGAGCCCTCCTACAAACAATTGGAGGCAAAGACGAACCAAGCATAACGTAAATAAGACACGAGCCCTCCTACAAACAATTGGAGGCAAAGACGAACCAAGCATAACGTAAATAAGACACGAGCCCTCCTACAAACAATTGGAGGCAAAGACGAACCAAACATAAGGTAAATAAGAGACGAGCCCTCCTACAAACAATTGGAGGCAAAGACGAACCAAACATAACGTAAATAAGACACGAGCCCTCCTACAAACAATTGGAGGCAAAGACGAACCAAACATAAGGTAAATAAGACACGAGCCCTCCTACAAACAATTGGAGGCAAAGACGAACCAAGCATAACGTAAATAAGACACGAGCCCTCCTACAAACAATTGGAGGCAAAGACGAACCAAGCATAACGTAAATAAGACACGAGCCCTCCTACAAACAATTGGAGGCAAAGACGAACCAAACATAACGTAAATAAGAGACGAGCCCTCCTACAAACAATTGGAGGCAAAGACGAACCAAACATAACGTCAATAAGACACGAGCCCTCCTACAAACAATTGGAGGCAAAGACGAACCAAACATAACGTAAATAAGACACGAGCCCTCCTACAAACAATTGGAGGCAAAGACGAACCAAACATCATTGTTAATATATACCAAACAAACAAATGTTAGTAAAATTTGATATTTTACATGATATACATATGTACTTTGATTTATACGATCCATTAACAATGAATGGTCGTACATTTATGAGTTAGGGTATCGAGTCTATCTCTTTCTCTGATTTGTCTATTGGATTGTGGAAGTGTTACGACAGTGTGATTTGTGTTTCTTTCTTCATTTTATTGGTAAATTCTGATGAAAATATATTTTTTAGTTCCCATTTTGCAGTAATATTTTGAATACAACCGTAAACAACATGAAAGATATTTTATTATTATAACTCTGTCTCATCCTTTCAATGGGCCATCGTGATCGTGGTCGCATGGTAGTTGGATTTACAACTACCTAAGCAATAAGTACCTATCACCACTAACATTGCGATTTCGAATCTCGATCAGGGCGAGGTGTACAACATTATGTGATAAAGTTTGTCAGTGACTTGCGACAGGTCGGTGGTTTTCTCCGAGTCCCCCGGTTACCTCCACCAATAAAACCGACCGCCCGATATAACTGAGATATTGTTGAAAGTGGCGTTAAACACTATCAAACAAACAAACAAACAAACAAACAAACAACATCCTTTCAAAACTACTGACAACGGTGTGACAAGCTAAGTGCATCTAGGAGACTCAATCAGATACAGCCTAAATTCAACAGTGACGTATACTTCAGTTGAGTCGTCTTGCATATAGATATTTTATTCCTGTGTAAAAAAAAAAAAAAATTGTCAGTTATATCATGGTGAGATAAGATAATGGTGTATTCTTTGTAGTAGACCAACACACTAAGTTGGATTTTTATAGAGCTACATCACTGAAAATATCAGTTCACAGGTAGAAATGTCGCTTCATTTGGACACATCAACATCCACTTAAGATATAATTTATGCCGGCCATACTTTATTGTTATTCAAATATGGGTAGGCATTATATTCATGAATATTTAACACCGAGCGATAGTGAGGTTTAAAATACCGAAATAATTTTATTGACAAGGTTCAATATAATTTTTTTTACAAATAAACAACTTTAAATGATTTAACAACGAAATTACCAGTTGAACGCAGCCAGTCGGATCGGAGATAAAGGGAGATAAACATGGAGACAGTCAACGAAAGGTAAGCCGTGTTTGTAAGAGTTTAATCATGATAAGACTTGATTAGGATTTATTTAATTTTAACTTCATTTATTTCAACAATTTTTAGATAAACAATAATAGAAAATCGCTAACCATGAAGAATTTTTTGAAAATAGTCAGTGTTTATGTAGGTGCTTTTTTTTTTTAGCTCAGCGCGCATGTGTGGCCTATATTTGATTGTTATTCAAATACGTCTTTATTTGTATACCGAATACGGGACGTCATATTAAAATACTAAGTAAAATACGTCACAACACGTATAAAACAAATTACAAAAACCACTGTCTACTGTCAGTTACTAACATCATCATAACAACTACACCACTATCACACTTTAACAAAACAGATATGAAAATAAAACATCACTCATATGACATACTCACACCCCTAAATACGTACACGATACAAACCGTTGATATATCTTAGGAGCTGAGCTGAGATATCATAAAACGACCAGCAATAATACCACACTGTTCGTGTCTGTGAAGCAATTTCCCATTTGGTGGTAGTCCGTAATCAATGTTTTGATAAGTACAGTGAGGAAAATATCAATGAGCATGCAACAACACATCAACAGAATGTAAAAAATAAGAGGGAAACGTACCGGTATATGTAGGCACAAAGCCAACTCACAGCTCTGTTAATCACATACAAACAGTTTGATGATACCAAAGTGGTAATCAGAAGCCCTCTATCACAGAACGATAGACAATGCAATGATCAGAAGCCGTCTATCACAGAACGATAGACAATGCAATGATCAGAAGCCGTCTATCACAGAACGATAGACAATGCAGTGATCAGAAAGCGTCTATCACAGAACCATAAACAATGCAATGATCAGAAGCCGTCTATCACAGAACCATAAACAATGCAATGATCAGAAGCCGTCTATCACAGAACCATAAACAATGCAATGATCAGAAGCCGTCTATCACAGAACCATAAACAATGCAATGATCAGAAGCCGTATATCACAGAACGATAGACAATGCAATGATCAGAAGCCGTCTATCACAGAACGATAGACAATGCAATGATCAGAAACCGTCTATCACAGAACCATAGACAATGCAAGGATCAGAAGCCGTCTATCACAGAACGATAGACAATGCAATGATCAGAAGCCGTCTATCACAGAACCATAGACAATGCAAGGATCAGAAGCCGTCTATCACAGAACGATAGACAATGCAATGATCAGAAGCCGTCTATCACAGAACGATAGACAATGCAGTGATTAGAAACCGTCTATCACAGAACCATAAACAATGCAATGATCAGAAACCGTCTATCACAGAACCATAAACAATGCAATGATCAGAAGCCGTCTATCACAGAACCATAAACAATGCAATGATCAGAAGCCGTATATCACAGAACGATAGACAATGCAATGATCAGAAGCCGTCTATCACAGAACGATAGACAATGCAATGATCAGAAGCCGTCTATCACAGAACCATAGACAATGCAAGGATCAGAAGCCGTCTATCACAGAACGATATACAATGCAATGATCAGAAGGCGTCTATCACAGAACGATAGACAATGCAATGATCAGAAGCCGTCTATCACAGAACGATAGACAATGCAATGATCAGAAGCCGTCTATCACAGAACGATAGACAATGCAATGATCAGAAGCCGTCTATCACAGAACCATAGACCATGCAATGATCAGAAGCCGTCTAGCACAACGATAGACCATGCAATGATCAGAAGCCGTCCATCACAGAACCATAGACCATGCAATGAGCAGAAGCCGTCTATCACAGAACGATAGACAATTCAATGATCAGAAACCGTCTATCACAGAACGATAGACAATGCAATGATCAGAAGTCGTCTATCACAGAACGATAGACAATGCAATGATCAGAAGCCGTCTATCACAGAACGATAGACAATGCAATGATCAGAAGCCGTCTATCGCAGAACGATAGACAATGCAATGAACAGAAGCCGTCTATCACAGAACGATAGACAATGCAATGATCAGAAGCCGTCTATCACAGAACCATAGACAATGCAATGATCAGAAGCCGTCTATCACAGAACGATAGACAATGCAATGATCAGAAGCCGTCTATCACAGAACGATAGACAATGCAATGATCAGAAGCCGTCTATCACGGAACCATAGACAATGCAATGATCAAAGGTATAAACAATGATCAACAAAACACAACACATAAAATTAAAGATTGATTGATTTCCTAATGGTAAGCAAAGTAGCAGAAGCTTAAAATGCTTTGGAAAATAAAAACACTCACTAAAGAAGAGAGAGAGAAGAGAGATATATGTAATGTACCACATAAGATCCGACATGACGGATATGTTCCACTTGTCATAATCATTTCCCGGTCCTTTCCTCATTCATGACTTATCATCTGGTTTATAACTAGATTAACACGACGGGTGTCACTAGTGGAGCAGGAACTTCCTACCCTCCGGGACCACACCTGAGTTCACCACCAGTTTTTAGTGGGGTTCGCGTTATTCGATCTTTAGTTTTATGTGTATGCTTTGTAGATCGTTGTATGTCCTTTTGTCCTTTTTCTTTAGTGTTGTGTGTTCTTCTTCGATTTACGGATTCTGATTACCCCTTTGGTATCTTTAAACTCTTCAACAATACTTTATGTATTGGACCTTCCTCAATAAGTGACGTATCTGTATTATACACAGATAATCGTAGAGACACAACCTCAGATGATAAAGTTAACATAACTACAGACAAAAGTTTAGGGGTCTAAGACAATCGTTAATCTATATTATTTCAAAATAAGATAAAGAGTCACGGCCATCCAAGTGTGATATACATTCGACTATAGTACCTTAGTAAGCAAGTTTACCAGGCAACGATGTGCTTGTTAACGCTGGGGTTTCATTTTACTGGTTTCCTTACCACTAAAACAGGTCGCTATGATAAAAATGAAAAAAATATTATGAAGGTGTCTTTTACAGACCATACATTTATTTCATTCCTTTTTTTGAAACTAGATGAATACTTGAATAGGCGCAAACAATCCAGCATAATTTTTTCTCTATCACATTAAGAAAAAAGACATTAGTTATAGTTTAAGAAGGAATATTTGATATTACATGTATACATAATTTATCTGAATCGTGTTGTTTTCAAGGTATTTTTTAGTGAAGGTAAATATGATCAGAAAAATGAGGAAGTGTTTGGTGAAAAGATAAAACGCAGTGTATTCCGTATCATATGAAGACAACATATTCTTTTATCAACTTCCAGCTCATGGAGAGGTCTACTCGATACAACATTATATGATAAAGTTTGACATAGATTTGCGACAGATCGGTGATTTTCGTCGGGTACTCGGGTTTCCCACACCAGTAAATCTGACCGGCACGATACAGCTGAACAATTGTTGAGTGGCATTAAGCACAACAACTCTCTCTCTCTCTCGTTGTTGGTGCTGCTGAAGCTTTCTGGAAAGAAGTCACATAATTCATAGAAAAATTGACAAAAGTCTAACATTTTTCAAAGAATATTTTTCCTATGGGAAATTTTTATAATAATTGGCTGCTACTGTTGTTAAAACGTGATACTTGAAATTGCATTCTCTTAAAGAAGAAAAACAGACAATGATTGCCACAAAACTAGATATTTTAGTATGTCATTGCCTTATTAACTGAAGCTGATGACGTCACCTAACATCAACGTGGTTTTCATAGCTAACGTTGATGACGTCGTCTCTCAGAAACGTTGATTATTAACTGCTGTTGATGACATATTTCTTGATTATTGGATATTTCCCGCTATTCCAGTTACAACAAAAAGTCATTACAAACCAATTATCTCACTTATCTTATTGAAAGGGGGGGGGGGCGTCATGGTCATGATCGTAAGGAAGTTGGATTTACAACTAACTATTCAATCAGTACCTATCACCTCTAAAGTTGTGAGTTCGAACCCCGTGCATGGCGAGATGTACTCTATACAACATTATATGATCAAGTTTGACAGTGACTTGCGACAGGTCTGTGATTTTCACCGGGTACTCGGGTTTCCCACACCAGTAAATCTGACCGACACG
The DNA here is from genome assembly GCA_963383655.1 of Bathymodiolus septemdierum. Lineage (NCBI taxonomy): Eukaryota > Metazoa > Mollusca > Bivalvia > Mytilida > Modiolidae > Bathymodiolus > Bathymodiolus septemdierum. Next base: position 70,559,918 of record OY726524.1, read on the forward strand.
ATATAACTGAACAATTGTTGAGTGGTATCAAGCACAACAACTCTCTCTCTCTCTCTCTCTCTCTCTCTGATAAATTAAAAACTAAAATATAAAATTTAGTGATCACGACTCGGTTCTGGAATAAACTTCGTGTACAAAGAGATAATACAACTGTCTTAATCGATAATTGATACATTATAACGGTATTTGTAAGATGTTCATGTTGATGAACCGCATTTAGGAATAACATGTTCTACACCAAATGACATGACAACAACAAGGATGACCAGATGTAGCGTTTATCGGCTGAATTAAAGTATACCGTTCAACTGCAGGCTAAAGGCCGTTTCACATCCATTTTAGGGTATGAGTTATTCTCATTGTTGAAGATCCCACTGTTACTGTGGAATGTAGAACAGCAACAAAAGCGCTGTTCCTTTACTTAAATTAGTGCCCAAGTGTAATGTAGTGTAGTGTTTAATTTTATGTGTATGTTTTGTAGATCGTTGTTGTTTCTTTTGTCTATTTTCTATTAGCCATTGTGTTGTCTGTTCTTTTTCGATATACGGATTCTGATTACCCCTTTGGTATCTTCAAACTCTTCTTGGATAGTCTCTCATATTCATGTTGACATTTACATCCATATCCTTTCTTATTAATTTTCTCTTGCTCTTACTGAGGGATATTTTCAGTGTCAAAGCACTGACTCTGGCATTGAAAATTATCGGTCAGTATGATCTGTTAAAGACATAATATTGTTATGACGTTACCAATAAAAGTAATAACGTCAGATTTAAAGGTCTCGACAAACCAGAAATAGCTGACATTTGATTCGCCTTTTTGTTTTTGTATTGTTTTGTTTCTATTCCAAATTTAGCAGTGCAATGTTTGAAGATTTATCTTACCTTTTGCAAATATTCGAATACAGAAAAAAACTCCATCGGAGAGGAAAAATGATATGCTATTATCGAATGTTCAGGGACTAGTGAGAATGGGAAAATATTTTTAATTTACAGCTATTGTAGGATAAACGTTGTTGGTGCTGCTGAAGCTTTCTGGAAAGAAGTCACATAATTCACAGAAAGATTGACAAAAGTCTAACATTTTTCAAAGAATATTTTTCCTATGGGAAATTTGTTGTATAACAATTGGCTGCTACTGTTGTTAAAACGTGATACTTGAAATTGCATTTTTTTAAAGAAGAAAAACAGACAATGATTGCCACAAAGCTAGATATTTTAGTATGTCATTGCCTTATTAACTGAAGCTGATGACGTCACCTAACATCAACGTGGTTTTCATAGCTAACGTTGATGACGTCGTCTCTCAGAAACGTTGATTATTAACTGCTGTTGATGACATCATCTAACAGTAATGCCATTTCTTGATTATTGGATATTTCCCGCTATTCCAATTACAACAAAAAGTCATTACAAACCAATTATCACACTTATCTTACTGAAGAGGGGGCCGTCATGGTCATGATCGTAAGGTAGTTGGATTTACAACTACCTATGCAATCATTACCTATCACCTCTAAAGTTGTGAGTTCGAACCCCATTCATGGCGAGATGTACTCGATACAACATTATGTGATAAAGTTTGTCAGTGATTTGCGACAGGTCGGCGGTTTTCTCCGGGTACTCCGGTTTCCTCAACTAACAAAGCTGACCGCCACGATATAACTGAAATATTGTTGAAAGTGGCGTTAAACACCATAAACCAAAACATTATTGAAGGAATGTAATATTAAATTTCTAATGACATTACCTTATGTTATTTCCTAATGTATCGGCTGAAAATATCTTTAAAATCAACACAAAATTAATATTACTAATTGAGGTTATTGTTCTCAGGGTTTTCCTTTATATACAGAAGTAAAACAGGAAATAAATTTAATTAAATATTAAACATAAAACTGTGCATTAAAACTTTAAATTTAAGGGAAAATTTTATTTGATTTTTGATATGCAATCCACAATGTTTGTTTTATTTATAAAATATGAATAAGAAAATGAATATGCTCGATTTATCACTGTTATAGATCAAATAGACTGGTTCCCAATCTCATTTTAATGTACACAAATTGTCTAGTTTTGTAATAGGGTGCATGTCTTATTTACGTCATTTCTATTTGTTTACGCATAGTGGTGTCCAACACATATTGTGTTGTGTTTTTCTTCGTCTTGTGTACCCTATGTTGCCAGTTTCTCTGGATTGTCCTTTTTTGATTGCCCCTTCGGTATTCTCTAACGTTTCTTTACGAAATTTCTATTTCAGTAACATCAGCGATATTTGATTATAAACGGAACTGTTAGCTGCACTTTGATACAGGTATCACAGGAGGACAATCCATTTCAAGCTTGCCTTAAATTTTGATAAGTGATTTCAGAGAAGATTTTTCGAATATTTGTCCAAAATATGCTTAATTTGCATATTTTGCAAAGCATTGCATACTTACTTAATTCACAATCAAAAACCTGGAATAAATTGAACAACTCACTATCATGTACTATTAATTTAAATTACAGCAAAATGCTATATTAAAATATATCAGTTTTTGCCATTTAGAGACTTTATTTTGTATTTTGGATAACTTCAGCCATCTTGGATCATGAAAGGAACTGTTCGATACACTTTCGAAAGGAGATCAATCGATGAACATCCATGGCACGTTTCGCTCAATTCGCTCAAGTTTCAATTGAGGTTATTAAAATATTAAAAGCTAAAGAATACGATGGACGGACGACGGACGGTGAGTGATGTTAAAAGCTCACATGACTTACCTCTAATCACCCTGCCGAACATTGGGATACCAGCTTGTTTTATGTTATTATTACTATATCTTGTTTCTTCGACAATATTTGAGCAATATTTACGGTGTGAAATTTTAAGTGATCACATTTATAATCCTCGCCGGTAACACACGACCGAACGTTTGCGCTCTGATATTCTCCTCACATCACAGGATGGAGAGTGCAGTGTATCAGAGGGTGATCTACCGTTAGTTACCAACGTTTGCTTAAAATAAAATAAAATGGTTTAATCAAAAGGATCAAGCAATATTAGAAAAAAGTAGAATATAACACAAGTCTATATATTAATATGCAATTTTATTTTCTTAAAAGAACGTAAAAATTGATTCCCATGTGACATTTTGTTAAGGAGCAGATCAAGAGCAAAAGCATAATATACCATATGGACGAGTGAGTTGCTTAGCGCCAACTCAGCAATTTTCCAGCTATATCGTGGCGAGAACAGGTTAGTTTTCAATGAGATGACGATGAGGTTCGCTTTGTACTCGACCAACACGCCGCTTAGTTGAAATATTTTTGTTATAGTGCTAGCTCACTGAAACAGTGAACAGTCCGCGGATAGACATGTCGTCGCCCCACTCGGACACATTATCCTGATTCCAAGCCAACCAGTCTTTGCTCTTTCTCCTTAATGCTGTGCGTGTTTAGCGGGGAAGAGACAAATTTTACCAATTTTATAGTCTTTGGTTTGACCAGGGCTCGAACTCATGATCTACCACACCAGAAGCGAATACGCTACCCATTACACCACCGATGCGGTTCTTTAGATTATGTACTTGTCCCAACTTAAGCTGTCAAGTTTAGCGCTACAATTTTCTACTACTGATATATTTGTCCATTAGGTTACACATTGCTCTGCACAATCTTCCCGTTGCCCATTATCGTTCATTTATTCATATGTTATGACGTCAACTGAAACCATAGCTATGTCTCGCCATCTTGTCAGGAAGCTCGTCTTTATTAGTATAGAAATAGTTAAATTAAAACCATAAAGTCTTATACAGAATATTTCGTATTACAAATTACCTCCCCAGATAGTGGAAACGACGCGTTAATATTAAATACGATACATGTAGGTCATTGTTCTTTATTTAAAGGTAATTAATATATTCTTATGCAGAAAAGAAATAAAAGTGGATCACTGTAAATTTAGGTGTTGGCTAAAATGCAAGAAATTCGAATCTTTTGTGGATACTGAACCTGTCAATCCATAAATTTTTCATAGAACAATTTTCAAGTTCATGTCATATACAAGCACATATCACCTCGAGATTTGATGTTTTATAAGTAATATTTTGTTTTTTTGTTTGATGGTTTTTAACGCCACGTTCAACAATATTTCAGCTATATCGCGGCGGTCAGTGTTATTGGTAGAGGAAACTGGTGGACCCGGAGAAAACCACCGACCTGTCGCAAGTCACTGACAAACTTTATCACATAATGTTGTACACCTCACCCTGATCGAGATTTGAACTCACATCAGTGGTGATAGGCACTGACTGCATAGGTAGTTGTAAAATCCAAGTACCATACGATCAAGGCCACGACGGCCCCTTTTATAAGTAATAAAAACGTAGATACTTACATAAGTACACATGACACATTTCTGTAATAGCGTTCATCAGGTACGTTCATACTTTGCTGTTTTATTAATCATTCATCGGTATTTATATCAGAATTGTGAAAATAAAGATCAAACGCGTTAAAAACACAGTTTAAACGTGAAAAGAGTAATGATTGAATTTTCACGCTTGTTCTGAAATAATCATGTGCAAATACTAGTGCTAATGGTTCAGATGACCAGACTGATGACGTATTGCACATACACATAGTTGTAGTCAGCAACACTGGCCTAGTTTGATCTACATTTACAGACAAATCATGCCAAACCTAAAACTGTTCTTCTGTTGTTTACACATTCATAGTGACAGAATAGTAGGTTATTAGCGTGAATGTATTTTATTTATTGTGTCATTCATATCATTATACGTTATCAGTGCTGAAAGGTCGGATATGTTGCTCTGGAGGACAGTTGCACATGTTAAACGTTGAGGCGCTAGCCACTCGGGAGGACAGTTGCACCTGTTAAACGTTGAGGCGCTAGCCACTCTGGAGGACAGTTGCACCTGTTAAACGTTGAGGCGCTAGCCACTCTGGAGGACAGTCGCACATGTGAAACGGTGAGGAGCTAGCCACTCTGGAGGACAGTTGCACCTGTTAAACGGTGAGGAGCTAGCCACTCTGGAGGACAGTCGCACATGTGAAACGGTGAGGAGCTAGCCACTCTGGAGGACAGTTGCACCTGCTAAACGGCGAGGAGCTAGCCACTCTGGAGGACAGTTGCACCTGTTAAACGTCGAGACGCTAGCCACTCTGGAGGACAGTTGCACCTGTTAAACGTTGAGGCGCTAGACACTCTGGAGGACAGTTGCACCTGTTAAACGTTGAGGCGCTAGCCACGCTGGAGGACAGTTGCACCTGTTAAACGTTGAGGCGCTGGCCACTCTGGAGGACAGTTGCACCTGTTAAACGTTGAGGCACTAGCCACTCTGGAGGACAGTTGCACCTGTTAAACGTTGAGGCGCTAGCCACTCTGGAGGACAGTCGCACATGTGAAACGGTGAGGAGCTAGCCACTCTGGAGGACAGTTGCACCTGTTAAACGGTGAGGAGCTAGCCACTCTAGAGGACAGTCGCACATGTGAAACGGTGAGGAGCTAGCCACTCTGGAGGACAGTTGCACCTGCTAAACGGTGAGGAGCTAGCCACTCTGGAGGACAGTTGCACCTGTTAAACGTCGAGACGCTAGCCACTCTGGAGGACAGTTGCACCTGTTAAACGGTGAGGAGCTAGCCGCTATCAGATCCAATGTTCTCCAAAACGCTATATCCGACTTTTCAGGATTGATAAATGTCTACCTTGATTTTCTAATATACTAATACAAATGTCCTATAAGTAAAGGAGAAATCATGTGACGGGCTGCTAGGTCATGGGGTCATGTATATGTCGAAACATACATAACATTGATTTTCTGTAGGAAGTCAATTTCAGGCCTAAAATAGACCTTTCTCATTTTATAAGGTAAAACTATTTAATGAAAACGTAGATATTTGTTTGCATATAGTGGTGTCCAACACATATCGACTACATAAGTAACATGGCGAGTGTCTTATAAGAGGAAGGAACTACTTGGACTTTGCGGGCGCTGGGTTCACCCCTTGTTTATGGTAGGATCCGTGTTGCTCATCTTTTGGGTTTCTGTGTTGTGTTTTTTGTATTGTTTGTCTTCGTCCTGTGTCTCGTGTGTACCCACTGTTTCCAGTTTCTCTGGCTTTTCCATTTTGATTGCCCCTTCGGTTTTCTCTGACGTTTATTTAGTGCGAACGACACGTTTCTGGAATAATCCACATCGGGTACGCTCAAAGTCCAAATATTTGAAAGCCGAATAACTTAAAAGTCTTTGGGGGCAATAAATCAAATGGGCTTAAACAGAATAGGAAAAACCGGCTAAGGTCACATATGCCCGATGGAGGAGAACCTTAATTTGAATAATAATTACATGATTTAGAAACTGTAAATTTCGATAAAAGATATTGTAATGGTTGCGGTTTCTGAAAGGTCACTGACAACGATCGTGCATGGTTAGCCGAAGTAAATATCGTTATTTCAACTTTTCTTCAATTTAATCATAACACATTGCATCAACATTTAGAGATTTTGCCGTCTGTTTTTCTTCTTCTTCTGAAAATGGCGATCGATATAGATTTTACAAACGCTGGTTATGACATAAAGAAACATTGTGTTAGTTATATAGACTTTTAGCCAATCAAAATTATATTTTCTGCAGTCATTAATTGTTAGAAGGCAGCTGTAGACCAATCAGCATTCTACATTCCACGAGACCGTCAGATAAATGTTTCTATACTATAGTATTAATATACATAACGCTTACAAAATATTTCACTATTTCAAAGAAAGCGAAAGCTCTAGCCTTACAGTTTAATAAAAACGTAGATATCAAATTTAGTGCGCACGAGGCGTTTCTGAAATAACCTTCATCAGGTACGCTCAAAATCGAAAGATTGCAAAACAAAATAATTTAAAGTTTTGGGAGCAATAAAACCAAAGGGCCTAAACGGGATAGCCAAAATCGGCTTCAGTCACCTATACCTGAGGGAGGAGAACCTTAGTATTGCTAATAATTACATTATTTAGGAACTGTAAAACCGAAGCACTGACTACCTGGCAGATGATACCCTCGGGGACTAATAGTCCACCAGTAATTTTAAATGAACATCAAAATAAAAGATCAGTCTAAAAAAAATTAGAACATGAATAATCGGTTGTTTCCTCGTAGAATATAAACCTTTCCTTTTCGTCTGTGTGATAGTTAGCGTGCTTGTCATGAGAGCGGAAAATCGCGGTTTGAGTATAAGATCAGGGGTTGAGTAGCACTTCGTGAAAACCACCTACCAGTCGCCAGTCACTGACAAATTTGATCACATAATGTTGTACATCTCGCCATGAGCGGGATTGCAACTCACAACTTTAGTGGTGATAGGTACTGATTGCATTGGTAGTTGCAAATCCAACAACCATACGATCACGACCACAACGGATCCAATTTCAACGGACGAAATATTTCAGTAGACTATTAGAAATACCAATGTACACAAATTACTCACCACTGGTTTCATATAAATTCCTATATTCTTATCTCACGGTGTGCTCCAATAGCTTCTCAACGATGGGAAGAAAGAAGTAATTAGCTAAAGCTGTTAGTTTAACTTTTCTTGATATACCATGTAACCGCAATGATGGTGTAAAGGATAGCGTGTTCCCCTCGACTGGTAGATCATGATTCGGGCCCCAGTCGGGTCAAACCAAAGATTATTTGTTGCTTATCCGATAAGCACACAACATTAAGGAGAAAGACCAAAGATTGGTTGGTCTCGGAATCAGGATAATGTGTCTACGTGAAATCATTTCCAGCACTATAAATATCAAACTAACGTCTAGTCTAGTATAAAGCGGTCATTATCTCATTGAAATATAACTTGCTTAAATTGAATTTAGTTTTCAACAATCGTCATAATTATAATGAAGCATCGTAAGAATATAAATTTGACTCAAGAGGTTCACACATTTTCAAATGATGATGATTTATTTTTGACGAAATCATATAACAATATTGTGCAAAATTTTGATGAGGGAAATCATATACAAATATTTCGTGTTGTACATGTTGTAATTTGGTCAATTACATTGATTGCATTCTCGGTCGACGGTTATAATCGATGTCTGACCTCATTAAAACATGAAATTACGTATTATAAGACTAGAAGAGTATCAAAGGGGTAATCAGAATCCGTAAATCGAAGACGGAGAGACAGCACAATGCCCAAAAGAAAAAGGACAAAAGAACAAACAACGTTCTACAAAACATACACATAAAACTAAAGATCGAGTAACACAAACCCTACGAAAACCGGGAAGAAAGAAAACAAAATATATGTGGTATACCAAACCATTTCCAACGTCATATGTCGTGGTCTTGTCATATGTTGAATGAGTTCAGGTGAGAGGTAATTGCTCGTTTTGTGGATATTGGTGGAATTGTTGACCATCACTGTCTAAACTTCTTTTTTTTATTGTTGTGTCTGTACCAGGTAAGTGAGAGGTCATGTATTTGTGTGTTAGGGGTTTCAGATTTGGCTCTTTCTACTACAGTCAAACCTGTATATAAAGGACACTCAAGGAAACCTGAAAATATGCCCTTTATGCGCAGGTGCCCTTTATTTACAGATTATAGACAGTTATCTGTTACATACTGGTGCCCTTTAATAAACGTTAGAGAATACCGAAGGTGCAATCAAAAAAATCAACAACACAATATGATTGACTGTATTTCTATTAGATTTTTGAACTGTTCCGACAATGTTTCATCCACAATATATTCGGTCCTGTATTGGAGCTTGCCAGATGTACTTCATTCAAGATTGTCTACATGATGTAGTCAGTAAAACTGTAATAGCATTGACTAATTATCAATGAAGATCACAACACGTAATGCGAATTATCTTTAGCAAGGATCAAAGACTAACACCTACAACAATTTGACATTCTTGTTCATTGGTATATCTATATTCTGTCTTTGACAACATTAACAACAGATGTATGTACTCATATTGCCGGCAATGTTTCATTCATAAAGTAAGTGAGAGAAAAGAGCACATTCTGCAGGTAATTTTATATAATTTTACTTGAATAGCTGGCATCTAATTAGAGAAAAAGTTTGAAGATACACAGAAACCGGTAATAGAGAGCTAGGGTTATGGCGTTTAACGGCAATTTCAACAATATTTCAGCTATATCGTGTAGGTCAGTTTTATTGGTGGAAGAAACAGGAGTACCCGGAGAAAACCACTGACCTGCCGTAAGTAACTGATAATATATTATTTCACTTTCATAGCATAACAACACTTTTTAAAGTAAGACAAGCTTGAAGATACCAAAGAGGTATTCAGAAGCCGTAAATCTAAGATACCAAAGAGGTATTCAGAAGCCATAAATCTAAGATACCAAAGAGGTATTCAGAAGCCATAAATCTAAGATACCAAAGAGGTAATCAGAAGCCGTAAATCTAAGATACCAAAGAGGTATTCAGAAGCCGTAAATCTAAGATACCAAAGAGGTAATCAGAAGCCGTTAATCTAAGATACCAAAGAGGTATTCGGAAGCCATCAATCTAAGATACCAAAGAGGTATTCAGAAGCCGTAAATCTAAGATACCAAAGAGGTAATCAGAAGCCGTTAATCTAAGATACCAAAGTGGTATTCAGAAGCCGTCAATCTAAGATACTAAAGAGGTAATCAGAAGCCGTAAATCTAAGATACCAAAGAGGTATTCAGAAGCTGTCAATCTAAGATACCAAAGAGGTATTCAGAAGCCGTAAATCTAAGATACCAAAGAGGTAATCAGAAGCCGTAAATCTAAGATACCAAAGAGGTATTCAGAAGCCGTAAATCTAAGATACCAAAGAGGTAATCCGAAGCCGTAAATCTAAGATACCAAAGAGGTATTCAAACGCCGTAAATCTAAGATACCAAAGAGGTACCCATAAGCCGTAGATCTAAGATACCCAAGAGGTATTCAGAAGCCGTAAATCTAAGATACCAAAGAGGTATTCAGAAGCCATAAATCTAAGATACCAAAGAGGTAATCAGAAGCCGTAAATCTAAGATACCAAAGAGGTATTCAGAAGCCGTAAATCTAAGATACCAAAGAGGTAATCAGAAGCCGTTAATCTAAGATACCAAAGAGGTATTCGGAAGCCATCAATCTAAGATACCAAAGAGGTATTCAGAAGCCGTAAATCTAAGATACCAAAGAGGTAATCAGAAGCCGTTAATCTAAGATACCAAAGTGGTATTCAGAAGCCGTCAATCTAAGATACTAAAGAGGTAATCAGAAGCCGTAAATCTAAGATACCAAAGAGGTATTCAGAAGCTGTCAATCTAAGATACCAAAGAGGTATTCAGAAGCCGTAAATCTAAGATACCAAAGAGGTAATCAGAAGCCGTAAATCTAAGATACCAAAGAGGTATTCAGAAGCCGTAAATCTAAGATACCAAAGAGGTAATCCGAAGCCGTAAATCTAAGATACCAAAGAGGTATTCAAACGCCGTAAATCTAAGATACCAAAGAGGTACCCATAAGCCGTAGATCTAAGATACCCAAGAGGTATTCAGAAGCCGTAAATCTAAGATACCAAAGATGTAATCAGAAGCCGTAAATCTAAGATACCAAAGAGGTAATCCGAAGCCGTTAATCTAAGATACCAAAGAGGTAGTCAGAAGCCGTAAATCTAAGATACCAAAGAGGTAATCAGAAGCCGTAAATCTAAGATACCCAAGAGGTATTCAGAAGCGTAAATCTAAGATACCAAAGAGGTATTCAGAAGCCGTAAATCTAAGATACCAAAGAGGTATTCAGAAGCAGTAAATCTAAGATACCAAAGAGGTATTCAGAAGCTGTAAATCTAAGATACCAAAGATGTATTCAGAAGCTGTAAATCTAAGATACCCAAGAGGTATTCAGAAGCCGTAAATCTAAGATACCAAAGAGGTATTCAGAAGCTGTCAATCTAAGATACCAAAGAGGTATTCAGAAGCCGTAAATGTAAAATACCAAAGAGGTATTCAGAAGCCGTAAATCTAAGATACCAAAGAGGTATTTAGAAGCCGTAAATCTAAGATATCAAAGAGGTATTCAGAAGCCGTAAATCTAAGATACCAAAGAGGTGTTTAGAAGCCGTAATTCTAAAATACCAAAGAGGTATTCAGAAGGCGTAAATCTAAGGTATCAAAGAGGTATTCAGAAGCCGTAAATCTAAGATACCAAAGAGGTATTTAGAAGCCGTAAATCTAAGATACCAAAGAGGTATTCATAAGCTGTAGATCTAAGATACCAAAGAGGTATTCAGAAGCCGTCAATCTAAGATGTCAAAGAGATAATCAGAAACCGTAAATCTAAGATACCCAAGAGGTAATCAGAAGTCGTAAATCTAAGATACCAAAGAGGTATTCAGAAGCAGTAAATCTAAGATACCAAAGAGGTATTCAGAAGCCGTAAATCTAAGATACCAAAGAGGTAATCCGAAGCCGTTAATCTAAGATACCAAGGAGGTATTCACAAGCCGTAAATCTAAGATACCAAAGAGATATTCAGAAGCCGTAAATCTAAGATATCAAAGAGGTAATCAGAAGCCGTAAATTTAAGATACCAAAGAGATATTCAGAAGCCGTAATTCGAAGAAGGATAGACAATACAATGGTAGAAAAGGACAAAAGAACAAACAACGATCTACAAAACAATACACAGAAAACTAAAATGCACATGTGATTAATTTGTTTGTCAAGACAACGTGTTAGTTTTGGCAAATAAGCTTTTTGTCTGGTAATTCTAATGATAGGTAATCGTGATCCTCTGATTTCCTACTTATTGTTATGCTGTAATAAATCCATACATGTTGAAAAACTTCGAAAGACGAACGTAGGTTACCGATCTTCGAAGAAATTTAATGTAAATGGCGACAGGCACAGACTGATTTTTGTTTTTTCAACAATGATTCTGGAAACCTAAACATTATAACTGTTACAAGAGTAGCACGATGGGTGTCACTAGTGGAGCAGGAACTGCTTATCTTTACACAGGCCACGAGTGCACCCTCAGTTGTTTGTGGAGTTCGTGTTACTCAATCTTTAGTTTTCTATGTTGCTTTTGTACATCACTGTTTGTCCTTTCGTGTCTTCTCTATTAGCTACTGCATTGCCTGTCCTTGTTTCGATTGACAACTTCTGATGACCTCTTTTGTAATATTCAAACATAACTTTGACAGTGACGTCATACAACTGCAGCCGATGATTGTAGCTATTGATATCTAAAATTATTTAAACTTTGGACAATGACGTCATATATCCCCATTTCGTAAGGTAAAATCTCACGCTTATGTTTAGAATAATAATTTGGGATTTGAAGTTCACAATCTCGTAATAAAGTGAACAACCAAAAATACCACATTGTCGAAATAGTTCCGAAATTCAACAGACAACTTGTAGAAAGAGGTAAACAATTGATACCGGCTGATAAAATCCCTGGATAATCAGTGGAGTATAACAGGGTACATCAAGAGAAACTTGGACTCTTGATCAGAATTGTAACAAGCAAGAATTTAGAATAAATACAATTATTATGTTGTTGAAAAATAGATACCCCTAACACACATATACATCACCGCTCACTATTCTGATAGATACCCCTAACACACATATACATCACCGCTCACTATTCTGATAGATACCCCTAACACACATATACATCACCGCTCACTATTCTGATAGATACCCCTAACACACATATACATCGCCGCTCACTATTCTGGATTGGTAGATGTGCTTCAATGAAAAGCGGATAATTATGAAAACATAAACCAATGTTATTAGCATATTTACTTGAGTTTTTCACTACTATGAAGAACTAGTATCCAACCGGTATGCAACTAGTGGGGATCTAATCAAAATAGTATTACTTGATGTTGTTAAAAGCAATAGACTGTAATTCATTTTTATATATAATTCCTACAATTTGTTGAATCTTTATAACAACAAGTATTTTTAGCAGATAGTAAACTATTGATATTCACTCACTCTGAACTTTCTGGTCCTTTTCTAATTCATGACTTATCACCGGATTTGGAAATAGAGTAACACGACGGGTGCCACTAGTGGAGCAGGAACTGCCAACTCTTCCGGAGCACATGAGTTCATCCCTGGTTTTTAGTGGGACTCGTGTTACCCGATCTTTAGTTTTATGTGTAATGTTTTGTAGATCGTTGTTTGTCCTTTTGTCCTTTTTCTTTTGTCCATCGTGTTTTCTGTCGTTCTTCGATTTACGGATTCTGATTACTCCTTTTGGTATCCTCAAACTCTTCTTGCAATAATGCGAATCTGTGTAGAGTGTTCCCTTTAGTGCTTATTGATATCTCTGATCTCTGCTGCCACACTATGTATGATTTTCTAGTCATATACCATTTGCACATTCCCGAATTGATTCTAAAATTATATGGTTTTATGCGATTTTATATAAGTTGTTTCCCTGTAAACGGGCACAATGGGGTTCACCTATCCCATTCCCGACAGGTGGTGCATGTGTACTATCAGTTATTCGATTCCAAGATGGCGGACGGAGATCAGCTGTGGTCAATGCCGAAGCTCGAATATGATCTACTACGCCGAAATGCATCGACAAACGGTCGAAAAACTGACTTGATTGAAAGGTGCATATTACACCGAAAACCCAAGCATACGATTTATGTTCGTTACTTTTCAATATTATTGTATTTGTTGAATGTCCAAGTTGCCCCGACTGAAAATAAAACATCATTAAAATTATGACGGATCAGTTTGAATGTGCTTTAATTTCGTGACAGGATTCAAAGACAAGACCAGGAGAATTTGTCATATTTATGCTATCCATTATAATTGAAAAAGAAGATTTTGAAGTTAACTGCCTTTATAAAATCAGATGGGATTCATATCCAGGCATAGGTTAGGGGAAAAAATCATTTTTATTAAAAAAACTGACCCAACTTTTTACACACCTTTTCTTTTTATTAAATATTCAAAAACAACACACTGAAAGCATCATATACATGTCATCATTCAGAATGTGAAAAAACGGGGGGCTTTCAATAGGGGTACCCTCATACGTCTTTTAAGAAACATTTTACATTTAAAAAAAAACCATTAATTTTTTCACAATTTTCACAATTTCTTTTATCTTTGAAATATAAATACATAATCATGTTTAATTACCTCAATAAATATACTAATTTAAATGATGCTAATTACATTCGGTATACATCTTTATGAAATTTGTACAAAAAATGTATTCCTTATTTGTCTGATATATTTTCAAAACTGTGCAGCAATATAAAAAAAAATCACTATGGTTTCAAAGCATACCCTTGTCCAAATATCCTTATTCCCTTGGTTAAATGGACAATATATGCTTCCACACTAAAGTAAAAAAGTTGTTCTTCGTAAATGTAATGCCAAAAAGGGGGGCAACACTATTTTGCCCCCCTCCCTCAATTTTTAAAAGTAGGGAGGGCAATTGCCCCCAGCTCTTTCGCCCATGAAGTAGTATTAGTGAAATTCGAACTGCAGACTGATATGGAGCATCTGAGTTCATGTCAGTCCGGATTTTTAGTTGTTTGTGCGTCTCAGTCTTCAGTTTTCTGGGTATTCGTAATTTTTTGTCAGCCATTAAATATTGTCTTTTTGTCATGTTATACTTGTATATTTATATCATATATTGTTATTAAAGTAATATATTGACCCTTTAAGTTTAAGACTATTTAAGCGAAGGGGCTTGTCGCTACTAACAGTAGCTAGAAAAAAAAAAGGTTTCATGAATCACGAAAACATTAACAACTTTTTAATGAATATTATTACCTGATGTAATCAGTGTTAATAAATACACAATTTAATCATTTAACTATCCTATGGTGAAGATTAAAATACATGTACATCTGTAGTTAATAATATGTCTTAAATACCGTCCTTTGTACAAGATGCTTTTGAAGTACTTGTTTGAGTGGTTTATTTATCTGTATGTGTACTTTATGTAACATTACAATCATTTATGGCTTCTATAGTACAAGGTAGTACATTTCAATTAAGTTGAAAAGATGTCAGTTCAAATCTGACTGGAAGCTAATCTATGAGCTTTTTAATGTGTGTTTGATGATATTGACTGTATTAACTAACTTCAACTAAGCAACATGGGCACAAGTCCCTTGCTTAATGAAAGTTTTGAAGGACTGCTCCTTTTTCAGTGTGATTTTTATACGACCACAGAAATTTTGTTGTGGTGGTATTATGTTATTGGTCTGTAGACAAAATGGTTTCCTATCTGACATCGGTGGTGTAATGGTTAGCATTCTCGCCTTGAGTGTGTTAGATCCATGGGATAGAGCCCCAGTCTGGTCAAACCAAAGACAATAAAATTGGTATTTGTTGCTTCTCTGCTATTAAAGCATGCAAGTAAGAACAAAGACTGGCCGGCTAGGAATCGGAATATTCATTAATGTGCCCGAGTGGAGTGACATGTCTTCCCACTCACTTGTTTTCTTTATTAGACACCAACAATTTTATTAGTGAAGGAGGGAGGGGGGCATGGGATTTTTTTTTATGTCTGTCAGTAGAGAATCCAATTTCTTTTCAAGCATCAGGTAGATCAAAAATATTTTTCATACATACATGAGGTAAAAGATACATGCATACGAGACCTAAACAAATAATTGTGTGCTTAGGGTTACCGGTAACCGTGTGAAAAAGGTTAGGTAAAGGTGACCAGGATTTTTTTTTTTGCATTGGATATATTGGGCATGCAGATGTTCCAAGACTATGCTTGTTGAGAAAAACTAATAAAATAGCTAGGATTATAGGCACTCAATTTTAGGTACGGTCGAGTTAACCTAAACAGGCAACATTTTTTTAGGGTTGAGGTGTATTCAGGTCTACTTTAAAATATGGACATAGTGGAAAATAAACCATTTTTATTAAAAAAAAAAAAATTCCCCTCTCGGTAGTAAAATGGTTAGTGCTTTATGTCTTATTAAATATATTGAACACTATGCTTAGAGGAGCCATTCCGTAAGTAAAAGTAATATAAACCTTTTATTCAATCAACACTGGAAGACATATAACATAATAATCCCGACACTCTGAGAAGCCGATGTCCTTGAAATGTCATTATGTGCCGAACAAACCACGTCGTATTTCCCTGGCGTCCACGGGACCTCTCGTCGCATGGTCAGTCTTCTTGATAGCTACCCTCATCTTGTTAAACACAGCATTTGTGGCATTTTACACGAATACATATATATATAAATCAATAAGTTTACATTAGTTACGTTATTGATGCTAGCCGAAGAGTTCCGAAAGTAATAACTGATGGAACACATGCGCCACCTATTAGCATAAAAATCGTAGGTGAACCCCATTGCACCTGTTCTAGTAAGAGCAAAGGAAAGGACAATTTGAGTATAATTTTCGAATAATTTGTAGATATTTGAATCTTGTAAGAAATTAAGAGGTAATTCTATAGCAAATTGTTACAACATTTAAATTTTATTCAGAATATATCATTTTCATTGAACTATGAATGAAATAGGACCATTTTGCATTGTATTAAAGGGAAATAACTCATAGAACAACTTGTAAAACGCATTATTTTAGAATCCAGTCGGGAATGTTTAAATTTTCTATTGGTATTCTAGCAATGGATATGAAACAGGCACGGCCATGAATGCTCGCGAATCTGAAAATTATCTGGCAATTTCACGCTCATCCAGTGCATCAAAAAGTGTCGAGATTTGTTAGGCCGAGATATATCGGGGACGACTTTTTTTAGGGCCGAATCTAGTCTCATTCAATCGAACTGTCGTTCTTTACTAAATCTCAAAAGTTAATTTCTGCGTAGAAACAAAAATTCTTGTCAGTATGTCAGAAGAGATTTAATAAATTAAAAAATATCAATATAAGTAAAACAAGCTAACAAAATGACTTTTATTACACACGGGTTCAACTGGTATCGGACGTACGAGAGAGGGTACGAGACTTAGGATCACCTTTGCGCTTTATGTTAAGAATATCTTCATTAGTTGAGTGTGTTAGTGTGTTACACGGAACGTGCTTACAATGCGTCGAATTTTTTTTTATCCATCAGTATGTGCAGCCATGTTTGTTCAATAAAAAATCATGCTACTCAACAGTATTTCTAGATTATGTACTTGTTCCATTTTAGATTGTCAAGATTAGCGCTACAATTTTCTACTACTGATATATTTGTCCATTAGGTTACACATTGCTCTGCACAATCTTCCCGTTGCCCATTATCGTTCATTTATTCATATGTTATGACGTCAACTGAAACCATAGTTATGTCTCGCCATCTTGTCAGGAAACTCGTCTTTATTAGTATAGAAATAGTTAAATTAAAACCATAAAGTCTTATACAGAATATTTCTTATTACAAATTACCTCTCAAGATAGTGGGAGAAATATTATGTTCTACTTTTGATAGACATAATTAGGGACTATATGATAAGAAACGTAGGTGTTTACATCAAGACAAATAATCAAAGCCCAAAGTTACGAAAATAGAACCCTTTTAATTCCTTTGTACCAATTGTATTGCAGAAACGCACCATATTTACGTTTTTATTATATATTTTGTTTTGTATATCAAATTCATGTGAAATGATAGTAATATTATACCTCATGTTATTTATTATTTTGTCTGACATTATAAACGTGTTCTAATATAACCTGAAGTTGTATCTCACATTAAAAAGGTTGGTTTACCATTCTAAATATATCATTTCCATTAGGAATAATCTATTTCAATTTTGCCATTGAAAATAAGATGAAATGAATTACTTTTCTATGTAATTTGAAAATATTTAAATTTCATAATTATTCCGACAATGCGGTATTTTTTGTATGTTTATCATTTCATAACCATATTCATCCAAAAAATCAAGAGGCCATCGTGGCCGTGATCGTATGATAGTTGGATTTACAACTACCTATACAATCAGTGATGTTGTGAGTTGGAATCTCGAAAAAGGCGAGGTGTACAACATTATGTGAAAAAGTATATCTGTGGTTTTCTCTGCATGGGTCCTCCGGTTTCCTCCACCAAGAAAACTGACCGCCACGATATAACTAAAATATTGGTGAGAGTGGCGTTAAACACCATAAAATGTAATGTAATGATGAACATGATGGTTGGATCGTGGTAGGTAGGGTCAAATATTTGTATTTGCTGCTTCTCAGCATTGAAAGCAAATACTGGTTAAAAAATATAAAAATCTAGTTGTAATGAAATAATGGTTTTAATGATAAAGTATTATTTGAAGCTATTAAAATTAAATGTTATTATTTTGTTTGAAGTCCTCATCTAACCGAATAGTTACATAATGAAGATATAACGAGGTGGGTATGTTTTTATATTGATTATAATATGTTTGTTAAAACAAAGACAGCCTTGAATAAAATAAATATTGACAAACTTAAAAAGCAAATTATTATATAGTTTTGAGAAGCATTTATTTGATGACATAATTGAAAAACAATATGGTAATTAGACCAAAACTAACAACAACAAAAAAACAACGAAAAAAACCAAAACAAAACAAAAGCAGAAAACAAAACAAAAACAGCAACCCCCACACTTACGTATGTGAAATATGTTTTAAATAGTGCAACCTCTGCATAGGAATTTTATTGAAATATTTAAAACCATTCCACATCATCTAGAAGTCGAAAGAGAGGTATTCTAGGGTTCACGAGGACAGTTGCTTTAACAGACAATTGTTAAGCATCTTTGTGGTCATTTTATCTTAGAAGGTACCTAATTGCAATCACGTTCTTTTGAATTGGGTATAAGTTCGTCATATAAGGTTCCTCATTGCAAGACCTAGTCCTTTCCCTAGACATTCTACCTTTCAATGTTATATGCCCTTGTCAAATCTGTGACATTATAACATTGATTAATATTATAATTACATCTTATATAAGAATGCTGGATTCTGATTGGTTAATAGCCGTGATATATTTTTTTTTACAAATTCAGGCCTTGCATTGTGAATTTGCAGAATTTTTACTTCATGTACGTGTATTTGCATAAGATTTAACTTTTTTTCATGGTATTTGCAAAATCGTATTTGCCGTTTTTACCCTTCACCGAGACGCTTGTTACAAAATTTGTAAAATGTTATTTTAGCAGTAACATAACAGCATTGGAATCAATATAAATATATGAATATTTATAACATGGATTTGATAAAAATTTAAAAAAGACATGATACCTCGCATCTGATGATTAATATTTAGTGCTCCCAGACCGCCATTCATGTAGCCCTCTGAATATATAAAAGGATTCATATGTGCCTTCTGTATGTACGAATACCATGTAATACCGAATCCCTGTGGAAAATCCCAACCATGGCTTATCAATCTCTTCTGAATTGGGTGTACTATACGTTTGTCATTGAAGATACCTTATTTGCCACCCCTTTGCATCTTTTCTAACTTCGACACTTTACTTTCAT
Organism: Bathymodiolus septemdierum; assembly: GCA_963383655.1. Taxonomy (NCBI): domain Eukaryota; kingdom Metazoa; phylum Mollusca; class Bivalvia; order Mytilida; family Modiolidae; genus Bathymodiolus; species Bathymodiolus septemdierum. The sequence goes on from OY726524.1 coordinate 70,579,397, forward strand.
CATGCAAGGTACCTCATTGCAACCTCTATGCATTTCTTTGGTACTGTAAATCGTCATACAAGATATATGATCGACACCCATATATATCGTTTTTGACTTTGGTACCTTACGTTCGTCATAGAAGGTACCTCATTCCTATTCCTTTACATTACTTCTGACTTGAGCACTCTGTGTCACTCTCCGTCAATAATGTTTCCCTATTGCCACCTCTATAAGAGATAGCTTTCTATCTTTTACAGTTCACAAAGTACGTAGTATTTTCACAGTGTTTAATACATAACATATTTTTCCTTAATACGTAAAAGACGGAGAAGATCAAAGAAATCACAAAGTTACACTAAATAATATACATAAAGATTCGTATGACGTCTGTCATAGAAAGGAGATAAAAATAAATAAATAAGTAAAGAGATAAGAACCAAGGGTATACACGTAGGCTTGCTAAATGTGCTTATACTTCTGATTTATGTATATGACTCCAAAATAATTAACATTATTAATAATATCCATTAGTACTATGTTACTAATGAAGATATATCACCCCTTTTAAAAATAACAAACATTTTATACCAATTAGTTCAATTGTTATTAACATTACATCCATATACTATTATTACTTCACTGCATATCAACTACAAATTAAGGTGGACTAGAGTAACACGACGTTGATCTCAAGTCTAACAGGATCTGTCTACCTTTCCGGAGCACCTGCGTTCACCATCGGTTTTAGTTGGGTTAGTGATTAGTTTATGCCAATCATTGTTTGCCTTTTTTGTTCTTTTTCCTGTTTTATTGCATTGTCTGATCTTCTTCGAGTTACAGCTGCCATAACCACTTTAGTGTCCTCAAACTTTTCTTGTCAATCACAAGACAGGATGAAAGTTCACCGATGAATGTACAATAAATGTATAAATTAGTAATTCTAGTGAAAAACAACTAAACCATTTGACAAGACGAAATTGGACAGCATAACAACTAAAAAGTAATGGATATTGTACTGTCCATCCTTCTTCGATTTACGGCTTTTGATTACCTCTTTGGTATCTTCAAGCATCCCTTCTATATGGCCACGTGCATCATACCTCATTAGTATTCAAATATAAAGTAGCGAACTCAGTATATTACACGTGTAAATACAACACAAAAACAAGCCATTTAAAACATAGTTCGCCATAACCATATTACTGTTTGGAAGATGTCAAATGATTATAATATACTCAACGATAGGTAGATATGAATAAAAACGTAGCTATCAAATTTAGTGCGCACGACATGTTTTTGGAATAACCTTCATCAGATACGCTCAAAGTCAAAATATTTAAAAGCCAAATAATTTAAAAGTCTTTGGAAACAAGAAAACCAAAGTCCTTAAACAGGATAGCTATAATCAAAGAGCCTAAACAGGATAGCTACAATCAAACAGCCTAAACAGGATAGCTACAATCAAAGAACCTAAACAGGATCGCTACAATCAAAGAGCATAAACAGGATAGCTACAATCAAAGAGCTTAAACAGGATAGCTATAATCAAAGAGCCTAAACAGGATAGCTACAATCAAAGAGCCTAGACAGGATAGCTACAATCAAAGAGCCTAAACATGATAGCTACAATCAAAGAGCCTAAACAGGATAGCTACAATCAAAGAGCCTAAACATGATAGCTACAATCAAAGAGCCTAGACAGGATAGCTACAATCAAAGAGCCTAAACAGGATAACTACAATCAAAGAGCCTAAACAGGTTAGCTACAATCAAAGAGCTTAAACAGGATAGCTACAATCAAAGAGCCTAAACAGGATAGCTGCAATCAAAGAGCCAAAACAGGATAGCTACAATCAAAGAGCCTAAACAGGATAGCTACAATCAAAGAGCCTAAACAGGATAGCTACAATCAAAGAGCCTAAACAGGATAACTACAATCAAAGAGCCTAGACAGGATAGCTACAATCAAAGAGTCTAAACAGGATAACTACAATCAAAGAGCTTAAACAGGATAGCTACAATCAAAGAGCCTAAACAGGATAGGTACAATCAAAGGACCTAAACATGATAGCTACAATCAAAGAGCCTAAACAGGATAGCTACAATAAAAAGAGCCTAAGCAGGATAGCTACAATCAAAGAGCCTAAACAGGATAGCTACAATCAAAGAGCCTAAACAGGATAGCTACAATCAAAAGGCATAGACAGGATAGCTACAATCAAAGGTCCTAAGCGGGATAGCTACAATCAAAAAGCCTAAACAGGATAGCTGCAATCAAAGAGCCTAAACAGGATAGCTACAATCAAAGAGCCTAAGCAGGATAGCTACAATCAAAGGGCCTAAACAGGATAGCTACAATCAAAGGGCCTAAACATGACAGCTACAATCAAAGAGCCTAGACAGGATAGCTACAATCAAAGAGCCTAAACAGGATAACTACAATCAAAGAGCCTAAACAGGATAGCTACAATCAAAGAACCTAAACATGATAGCTACAAAGGACCTAAGCATGATAGGTACAATTAAAGAGCATCAACATGATAGCTACAATCAAAGGGCCCAAACATGATAGCTACAATCAAAGAGCCTAAACAGGATAGCTACAATCAAAGAGCCTAAACAGGATAGCTACAATAAAAAGAGCCTAAGCAGGATAGCTACAATCAAAGAGCCTAAACAGGATAGCTACAATCAAAGAGCCTAAACAGGATAGCTACAATCAAAGAGCCTAAACAGGATAGCTACAATCAAAGAGCCTAAACAGGATAGCTACAATGAATGAGCCTAAGCAGGATAGCTACAATCAAAGGGCCTAAACAGGATAGCTACAATCAAAGGGCCTAAGCAGATAGCTACAATCAAAGAGCCTAAACAGGATAACTAAAATCAAACGGCCTAAGCAGAATAGCGACAATCAAAGGGCCTAAACAGGATAGCTACAATCAAAGGGCCTAAGCAGGATAGCTACAATCAAAGGGCCTAAAGATGATAGCTACAATGAAAGAGCCTAAAGAGGATAGCTACAATGAAGGAGCCTAAGCAGGATAGCTACAATGAAAGAGCCTAAAGAGGATAGCTACAATGAAAGAGCCTAAGCTGGATAGCTACAATCAAAGAGCCTAAACAGGATAGCTACAATCAAAGAGTCTAAACAGGATAGCTACAATCAAAGAGCCTAAACAGGATAACTACAATCAAAGGGCCTAAACAGGATAGTTACAATCAAAGAGCCTAAACAGGATAGCTACAATCAAAGGGCCTAATCATGATACCTACTATCAAAGGGCATAAAGAGGATAGATACAATCAAAGAACTTAAAGAGGATAGCTACAATCAAAGGGGCTAAGCATGATAGCTACTATCAAAGAGCCTAAACAGGATAGCTACAATCAAAGTGCCTAAAAAGGATAGCTACAATCAAAGAGCGTAAACAGGATAGCTACGATCAAAGAGCCTAAACAGGATAGCTACAATCAAAGAGCCTAAACAGGATAGCTACAATCAAAGAGCCTAAGCATGATAGCTATAATCAAAGAACCTAAACATGATAACTACTATCAAAGAGCCTAAACAGGATAACTACAATCAAAGGGCCTAAGCAGGATAGCTACAATCAAAGAGCCTAAACAGGATAGCTACAATCAAAGGACCTAAACATGATAGCTATAATCAAAGAGCCTAAGCATGGTAGCTACAATCAAAGAGCTTAAGCATGATAGCTACAATCAAAGGACCTAAACATGATAGCTATAATCAAAGAGCCTAAGCATGGTAGCTACAATCAAAGAGCTTAAGCATGATAGCTACAATCAAAGGACCTAAACATGATAGCTACAATCAAAGAGCCTAAGCATGATAGTTACTATCAAAGAGTCTAAGCATGATAGCTACAATCAAAGAGCCTAAACATGATAGCTACTATCAAAGGACCGCAACATGATAGCTACTATCAAAGAGTCTAAACATGATAACTACTATCAAAGGACCTCAACATGATAGCTACAATCAAAGAGCCTAAGCATGATAGTTACTATCAAAGGACCTAAACAGGATAGCCACAAACAAAGGACCTCAACATGATAGCTACTATCAAAGATTCTAAGCATGATATGCTTAGGTCCTTTGATTGTAGCTATCCTGTTTAGGCTCTTTGATTGTAGCTATCATGTTTAAGCCCTTTGATTGTAGCTATCATGTTTAGATCCTTTGATTGTAGTTATCCTGTTTAGGTCCTTTGATTGTAGCTATCATGCTTAGGTCCTTTGATTGTAGCTATCATGTTTAGGTCCTTTGATAGTAGCTATCATGCTTAGGCCCTTTGATTGTAGCTATCATGTTTAGGCCCTTTGATAGTAGCTATCATGCTTAGGCCCTTTGATAGTAGCTATCATGCTTAGGCCCTTTGATTGTAGCTATCATGTTTAGGTCCTTTGATTGTAGCTATCATGTTTAGGTCCTTTGATTGTAGCTATTCTGTTTAGATCCTTTGATTGTAGTTATCCTGTTTAGGTCCTTTGATTGTAGCTATCCTGTTTAGGTCCTTTGATTGTAGCTATCATGTTTAGGCCCTTTGATAGTAGCTATCATGCTTAGGTCCTTTGATTGTAGCTATCATGTTTAGGCCCTTTGATTGTAGCTATCATGTTGAGGCCCTTTGATTGTAGCTATCATGTTTGAGCCCTTTGATTGTAGCTATCATGTTGATGCTCTTTAATTGTACCTATCATGCTTAGGTCCTTTGTAGCTATCATGTTTAGGTCCTTTGATTGTAGCTATCATGATTAGGTCCTTTGATTGTAGCTATCATGTTTAGGCCCTTTGATTGTAGCTATCATGAATCAATATACCAGATTTAAATATTTGATAATATTGAATAGAAATAAGGATGTTGCTGGCAATGAGAATGAAAATATGAACGTAAATGTATACTCATTTCTGGATTGTCCGTTCTGAATCACACCTTCGGGTTTTTCTAACATTTAAATTTGAACATACCACGCTTAGGGAAATACAAAATAAAGTTTATTATTGAAAATAAAATTAAAATGGAATGAGAAGTTAATATAAAATATATTTAACCTTTGTTATAAAATATTCATAATATATTATTATATTCTCATTATTTACCCCAAAAAATTAGATGAAATTATACTGATGCATTTGTGTTTACTGTGAGTCATGATGAACAACTAATAATGATTATACTAGTAGGACGATAAGATGGAAAAACAAATTAATATAATATATAATACATACTGTAGAAACAGCCTTACATTCAGGCAAATTCAATAACCTAATACACATATACATGACCGCTCACTTTTCTGGCTTAGTATAGTCCATTCAATGAAATATGGCTGGGCTAAGCAAGTTTAATGGGCCTAAACCTCCTTACTGTATTCATACAATAGTGGGTATTCTGTCTTTAAGACAAAACAAATCTGATTTTGTTGATAATAAGACAGTTATCTATCTCTTTCTGTTCAAATGTGAAGTATGTACTGGAAATATAAAATGGGGTTTATTTAAACGACAAAGCACAAGGTCCAGTAGCACAGTGTTTTTTGGCATAGCATGAAACAAACTTCTCTCAAGGTTACAACTTCTATCTGGAAAATATCATCATCTTTCTACGCCAATGTGTCGAAAACAAAAGTAGAAATGTGCTTTCGTTCGGGGTCTCTTGGACATTTTCTGTAATCGAGTGATGAATTCAAGAATACACAAGGATAAATTGTCAAGATTTTTCTGTCAATTTGAAAATTGCCGTTGATGAAACATGTTCTAACTTTAGTATGTTTTCTATCAACCTTTCCGTACTATGTGGACACAGACCCGTCGGTTAAAAAAACGACGCATAAGCCCAATAAAATAGATTTTGACCAGTTTCTGTGATAGGATTAATAAGAATAATTTAAGAATGTATCGTTATTTTGAAATGACGAATAGAATATAGGGTTACGGTTATGTGTTAACGCCACTTTCAACAATATTTCGGGTATTTTGTTGGAATCAGTTTTATTTGTGGAGGAAACCGGAGTGCCATGAGACAACTGACAGTCACTGACAAACTTTATCACATATAATGCGAATAGAATGTCAATATGTATATGCATTGTATATTACAATGTATGATATTTCTGTAAAAGCATGTCTACAATACAAAAACACATGGTAGAAAACAAATATGTTTTGCTAAGACATGTTTTCAGGAAGAATTTGCCAATAATTTAAACACCGCATGGTATTGTTAGAACATACTAGATAGCTGATTAGTTTATGGTGATATTGTGCCATTTTGAATGGCTAAAGGATGTAACACATATTTTATGTAAGTCATTGATTCTGTTGTTTAGTGGACCAAGGTAGTGAACACGGCTCTTGTTACAATGAAAGGCTTACAGTAGAATCACATAGTGTAATATATCTGTTGCTACATAATAAAATGAAAAAACAACAAATACCACACTGTCGGAACAGTTCTAAAATCTAATAGAAAAACAACAAATACCACTGTCGGAACAGTTCTAAAATCTAATAGAAAAACAACAAATACCACACTGTCGGAACAGTTCTAAAGTCTAATAGAAAAGCAACAAATACCACACTGTCGCAACAGTTCCAAAATCTAATAGAAAATAAAAAATACCACATTGTCGGAACAATTCCAAAATCTAATAGAAAATAAAAAATACCACACTGTCGGAACAGTTCCAAAATCTAATATACAAACAAAAAATACCACACTGTCGGAACAGTTCCAAAATCTAATAGAGAAAATACCCATAGCACGAATACATAAGAAGAGTTTGAAGCTACCAAAGGGTCAATCAGAATCCGTATATCGAAGAAGAACCGCTCACTTTCCTGGCTTGGTAGAGACACTGATATAAACAATAGTCACATTACTTTTAGTAAACATTCCAACTGCGTTGTGTCAAACGATTTTGCTTCGGAATACCCGATTATTCGAATAAACCGAGATAATAAAAATAAATTCGTCTTACCTCCAGTTGTTTGTAGGATGGTTAATGTCTTATTTACGCTATGTGTCTTTGTTTGCATATAGTTGTATCCAACACAGATTGTGTTGTGGTTTTGTTGTTGTTTTGTTCGTCTTTGTCTTGTGTTGTGTGTACCAAATGTTGGCAGTTTCTCTATATTGTCCATTCTTGATTGCCCATTCGGTATTCTCTAACGTTTATTTAAACCGAGTGAAGATAGACAAATTATGCTGAAAATAAAAAAAGAACGGACAAAAAAACTTTACGATTTTGAGATAGCCAGGCTCGACATAAATTCAATATATATATGTTTCTTAATATACAAAGTACTGCAGACTTTTAACCAATATTAATCTGCCAAACCCTTCATACAACCTTGAACATCAACCAATAACATTGTCAACCAATGCTTTCCTGACTTTGGTGCCTTGTGTTATACTATATGCATGGAAGTTAACCCTACTTAAACCGAGTCTCTCTAATAGTAAGCTTTGCAAATCACTGTTGTTACTGACACCGGCCTTGTGAGCTATATAATGTACATATAGGTTAAATCCTACAAGAACAGTTCTCGCCACCAGTTAATATTCCGACCACTGTTTTACTGGTTTTGAACACGTATGTTTTATAGTGTACAGGGAAGTAAGCCTCTCCATAAAACATGGTTTTACTACCAGCAAACGTTCAAACCACTGTTTACTGGCGCTTGTAATATTGGTTGGACTGTAATTAATATCTACATATGTTAATACTAGAATACAAAATATTGCAGACATATTACCGATATAAACTTCCCAACCCTTCATAAACCTTTGTTTAGCTACCAGTAAATTTATTATAGTGAATAAAAGTTAAAGAAAATGGAAGGGGCAATCCAGAATGGACAATCCAGAGAAACTGGCTACATAGGGCACACATGGTGAAGACAAACAAAGCAAAGAAACACAACATAATATGTGTTGGACACCGCTATGCTTAAGCAAACACAAATACCGTAAATGAGACATGAGCCGCCTACAAACAACTATGCCAATCAATGTTTTGTTAAGATTGCTTGGTGACTTGTGATATATAATGTACAGGGGAATTAACCCTGCTACAAAACATTAGTCTTTCTACAGGTATACCTACAAACCACTGTTTTTATTGTCTCTGGTCACGTGTGCTGCATAAGATACATATAGGTCAACCCCTATGCTATCAAGTTCTCGCTACCTGATAGCTGTAAACCAATGTTGTACTTACATTGGTCACGGGTTTCATATAAGGTACAGGACATAAGTAGGTAAGACAACTCCTCACTAAAAGCTGATCCCACCTCCAGTAAGTTTTACAACCACTGCTTTACTGGCTTTGGTTACGAGTGTTATATGAGGTACAGGGAAGTTATCCCCTAAATAACACATGGTTTCACTACCAGTCAATTTTAGAACCACTGTTTTTACATGATTTGGTTTATTTGCTTATTTGGTGATGTTTAACGCCACTTTTATTGGTGGAGGAAACCGAAGGAACCAGAGGCAGAGAAAACCACCGACCTGTCGCAAGTTACTGACAAACGTTATCACATAATGTTGTACACCTCACTCTGATCGAAATTCGAACTCACAACATCCTTGTAATTCCAACTACCATACGATCACGATAACGTGAGTTATACCATGTACAGAGAAGGTAGCTCTTCCATAAAACATTGTCTCTTTTTAACAGGTTTTTTATCGTGTTCTTTATATTCGTAATTGTAATGTTGTTATTTTTATATCTGGATCGTGTCTTCATACTTACGTATACCATTTAAGTAATGTATAATCACTTCTATGTATCTTATCTTAGAGTCGTCATTGTGAAGTATATATCAACACTAAGGAGCAAGTATGAATGAATGCTGATGATTGAGTAATTATCATACACTTTAACTGATACATACAATACACTCCATAATCAATCAAATGCAACGAGACATGTCTAAATTGCTTAGCTAAAGCCCATTTGTCTACTTGTTCCCATGACTATTAAATTATTTTTGCTTTCCAACCTTTCGACTTTTAGCGTCTCTAATGAAGGCTATTTCAGAAACGCGTCGTGCGCACTAAATTTGATATCTATCTACGTATTTATTAAAGACGATATAAACCAAACTATTGTGAAAATCAAGCATAAAGAAAAAGAAAAAAGAATTACATGTCAATGTGTAAAAAGGTATTGAATCTATCAACTTTTATTTCGAATAGAAATGTTGGTCCCCCTCCCCCCCAAAACCCCCCCCTAAAAAATCAGTGGATAAAATTTCATTGTCTGAGTGATTATTGTTTAACGCCAAATGAGAAATTTGTCAGCTATATCATGACGAGAACAAGTTACATTTGATGAGATGATACCCGCTTTGCATTTGACCAACACGCTTCGTTGGATTTTTATAATGCTGGTTAACTGTCTGCGGGTAGACATGTCGCTCCACTCGGACAAATTATTCTGATTCTGAACCAACCAGCGTTTGGTTTGACCCGACCGGGTCTCGAGCTCACGATCTATCGCACTCCAAGCGAGCACGCTAACCATTGGACCACCTATGCGGGTTTTCATGATCTGTTTCAACGAGCAAATCATAATCAAGTTAAGAAACAATGCTTTGTAGCTGTGACTGTCGTTTTGAAGTTTGATTTACAAACAACTACTGCCAAATAAAAACAGGAAATAACATCTGTTAGAGATTACATGAATGAGTATAATACTTATGTAATGATTGTTATGTATATTATAGGGAAATCATTGAAAGCACATGTTCTTTTAGTAGCCGTTGTGATCGTGATCGTATATTAGGTGGATTTATAACTACATATGCAATCAATTATCACTATCAGTTTTATTTATAACCTACACAAATCAGGGGGTCATCGTGGTCGTGATCGTATAGTAGGTGGATTTATAACTACCTATGCAATCAATTTTCATTATCAGTTTTATTTATAACCTACATAAATCAGGGGGTCATCGTGGTCGTGATCGTATAGTAGGTGGATTTATAACTACCTATGCAATCAATTTTCATTATCAGTTTTATTTATAACCTACATAAATCAGGGGGTCATCGTGGTCGTGATCGTATAGTAGGTGGATTTATAACTACATATGCAATCAATTTTCATTGTCAGTTTTATTTATAACCTACATAAATCAGGGGATCATCGTGGTCGTGATCGCATAGTAGGTGGATTTATAACTACCTATGCAATCAATGTCTATCATCACTAACGTTGTGAGATCGAATCCCGCACAGGTGAGGTGTACTCGATGCAACATTATGTGATAAAGTTTGTCAGTGGCTTGCCACAGGTCGGTGGTTTTCTCCGGATACTCCGGTTTCCTCCACCTATAAAACTGACCGGTACGATATAACTGAAATATTGTTGAAAGTGGCGTTAAACACCATATTTCAAAACTCATACGCTACTCTCGTGCTTGCAGTTTGCATTTAAACTGTTTACTACGTCACCGCATTCCGAGTACAAAACGATTAAATCAAGTGTTCTTATAGAATGAAACCATCTTATATTTAATTTTTTTCCCATAAAATATCAACATCTTGTTGAAAAGTATTCTGCCAATTGTCTACATATGACGAAAGATGGTATTTGCAAATATATTTTGGTTCAAGGTTGACTGTTATTTCACTATTACGTCTTACGATGACTTTGCATACTATTTGTAATTTAGATAATGTCTGATGCCATCGGCTCTTTATAATAGAACTAATATTATACATATGATAAGTTCTATATCACGAAGATTAAACATATGTATAATTTTCAAGAATATAGGGTTCATTTAAATAAAACTGTTCGCCTGGTTATATCTGAGGGTTGGCATTTTATGCACATATGGAAAGCACTTGCACGACTGTATCATTTCAATAAGAGTGGAGGTTAAGGGCCCATAACACTAGTTTAATCCCGCCTCTTTTTTTTTTTATAGTGTCTGTACCAAGCCAAGAAATGTAGCGGTCATGTATTTATGTGAGTGGTATCGATTTTGACCCTTTCTATGGTTTTCTGTTGGGTTTTAGAACTGCTAAGACATTTTGGTATATTTTGTTTTATATATTTGTTGTATGTATGAAAGAGAACAAAACAAATAGGCATTGAATTATTATTGATTGACGTTTAACGCCAACATTAGCAGTTTTGAAAGGTGTTTAATTCGTGGCCATTATCATGCAAATATTGGTTTTAAATTAGTATAAAAAGGCTCCCTTGATATTTGTTATTTCACAATACACACAGGCACCAATAAATTGAAGACTACGCAAATGTTTTTGGTTGCTTTTATTCGTGCTGTTATTTTTTTTTGTAATTTTATATAAATGCATAAGTTTACCATTCAGTATGTGGTGTGATGTTGGTTATTCGAAACGTATAAACTGCCTAAAACAAAGATAGAATTGATCAATTATACAAATTAAATTTACATATAAGAAATCATTGTAAGAAATCATTGTAAATGTGTAAATGTGTGTGTGTGTGTGCGTGCGTATGTTATGATGATTGACTTCAGAGTCTTGTACATATACATAATGTAATTAATATTGACATCTCTCACTTGCTGCCCCTTTACTAATATGTCGTGGCGTGGAATATCTGAGGAAAACATCAAAAGCATCACATGAATATTTAATGACATGATAAATACGTCCAATTGGATTACCCGTAATAAGCAACGCAGTTTAAATTGATATTATAACGCTTTCATAGTTTCCTAATCGCCATTTTCCATTGAACGGTAACATATTGCTACCCCCTGTTGACCCGTAATGGGGTTTCCTCAATTCATGCTTCCGAGACGTCAATCAAACTAAAATAACCGACCAATCAGCGCGCCGCATTTTTAATGAGATCAGGTGATGCCATCTTTGTCCCACAAACAAACCGAGTTGTGTATTTGTGGGAACGTAGTTTTATATATAAATTCTGCTAGTTATATCGCCGAAATGGTGCTTCAATGTGCATGGGGGACATGCAATTCAGATGAGCGATATCCCGAAAGACATTAAAAAACTGTCAAATGAAGATTGCTTATTTATTTTCACCAACGTCACATTGGTCTGAGGTCCAAAAAATGTAGTCATTTAAACTACATATTTAGTTCATCTGATTTATCATTGAGTCCCTTCATGTTTGAGAGGCATTATAGAGCCCCCTAAACTACATGAAGGCCAAATTATTTATTTTCTCGATAAGTAATATTAAATTAATTATTTTCACTGGCATCAAGAATAAATGATTTATTTATATAATCGCCCATTGCCTTCCCCCCTCCCCTCCCCTTTTCCTCACACGCACATGTACACCCAAATCAAATGGTCGCCCTCTTATCATTCTTAAAGTTGTATTTTTCGCAAATACATAAACTTTCTCAGCAGAAATTAATATTCACGTGAGTATTAGATTTATATAAATACAAAAGAATTGATTTCATAATATTTTCACGTGTCTACGAATGAATGAAGGAAGACTTTCAAGATCGTTTTCATCCTGTTCGTGCATAATTAGTTATTTGGTAAAAAAAAAGAGATAATATTATCTTAATGAAAGACTTGTAACAAGAGACGGACAGACGGACGGACGGGATTACGAAATCACTTCATGTCTAATTAATTACTAGTATAATTTACGCAGATATATAGATGAAACAAACATTTAAGTGGATAATACGGCCACAGTTAAAATAACAAAGACTGGATCTGACAAGACGAACAGACCGCCAGTAATCGTTTGGGCAAGCCTGTGCCTCACTGGTACCAATGAATGCTAAAAACCTCCACGTCACCTTAGTAGAGAGTTAAAGAAGGTCATAAACCCCGATACGAAGCACACATTACAACCTACTCCCTGTTTTTTTCAAAGGAGTCCAACCCGAGTTCCAAACTGGTACAAGTTCAGGAACTGGCCACTCCGGTAAACGTGAGAATGCCAATTGACTAAATTATATATACACCTTACCTACTTGTGGTACCACAAGAAAGTATACCAAAATATGAGCTCACGTACAATTGTAGGATTATGACCAACAGTCGTCTTGTCAGATTCCGCCCCTATTGAACTGTGACAAATTTTATTAAAGTAAGTACATTTATAAAATACAGATACATATTAAAACAAATCAAACATTATAAGTAATTAAGCAGTGCTAAGTTACAGTTTCTGAATTACTGTACACTGTCCGGAAGAGCTGCACATGTACTACGGGTAAAGTCCGGATGTATATCAAGTCTGTACACTTCACATCTGATATCTCAATGCAGCTCCAGGCAAGTAATAGTACAAATCCTGAAAAATATAACAAAGAGCAGCAGAATCTTTCTATCTAGCAATTTAGGGAGAGGGTGGGTGGGTTCAAAAACGTGTGATGTCTGACGGCTAGCATAAAACTGATACAACGGAAGTTGTGACGTACACACATTAAAAGGTTACAGTGCGACGGAACTGCTCGGACTTTTTTCCGGATTATGTCGCTTTCATTAAACCTGTTTATCCTAAGTGATAAACATTATTAAATCAGAGCAATTCAGTGATTATGAACTTAGTAAACAGACGTTATCTTTGATAAATATCAATTGTTGTAGATCAGCATGTGCTGTCTGTTTAGGTAGTGATTATACACATACGCGTGCACGACCCGCTGTGTAGAATGGACAATGGTATTTATTGTTTATCGTTTGAATCATCCTTGAAGCTGTATGAAAGAAAAACAACAAAAATATAAAAGATTTATATACCCAGCTATACAGGTACAATACGATTCTGAAAGTTTGTCATCGCCGATTTCGACATGAAGGTTGTGTGGATCTTGACTTTTTCTCATTGACCGCCAACATCTTGCATCCACACGCATGGCTCCATGTGCTTCTGAAATTTTAATATTGTGGATATAACCTTGGGTGAAATAATTTAAACCCTTTTCTAAGGCCTTTTTGGACAACGATTCAAAGTCGGGGAAGAATGAAACTGCGATATTATCGGGATTTTTTTCTAAAGAATCGGACGCGAGCTTGGAATGCTGAGCAGCCATTTTGAAAATGTAACCGATAAGCTTGTGGCGCATAGCAACAATTGCTAAGGAGGCGGGACTTAAATTCTTATCTCGGAACTATCAATTCTCCTACGCCGATACATATTAATAAAAGGGAACAAGTGAGAGATGTAATTTTAATCAGACTGACATTCACAATGAGCTGCATTAATTTCTGTGTAGTGTCTTGTGATTATTGCTTGTCTTTTTGTCCTTTTTTTATTTTTTTCCTATTGTATTGGCTGTTCTTCTTTTGCCCGTTTCTGTTTAACCCTTTAGCATCATTAAACTTTTTTCTTCACATTTTATTTTTTCTATGAGATCGACACTGTATAGCGGGTGTAGAATTTAACGATTTTGAAAACAAAATTATGTCAGAGAGTCTGCGTACGGTATCTTGCCAGTATATGTATCATTTTGGAATGACATACTCTGCTGTTTTCAGGTTGAAGCCATACCCCAAGAGACCGGCATATTGTCAGACAATCAGCGCAAGGCATCTTGCAAGTGTCATTTTGGAATGACATATTCTGCTGTTTTCAGGATTAAACCAAATCCCAAGAGACTGTCATATTGTCAGACAGTCAGCGCACGGCATCTTGCAAGCGTCATTTCGGAATGATATACTCTGTTGTTTTCAGGTTGAAGCCATATCTTAAGAGGCCGTGATATTGTCAGAGAGTCAGCGTACGCATCTTGCAGGTATCATTTTGGAATGACATACTCTGTTGTTTAAGGTTTAAGCCACATTTCATAGGCCGTGATATTGTCCTCAATCAACTGCTAGCTCAACATATAATGCTACAATAATATTTCGTTTGTTACGTAAATTTTACCTCCTTGGAGATTTCACTGACAATGGCGATACATATTTTAGGTGTGGAGCTGTTAATGATTTGAAAATATCACGATAATTGTGTTGATTAGTGCACGATTGGAAACCAGAATAAATTCAAAATCATTTTATAAATGTGTGAAATAAATTTATTATCAATGAAGTTATCAATTACTGCATAATATAATACATACAGTCAAACCTGTCTTAAGAGGTCACATTTTGGGACAAAGATAAAGTGGTCTTTTAAGACAGATGACTCTTAAAAGAGGTTCAATTCAAATGAAATGTTCTATGACAGGAAAAAAAATGTGACATTGTAATACAGGTGCCTGCTTAATGCAGGTGACTGTTTTGGCAGGTTTGACTCTATATCAGAGAGAGAGAGAGAGAGAGAGAGAGAGAGAGAGAGAGATATTCTATGAACCAAAGCCATTCCTCTTTCGGGTATGCAATAATATTCGAGTACATGTTGTATGTTCCCACGTCAGATTCGTCCAATCAAAATATTTGCATATATTGTTCTCATAGACTAAAACCCGTAAGGACCGGTTACATCCTTTACACCACTGTTGTTGTAAAACCTATTGGAATACACATCTGGGGAAAGAAAGTGTATTTGAATATTACGTTTGTCTTATGCCGTTGCGAAGTACAAATTATTTGTACATTACGACTGTTTTATGATGTTACGAAGTACAAATTAATTGTACATTGCGATTGTTTTATGACATTAAGAAGTACAAATTATTTGAATATTACGATTGCTTTAAGATGTTATAATTACATTACTTCCGTTTTTCATTGAAATGTTACAATATGATTGGATATGAAGTGGTCACATGATTATACAAGAGCTGTTTCACATCCCAATGAAACTCAAATCCGAACTTGCACGTGCCTCCATGACGACGTCAGATGTAAACAATCAATGGCGTAGTAATTTCCAACAGCAAATAATCTAACACAAATAAAATTCACAACGAAAAATTCAACTATATTAAATTTTGGTGTGATTTAAATATAGTTATAAGAATTCAATTCTTAAATGAAGTACACATTATTTGTGCATTTCGATTGTTTTATGCCGTTACGAAGTGCTAATTATTTATTCATTACGCTTGTGTATTAAATATTTGTATATTACGCTTGTCTTTTGTCGTTTCGAAGTACAATTTGTTTGTTCTTTACGTTGATCTTATGTCGTTACAATATACAGTTATTTAATGGGTGTGGATGCAATAGACCAATCTATTTGTCCTGAGGTGCTGGGAATGACCAAGTGTTCTATTGCATGAGGCCAACGGCCGAATGCAATGGAACACTTGGTCATTCCCAGCACCGAAGGACAAATAGTTTGGTCTATTGCATCCACACCCATTAAATAACTGTTTTATTTCCTAATTAAACAGAAGCAAGGTAGCGGACATGACTTAAATATATTCATCCATATATTGTAGAAAAACTGATGAAAATGATTTATTTGTTGAATTAGATAACAATAAACAAGTGGAATACAGAGTAAAAAGTCCTAAATGTTTATTACATGTTTTTCAATATTATTATTTAAATATTGAAATTTTGACATTTTATGAAAACTGAAATGTTTGAAATTTTTTGAAAATTTTGAAATCTTATGAAAATTTTGATCTTTTTTGAAATTTGAAATATTTGAATATTTTGAAGTTTTCACATTTTTTGAAAATTTTGAACTTTAAATGTTTTTATTTTTTTTTTTATTTTAGAATTTTGAAATTTTTTGAAAATTTTAGAAATTTAGAAATTTTTTGAAAATTTTAGAAATTTAGAAATTTTGAAGTTTTGAAATTTGTTGTCCAATGAAAAAAAGGTTCAAAGGTCAGTTCAATAGTCTGTCGTGCAATAGTCTCTTGAAGACTATTGACGCGTCAATAGATCACAGGGGAGCAAAAAGCCCAAACATATCTAAAAATATGTAGTTACTTAATAAACAAGAAAAAATTTACAATTAGGTAATAATACAATTTATTTCTACATTACGTTTGTTTTATGACGTTGCGAAGTATACATTATTTGTATATTGCGTGTGTCTTATGCCATTGCGAAGTGAACATTATTTATATTACGTTTGACTGATGACGTTACAAAGTTCACATTATGTGTCCTTTGCGTTGGTCTTACGTTGGTCTTATGTCGTTACAAAGGGCACATTATGTGTCCTTTACTTTGGTCTTATGTCGTTGCAAAGTGCACATTATGCGTCTTTTACGTTGTCTTATGTCGTTACAAAGTTCACATTATTTGAAGGTTATGTTTGTCTTATGCTGTTGCATATTAATTGTACATTAGGCTTTTCTTATATCGTTACGAAATACAAATTATTTGTCAGATGTCGTTACGAAGTGCAAATTATTTATTCATTATGTCTGTCTGTCGTTGTTTGAAGCATAGTTCGTCTGACTTCTATAAATGTTCAAAAAAGGGTCCATCGTGGCCGTGATCGTATGGTAGTTGGATTTACAACTACCTATGTAATCAGTGCCTATCACCACTGATGTCGTGGGTTCGAATCTCGATCATAGCGTGGTGTACAACATTATATGTGATAAAGTTTGTCAGTGACTTGCGACAGGTCGATGGTTTTGTCCGGGTCCTCCGGCTTCCTCCACCAATAAAACTGACCGCCACGATATCACAGAAATATTGTTGAAAGTAGCGTTTAAATACCATCAAACAAACAAACAAAACAATAAACAAAAAATCCAGTTTTCAAATCAACAATTTTTTAAGAGACGAACCATCAAAACAAGATAACAAACATGTGCTTTCAATGTCCATTTCAATGTACCATGTGACATAGGACATTTAAATAGTAAAAGGCTACTCATTAATTGACCATTAAGGTGACAGTCAATTGTTATTGATGTCCTTTGATATTTAAATGTACTATGTCACATGGTACAATCAGGCGCATGTTTGTTATTTTGTTTTGATGGTTTGGCTCTTACACTATTTGTACTCACTTCATGCAGATTTTTACACTTCAGAAAATATAATTAACATAGAGACCTAATTGATAGTTATTTTAATAATGGGCCATAAATTTGAAGTTAATTGTCAAAGTTTGTATATATCATATATTAATATACATCTAGAACAAAAATGCTAATTTGAAAACTGGATGTTTAAGATTATAGTCCGTAGGAACTAATTTACACATGTTTATAACTTCAGAGATGGCTGGTGTTTCAATATAGTCTACCATTGGTTAATCTTCCTATAAAAATATTCTATTTTGTTCTGAAATACGGTGATTTTTTTTTTAATTATTATTTCTTACTTTGTAGTAAAGCAAACGAATAAATAAATGTGTATGCTAAGTAAAGTAATTATTAACCCAACTAAGGTTCTCCTCCCTCAGACATTGGTGACCTTAGACTACTTTGGTTATACTGCTTAGGCCATTTGGTTTACTTGCTACCAAATACTTTTCAATTATTTGACTTTCCAATCTTTTGATTATGAGCCTACCTGATGAACATTGTTCACCACCCTCAGCTATTAAATATTGAGTTGATTAAATAAATAATATGAATAATGGTGTAATGGTGAATAGGGCGACAAATAATTGACAAATACGTTTTTCTACTCTTAATGCTGTTTTGCAACAAGACAAAAAAATGAAGACAAAATACACGGATTCTAACATTTAAATGTTAACATCAGTTATCTCCCCGTAATATCCGATTAATTAATTGAGCAGTGCATGTCGATCATAGGATCAATATAAAATAAGCTGGCATTTTGGAAAATTTTAAGAGGGGAAGTCTAAATTGCTATAAGAGGAAAGGATGGTCGGATTGATTCCCATTGGTTAATTGGGTTCGTGTTGCTCAGTTTTTAGGGGTACGGTAATGGTGTTCAACGCCACATTCAACAATATTTCAGCTATTTTGTGGCGGTCAATTTTATTGGTGGAGGAAACCGGAGTACCCGAAGAAAACCACCGACCTGCCGTAGGTCACTGACAATCTTTATCACATAATGTTGTATCGAGTACATCTCGCCTGATTGTGATTCGAAATCATAATGTTAGAAGTAATAGGTACTGATTCCATAGTTAGTTGTACATCCAATTACCATACGACCACGACCACGACCACGACGGCCCCTGCCTAGTTTTGACTTTTCTGTGTAGTGTACTGCTGATAATTACTTATCTGTTTTTCTCTTTCTATTATTGTCTGACACGTCTTCATTTTCACCAATCTTAATTCAAGCAGGTGTAAGCATATTCAGTATTAATCCATTAATGAAGATATAAGGCTGATAATTAGAGAGAGAGAGAGAGAAAAAAATTGCTTCACAGCTAATTTGGATAATAATTGTTGATAGTAGGATCTAAATTGAAATACCATTTAAGTCTTGAAATGACATTTATAATAATAAGTAGAATGAATAATAAAAATGAAGACCCTTGTAGGTGTATCCTTGCTGTGCTTGTCAAAACTTCAGTCAAGACGATATGACAGACATAATATGCATTTTCTATGAATTGTCCATTCTTGATTGCTCCTTCGGTATTATCTGGCCAGTTTCTCTGGATTATCTGGCCAGTTTTCTGGATTGTGCATTTTTGATTGCCCCTTCGGTATTATCTGGCTAGTTTCTCTGGATTATCTGGCCAGTTTCTCTAGATTGTGCATTTTTGATCGTCCTTCGATATTCTCTAAAGTTTATATTCATGTTTTTGTTAGAATAAACCCTTGCCATTATATTAGACGTGTGTTTATTCTAATATTCTGTGCCAGAAATACTCTATTTTCACTATTACTCACTTTTTACAATTCAATTCTCATCGAGTGTAAATCTCTCACAAGTTATGAAGCAACTGGAATTTACTTCAATTGTAAGTGGTTTCGTGAAAAATCCGCTGCAATATTTTACAACCTTTTTATTCATCGGGGAGCAATCCTTCAAATGGTCTTGCCATGGGAGACCACTCTAACGGAAGAATATACGTCGTCTATTGGAAAACACTCTAAATAGATACGGACACGTCGTTCATCCGGTTTGGAAAAGTTAATCTTCAATCAGTTAATAAGATAGTAAATGTAATGTATTAGGGGATAGCGCTATTGTGCTTAACGCCACTTTCAGCAATATTTCAGCTATATCGTGGAGGTAATTTTTATTGGTGGACGAAATCTGAGTACTCGGAGAAAATCACCAACACTTTATCACATAATGCTGTATCGAATACACGTCACCATGACTGGATTCAAACTCCCAACTTTAGTAGTGATATGCACTGGTGGTACAACTACCATACCTTCACAACCACGACGGCCCCTGACATGTAATGGATGTGGCAAACATATGCAAGGATGGATTACGTAATTCACATACATTTAAATATGATATTAAAAAAGCCATTATTGGTCAAATATATGATTATTTAGATCTATGTTTATCATGCTATGAATATATAGCTTTTTTTTTTAACAAACACAAAGATCATTGATCATAGTACAACAATACTTCACGCGCAGGGTGTATAAATGTAGGCCTAGAGAAAAATCTTTAAAATTGTAAATAAAACCAACTTTTAGAATAAACGAGAAGGGTTTGTTAAATATTCAGTATAATATTTGTTTGCCTTTGTGTGAGGTGAACATCTAAATTATCAAGACTCCAGGTGTTGTTTTTATTCGGGAAAAGTCTACAGGAATCCCACAAAGTTGACAATTCTTAATGTTCATCTCATAATTATTGTCTCCTTGAAAATGTGAAGTCAGACTTTATTATAGACAAAAGGTAATAAAAACAACATCAGTACAAAGCAAAAGGTAAAAGAAAAGCTTGGCAAAAAATGAATTTTCATAATGGCTTTGAGTGAGAGCAGGCGGAAAACAAATGCTTAGAAACCCTATCGCATATGATACGTGTCATGATGAATACAATAGTTGCAACAAAACAATGTTTGCCTTTTTGAAAGATAAACATCCAACTTGTCAATACTCAGAGGCTTGGCTAAGTTGAGGTCATCACTTCGAAAATTCTACGGTCGCCACCATGACTTGGTTGACCGCTATGGAATATCTGTGTCACAAATGACCACGGGTATGTACCTATGGTAGTAAACACTTCCCGGTCTTCTTTCCTCATGCATCACTTATCACCGGGTTTGTAACTAGATTAAAACGACGGGTGCTACTAATGAAGCAGGAACTGCATACCCTTCCGGAGCACCTGAGTTCACCCCCGGTTTTTAGTGGTGTTCGTGTTGCTCAATCTTTAGTTTTATGTGTATGTTTTTTTGATCGTTGTTTGTCCTTTTGTCCTTTTCCTTTTGGCAGTTGTATTGTCTGTTCTTCTTCAATATACGTATTCTGATTTCCCCTTTGGTATCTTCAAACTCTACATGCGCGGTGACAATTATTAATGTTCATCTCACGCTAATACTATCAATGTTAATTGTCTACTCTAAGATGTCAGAATTTATTACACACAAATTGTACGGCCTTGCTAATAAAATAACAGCTGTGCAAACACGCAGGTAACAGAAAAGCATTGAACAACACGATGTTTTTAATTCTGAGTACCGTGTGGTGATGTCCGTTACGATGTCCGCATAAAAGCGGTGTTCGGTTAGTATTTACCGCCAGTTGTTTGTAGGAGAGCTGATGTCTTATGTGTTTTGTGTTTGTTTGCGTATAGTGGTGTTCAACATATATGTTGAGTTTGTCTTCTTTTAATGTCTTGTTGCCAATTTCTTTGGATTATCCATTTTTGATTGTCCCTTCGGTATTCTTTAACATTTATTTTACAATGACTTGGAGTAAGAGTAGGCGAGAAAAAAAATGCCCACAACCCCTACGGCATTGATACGTGTCATGATGTAAACAATAGTGCCAACCTTTAGTGAGATAGTGAGTGATTATTGTTAAGTACCAAATGAGCAATTGTTCAGCTATATCATTGCGAGAACAAGTTACATTTTGATAAGATGATAATGATGATGATGTTCACATTGTTTAATACCAAGTTGGATTTCTGTATTACTAGCTCACTGAAATAATAACAGTGTGCGGCTAGACATGCCACTCTACTCGGACACATTATCCTGATTCCGAACCAACCAGTTTTTGCTCTTACTCTTTAATGTCATGTTCCTAACGGAGAAGAGACAAATACCAATTGCATAGTATTTGGTTTGATTAGACAGGGACTCGAACCCACGATCTACAGCACTCGAGGCAAGCACGATAACCATTACACGATCGATGCGGTTTCTAACCTTTAGATATTGTTTTAATGTTCTACAAGGAGAGAGATAAATGAAATCATGTCATTAAGAAGCGAACATTACCGGTATTGACACACTACAAACATCACGTTACTAGATTATAAATAGCTAAATCTCTTTAAATAAATGGAACACAGATGTGTAAGCTATGCATTCAATCTGCATCTGTCTTTTTATTGTTTAATTAATAAATACGCCACATCCTATCATTCCAGTATAACAAGTAGTGTAGACATGTTAATATTTATATAGATAGACTAGAATGGTCGGGAAAAATGGTTATCTGAAAGGAATAGACAGATCAAATAAAAAAGTAGATATCAAATTTCGTGAGGAAGATGTTTTATGAAATTGAATGACCTCAATCAGGTACGTCCATGATCGAAAGATTGGAAAGCAAAATAATTGTAAAAGTCGTTGCGAGCATGAAAACCAAAGGACTTAACATTAAGTAAAAAAAGACTATGGGTACATGCGTGAGGGGGTATAATCTTAGTTTAAGTTAATTACATTAGCTTTGAAATGTAAATTTCGATAATAAATATATCTTATGAACCATGTCAGCACCGAAGACATACCAAAGTCATGAACAAGAACTGCTATATCAGGTAACTTGCATAATTTGCTTTAATGCAAAATGTAGGTCAATGCCAGAATGAAGTGTAATGCATGAATCAATAAAGGTAAATATGCATTAGACACATCCTTTTGACATTTTGTCTTCAGAAATGCGTAGGAATATTGCATGTATTGCCAGGTGTAAGTTACAGCTATTGATAATGGTAAATATTGATTCAAAAATACTTTGTTTTATGCAATTGGCGGCATTGGCTGTCCGTCATGCTTAACAAATTAAACGATTTTGTGACTTGATATGGCAAGGAAAGAGTCCGGAAACCAACGACAGGAAAAAGAAGTCATTGTCCATGATTTCAAGAACTAAATTATTTTGTCATGTTTAAATATCATTCAATATCCTACCATTGTCACTTCACACTTGTACGATATTTGTTTGCTTAAGAAAATCATTGTTTACGTCTATGATTAATTATGGAACTATTAATATTCGTCTCACACTAAGGCGATAATTGGTAATTGTCTCCTTCATAATATGAAGTCAGACTTTATCATAGACAAAAGGTATAAAAACAACATCAGTACAACACACAAAGGTAACAGAAAAGCATTGGACAAAATGAATTTTCGCAATGGCTTGGAGTAAGAGGTGGCGCAAAAGAAATGCTTACAACCCATACGGCATATGACACGTGTTACGATGAATACAATAGTAGTGTGTGAGTGAGTGATTATTGCTTAACGCCAAACGAGCAACTTTCAGCCATATCACGGAGAGAACAAGTTACATGTGTGAAAGGATGATGATGACGATGTCCGCTTTGCATGAGTCAAACACCCTGAGTTGAATTTCTATAGTACTAGGTTACTGAAACAACAGTCCGCGGTTAGACATGTCGCTCTACTCGGACATATTATTATAATTACAAGCCAACCATGTTTTGCTCTTACTCCTTATTGCTGCTTGCTTAGAGGAGAAGCAACACATGTCTTTGCTCATACTCCTTAATGCTGTGTGCTTAGCGGAGAAGAGACAAATACCAATTTCATAGTCTTTGGTTTGACTCGACAGAGACTCGAACCCACGATCTACCGCACTCGAGACGAGCACGACAACAATTACACGATCGATGTGGTTTCTAACCTTTAGATATTGTTTTAATGTTTTACAAGGAGAGATGAATGAAATCCTGTCATTAAGATACACACATTACCGGTATTGACATAGCATACTACAAACATCACGCTGGTAGATTATATATAGCTAAATACCTTCATATACATAGGACACAGATGTGTAAACTATGCATTCAATCTGTAAGTGTCTTTTTATTGTTTAATTAATAAACACGACACAACTCATTATTGAAGTATAACACGTAGTGTAGAAATGGTAGCACTTATGTATTTAGATTAGAAAGGTTGAACAAATTATTTAGTGAGGTATGGTGTTTAACGCCACTTTCAACAACATTTCAGTTATATCGTGGAGGTCAGTTTTATTGGTGGAGGAAACCGGAGTACCCGAAGAAAACCACTGACATGCTTCAAGTCACTGACAAACTTTATCATCTGAAATGAATAGGCAGATCAAATAAAAGGAAGATATCAAATATAGTACGCTTAATGCCAACATATTTGAAAGACAAATAACTTAAAAGTCGTTGGGAGCAAGAAAACCAAAGGACATAAACACGACATAAACACGACATAAACACGATAGCCAATATCGACTAAGGTTACCGATATCAGTCTCGTGGCATAACCTTAAATTACAATATTTTAATCTGTATATTTCGATAATGAACAAATATCTAATAAACTATGTAAGTGCCGAAGATAGATCAAAGTCTTGCACAATAACTTCTATATGATGTAAATGGCATAATATACATAAAAACAAAATGTAGGTCAATGCCAAATTAAAGTATAATGCATAAATCGATATTTGTTGACGTTCATTAGCTTCATCATTTGACATTTTGTCTTCAGAAATGCGTAGGAATATTGCATGTATTGCCAGGTGTAAGTTACAGTTATTGATAATGGTAAATATTGATTCAAGGACCGATACTTATAAATCATAATATTGGCTGAATTGTGTCACAATGTGCTTCAATAATTAAAACGATTTTGTGACTTGATATGGCAATCAAAGAGTCCGGAAACCAACAACAGGAAAAGAAGATATTGTCCAGGATTTCAAGAACTAAATAGTTGTATCATGTTTAAACATCATTCAATATGCTACTATTGTCACTTCTATGATATTTGTTTGTTTAAAGAAATCATTGGTTACGTCTATGATTAATTTTGGAACTATTTTAGTTCTGAACGCACACTTCCAACATATATATGTTTAACAAGCTAATGAACTTTGCATTCTTTTAACCATTAGTGCACCTGCTGAAGGTCATTTCAGAAACAAAATACACTGATAATATAACAATGCTTCAGTACAACAAATCTGTTTTTGCTTTTGTGAAAGGTAAACATCTAAATTGTCAATACTCATGGGGTTGTTTCAACTCGGAAACTCCCTCTCCCTAAAAATAACTCCCTTCGCGTTAACAATTCTTATAGTTTATCTCACATAAAGGCGATAATTGTTAATTGGCTCATTCATAATGTGAAGTCAGACTTTATCATAGACAAAAGGTATAAAAAACAATATCAGTGCAAAACAGAAAGGTAAAAGAAAAGCATTGGATAAAATGAATTTTCAAAAATGCCTTGGAATGAGAGTAGGCGCAACAGAAATGCTTACAACCAATACGTGTCGTAAGAAATACACCAGTTTTAACCATTAAATATTGTTGTAATGTTCTACAAGGAGAGATGAATGAAATCCTGTCATTAAGATACAAGCATTACTGGTATTGAAATAACACACTACAAACATCATGCTATTAGATTATAAAAAGCTAAATGCCTTCATAGGACACAGATGTGTAAACTATGCATTCAATCTGTAACTGTCTTTTTATTGTTTAATTAATAAACACGACACAACTCATTATTGAAGTATAAATAGAAATGTAGAAATAGTAACACTTATGCACTTTGATTAGAAAGATTGAACAAACTATATAGTGGGGTATGGTGTTTAACGCCACTTTCAAGAAAATTTCATTTATATCGTGGCGGTCAGTTTTATTGGTGGAGGAAACTGGAGTACCGGAAGAAAACCACTGACATGCTGCAAGTCACTGACAAACTTTATCATCTGAAAGGAATAGACAGATCAAATAAAACGAAGATATCAAAAATAGTACACTTAATGCCAACATATTTGAAAGACAAATAACTTAAATGTCGTTGAGAGCATGAAAACCAAAGGACATAAACCGGATAGCCGACATCGACTAAGGTTACCGATACAACCTTTAAAATTTGATTAAGATTGTACTATGTTCAGCATCATTTCCATGGATACGTCAAGTTTCTGTTGACAACACAATATATAATAGACGACCTTTATATAAACCCACGTACATTGCATCTCAAATCACTTTTTGATGTCTGTATGGGATTGTTTTGCCCGACATTTTGAGCCTGTATTCTGTTTTGTCTCTAATTATACTTGTTTGTTGTTGTGATCTTTCACACACTCAGCAAACTCTGGGTAATCTGAAGAGTTTATTATAGGATTATGATTATAGCTATTGATTGTAAGAATAAGTAAATAAAATGAAAAACAAAATATCACATCGTCAGAATTGTTCCAATATCAAATAGGAAAACTCTATAAACCGATGAACAGAGGTGTACTCGATACAGCACTATGTGATCAAGATTGTCAGTGACTTGCAGAATGTCAGTGATTTTCTCCGGGCACTCCGGTTTCCTCCGCCAATAAAACTGACCGCCACAATATAACTGAAATATCATTGAAAGTGGTGGTAAACATATTAACTATTCATAAACAAATGCAAAATCGAAAGGCCTAACACAGAGCTAAACGATCGCTCATTTTCAAAAATTGATACATGTATAGGTACTTCAAAAAACAGTGGCGGATTGGTAAAACTAGTGTTACTGGCCCATAACCTTACTGAAAAGATACGGTGACGTGATTTATTTTCACATATAATGTCGACCCCCACATAACCGAATGAGCATATTTAATGCTAAGAATGCTGTGTCCTATTTTTGAATTTTAAACATAATGTATTGATTTTTTGTGAAAATTTTAAAAATATTTCTTATTTATTATCTTATTGCACACACTTTTTCAATTATTAGATTTTACTAAAACAATATTGGAATTATACTTTCCACACCAAAGCTGCCAATTATTTCATTGTTACCAATAAAAATGTCAGAATCATTTTCACACACCAAGAACTTCGTTTTCATGATCATATGGTAGTTGGATTTACAACTACCTATGCAATCAGTGCCTATCACCACTAAAGCTGTGAGTTCAAATCTCGCTCATGGCGAAGTGTACTCAATACAGCATCATGTGATAAACTTTGTCAGTGACTGTCGACGGATCGGTGGCTTTCTCCGTTTACTCCGTTTCCTCCACCAATAAAACTAACCGCCACGATAAAACTGAAATAGTGTTGAAAGTGGCGTTAACCACCATAATTATAACCCTAACATAACCCAAGCTGCCTCTTATTTCATACGCAATTCAGATTTTATCAGAATTATACCTCACACAGACTATGCTATCTCTGATTTAATGAGAAAATAGATTTAACCAGAAATAATTAACCAAAATCAACCAGCCTCTTGTGTGATATGGAAATTAGATTACCAGAAACACTATCAGAATTATACCTCACAAAAATGACTGTCTTTTATTATATGGGAGGAAGCGTTTGAAGATACCAAAGGGGTAATCAAAAGGACAGACAACATAAAAGAAAAAGAACAAAAGGACAAAGAACGATCTATAAATATTACACATAAAACTAAAGACCGAGTAACATGAACCCCAAAAACCGGGAGTAAACTCAGGTGCCCCGGATTTAACCAGAAAAAACATTCATAATAATAACCTATCAACCTATCATGTCTTTTATTTTATGGAAGATTAGATATTTAACCAGATAAACAATATCCAAAATAATAAGTAACCTATCATGTGATATGCAAATTAGATGTTACCAGAAACACTATCATTGACTGACAAATAAGAATTTGCCAGATACCTGTATCAGAATTACAATCACAGAACAAGACTGTTTCTTGCAGATGCACATATTAGTTTTACCGGAAACAATTTCAGCATCATGTTTCCATAGCAACATGTATCCTGTATTTATCGAACAAAGCTCCATAGCAACATGCATTCTTAGTTATACCGGAAACAATTTTAGCATTATATTTACCATAGCAACATATATCCTGTATTTATCGAACAAAGCTCCATAGCAACATATATCCTTAGTTATACCGGAAACAATTTTAGCATTATATTTACCATAGCAACAAGTATCCTGTATTTATCGAACAAAGCAAGCTTCAAATTACAGATCAGAGTGTATATTTCACAGTACATAGTTACCTGTTATAAAAGTACGACATACCCTTTGATATGTATAACATATTGCAGGTCCTATAGTCTTTATAGTAATGGTTGGTACACATTTTATTTGTAATAAGATAATGGGTGTTAATAGACGAATTAGACTATTGCACTTGCGAATGATAATTCATGGCTTTTTATCGCATTTCAAGAGCAGAAGTATGAAAACTATTTGCACTGAACAACAGTTCTATTCGTGTACTCCAATAACACAGAAAAATAAATATCTTTACATCAGGGAAATATATGAAATGTACGGTTTTCAGTCTTAAAAAATGTAATTATATCTAAAATTAAGGTTCTTTATAACAACGCTGCTCACACAGTTGTATATGAGGGTTGTCATTTTAATCGCAGGTGGAAAACATTTGCATGACCGCAATATTTCACTAAGTGGGGAGGTTTTGGGTCCATAAGACTAATTTAACACCGTTACATTTTCTTATGGAAGTGCCTGTACCAAGTCGATCATGTATATGCGTGTTAATGTATCGATTGTACTTATGTTTCGTACGATTATCGATTTGATTCTGGAACTCGCTCGATAGTGTGGTATTTGCCTTTTTTCATTTTGTAGTAATTGCTTCATCTAAGACAACACCACATTGATGTCTACCATCAAATGCATCATGCAACAGGATATATGCGTTTCTGCTAAATTACCATTTAAATAAAAAGTGTATCCTATTGTCGTTAACTACTACTTGTGTTCCTTGTCTTATTAAAAGAGCTATGTTTTAAACCATGAATCATTAAAAAGTTAAATATAATAATGAGACAACAAAAAGTTAAATATAATAATGAGACAACAAAAAGTTAAATATAATAATGAGACAACAAAAAGTTAAATATAATAATGAGACAACAAAAAGTTAAATATAATAATGAGACAACAAAAAGTTAAATAGAATAATGAGACAACAAAAAGTTAAATAGAATAATGAGACAACAAAAAGTTAAATAGAATAATGAGACAACTAAAAGTTAAATAGAATAATGAGACAACAAAAAGTTAAATATAATAATGAGACAACAAAAAGTTAAATAGAATAACGAGACAACAAAATGTTAAATAGAATAATGAGACAACAAAAAGTTAAATATAATAATGAGACAACAAAAAGTTAAATAGAATAATGAGACAACAAAATGTTAAATATAATAATGAGACAACAAAAAGTTAAATAGAATAATGAGACAACAAAATGTTAAATATAATAATGAGACAACAAAAAGGAAGCAACTTGTTTATTTACTATCAAGCAAATTATAAGCTGCATGGCTCACAGATGCATTTTATCTTAATTACGACTGAATCTGCTCTGAATAATGACCTTGATGAAAGAAACATAGCTTCATAAGACAGTTCGGAAGATTCTCAGATTGCACTTAAAAGCCTTAGAAGGTTACCCACAAGAAATAGCTTAAAATGTGTCTTAATATCTTCTAGCATTTGATAGTTTGACAGGAACAGTTTGCTTAACACATGCATTTAATTTTAATTGCTAGCAATTCTGTCATATTTTATCTACTAAGCAATGGTTTTGTAGAAAAAATATCAATAATAAAAAGAAGAGAAAAGAAAATAAAAAGAAAAACCCACTTGAGACAAACCTTGCATTAAATAGATTGTACCCCTCAGACTATTCTATCTATTTAAAGCTAAATATGTTTTAGCTTCTGGAAACAAACTGGATGTATTATGGAACAGTCCGCTAGGTGATGCACACTTTAGGTATGATATAGACATATGACATCCAATAACAATTAGATGCTGATGGATTTATATATTGTAGTTACAAAAACATAATACAAATGTATATTCATAAAAAGTGCTATGCAAAGTACATGTTTATCTCGTGGTTACAAGAACTCAAATATGCTTTAAACAATAATTTGTAAAACCATCTCGTCATTATCGTAAACATTTACTTGGTAGCACAAAATAAATTACTGTATAATACATGTTAGTTGATGAAAATGACTTGAGGTTGTCTCTTGCATTGTCACCTGAGCCATGGAAAACAATTCAAAACCAATCACAACAACAAATATTGACTTTTATAATATGAAGTCGAATGACAATGAATCTTTTCCGTTTTACATAATTTTTTTTCTTTCCTCTTTCACTGAGAGAACCTTTACTGGACTTGAATTTATAAGTAACACGACGGGTGTCTTATTAGAAGCAGGATTTGCTTGCCCTTCTCGAGTACCTGGCTTAAACCCCGGTATTTTATGGTGTCCGTGTTACTGATCTGTTTAGTTTCTGTATTGTGTTGTGTTTTCTTTGGTTTTGTCTGTCTTCGTCCTGTGTCTTGTGTGCCTATGTGTGTCTCTGGATTGTCCATTGTTGATTGACCCTGCGGTTTTCTCTAACGTTTATATAATAACAATATGATCATCTTTATTAGGCAAATAATCAATCCATCCTTTGTATATTGTATGTTTGGCCATCATGGCCGTGATCGTATGGTAGTTGGATTTATAACTACCTATTGCAATCAGTGCCTATCACCACTGATGTTGTGAGTTCGAATCCCGATCAGAGAGAAGTGCACAACAATATGTGATAAAGTTTTTCAATGACTTGCGACAGGTTGGTGGTTTTCTCCGGAGTTCTCGTTGCCTCCACCAATAAAACTGACCGCCACGATATGGCTGAAATATTGTAGACAGTGTCGTTAAGCACCATAAAACCAACCAACCAACAATTATTAAGCATATAATCAAGCCATCCTTTGCATATTGCATGTTGTATATATTGTAATTAGTAATGTTATATTGAAACAAAATGACATTAAATTTTACTGAATAAATGACAGAAACACAAAAGATTTTATTAAAATTTCCCGAAAAATTACGTCATTGAACATTAAATTTGAAACATAAGAAAAACATAGAATAAAAAGGTTGTCATATATTTTACGTAAAGTCTTAGTTATATATGCACAGAAACATGACATTTGCATAAAGCAACAAGATACATAGTAATCAGTATTTGTTTTTGATGTCGCTAAGATAATGACTTTATTTAAACAATTGTATTGGCTATCATGCTGTCACCTGACATTCCGTAAAATTTGATATTGTTTGATTAAAACTCGTATTGACTCGCTTTCACTTTCACTCTCCATTGCATTATGCATGACGTCATAATGAAGTGATTAATATCATATTGACTTGGTTTCACTTTCACTTTTCATTTTAATGTAATAAAACAATTACAGTCTTTTGTATCGGTGAATACGAGTCTTTATTAATTAACTTTTATTTATTAGCTTTTATATGATCAAATCTGTCAATACAATATACAAATTTTCATTGGGCCAATACGGCAAAAACCAGTCCAATACGGAAAATATCCGTATTGGCCCGATTCCAGTCAGTTCAATAACAGCTAAATCGGAATCCGCTAGATGTTTCTACAATCGCAAGGAAAAGTCCCGAGAGATATTGGACTGGTTAATTAATAAAGGTATCATTACGTGATGTTTTCCATATTGGCCTAGATATAGGTCCTCGGTGTAATGTATTGGCCTTCGGCTGTGCGTAAGGCCAATACAGCAGGCCTCGGACCTATAACTAGGCAAATATGAAAAGCCTCACGTAATAATACTATACTATGGACCTTAGAAATCAATATTCACCTCAGCCTAAAGGCTTCGATGAATATCGATTTTAAGGTCCATAAAAACTCGTATTGACCTCAACAAAATACTATAATTGTATAATGTTTGATGGAAGCTGATAGTAAATCATTATAATTATGCAACTCTCAAATATATTATTACATACGCAGATGTTCTGTAGAACTAGTATTGCCTTACTTCTAGATAAATATTAATGTACACATTAAAGTCACCTTGAAGTTAATCATAGACATAGATATACAATTTAGCGTTAATTAACGGTTATGTTTCTTGATCAAGGACTATTCAATTTGAGTTGTCTATGGATTGTTTTTATATAATGCCTAGTAGGCAATTTGTCAATATGTATCATGGTGAGAACAAGTTTTGACTTGTTGAGAAGATGCTGATGTCTGTTTTGTACTAGACCAAGAATCCGAGTTCGATCTTTTTCGATCCACGTTCCCTACGTCATATGTAACCTTAGTCAATTTTGGCAATGATGTTTAAGCCCTTTGGTTTTATTGTTCCCAACATTTTTAATTATTTCCAGTCCTTCGATTTTGAGCGTACCTCATGAAGGTTATTCCAGAAACGAGTCATGCGCACTAAATTTGATATCTACGTTTTTATTACTAAACAACAGGACAACATTAAGATATATCGTTCCAATCGTAAAATTAATAAAAAAATATATTTCCTTATTATTGTTCCTATTCAATTTTAACGCCATCATCTCCCACATATTATTCTGCTACCTTGGGAAAACAATGTGTGTTATTTGGATAAACACGTAATTAAGCAACCAGACCCTAACACAAAAAATATGATATCCTCTCCGCATTTATAGTAAAGCCGAATTTTCCACCGTCAAATTCCGAATTGACTCCGAAAGATATCAATTAATTAATAAATTAATTAATACTGTTACTCATATTCAAATGAATTACATAAAAGGATTCTCTGATGAGCCTCTGAAAATATTCTAAAGCATGATAATATAAATGGCCGCG
The DNA here is from genome assembly GCA_963383655.1 of Bathymodiolus septemdierum. NCBI lineage: Eukaryota > Metazoa > Mollusca > Bivalvia > Mytilida > Modiolidae > Bathymodiolus > Bathymodiolus septemdierum. Next base: position 70,612,335 of record OY726524.1, read on the forward strand.
AAATATTGTTGATCAACTTGGTACATGAACATCGTACAATAACATGACTTCATATCACCATTTTCAGAGCAAAATGGAAACATTTAACTTCAGGCTTTTTGCATAAATATCTCAGTTTTAGATCTGTATAGATATCTCAGAAAAACTGGTTATTAATGTAGCGTTTTTTTATTAGAAGAGTTTGAAGATACCAAAGGAGTAATCAAAATCCGTATATCGAAGAAGAACAGACAACACAATGGCCAAAAGAAAAAGTACAAAAAGACAAACAACGATCTACAAAACATACATATAAAACTAAAGATCGAGTAACACAAACCCCACTAATTCAATCATTAGACATGCCGGAGTTCAATAATTCAAAATGGGGGTTCATTCAAAGTAGAACCATTTCTTACAAAAATTTCATTAAAATATTGTGATATGGACTCTAACCCGTGGTGAGGTATACTCTTGTATGATAGGGATTGTCAGTGAGATACGGGATGTCTGTAGTTGTCTCCGGGTATTCTTGATTTATTCACTTACTCATAATAATTAATCTCAAATTTGATCGCTGTCATTTTTTAAACATTTTTTAATAAGAATCACATGTACTTTTGAGGAACATTTTTGTTTCTTTTACAATACGATTTATCATCAATATCTAAACAACCGCATCGGTGGTGTAATAGTCAACATACTCGTCTCGACTACGGTAGATCGTGGGTTCTAGTCCCGATCGAATCAAACTAAAGACTATATAAAATTGGTATTTGTTGTTTTTGTGCTAGGCACACAACATTAAGGAAAAAGAGCAAAGACTGTTTGGCTCGGAATAATGATAACGTGTCCTCGTGAGGTGACATGTCTATATAATAAAACAAAAATGATTGATTGTTTGTTTTATTCAAATTTCAAGCTTCTTTGAATACATCGCTACGGCTTTACTTTTTACATTTTATAATAAGGTTTAATGTATACAGAATGATATCAAGCAAACAAAAGAAAAAAAAAGAAAAGAAAAAAACCACAGACAACAAAAAACAGAGTCAAAACGGACCCCCACCTATCAATCGGGGGTGAACCTAGTTTCTAGGGAAGGGTAAGTAAAATCTGTTACTGATAAGACACCCACCTTGTTACTCATCTATTATCAGCTTCTTAACGACTCTTGTCTGTTATAAATGAAAGAAAACATTTAAATGAAATGAAAAAAAAGTCCCTTGCTATTTGTGAAATAGATATTTCGTAAAGGTCAAGCACTGAGTGATGATGACAGTAGAATTTTTGGGGATGACTTCAACATAAGAGCATCGTATCATTGGTAGCGTGTTGTACCCAATTTACACCTCCGTTGATGGACTATTAACTTATTACATTTTGAATGAGTGAGTGAGTGATTATTGCTTTACGCAAACTCAGCAAACTTTCACATATATCATGGCGAAAACAAGCTAATTTCAATGAAATAGTTTTATATTACATATCATTATTGGGGTGGGGGGGAGGGGGGGGACATGGCCGTGATCGTATGGTAGTTGGATTTACAACTACCTATGCAATCAGTGCCTATCACCACTGATGTTGTAAGTTCGAATTTTGATCAGGGCGAGGTGTACAACATTATGTGATAACGTTTGTCAGTGACTTGCGACAGATCGGTGGATTTCTCCGTGTCTTCCGGTGTCCTACACCAATAAAAGTGATCGCCACGATATATCTGAAAGTGGCGTTGAACACCATCAAACAAGCAAACAAACATTATTTTCGTCACTTCACGACACAACGAATTCAGACCCATCAAAATGGCCGTTTTTAATTTTCCCCAAAAAGACAGCACATTGTGATATATTTGCTTAGCTTTGTATAGAGAGAAAACTGTTTATGTTAATATATACACAGAATCTTGAAATAAATACAATGAAAAAAAATATTATCAAAACACTGGCGTTGTTGATGAGAAACATATTTATCGAATATGTATTCGATGATGTCTTAACACTTATTAGCGGGCTATTGTCATTCTGGGAATACGCTGTACATTGTCTGACGTAATTTTGGCAGGTTTATGAGGGCTTATGAAAAGGAAAATTCCCGAACATCAAATAAATATACCTATAAAAGTGTATTTTTGTCTCATTACATCATTCTTTTCACAAATTACTTTCTATAAATACAAGGAAAACAAAGACACAACTGACAGTTATATACTTGAAATTATGTGTTTCTAATATTATTGTTTTATGTTGTATTCAGTTCATCTCTAGTACGTTGGTACTCTGTTTATCTTAAGATTGGCATTTTATAGAATTATATCATAGCTAGGACAACCAGGCCATTTTATCTTTTTATTAAAGTACATGTAGGAAGCCATGGAATTGAGCTATCATGTACTTATGCCTTAGGGGTATCGATTTTGTTTCTTTCTACGTTTATTCTATTAGATTTTGGAATGTACCGAGAGTGCGGTATTTTTTGTTTTCCGCTTCATTATCTAAGACAGAATATTACAGCGAATTACAGTTGTACCTTTTATCTGATTCATACCCGAAACGCGTCGTGCGCACTAAATTAGATATCTACGTTTTTATTACAAGACATTTGATATTATTTTCTTGCAAAAACCTACGGTCAGGTGCTACATTATGTAATTTTAAAGGCTGTGGCTAATAATAGCAAAATGTTTTAAAAACTTAAACAAGTCACGGAATATAGTTTTTCTTAAATCATTCAATTGTGTGATTTTGAATACTAATAAAAGGGGTCAAACAAACTTCAGAATTATTATGTCATTGACCTAATAAAGCTTTTTTCTGGTACCTGATTCATGTAGAGCGATAGTAAGAAACGGTTACAATATAAGCACTGACGTCACATATGACGTCAATGAAAATGATAAGAACGAGGCTTGTGTCATCTAAAGGCTCACTTTTATTCCTGATTCTGAAGCTCTTACAAATAAATTATATATTTTCCGACGGTGCAAATATATTGTATATAAAACATTTGACATCACAATAAATGACTTATTCTATTTCATGTAGATCCCCCTAATTTTACCGGTTGGAGTAAATTCACTTAATTTGATTTATAGCTCCGTTTGATTGTGCAAGAATAGGTAAATATTTATAGTAGCTCGCTCATATATAGTATATATGGGAAAAATCATGACTATATGTTTGTTATGTACATAAATCAATTAAATCAAATCAAATACATGACATTTATCAAGTCAGTTTATATAATACAAGAACCCATTAAAATAGCTATGTCGCCAAGAGTATCATCCTCCCAGTAGTCAATGCTTCGACCCTGATGTGTTTTATTAAATATAATATTATGATTAAGATTTACAGTTTATCTGAAACAAGCGTCGTTCTAATCGCTTTCAAAGACGTCAGCGCATATACTGTTACTGTTTATTTCTGTCGCTCTACATAAATCAGGTACCAGTAGTCAATACTTCGACACTGATGTGTTTTATTAGATATAACATATATGTTTGAAATTTACATTTCTCTCTAATGTAATTTATTATGCCGTCATCCTACTAGATTAACACTAGTAGAACAGGAACTGCTTACCCCTCCGGAGCACCTGAGTTCACTCCCGGTTTTTCGTGGGGTTCGTGTTACTCGATCTTTAGTTTTATGTGTATGTTTTGTAAATAGTTGTTTGCCCTTTTGTACTTTTTTCTTTTGGCCATTATGTTGTCTGTTCTCCTTCGACATACGGATTTTGATAACCCCATTGGTATCTTCAAGCTCTTCTTCCATATGCATGTGTAACCATAGCCGTTTTCGTCGCTATGCTATTGGACCCTTGGTTGACGTACTGCCAAATACTTAAGTTGTTTATCTTTCCAATACTTTGGTAATGAGCGTTGTGAGATGTCATAACACTTGTATCGTATAGATGTATGACAAAAGCAGATATGCACACAGTGAGTCAAGTAGCTAAGAAGGTGGTGATATGGACGGACTGGTTGGGCCTGAGTCATGACAAGTGGAGCGATATGTCTTAATGGTGGCCTGTTGTTTTAGCAAGCAAGCATGGACTATGAAAATCAGTGACAGTGACTTGCGACAGGTCGGTGGATTTCTCCGGGTACTCTGGTTTCCTCCACCAATAAACTAACCGCCACAATAAAACTGAAATATTGTTGAAAGAGGTGATAAACACCATAACCCATATCTACCCACTTAAAAAATCCAGGGCGGTTTCTTGTTCTACTGCAAAACAGACATTAACATCTTATCAACAAGTCAAAACTTGTTCTCACCATGATACATATTGACAAATTGCCTACCAGGCACTATGACAAAAACAATCCATAGACAACTCAAATTGAATAGTCCTTGGTCAAGAAACATAACCGTTAATTGACGCTAAACTTTATCTACGTCTATAATTCATATCAGAGTGACTTTAATTTGTACTTTAGCATTTATCTAGAAGTAAGGCAATACTAGTTATACAGAACATCTGCGCATGTAATAATATATTTTAGTCTTACATAATTGTAATGATTTACTATCAGGTTCCATCAAACATGACTATCTATCATAGTAACATCAAAAACATATATTGATCACTAACTCTAATATGTATGTTTTTGCTTTATACAAATTTCAGGTTTCTGTCATATATTCAATTTTAAAAATAAAATAGTTATTTTTGAAAATTAATTTTGAAAATAAAATTCAATTACACTTCTTTGAATACATCGTTAATGTTTGACGTCGAATATATGAGAACTTTTTTATGTAATGATTTTTATTTTATTTTCAGGGTGAATGTACAATGACGTAAGTCTACGAAAAATTTAAAATTTGAATAGTAATAAAGGACCAAGTCCTTTTAACGATAGGCTATCCGATTTTTCCTCCTTTCTATATCTGTTCATCGGAAGTTTAAAAAAATAGATCAATTGATATTTAAAAACGCAAAAGAAATATATTTTAATGAAAAATTCCCAATTCTTTAATTATTTACTCTATGCAAAATCGAAATAATCTTGAAAAAAAATTCTAATAAAAATATCTCTTTCTACAAAACTCTCGACGGAAGAGCGGCGTAGGTAAAATGAACGCAACAGCCATAACAAATCGGCTACAAAATTCATTCAAAATAAAAGATGATAACGTGTACGGATCATCGTATTATTGAAATTTTAGGACTTCGTCCTTCAAACAAGTTACCTGTCTCATATTAAAAATGAAAACGTTTTTTTTTCTTCTAGTTACTAAGTACAATTCTTAGTCTTCACATTTGTGTAATTTCAAGAAAAAAAAATGTAATATATACCATAGTATACAAGAAGAGTTTGAAGAAGCAAAAAGGTCAAGAGAAGCCGTAAATGGAAGAAAAATAGACAACACAATGGTCAAAAGAAAAAAGACAAAAGGACAAACAATGATGATGGATTAATCAGTGCATAATAAATATGATTTTATTGAATTGCTATAATATGCCTATAATACCAACTATTATAATAAACACTAGATGTGTATTGGATCTTACTACAGTCAAACCTTCTTTACAGGACACCTGCACATAAGAATTTACTGTCTTTACAGGATACCTGCACATAAGAATTTACTGTCTTTACAGGGTAGTTTTCTTCATGTAATGAATAATATGTATGACAAGCAACTGATCATACAGGGTATATTTTCATGTTCCCTTCATTATCCTTACATACAGGGTTGACTGCATTTTCCTTAGGCGAATTATTAACGACATACTTTATCGAGTCATATCAAAGAACATGTCACCAATGAACGATACATCAATGCTTTCAACTGTACATAGCGGCTTCTGAAAAGAATAGACAATAAACACATCAGTCGGAAAGTATCCCCACGATTTGACCGCTACAGCTATTGATTCTAAAATCACGCTGTCAGGGGGCGACAACCGTAGAAAATTTCCACTAGGTGCCGCTTTGCAAGTCCCACAAAATTGTTCATTCGCGCTGTTGTAGGATAAACGTGAAATAAAGTTTTAAATAGACAAATATGTGACAGAAACGTGATTTCTATAAAATATTTATATATTTTATGCAATGACTGGCTATATCAGAGAAGTGACCGAGGTTTATATTAGTCAAAAACGTGATTTGAATCGTGCATTCTAGAATGTGTAAAAACACGAGGTTCGATTTGTTTACATTTTTCGGCCAATGAAAAAGCTGACACAAATCTATATTAAGACATGAAATTGATGATACAGGAGTGAAATAGCATCATCAACCAATAGAAAATGCTCTCTCAACTGGAAATTCCGTCACCCTGAACGGAAATCATTCCTGAAAGATAATTCGACGAGGCATGTTTTTTGAAATTTTCGACTTGTCTTAGTGTAAAATATGCCCATTTTGGTGAACATTTCTCCCTCAAATCACCCATGGAGTGTGTATATGTCTGCGTTTTATTATATTTATTAATATCTTTATATTTTAACCGAAGGTTTACAAGAAAACTGCATTGTTTACATCAGATTACGACCGCTCCTCTTTTCCCCCGTCTCGTCAATACACTTTGCTTAGATTCCTTTCCCGTTTTCTGTCAGTTAATCTTGTACATCTAATGGGGCGATTATTTCAAAGGCAATTAGTTGATCAAATATATTTAGGAATGCTGACTTCTAAGTTTTATCTGATTTTATTCTGCAAATGAATTATGTGTAACAGGTATACAATGAATGTGACTCTGGAAACAAAAACCAGCCAGTGTGTGTGTCTTTCAATGACCTCATTGTGAGCTGATGATGACACTCGCACCCACGACTCACACAATGAATAGCCAACGCATACCACACGTGAAATCTCAATGCAACAGAGTTATCTTTAGAAAGATATTCATTGATCTTAGAAAGCTCAACATTTGGAATGATGGGGTGGTGTTTGATCGGTCGTGATAACCCCTTCTTCAGATTATATTTCATTTTTGAAATGGGCATAGCTTTGAAAGTTTCAAAGTCATTGTCCTTTACGATATCTACTAGATGACCAATATCTTTCATATGTCTATTAAGTGCGGAACGGACGCTTCTCATATAATTTTTGTGATATTCAGGAGCTTGATCAAGTTAATTTTTTGGGCTCTATTTTCAACATTTTTCGGCTGTGCTTCAGCGTAAAACTTTCGGAAGTTTTCATTTAGTACAGAATTGGATACTGTTTGAAAATCTAAGACTTCATTGATTCTTTCTTTGCACCATTCTGAAACCCTCCACCCCCCGGAATTATAGCTTTATTTGAAGAAAATGTTTGGTTGTACAACTTGTACTAAATTGCAGTGGGCTTTAGTACCGTGTTGAAGACTACTGGGCGTTCTCTACATACATGATGTTTTGTATTTTGCTGTTTTGTTGAATCGTTGTCTGATTGACATTTATTCGACATCTCAGTATTTTCCATTTCTTTTGGAATTATTGATTATGGTTATTATTACATGTACAGGTAATAATAACTTTTTTCTGTCGTTATGCAGGATGTAAATTTTAAATTGTATATTCATGTATCCTCGAATATTGTATTTTTGACCTATCAATCAGTTATTGTGACGTCACAAACAACCTGTAGATTCAATTAATAAATTAGGTGGAAAACGCATTATTGATTGATTGATTGATTGGTGTTTACCACCAACTTTAACAATATTTCAGCTATATCGTGGCGAGAATATTGAGACGTTACTTGTGTGAGAACCAGAAAACAGACTTTATATAAAACTATAAATCTTTGTACAAATATTGATTGATTGATTGGTGCTTAACGCCAACATTAGTAATATTAGTAACATTGTTTTAATTATAGTAAATATCAATAAAGATGAAAATAAAGAATTATTTTGCGGAGGTAAAAATTAAAAAGTTAAAAACGATCACAAATAATTTTAAAGAGAGAATTGATTTGAAATGAGTGACTTATTTTCTTCTCTATTGATATTTACAATAATTAAAACAATTTTAAGTACATTTTTTTTTTTACTGTTTCTAAATTTTATAAAAATCTTGTAAAATGGGCGTTGACAGAGATGGAGTGTAGCGTAACAGGAACGACAACTCTGGATAAAGAATGGAAATTATCAAGTTGTAAGCCTTTTGACAATGTCGCCTCCCAATGCCGTTTACCCAATCAGAACGTCAGAAAAACAATTATGTAAATAAGATTGGAATTATTATGTACTTGATTCATTAAATCAAATCGAATACATGACGATGTTTATGAAAATAGTATCAAATAAATCAGAGCTGTATGACATACTATCAAATAAGTCTATATAATACAAGAATCCATTAAAATAGCTATGTCGCCACGAGTATCATCCTTCCAGTAGTCAATGCTTCGGCACTGACGCGTACGATTAAATTTAATATTATGATTTAGATTTACAGCTTAGGTGAAACAAGCGTCGTTCTAATCGCTTTCAATGACGTCAGCGCATATACTGTTACCGTTTATTTCTGTCGCTCTACATAAATCAGGTACCATAAATGCTTTATTAGGTCCATGATTAAATAACACTGAAATTTATTATATCCCCATTATTAGTACTCAAGATCCCACAATTGCAAGATAATGTAATTCATTATGCGGTCAACCTCCTTCTGGCATATGTGACCTTAGCTGCTTTCGGCTAAGCTTGTTTTACGTGCTTCCAAAGACTTAAATTGTTTGACTTTCCAATATTTTGGCAATGACCTTCATCAGATGTTATAACACTTGTATATTATAAATAAATGACGAAACAGGTTTAGAAACAGTGAGTCAGGTAGCTGAGACGTTGGCGATATGGATGGACTGATTGTGGACTATGAAAATCCAACTCTGTTTATTGGTCTAGTACAAAGCGGATAATGAAAACGTAGATATCAAATTTAGTGCGCACGACACGTTTCTGGAATAACCTTAATCAGGTACGCTCAAAATTGAAATATTGGAAAGCCAAATAACTTAAAGGTTTGGGAGCAATACAATCAAAGGGCATAAATAGGACATGCAACCAAAATCGGCTAAGGTCACCTATGACATCATCATCTTGCCAACACGTCAGGACGTGTTCTCACCATGACTCAACTGCCCACTTAAAATGTTAAAAAGCAATCCCTAACCCATTCAAATTGAATAGTCCTTGGTAAGTTTGCAATTGACAATTACCATCTCTGGAGAGCAGACAGAAATTCACGTGGAGGTGGATTGCTGGTATATATAAGGTCGGACTTAGCGTGTGATAGAAAGAGCAACCTTGAATGCGGGAAAATCGAGTCTATATTTACCAAAATAAACTAAAAAAATAGAAAATGGTTAATTTGCGGTCTATACAGACCTCCTTCATTATCTGATCATCTATTTATGGAAGATTTTAATAAAACATTTGACAAAATTTCAGTAAAGTATGACAATGTAATTTTAATTGGTGATTTAAATAAGGGTAATACCAAAATTACCGAACTCCGAACAATCTAACAAAGGGAAAGTCAAAACTCATAAGTATATAAACAGACAAAATCAGTCAACAACCGGAAAACTGTGAAAACCATAATGACCCTGACTTGGTACAGGCATTTCTAAAGAAATGGTGGGTTGAATCAGATGTTAAAGCGCCAAACCTCCCCTATCATTACGCTCAAAGTTTCCGGCTGTCACTATAACAGTATTTACAACAATACTTGAACAAAACAGGTAAAACAGTTGTCAAATCAGCGTCAAATGTCAAAAACACTTTTACGTAACACATTGATAAAAAAAATATTTTTGACATTTTTGTTGAAACCTTATCTCCTAAATTATAATGTTTTAGATGAAGATAAAGGTACACCTTTAACAACTATGTGTGCTATTTTTGACTACACAAACTTAGTAAAAACAGCTACATGTCATAAAAGAAATGCAATCCCAACACTGATAGATGTAATTCTTACAAATAAACCTAGTTATTGCCACAACATTACAAACTTCAATTTTGGTCTCAGTGATGTTCATAATTTAATTTAATTTCAACTGAAAGGTTATGTACCTAAGTTAAAAAAAGATTTTAATCATTAATTTTTTTAAAATGATCTAGTCTGTGAATTGTGAAAACCAAATTGCAGATGATGATGTAAAGAGGGCATACTCAAAGTTTGAAACATCTTTTAGAGAAATAATTGATAAACATATACCAATAAATAAGAGGAAGCCAGTATCATATCCTGTACCTTATATAAATCAAAATCTAAGAAACGCGATCTATAAGAAAAGGATGTACCATAATACATTTCTTAAACATAAAACTGATAAAAATTGGGAAACATACAGAAAACAAAGGAACCTTGCAACAAAATTGAAAAAAAAACTTCCATAAAAACATTCTTTTTTGAAAGGACAGCAGGTGGTCCAAATTCATCCACTTTCCATCCAACCATTAAGCGCTTCTTATCAAATAAAGGTATGAAATCAAATAACAGCATCATTTTATGTGAAAATGATAAGATTGTAAATGATCCAAAGGAGGTGACTGAAATATTTAACAACTTTTTTTGTGAATGTAGCCAAATATGTAGGAGATAAGAACATCAAAATAGATAAAACCCATCCTAGTATAAATAAAATTGAAACATACAGAACAAATAAAGATAAGTTATTCTTTAAACCAATAAATGAAGATTTTGTCACTAAACAAATAAACAAATTAAATATTAAAAAAGCTACAGGATATGATGGTATTTCTCCTAAAATCATTACATTTGCACAACCAGTAATAACAAATCCCATTGAAGTTTTGATTAATAAATCAATTGACCAATCGGTCTTTCCTGAAAAATTAAAAGCTGCCCAGGTATCCCCCCTTTTTAAAAAGAATAATAGTCTTGATAAAAGTTATTACTGTCCTATCAGTGTCTTGCCAACGATTTCAAAATTTTATGAAAGAGCTATATTTGACCAGCTAATGGAATTTTTAAATAATCATTTCAATCCTCTGCTTTCAGCATTTAGATCAGGTTTTGGCTGTCAGATGGCCTTACTTAGAATAATAGAAGATTGGAAGAAAGCTTTGGATGATAATGAATTTATTGCAGCAATTCTAATGGATCTATCAAAAGCATTTGACTGTCTCCCACACAATTTATTAATGTTAAAATTGGAAGCTTATGGTCTCTCAGAAAATTCTTTAAAACTGTTAAGAAGTTATTTAGAAAACAGAAGACAACGCATTAAAATTGGTAATAACTACAGTGAATGGGATACATTAATCAAAGGGGTTCCGCAGTTCTATTTAATGTTTTTATAAATGACATTTTTCACTTTGTTCAAGATAGTACTATTTATAATTATGCAGATGACAATACCCTTTCTTATTCTGATACTAATATAAATACAGTAGTTAAAACTCTAGAAAATGATAGCATAAACTTAATAGACTGGTTTTTCAAAAACTTAATGAAAGCAAATCCGGATAAATTTCAGTCTGTTGCCATTGGTCCTAAAACAAATAGACACAATCTATCTTTTGATTTAAAAGGAAAAAAATTACATGTGAAGAAAATGTTAAACTTTTAGACATAACCGTTGTTTCCCATCTAAATTTTAATGAACATATATCAGAAAGTTGTAAAAAAGCATCCCAATAACTAAATATCCTTAAACGAATAGGTAAATATTTAAACAGATTAGGACGCCTTACCATTTACTACTCCTTTATTCTTTCAAACTTTAATTACTGTCCGGTAACATGGCACTTTTGAAGCGAAAAAAATACTAAAAAAATTGTAAAAATCCAGGAAAGAGCTCTCCGTTTGTTCAAGTATTGCTATAAATACTGTTATAGTGACAGCCGGAAACTTTGAGCCGTAATGAAAGGGGGAGGTTTGGCGCTTTAAAATTTGATTCAACCCACCATTTCTTTAGAAATACCTGTACCAAGTCAGGGTCATTACGGTTTTCACAGTTTTCCGGTTGTTGACTGATTTTGTCTGTTTATATAATTATGAGTTTTGACTTTCCCTTTGTAAGATTGCTAGGAGTTCGGTAATTTTGTTATTACCCTTATTTCATTGATGAAGACTATGAAAATACTTATGAAAATTTACTAAGAAAATCTAAATTACTATCTTTAAAAATTCGAAGATTAAGAACTATTGCAGTTGAAACATTCAAAATTATCCATAAACAAAGTCCAAGCTATCTTCATGATTTGATTTCAATTAAAGATCAAAAATATAATTTTAGGCATCAAGATAAAGCAGTTTTACCCAGAGTACGCACAACATGGTATGGTTTAAAATTGTTTTCGGTATAATGCTGCACAAATCTGGAATGAGCTGCCGAATCACTTCAGACAAGAAACATCATTAGAACATTTTAAAAATATAATTCACACATGGAACGGCAGCTCATGCCAGTGCAGTGCATACAGATGAGCTTTAAATTTTTATTTCTAAATTTTCATGCTTTTAAATATTTTTATTATTTTATTATTTTTTATTGTTGCTTAAATGCATGAGCCTCTTATTTTTAGCTTGCTTTTGTTCAGTTGATATCTGCTTCTGTAACTTGTGCCTATATTGAATTGCATAAATTGATGTATGTTTTGATTTAATATGTTTGTATGCATGATTGTATGTGTTGTTATATACGATTTTAGAAGCTCATTAGAGCTTGTGTTATATGTATGATTTATATCGACTCTAAATAAAGCTTTGAATTGAATTGAATTCAAGAAACACAACCGTTAATTGACGCTACATTTGATATCTACGTCTATGATTAATATCAGGATGACTTTAATATGTACTTTAACATTTATCTAGAAGTAAGACAATACTTGTTCTACAGAACATCTTCGTATGTAATAATATATTTTAGAGTTACATAATTGTAATGATTTACTATCAGGTTCCATCAAACATGACTATCTATCGTAGTAACATCAAAAACATAATTATATTGATCACTAACGCTAATATGTATGTTTTTGCTTTATACAAATTTCAGGTTTCTGTCATATATTCACTTTAACAAATAAAATAGTTATTTTTGAAAATTAATTTTGAAAATAAAATTCTTTTACGACACTTCTTTGAATACAATGACGTAAGTCTCCGAGAAATTTTAAATTTAATTAATAATAAAAATGAAAACGTTTTTTTCCTTCTAGTTATTAAGTACAATTCTTAGTCTTCACATTTGTGTAACTTCAAAAAATGCAATATATATACAATAGTATACAAGAAGAGTTTGAAGAAACAAAAAGGTCAACAGAAGCCGTATATCGAAGAAAGATAGGCAACACAATGGTCAAAAGAAAAAAGAACACAAGGACAAACAATGATGATGGATTAATCAGTGCATAATAAATATGATTTTATGGATTTACTATAATATGCCCATAATACCAACTACTATAATAAACACTAGATGTGTATTGGATCTTACTACAGTCAAACCTTCCTTGCAGGATACCTGCACATAAGAATTTACTGTCTTTACAGGGTAGTTTTCTTCATCTAATGAATAATGTATATGACAAGCAACTGATCATACAGGATAAATTTTCATGTTCCCTTCATTATCCTTTACATACAGGGTTGACTGCATTTTCCTTAGGCGAATCACTAACGACATTCTTTATCGAGTCATATCAAAATACATGCGACCAATGAACGATACATCAATGCTTTCAACTGTATATAGCGGCTTCTGAAAAGAATAGACAATAAACACATCAGTCGGAAAGCAAATCCACGATTTAAGCGTTACAGCTAATGATTCTAAGATCACGCTGTACAAATCCCGGTTGGTGCCTCTTTACAAGTCCCGCAACCAAATTGTCCATTCGCACTGTTGTAGGATAAACGTGAAATAAAGTATTAAATAGACAAAAATGTGACAGAAACGTGATTTCTATAACATATTTATATATTTTTTGCAATGACTGGCTATATCAGACAAGCGACCGAGGTTTATATTAGTCAAAAACGTGTTTCGAATCGTGCATTCTAGAATGTGTAAAAACGCGAGGTTCGGTTTGTTTACATTTTTCGGCCAATGAAAAAGCTGACACAAATCTATATTAAGACATGAAATTGATGATACAGGAGTGAAATAGCATCATCAACCAATAGAAAATGTTCTCTCAACTGGAAATTCCGTCACCCTGAACGGAAATCATTCCTGGAAGAAAATTCGACGAGGCATGTTTTTTGAAATTTTCGACTTGTTTTAGTGTAAAATTGCCCATTTTGGTGAACATTTCTCCCTCAAAGCACTCATGGAGTGTGTATATGTATGCCTTATATTAGATTTATTAATATCTTTATATTTTAACTGAAAGATTACAAGAAAACTGCATTGTTTACATCAGATTACGACCGCCCCTTCCCCCCGTCTCTTCAATACACTTTGTTAAGACTTCTTTCCCGTTTTCTGTCAGTTAATCCTGTACATATCTAATGTGGCGATTATTTCAAAGGCAATTAGGTTATCAAATATATTTAGGAATACTGACTTCTAAGTTTTATCTGATTTTATTCTGCAAATGAATTATGTGTAACAGGTATACAATGAATGTGACTCTGAAAACAAAAACCAGCCAGTGTTTGTGTTTTTCAATGACCTCATTGTAAACTGATGATGAAACTCGCACCCACGACTCACAAAATGAATAGCCAACGCATACCACACGTGCAATCTCAATGCAACAGGGTTATCTTTAGAAAGATATTCATTGGTCTTAGAAAGCTCAACATTTGGAATGATGGGGTGGTGTTTGGTGGGTCGTGATAACCCCTTCTTCAGATTATATTTCATTTTTGAACTGAGCATAGCTTTGGAAGTTTTAAAGTCATTGTCCTTTACGATATCTACTAGATGACCAATATCTTTCCTATGTCTATTAAGTGCGGAACGGACGTTTCTCATATAATTTTTGTGGTATTCAGCAGCTTGATCATAGTTCATTTTTTTGGCTCTATTTTCAACATTTTTCGGCTGTGCGTCAGCGTAAAACTTTCGTAAGTTTTAATTTAGTACAGAATTGGAAATCTAAGACTTCATTGAATCTTTCTTGGCACCATGCTGAAACCCTCCCCCTCCGGAATAATAGCTTTATTTGAAGAAAATGTTTGGTTGTACAACTTGTACTAAATTGCAGTGGGCGTTAGTACCGTGTTGAAGACTACTGGGCGTTCTCTACATACATGATGTTTTGTATTTTGCTGTTTTGTTGGATCGTTGTTTCATGAACATTTATTTGACATCTCAGTATTTTCCATTTCTTTTGGAATTATTGATTATGGTTATTATTACATGTACAGGTAATACTAACTTTTTTCTGTCGTTATGCAGGATGTAAATTTTAAATTCTATATTCATGTATCCTCGAATATTGTATTTTTGACCTATCAATCAATTATTGTGACGTCACAAACAACCTGTATATTGAATTAATAAATTAGGTGGAAAACGCATTATTGATTGATTGATTGATTGATTGGTGTTTACCGCCAACTTTAGCAATATTTCAGCTATATCGTGGCGAGAATAGTTATTGATATTGAGACGTTACTTGTGTGGGAAACAGAACATAGACTTTATATAAAAACTATAAATCTTTGTACAAATATTGATTAATTGATTGGTGTTTAACGCCAACCTTAGCAATATTTCAGCTATATCGTTACGAGAAAAGTTATTGGTATCAAGACATTACTCGTGCGGGAAACATTTTTGTATACATGTGTATTTTATTGTTATGTTGTAACTCAATAAACTCGTACAAATTCATTATTTTGCAGGGAAAAACTGGAAGAAAAACCAAATATTATACTAGATGGATGTAGGGAGAACAAGCAGAGATATTTTTTCAAGCCTGTCCAGGAAATGGTCATGTTTTGATTAGTGTAAATTGAATGTCAAAGCTGATTATTCACTGGGTAGGGTCTGGAAATCTTTTTCAACTTTGATTAGGCATCGACACGTACCATTGAATACGCCAACCCCTATTTGGTGTTTTTCTTGGTTGATGCACTGTACTGGTTCTGCTCAATTTCCAGGAGCTGTTGATCATCCAGAGCTTTGAAACGACTTGTACTTTTGGATATAACACCTGCTTGTACATGTAACTGTGATTGTGGTTGATCATGTTGTGCATCAACTAGTTCAGAAGGCTGAGAAGCAGCTTAGTTGCCCTCAACACTGACCTCAGGGCATTCAGACTCCTGATTTATGCTGTTCACTGCTTCAATTAACATTTCATCAAATTCAGGGATATCATTCTGTAGTACCTCAAGTAATTCAAGGACTTCTGAGACTTCTGAAGTGTCCATGCCTTCAGGCATTTGAAGTTCAAATGTGACGCCATGAGGTTCAATGAGGTTCCATGGCATGGATCGCAGCCTCAAGATTGGAATCAACATCAAGTTCTTCCGAGTTCATACTTTGCAGACGATATTTTTGTAAATATTATCGGCAAGTGAGTGCATATTTTTTGGATATTATATTTCTTAAACAAAGGTAAGCCAATTTTAATTTTATTTCCTTCATTGTTGTGAGAGTAGATAATAATGTTTTTTTTTTATTATTTCAAAACACGAAACGTGAAATACCGAGACATAGCGTCGGCCATATTGTTTTGATTAGCAACGAAAGTAGTTCCAAAACTTTTTGACAATGTCGCCTCCCAATGTCGTTTACCCAATCAGAACGTCAGAAAGACAATTATATAAATAAGAATGGAATTATTATGTACATGATTCATTAAATCAAATCGAATACATGACGATGTTTATGAAAATAGAATCAAATAAATTAGAGCCGTATGACATAATATCAAATAAGTTTATATAATACAAAAATCCATTAAAACAGTTATGTCGGCAAGAGTATCATCCTTCCAGTAGTCAATACTTCGGCATTGACGTGTACTGACAAGCGTCGCTTTAATCGCTTTCAATGACGTCAGCGCATATACTGTTACCGTTTATTTCTGTCGCTCTACATAAATCAGGTACCAGAAATGCTTTATGAGGTCCATGACTAAATAACACTGAAATTTATTAGATCCCCATTATTGGAACTCAAGATCACACAATTGCAAGATAATGTGATTCATTATGCTGTCAACCTCCTTCTGGCATATGTGACCTTAGCCGCTTCCAGCTAAGCTTGTTTTACGGCTAAGCTTGTTTTACGTGTTTCCAAAGACTTAAATTGTTTGGCTTTCCAATATTTTGGCAATGACCTTCATCAGATGTTATAGCACTTGTATATTATAAATAAATGACGAAAACAGGTTTAGAAACAGTGAGTCAGGTAGCTAAGAAGTTGGTGATATGGATGGACTGATTGTGGATTAAAAAAATCCAACTCTGTTTATTGGTCTAGTACAAAGCAGATAATAAAAACGTAGATATCAAACTTAGTGCGCACGACATGTTTCTGGAATAACCTTAATCAGGTACGCTCAAAATTGAAATATTGGAAAGCCGAATAATTTAAAGATTTGGAGCAATAAAACCAAAGGGCATAAACAAGACATGCAGCCAAAATCGGTTAAGGTCACCTATGACATTACCATCTTATCAACAAGTCAGGACGTATTCTCACCATGACTCAACTGCCCACTTAAAATGTTAAAAAAAACAATCCTTAACCCATTCAAATTGAATAGTCCTTGATCAAGAAACACAATCATTAATTGGCGCTAAATTTGATATCTACGTTTATGATTAATATCAGGGTGACATTATTATGTATTTTAACATTTATCTAGAAGTAAGGCAATACTTGTTCTACAGACCATCTGCGTATGTAATAATATATTTTAGTCTTACATAATTGTAATGATTTACTATCAGGTTCCATCAAACATGACTATCTATCTAGTAACATCAAAAACATAATTATATTGATCACTAACGCTAATATGTATGTTTTTGCTCTATGCAAATTTCAGGTTTCTGTCATATATTCAATTTTAAAAATAAAATAGCTATATTTGAAAATTAATTTTGAAAATAAAATTCAATTACACTTCCTTGAATACATCGTTAATGTTTGACGTAGAATATATGAAAACTTTGCTATGTAATGATCTTTATCTTATTTTCAGTCCTTATAACTGTAGGCTGTCCGATTTTCCTCCTTTCTATATTGATAGTCAAATATCTGTTCACCGGAAGTTTAAAAAATAGATCAATTGATATTTAGAAACGCAAAAGAAATATATTTCAATGAAAAATTCCTAATTCTTTAATTATTTACTCTATGCAAAATCGAAATAAACTTGAAATGAAATTCTGATAAAAAAATCTCTTTCTACGAAACTCTCGACGGAAGAGCGGCGTAGGTAAAATGAACGGAAAAACCATATGTTAAAGAGAGATAACTCCAGCCAAATAATTAAAAACAAACTTTAAAAAGTACTTGAAAAAAAATAATACATTCCCTTCTCACGCCTCCCTCTTAAAACCATAGGACTTCGTCCTTCAATCAGGTTGTGTCTGTCTCATATTAATAAAGGACGAAATCCTTTTAACGGTAGGCTGTCCGATTTTTCCTCTTTTCTATATTGATAGCCAAATATCTGTTCACCGGAAGTTTAAATTCAATTATTTACTCTATGCAAAATCGAAATAAACTTGAAATAAAATTTTAATAAAAAAATCTCTTTCTACGAAACTCTCGACGGAAGAGCGGCGTAGGTAAAATGAACGGAACAGCCATAGCAAATCGGCTACAAAATTCATTCAAAATAAAAGATGATAACGTGTACGGATCATCGTATTATTGAAATTTTAGGACTTCGTCCTTCAAACAGGTTGTCTGTCTCATATTAAAAATGAAAACGTTTTTTTCCTTCTAGTTATTAAGTACAATTCTTAGTCTTCACATTTGTGTAATTTCAAGAAAAAAAAAATAATAATAAAAAAATGCAATATATACAATAGTATACAAGAAAACTTTGAAGAAACACAAAGGTCAACAGAAGCCGTAAATGGAAGAAAGATAGACAACGCAATTGTCAAAAGAAAAAGGACAAAATGACAAACAATGATGATGGATTAATCAGTACATAATACATATGATTTGATGGATTTACTATAATATGCCTATAATACCAACTATTATAATAAACACTAGATGTGTATTGGATCTTACTACAGTCAAACCTTCTTTACAGGACACCTGCACATAAGAATTTACTGTCTTTACAGGACACCTGTACATAAGAATTTACTGTCTTTACAGGGTAGTTTTCTTCATCTAATGAATAATGTGTATGACAAGCAACTGATCATACAGGGTATATTTTCATGTTCCCTTCATTATCCTTTACATACAGGGTTGACTGCATTTTCCTTAGGCGAATCACTAACGACATTCTTTATCGAGTCATATCAAAGTACATGCGACCAATGAACGATACATCAATGCTTTCAACTGTATATAGCGGCTTCTGAAAAGAATAGACAATAAACACATCTTGTGAATATAATGCTACGATATAACCCGATATCAAATGTTGTTAAATATTGATTAGTGAATAAATCGTTAGATGACATTATAATAACAACACAGATCAAACAAATATCATTTTCTACATTTATCTTCTTATAGGTTTCAAATTACACATTCGTGCCAAAAGGACATGCGATGTGAAAACCATTATACACATCTTTTTTTCCGTTATGCATGTCTACTACATTATTAACAGTTTTCTGATTTGTTGAAAAAGGAACCGCATAGGTTGTAAATTTGCTAGTGTGCTCTCCTAAAGTTCGGTAGATCGTGAGTTCCAACTCCGGTTCGGGTCAAACCAAAGACTATAAACTTGATATTGGTTGCTTCTCCGCTAAGCAATCAGTAATAAGGAGTGAGAACAAAGACAAAGTTGGCTCGGAATCAGGATACATTTTTGGATTTGGCTATTCTCTTTAGCCCCTTTGATTTACTTGCTTCCAAAGTCTTTTAAATTATTTGGTATCCAGTATTTTGACTAGAAGAATATCTGATAAGTGTTATTCCAGAAATGCATACTTTTTAAGAATATTTCTACGTTTTCCTTAAAAGGATAAAAGTTAAAATTAAATCGAAAATTATCGTTCATGGCGCCTTGATACTTGATACAATATTGTACGATGTTGCATTTATTTGACAACCTATGATTGGATACAATCATTCCTAAAAATAACGATAGAAGGCAGAGCCATATATGGAAATCTAGAGAATAAGATTAATACGCTTTACTGGCCAGTGGAAAATTCCATTCCTAAAAATAACGAGTAATAATAGAGTAACAAATGTTGTTCCTTTAAATACTCGCGTAGTAAAGTTGCCGCCGCAATATTTTGCTTAATGGTTTTTTGTGCATTCATTTTAAGTCTCTTTTGTTCGATTTCCTCATCTGTAGTTGAAACAAATCTCCTCTTTTTCTCCGTTGTGATACGCAAGTCCGTTACACACCGATAAACGTGCAACTACGAAACGATGCAGACGGAAAATTACAGAAGGTCAGTGGGCGGTGCTTAATTTTGTCTAGTGACCATTACGTTTTTAGCCTTAGAACTTCCAAGAAAGTCCGTCAAGCATAGTTCGTGGAAAAAACTTAGTTACTGTTTCAAGTTATAGATCAGCAACATCGTACAAAAATGTTCTAAGCTCCCGTGACCGACTATGATTATTTAGACGGTCAGTAAATTGTTGAAGGGTGAGCGCTAGCGTAATAATCATAATCGGTCACTAGAGAGCTGAGAACTTATATTATGTGATAAATCGTGTCAGTGATTTGCGACAGGTAATCAAAACTGACCGCCACGATATAACTGAAACATTGTTGAAAGTGGCGTTAAACACCATAACCTTAGCCACAACTCCGCAAATTATCAGTATAATATTTTTAACATTAATTGAGTAACAATGATTCACCTGAATCAATCCATACAATTTAAAATATACCTCATTGACACAAACAAGAGGTTTGGTCCTTTTATCAAATATTTATTTTATTCTGTCAAATATAAAAATGTACCTTATTTTCTTGATGAAATTTGCATAGTGTAGTTTACAAGTCTGTTCAGTAATGCGCATTGTGGATGGAATATTTTTATGACTTTTTATAATGAAAAATGTATTTTGTATAAATTTGGACAAGTCTAAAAAGTTCGTGTTGAGCAATAATCATAATAATAGTTATTTAGTTGTAAGTTTGTATTTAATAAAACCATTGTTTGCCAACTGAAACAGCTATGTCCAAGAATGAGTTAATATTGAAAGAGACTAACAATAAAGTGTTGTTATACGGCTTCATAATATAAGAAACAATCTTTTCAATAGATACATCCTGTAATTTGATTATTATAAGTGTTTTATAATGGCGACCACCTTGGCTTCATATTCGTCTAGACAAAGAAAATTGAGAAATGGATCGCGTTCGATGAACTCTAGAAAAGCGCTGAATACAATAATGATATCTTATACACCTAAAAAATCTGATAAAACCATCACAAGTTTGCACCTGTTCTGCGTAAGGCTCTGGATTTAGATTTCCAATGTCATATGCCCTTGTCCATTTTTTCTGCGAGAGGTAGTTGCTCGTTTTGTTGATATCGGTGAAATTGCTTATTATCACTATTTATACTTTCTTTTCATTAAAAAAACACAAAGAGCTCTCTCTGGAAATCTGCAATCAATAGATTATAAAGGTCATAAGATATACTATAGCGAAGAATGTCATCTTAAAATTCACTAGATATGCTGAAACAAATTGTTGAAGATTGTTTGTAAAGGAAGGCCGACGATACAAAAAAAAACGTGATGAAAAATGGGAAATAAATATTGGAAAGCAAACACGTGGTAAAAAAAAAAGAAAAACAGAAAGACAAATACCTCATAATTAAAACACAAAGCTGTGAACCTAAGTGCTCCAGAATGATAGGCATTTCTTGCCTAAGGCGGATTGCTAACAACGTTTTCATCAGAATAATGACCAAAGTCAAATGATTGAATATCATACTGGGATGAAAACGGAAAGAATAAGGATACAACAGTACAAACGGACCCGTATTCATCTATGAGACAGACACTGCATAACAATTAATTAATTCATTATAGCGACTGCAAAACTTCCGAAGTGAAGACATAATCAATTCCTATGTAAAAGTCAAACTGCGAGATGAAAGGACCGAGTTAACATCTTGTATGTTCTCTAGACACTCCTTGTATGAGATTCGCCTAATAAGTATATACGAATAATTCGATTAAAAGGGTGGGTGCACAAATTAGTTCCCACTGGAGTGCCAATTGTCTGTTGCAAAGCATATCTACACAGCACAACACATATGTTGTCGATCAAATGTCCAGTTTTTTAAAAACAGAATGTGTTTTTTTCACAAAGTAAAATAGGTTTCATCCTAATCAGGATTCGTACATCTACGTTGTTTATTTCTTGGTTACAAAAACATTTGTAACCTAAGTAGATTTTTGTTATCCTTTTTGAGCCTGTTTGGCGTTACTGCTCCCAAAATACGTTTTATAGATCGTTGTTTGTTCTTTTGACCTTTTTCTTTTGGACATTGTGTTGTCTGTCCTTCTTCAATTTACGAATTCAGATGACCCTTTTGGTATCTTCAAACTCTTCTTAAAATATTTGGCTTTTCAATCATGTTGCTTCCAGCGGTGGCATGATGAATGTTATCACAGAAACGCCCACTACGCACTAATTTAGATATCTACGATTTTATTATTAAAGAAATAAATATGAAGAAATCACTTTAACCTTGAATTGAGCTCAATGTAAGAGATTGTAGTATGAAAGAGAGAGAAATCACGTTGTATTCTGTTTCAAAAATAGGGATTCCTAGATTTAATGAACTCCAATATAATTTGCTTCATTGTATGATGATCCACTTATGATTAAGACTATTGCTGTAATAGATAGTGTCACGATATTTCTGAAAGACAGATTTAATTGCTGATAAAATAAATGTTAAAATGATGGAAAAAGGTTTCCTGCAACATTTGGGTGACTGCTGCTTGCATAAACAGTGGCGTTCAATATAGAATAACGTCAATCGATTTTATTCACATATTAAGCTTAAAAAAACTTACAGTATCTTATCTGCCCGTTTTTTTCTTTGACAAGTAATTTCTGATGAAATGTTCGTGACACAGTAATACAGTCCGTACAGTTACAAAAACAGAGAACGGATTTACGCAGGAATCAGTGGCGATCAAAATACAACATATCTAGTACTTTTAAGTTTGAAATGTGTATGCTTATACTAAATAGGTGGAATGATGCAACTGTTCACGAAATGAAATCGAATATTGATTTTCAGACGACTATTGATGTAAACAACAACAATTGTGGTTGAGCACTGGTTTTATCGGCCTTGTACGGTGGCAATTCTTTCCGTACTTGCTAACGGCTATTCCTTTCTCCATATAGAAAATATTAAGGTCTGAGACATGCAGACGACGCAAAATTCATCCTTCCAACATTTTCGCTGCTGTCTATTCGCTTTCAAATATTTCATCTGTAAGCGTACCCGATGAAGGTTATTCTAGAAACACGTCATGCGTACGAAATTTGATATCTACAATTTCAACACGTGGAGTCGGCAAAATATACATATGGGATGGAAAAATTTAACATGCATTCTATATTTAAAAAGGCAAAACCAGAAACTCGGACCTGTTGTGTTGTAATATCCAAAGAACATGTACCGATGTGAACAATATATTTGATTTGATTTGATTTATTGTGCTTAGCGCCACTTTCAGCAATATTTCAGCTATATCATGGTGAGCAGTTTTAGTGGTGGAAGAAGCCAGAGTACCCGAAGAGAACCACCTACCATGGACAAGCAACTGGTAAACTTTATCACTTGCGGATGCGAGTCGAGTGCATCCTTTTTGTAATTTACAAAGCTTGGCGCGAACCCACGCCGTATTGGTGATAGGCTTGTATAAGTTGTTAGGTAATCCAACTACCTAACTCATTGAGCCACCCGGGCCCTTGAAAAATAGAAACTCCTTGGTAACAAAAATGTATTGAATTTATATGCGGGTATGATGAAGGGCAAACAGTAGAGAGAACCCTTTAATTATTTCTGGTATACGTGATAATATTCAGATTAGTGAGTGATTGTTGCTTAGAGCAAAATGTGCAATTTTGTTTTAGCTATCAAGATATATTTTGATGAGATGATGATGATAATGATGATGTCCGCTTTGTACTAGACCAACGCGCTTAATTGAATTTTCATAGTGCTAGCTCACCGATACAACATACCGCAGGTAGACATTTTGCTCCACTCGGACACATAATCCTGATTCCGAGCCAACCAGTCTTTGCTCTTTCTTCTTAATGCTGCGTGCGTAGTGGAGAAGCAGCAAATACTAATTTTGCAGTCTTTGGTTTGACCCGACCGGATCTACTGCACTCCGGGCGAACACGTTAGCCATTACACCACAGATGCGAATGGAAATATTTAGTGTTTTTGAACGATATTAGATATATTATTTTTCATTTGCGGCAAATAAGTGAAATGTTTGAAATAACAAATTAATATTAGGAAATTTAGCATACAATGAAAACTGAAGGAGTTAGAATAATGTTTTTCTTGCGTATTAATAAATTGGCAGTCTGTAATATTCTATCTACATTACCCTTAGTAAATTACAAGAATGAATCATGTAATATACATATTAATGCGGCAGTATCCAATCAGAAATAGTTATCAGAAAAGTTGAAAGTGAATTACTGGCTAAAATTTCCATCATTTTCGTCTTTTACCACAATGCAATAAACGTATTGTCATACAATAATAAATAAAGGTAATAACAAAATTACCGAACTCCGAACAATCTTACAAAGGGAAAGTCAAAACTCATAATTATATAAACAGACAAAATCAGTCAACAACCGGAAAACTGTGAAAACCGTAATGACCCTGACTTGGTACAGGCATTTCTAAAGAAATGGTGGGTTGAATCAGATTTTAAGGCGCCAAACCTCCCGCTCTCATTACGGTTCAAAGGTTCCGGCTGTCACTGTAACAGTATTTAAATACAGGAACAAAATAGGTAAAATAGTTGTCAAAGCAGTACCATATTCGGTGACGTAAATGTCAAAAATATTTTTACATCACACATTGACAAAAAAATTCTTGACATTTTTGACTTCTTTATTTTATACATTTTCACTATATGAAAATGCATCGCTTATAATTTTTTCTGCAGAGACGGAATATATTTCGACAAGATATTGGTATCGGAATATAAAATTTTTTAAGAGATCGAATAAGGCGAATCTTTTCATAGCCCTGGTCCAGTAGCCTGTTTCTCAGATGAAGATGACGTTTCAGGAAATCAGAATAATTGCTACTGGCCCTTGCATAGCGAATCAATTGCGAGATGTAAACACCATATGCAGGAGAAGCTGGTATATTGCTGCACATGTTTGGAAAATTTATGATTTTAAAATTGAAGTCGTCCCGCTTATCATAAATTTTAGTACTGAGTTGACCACTGTCGTCAAATTCGAGGTATAAGTCCAAAAATGGTGCGGACGAAGCTGTATCGGTGGTCTCTTTAACTTCCAGCTCTGGAGGATATATCAATGGAAGAAATTCTGCAAATCTAGAATTATTGATAGATAAAACGTCATCAATATACCTGTATGTGAAAATAAAGGCTCTAGCCTCATGAATCTTCTTATCTTTTACAAGCTTTTAAAGAAACTCCGACTCATATGAGTATAAAAATAAATCGGCTAGAAGAGGGGCACAATTCGTACCCATTGGTATGCCGACGACCTGCTGAAACAGTGTCCCTCCAAAGGAGACAAATATGTTATCGATGAGGAACTCCAGCATACTGATCACTTGTTCCTCGGAGTAGCATGTTTTACCTTTATGAATTTTGTTTGAAAAATATGTGGAATTGTAGCCTAACACAACAAATTTTGAGCGATAGTTTCTATGACTGAAAGCTTTATGAATTGTTTCTTTTAAGCGGGTTTTTAATTTGTCATGCGGTAGGGTGGTATATAGAGTTGAAAAATCAAAAGTTTTGATGGAGGATACCTGAGAGAAAGATCTTGATTTCAGGTTATCCAAAAGATCTTTAGAGTTTTTCAAAATCCACATGTGATTTATGCCACTACGCGAGTAAACAGTTTCACAATATTTCTGTTGTCCCTCTTTTACTGCAGACAGAATCTTTGTCAGATGAATAGACAATTCTTTCGTCGAACAAGTTGATGATCCCGCTATGTACCTTTCTTTGTATGGTGTCTTATGGAGTTTAGGTATCCAATATAAATAGGGTAAATCCTCAGACTCTTTACCAGAGGGAATGCTTAAAGAGGTCATGAATGATCTGTGGTTAGCTAGGATTTCATCTTTGTCGAACGAAGTTGGTTTGTATGTGGTATTACTAGAGGTGTTGCTATTTATGCCTAATTCCTTGATTAGGCATTCGAAGTAATATGATTTACATACAACCACGATATTGTTGGAAGCCTTGTCCGCAGGAATGAAAACATATTTGTCATGAAGAGAGGAAAGACACTTAACAGCTTCTTGGTCTTTAAGTACAGACTTAGGTCGACTATTAACACAATTTTTGAGTTTGTGAATCCGACCTTGTACTAGAGACCTAATTGTTCTAACCCAGTCTGACAAGGACTCTAACTCGGGATCTTGGTCTATTTCTCTCTTCATCCACCTTCTGGCATAATCTTCAACAGCATCCATAATTATCTTGAAATTATGTTTCCAATTGATGTGTTGAGGTTCTCTGAATTTAGGACCATGAGAAATCACCTTTCGGAGACTCTCATGTTGAATGATATTCAGATCACCAGTGATTACATGTCCAGATGGGCTGTATTGAAAAGGAGAGTGGGAGCAGTCACAAGTCAGAGGGTTCTTAAGGTACTCTTCTATGTTAATATCTTGCAATGCTTCTTTGTAGTTGAAAATTGTACGGCCAATGCTGTTAGTGTAGCTATAGGAGACAATGGGAACAGATTGATTTTTGAAATATGGTGGAATTTCTTTTACGACCTCTTTTCTATTAAGAATGTTTCTGATGTTAATAGCATCGATTCCTTTGTTAGCAAACGGAATATGGAGGAATTTTCTGTTGTTATCATGAAGAGGTTCAGATCGAACTGGTTTAAAAAGACGAAAGGACGCCACGTCACATATAATACTAGACACTCTGTACTTAGGAGAAAAAGGATCTACGCCTCCTTTGTCAAGTCCAAAATCCCTAAGATCTTTGAGGTAGTTTACAGGTAGTGAAAATAAGATTGTACGAATATGATGAATTCCAAGAGGTTTCTGTATATTAGAAAGTAAATCATTAAAAGTATCTTGTAACGTTCTTGGTTTAGAAGACTTTTTAACATTAGGATGTTGAATTCTTTTATGACCATGGCTACGTTTGGTTCTTGGAATAGTATTAAAAAGGCTCATCACGTTGATTTCGTTGCATCTAGGACTTGACAAATTTTCCACTCCTTTGATGTTATCATTGCAACCGTAAGGCATTGCAGCGCCTAATTCTTTTTATCCAGAACAACTCTCTATCGGTGCGGTAAGGTGTACTAAGAATAGGACTGTTTGTATGATGGTAAATCTTCTCGATGATTCGAACTTTCATCGTCAAACAGCGTTCATGACCCGGTTGATTGAAATGATTATACAAAATCCTGTATTTGGGATCTTTTGCATCATATCGATGTTGGCTCATCCTACTAATAAATGATAGACTGCAGTGTTGTTAATAAATATTATCACAACAGGTTTGGTCCTGTCCAATAAAACTAGTTTAACCCTGTCACTTTTCATTGAAGCGCCTGCACCATGCCAGGAAAGTAAGCGTTCATGTATTTGTGTGTTAGGGGCATCGATGCTTTCTCCTTCGACGATTTTTCCATTGGATTTTGAAATTGTTCTGACAGTGTTCACTCACCTGTCATAGAAATTTTGACCTTTGTACATGCTGTTCCCAGAAATACTCAGTAGCACAAAAAATAACTTGTTAATTCGCCACCTGCTGATGAATAATGTCGGATACGCCTTCATCATTTATTAACACTGGGGTGAATTACCATCACATAAACCCAGTCACGATACTGTTGAAAGAAGAGTTTGAAGATACCAAAGGGGTAACCAGAATCCGTAAATCGACGGACAGACAACACAATGGCCAAAAGAAAAATAATAAACAACGATTTGAAAACATTACACAGTGCTTATGTGACGTTAAACACCAATAACTTATTTCAATCCGAGCAAGATTATAACATCATAAACTATAAACAAACAATGTATACCATAGCTTTCTAGTTTGTTTGATAATTTTTTACAAACATTTATCAATAAAGTAATACGTAATATTCATGAATAATCTATTAATATTACATACCATGACAAAATGTCATATTTATTGTTTTAAAACTAAATTATTAAATTTATCTTACAAATCTGATTAATTATGTCCTTTTAATTAATCTAAACCTTAAATTTCTATACATTGTAAAGATCATCCTGAAAGCAAAATAATGCTGAACTAGAGGCTCTTCGGAGCCTGTAATTGCTCACCTGGTTCAAATTGGCCATGTGGTTTTAGAAAATAGTATTATTTACCAACGCATGGGTGGATGATGGACAGATGACAGACGATAAGCGATGGCAACAGCTGATGGGAGTTAGTTTACACAGGTGTTTTTCCATGGAATACTATGTACGTTTTGGACCAATGGATATTGGACCCCATTGACTCCAGGACTTCATTGATACAATTTTGAATCCTCATGATCTATCAGTGTTCTACACCAAATATCATTGCACTGACATTATTTGTTCTGAAGATTTTAAATATTTAATCAATTTTACCTTATTGGGCCCCTTGTTGGCCTTTCCCCTAGCAAGCTGAAACTGTTGGATATAATTTTGAAAGGGGGCCATTATAGCAAAGTTTCATTCAAATTGGCCTAATAGTTTCTGACAAAACAGTTGATAGGTGTTTTTCCATTGAATCCTATGTAAGATTCTGGACCCATAGGTCTCGGACCCCATTGATCCTAGGACCTTCATTAATACAATTTTGAATCCTCTTGATTTATCAGTGTTCTACACCAGATAGTGTTTGATTGATTGTTCTGAAGAAGATTTTTAAATATTTAATGAATTTTACCCTGGTGGCCTTTTCCCGAGAGGCTCAAACTGTCGTAAACAAATTTGAAAGGGGACAATAATGTTGTAAATATTACATGGGAACGCAACGCGAAGGTTATCAATTGTTAACGTTATTGTAACTGTGACGTTATTATCTTGTTATTCTATATCTTGGTGTCCGATTAAATGCATGTCAAATGAATAACGTATTTCGCATCACTTATCTATACATTGATGGTGCCCGCTAATTATAATTTGACCGAACTGATAGTACAAGACACTCATAGACAAGTGCTACATGCAGGTGTTAAGTAAACTTCCACAATAATTTGGAAGCCCTCAGCTCTGCATTGTGTAAAAAGAATACTCATGAAGTGTGTAATTTGTCGTAAGGTCAGTGGAACACATTACTCAGCTCCATATCCGTCACCACTGCCAAAAGTTAGACTACAAGAATTATCACCACTTACAGCAACAGGAATAAATTTCACAGGAGCACTTTATGTGAAGGACAACAATGCCATAACAAAAGTGTATATGTTTATTTACATGTGTGTCTTCAAGAGCTGTGCACCTAGAGGTTGTATCAGACTTAACTGTGGATTCATTTTTACAAGCTTTTTCATGCTTTACTAGTAGAAAATCTACACACAAATTGATAATATCGAACAATGCATCAACAATTGTAGCAGCCTAGGGGGAATTACAAAACTTGTACCAATCAGAAAATTTGGAAGAAACACTATCAAATTGTGGTATTCAATGTAGTTTTATTCCGAAGGGAGCCCCTTGGTATGAGGGGTGGTGGGAAAGACTCATTGCACCGACTAAAATAATTTAAAAGAAAATTCTAGGATGTACATTGGTAGACAAGGAGACCCTTCAAGCCGCTGTAACTGAAATCGGAAAAATTCTGAATGATAGACCTTTAACTGACATTAATGACAGCGAATCTTTAACACCTTCACATCTTTTGTATGGCAGAATTACTTCACTCGCTTACTTGAAAATTGAAATTGAGGAATCAAACATTCCGGTATGCATGGGAACTTCAATGCTCACGAAGTGTGCACAAATACTTAATACTGTTCTTGAACATTTTTGGACTAGATGGAAATCAGAATACTTGACATCGTCAAGAGAATATCATAAAACGTCAGGAAGGAACGACCAGACAGTTCAGATTGGAGATATTGTCCAAGTGCATGATAGACGCCATGTTCAAAATGACAAGATGGCGGCAAGTTGAGCTCACCGTTTTGGGGCTAGTGAAAATTTGCCTAAATAACTGTTTTATCTATAATGTGATTCCAAAACAATCGACATGTATGATTTGTGTGATAAATTATATCATTATTACAACTTCTAGAATGAGGAATTTAATCAGAACTATATAATTGCAAAGGTTTTTCAATTAGATGTATTGTGAATGTGAGTACTGCTCACTGAATATTATTCGCATACGCAAACCGTATGCATCGTAATTGTTTACA
Organism: Bathymodiolus septemdierum; assembly: GCA_963383655.1. Taxonomy (NCBI): domain Eukaryota; kingdom Metazoa; phylum Mollusca; class Bivalvia; order Mytilida; family Modiolidae; genus Bathymodiolus; species Bathymodiolus septemdierum. The sequence goes on from OY726524.1 coordinate 70,642,991, forward strand.
TAAACTTTTATTCTTGTAAAGTAATCAATATAGGTAATCAAAGACATGGTCGTAAATCCAGAACTGCATCACCCAAGCGGGGAGAAAGTACTAATCAAAGTGAATTAAGCGACCTTAATGTCATATTAGAAAGTATCTAAAAAACTTCAATAAACTTGAATCAGCGGTAAATGTTATTCTTAAACATGAGGCTCTGCGCCACTTGATAACCAAAACCATCAAATCAGAACTATCATCTGAACTTACTCCACTTCAAAATAAGATAGATTATCTCAAGATTAAACTAGACGACCAAGAACAATACTCGCGAAGAACCAATCTCAAAATCTCTGGGATAAAAGAGCAAAGTCGTGAGGAAAATACAGACGATCTAGTTTTAGATGTCATCAACAATCTAATATTAAAACATCAAGGAGTATCAGTAATCTACTCTCACATAGGGCGCACACATAGAGTAGGACCACCACCAACTACACGTACCTCCACAAAAAATCGGCCTCGTGACATCATCATAAGATTTATAAGTTACCGTGATAGAGACCTTGTTTTCAGGAATAAGAAAAACCTTAAATCTTTTAATGAACGCCAATCACCCGACCGTAGACTTTAAGAAAATGAAGCTCTGACACAACGACGTGCATCTTTGTTCAAGAAAACCAGAGATATCTTCAGGAATAAGAAAATTAAAAACTGTTGGACACATGACGGCAAAATCCTAGTGAAATCCTTAGCTGAAAAGACTGTCCAGATAACAGATGAAAAAGATCTGGAACAATTACTGAAGATCACAGTGGTACAGAACCCGACTACGTCCTACGTCAAACACTCGTACAAAGATGCGCTTTCAAACAATGCTGTACTCAATGCGACGGCGTCTACATTTGTTTCACACGAAACTCGTGATAAATGTATTACCTCGACACCAATGCAGACTACAAACCAGAGCAAAAACATCCATTCTTAACTTTATAAATATTATTATTATTATTCAATGTTTTCAACTGTATTATACTTACTCAAATTTATTTTGCTAATAACATATTTATAATTCTCAAGTAAATTCCTTTCCGGATATTACCCATAACCGGCTGGGTGATTATCACCTTGTTTATTAGTTTTGATCAGAGTCAGTTGCACGTTTTTATCATATATTAGTAACTAATAATCGTTTGGTTGCTATTTTACCTTGAGTAAAAATGTTCCATATGATTTTCTGTGTTGACATCCTCTAGAGTTTATAAAATCCGCTGTGTTTGTCAAGTCAAGTCCAGTGTTCATTTAACAGATGTAAGTTCACTAGCTCCATGATCAATTATGTAATTTTACTAACACTGATGATGTTTCTAACATCTCTGTATCATATCATGTGTTCTGACATGAGACTCCCCTTATATATGTACATAATACTAGTCATGCATATTTACGTGCATATGTTTCCTAATGTTTTCCTTATGTTTAACTTTATTTTTAATTTTTGTGTATATTTCTTCTTGGAGCTAAATGTTGTATTCTCTTGCATATTGTCATGTACCATACTTCACCAGAGTCATGTGTGTATTTTCTCATTCCATGTTCTCATGGGGAAACTTAAGATTTTAAATGTGTCATTGTTTATTCATTTTGAAAATGGATAAAAAAAAATACTATATTATCCTTCGAATATTCTTTTTTATCAGTTGTTATTACTATTGTGTAATGATATTCACCCTAACCCAGGGCCATTGTGAAAAAAATCCAGATGCGAACTACGCAATATTTCCATAGTTAATATGCATGTCAATTCTCTTCGTAGCAAAACAGAGTTGAAAAGTACTGGGCTTGGTGTTCACGATATTATCTGTATAATAAATAAGGGTAATAACAAAATTACCGAACTCCGAACAATCTTACAAAGGGAAAGTCAAAACTCATAAGTATATAAACAGACAAAATCAGTCAACAACCGGAAAACTGTGAAAACCGTAATGACCCTGACTTGGTACAGGTATTTCTAAAGAAATGGTGGGTTGAATCAGATTTTAAAGCGTCAAACCTCCCGCTTTCATTACGGTTCAAAGGTTCCGGCTGTCACTATAACAGTATTTATAACAATACTGGAACAAACTAGGTAACATAGTTGTCAAAGCGGTACCAAACCCAGTGAAGCAAATGTCAAAAACAATTTTACGTCACACATTGATAAACAAATATTTTTGACATTTTTGTTGACTTCCTTATCTTTATACATTTTCACTATGTGAAAATGCATCGCTTATCATCGTCTCTGCAGAGACGGAATATATTTCGACAAGATCTTGGTATCGGAATATAAACTTTTTAAGAGATCGAATAGGGCGAATCTTTTGATAGCCCTGGTCCAGTAGCCTGTTTCTCAAATGAAGAAGACGTTTCAGGAAATCAGAATAATTGCTACTGGCCCTTGCATAGCGAATCAATTGCGAGATGTAAACACCATATGCAGGAGAAGTTGGTATATTGCTGCACATATTTGGAAAATTAATGATTTTAAAATTGAAGTCGTCCCGTTTATCATAATTTGTAGTACTGAGTTGACCACTGTCGTCAAATTCGAGGTATAAGTCCAAAAATGATGCGGACGAAGTTGCATATGTGGTCTCTTTAACGTCCAGCTCTGGAGGATATATCAATGGAAGAAATTCTGCAAATCTAGAATTATTGATAGATAACACGTCATCAATATACCTGTATGTGAAATTAAGGGTTCTAGCCTCATGAATCTGCTTATCTTTTACAAGCTTTTGAAGAAACTCCGACTCATATGAGTATACAAATAAATCGGCTAGAAGAGGGGCACAGTTCGTACCCATTGGTTTGCCGACGACCTGCTGAAACAATGTCCCTCCAAAGGAGACAAATATGTTATCGACGAGGAACTCCACCATACTGATCACTTGTTCCTCGGAGTAGCATGATTTATCTTTTTGAATTTTTTTTGAAAAATATATGGAATTGTAGCCTAACACAACAAATTTTGAGCCATAGTTTCTATGATTGAAAGCTTTGTGAATTGTTTCTTTTAAGCGGGTTTTTAATTTGTCATGCGGTAGGGTGGTATATAGAGTTGAAAAATCAAAAGTTTATAACTGAATATAGGTTAAACAATACTGTAAGTTCCTCTGATATTACCATTGATAATTTTATAAATCCAGAGGCATTCCGTAATGATAGGCTGACTGACAGTGGTGGTGGTATACTTATTTATATTCGTAATACGTTACTAGGCAGGCGTAGACTTGATCTAGAAGTATTCGAAGTTGAATCTGTTTGCTTAGAAATTTTTGCAGATAATATAATTTATTAGTGTGCTTATATAGACCGCCAAATGCAAGAGTGTCATCATGGGATTATATTGATAATTTATTTGATAAATGTGTTGATTCAGGTATAAGTAATTGTATTTTTCTTGGTGATATCAATGTTGACCTTATTACAATTGGCAATAACCACAAGTTTACACGTTCTTGTCAACGGTTAGGGCTAGAAAATGTGATACATGAACCTACTATGATTACTAGTTCGTCCTCCACTCTAATTGATCCTATACTGGTCAATAATTATGATATAGTTAGAGATAGCTATGTACTTCCAAACTTTTGTAGTGACCATTGTCCTTCCATTATTGAGATTCATTTTTCTGTTACTAGAGAAAAGTCTTATTTAAAGACAATATGGGATTATGATAATGCAAATTATATTGCCATTAACCAGCACTTGCAAAATACTGATTGGGATATGAAATTTAGAGATTCAGATAATGTTAATATCATAAATGAAGTTATTAACTTAGAGTTTAACTCTGCTTTGAATACTTATATTCCAAAAAAGAGTATGCGTGTTCGACCACGGGATAAACCTTGGAGAAATAGTGAAATAAAGTGTAAAATTAGGAAATGGAACCGGGTGCATGAAAAGGCAAAATTTCGAAATCTAGCAAGTGACTGGGAAAGTTTTCGCAGAATACGCAATGAGATAATTGATATGATTAGAGAAGCCAAAAAACAATATATTATAAAATTACAAAATTCACTGATTGACAAGTCTATTCCACCTGGTAAGTGGTGGCGAAATGCAAAGAGTGTCTCAAAATTTTAAAGTACTAATACTACAAATACTCCTATTAGGGTAAATGGTGATATTTTTTTTTCATCCTGTAGACAAAGCTAATTCTATTAATAACTATTTTACATCAGTATCTAACATAGATTCTGAACCTGATCTTCCTGATGTACCCCGACTTGCACCTTGTGAGCTGTCTGGTATTGTCATTAATGAACAAGAGGTATGTGATCAGTTTCAAATTTCAAATATTTCTAAGCCGGCCGGTCCTGATAACCTTCCGCCTAAATTTTTGAAAGCTGTTTTCCAGTCATTAGTTAAACCACTGACTATTTTATTTCAAAAAAGCTTAAATTTTGGTGTGGTGCCTGGTGACTGGAAACTAACCTGAATTTAGACATAGAGATTCCACTATAAACCAGTTATTGGTAATTTATGATGTCATTATGGGAAATTTAGATATTGGCAAAGATTGTAGGTTTATTTTGTGTGACATATCAAAAGCATTTGATCGTGTCTGGCATCGTGGTCTATTGTACAAACTTAGAAAATATGGAATTAAGGGTAACTTATTGACTTGGTTTGGTAGTTATCTTGCTGACCGTAAGCAGCGAGTCTGCATGAATGGATACTACTCTATTTGGAATTACATTAATGCTGGAGTTCCACAATGCTCCATACTGGGTCCTCTTTTATTTATATTATTTATTATTGATATTGTTGATGTCGTTTCCAATATGATGAAACTATTTGCTGACGATACATCCCTTTATTGTATTGTTGATGATCAGAATGAAACCGCGTAATCCTTGAATTCTGATTTGAATAGCCTTAGTACTTGCGCATCTGATTGTTGTGTTAATTTCAATGCCTCAAAAACTAAGCCTGGAAAGATAATATAAATGAAATTTATTAAAAAGCTTGCTCTCGTCTTAATATTTTGCGCATGGTGAAACATAATCTTGATAGGAACTCACTAGTAAAGCTTTAATTTAGTTTTATAAGACCTATACTAAAATACGGAAGTGTAGTTTGGGATAATTGCACAAGAGAACAGTCTGATCTTATTGAATCAGTGTAATGCGAATCAGTCAGAATTGTTACAGGTCTTCGAAAGGGTACCTCAAGGGTTAAGTTGTATGGCGAATTAGGGTGGGACTCCTTGCAAGACAGACGTAAGAAGCACAAACTTATTCTAATGTTCAAAGCTCTGCAAGGAGAGCTACACAACTATATAACAAATAATATTATTTCTTATATTAATATTGAACTTAAGGGACCAACCATTTAACTTCAAGAATTCCACATTAGATTATATAACAAAAACTCTGAATCAGTTTATTTTTTTCCTCCACCAAAATCAGAACATTTCTTTTCAGTAACATTGGGAATCAGAATATTTTTTTAGAAAAAAACCATAACCCCCCTTCAAGTTAAATGATCGTTCCCTAACTACATGGTTAGAAACCCCAGATTCTTCACCTCTACCCAATGCCGCACCAAGTCATATAAGGATAGCTTTATTCCAACTGTTCTGGATCTATGGAACAAACTAGATAATGATATTAGGAACATTCGGTCATTATCTTCATTCAAGATTAAACTTAATGAAGATGTTGATAAATATCCTAGCTTCTTCTCTATTGGTTCTCGCAGCTTAAATATTTGGCATTGCCAACTTCGAAATGAAGCAAACAGCTTAAATCACCACATGTTTCAGTCTCATCTGTCCGACAGCTTCCAGTGTGCCTGTGGGGATGCAATTGAACATATTTTTTTTAACTTTTTAATTCTCTAAGAAAGTTTCAAGATGTTTTAAATTTGGATATATTATTGAAAGGCTCACCAATCCTTACTGTAGAGGAGAATACTGAGATATTCGATGCTGTTCACCATTTCATTACTGGTAGTAGAAGATTCACATGATTCAATAAATTTTCCTTTTCTATGTATTTGGTTATATAACATTGAAAAGTCTTCCCATATATAGCTCCAAATCTTTGAATGTTTCAGCTTAATTAATAGCTGTAAATCTTTCAATTATTCAAGTCTCCCGTCCCCCCCCCCTCATTTAGGGACCGACCATTTAACTTGAAAGGGGGGGGGGGGGGGGTTATGGTTTTTTGTTTCGTTCAGAATTTTTTTTTCGGACAACACAAGAGTTAGAATATTTTTTTTCAGAATTTAACATTAGATTAAATGGCAAAAACTCTCAATCAGATTATTTTTTTTCCTCCACCAAAATCAGAATATTTTTTTCAGCAACATTGGGCATCAAAATATTAAAAAAAAACAACAACATAACTCCTCCCCCCCCTTCAAGTTAAATAGTCGTTCCCTTACCCAATTTGTACTTGTCTATCTCAATCACAATCACTATTTTGCTTAGATATTTCCCCCCTTATTTACTTATTTGTCTCTTCTTCCTCCATCTCTCCCAAATTCCCTTTATTCAATCATAAATATATATACTGAAAAAGAGTTAATTCATATTGATATGGTGGACCTCACGTAATTAGTGATTTTGATTTCATAATTTCAGTTTGCATGTTGTATATAATGTGTGTTAAATGTAAGTTCAGTCTATCCATCATGCTATGCCAATTCATCATCATTACTATTATAAATGATAATAGCTTAAATATAAAGCCATAATTTAGCTATTCCAAATTACATCATACCTATTAACAAGGGAAAAAGGAAGAAAAAGGGGGAAAAAAAAGAAAAAAGCACTTTTTTGAATGATTCTGCTATTAATATACATATTATATCATACCTATTAACAAGAAAAGAAAAGAAAGGGAAAAATCTTTTTTGTTTTGTTTGTATGATTCTGCTATTAATATACATGTGCTTATGCTTGGTAATTAAGATTAATTGCATGTATACATGATGGTAGACTGATCTATGTCTTATGTAAATTGTTTTCTAATTGTTCCCTCTTGTTGTTGGAGAGGACTTGGAGAGGATTTGCCTGTTATCCAATCCTATTGATTTATCAATAAAATATTTGAAATGAAATGTTCAAAATGGAAATTAGCCATTATTACAGAGTTGATCAATGGAAACGATGGACTAGTGCGAGCCGCGAAAATAAGGATGAATGGAATAGAGACTACTAGACCTATTGTAAAGCTATATCCATTAGAAGTGACTATGAACACTTTTTCACAAGAAAAAAGTGTTAGTGATGAACAATCATCAAATAATAGACCCAAATGTACAGCTAATATTAAAGCTCGTCAAAATATTAGAGACTGGTTAAATATTTCTTGAGATGTGAAATGGACAATTAATTGTGATTTTGAGATACTAATTTTGGTTCGTTTCATTTCATAGACTTTAAAGTTTTCAGTAACTTGTGATATTACTTTTCGCGCCTCCCAGAATAATGTTGTAAATATTACGCGGGAACACAACGCGGAGGTGATCAATTGTTAACGTTATTGTAACTGTGACGTTATTATTTTGTTATTCTACATCTTGGTGTCCAAATAAATGTATGTCAAATGAATAACGTATTTCGCATCACTTTTCACACCATCCAAGGACCATTCTGGCAAAGTTTGATTCAAATTGGCCTCATAGATTTTGAGAAAACAGTCCATAGGGTTTTTTCCATGGATTGAATCCTATGCAAGACTTTGGATCCATAGGTCTTGGACCTTCATTGATACAATTTTGAATCCTCGTGATTTAACACCAATATCATTGCACTGACATTACTGGTTCTGAACAAGATTTGTAAATATTTTAATTAATTTTATCCTATTGGGCCCCTTGTTGACCTTTCACCTTGGAAGCTAAAACCCTCTAGATACAATTTTGAAAGAGGAGCACCCAAGGACCATCCCAACCAAATTTGATTCATATTGGTGAAGTGGTACTGGAGAAGAAGATTAAAATGTGAATTGTTTACAGACGACAGAAGCCAAGAGATGGTAAAAACTCACAAGGACCTTTGGCACAGGTGAGCTAACAAGCCTATGTAGCAGGGATAGTTGAAAGGGTGCAACTCTTTATATAATTTAAGCCTTTGATTAAGACCTATGACCTTCAAATTTCTATTTTTAGACTCATCTGTTTATTAAAGTATGAACCGTTTAATTAGAAAACGGAAAAATATAAATATCTTTTTAAACTGTTCAAGATAAGTAAAAACTTCAAATTAGAGTTTTATTCAGAATTTTGATACCATATCAAAATTATTTAATTGCTATTTGAATGTTTGACCACTGATGCTGCACACATAATAAAACCTGAATCTGATGCAAATTTTACAGGTAAATTTTTATAGGAATCCATAAAGGAAGAAGATTTTTCTTCATGTATTGTGCACCTGGACAAAATTTTTAAGACTCGACTGTCAACTTCTGGGGATGACAAAATTAATAAAAAAAAAAAGGAACATGTATTCATGAGCACCTAGATGTTTACCTGGAGGAACTTAATTAAAATTCTCGAAGATTTTGAACATAAAAATATTAATTTTCTACATGTATGGAGCCTTCACGATGAATACTACAGCAAAAAGTATTGCACTTCTTAAATAGTAGTCTGAATCTGAACAACTTAATGGTTGACCATTAATTTCTATGGCTTATCGTTTTCAAATTCGCTTATCAATTTTTCCGTTTTCTAATTAAATGGTTCATACTTTAGTTTACAAATCTTGTGGATAGAAAAATACATGAACATTGCAAAGTTTATTCAGTGAAGATCATACAACTGATAATGTACATGTAATAAAATAAATGTAGTTCAAATACATGTGAGAATTGCAAATACAAGATGATATCATATGTATTTGGAACCAAATGTAGCAAGATGAACTGTGAGCTAGTGCTCACTTATGATACCCCCGGTCTTTGACAAACAGGAAGTGTGAATCTGACGGGTCCAAAAACGCTTTCCACGATATGGGGTACCTATGTGAAGCTTGTGACCAAATATCAGATTCCTGTCATCAATAGTTGCTTAGAAAAATGCGACGGAAAATGTGCATATATGTTCAATGGTCATAAAAACCAACTAAGTCCGCAAACAGGAAGTAGGAATCTGACGGATCCAAGAATACTTCCCACGATATGGGGTAGCTATATGAAGCTTGTGACCAAATATAAGATTTCTGCCATCAATAGTTGCTGAGAAAAATGCGACGATAAATGTGCTTATATGTTCAATGTGTATAAAAACCAACTAAGTCGGAAAACAGGAAGTAGGAATCTGACGGGTCGAAAACGCTTCCCACGATATGGGGTACCTATACGAAGCTTATGACCAAATATAAGATTTCTGCCATCAATAGCTGCTGAGAAAAATGCGACGAAAAATGTGCATATAGATGCATGTTCAATGTGTATAAAAACGAACTAAGTCGGCAAACAGGAAGTAGGAATCTGGTGGGTCCAAAAACGCTTCCCACAATATGGGGTACCTATACGAAGCTTATGACCAAATATCAGATTTCTGCAATCAATAGTTACTGAAAAAAATGCGACGGAAAATATCTTGGGACGGACGGAAGGACAGACGGAAGGACAGACAGAGGTAAAACAGTATATCCCCTCCGGTGGAGCGGGGGTATAATTAAGCCAGAAATGGTTAAACCAATTTCAATTCAGCCAGAGCAAGTTTAAAATAATTGAAATACATTGAAGAATTAATGTTTTATTTATTACTTTTGTAATAATACATTATTTTTGTACTCTTTAAATAAGAATTGCCATAAGACATTATACCTTGCAAGGAATATGTTATCTATTGGTATATACATGTACATTTATGTATTTATGCAGGAGTTTAATGCTTGAATTTGGGAAAATATGAAGTTGAACATGGAAGTTGAATATTTTGTGCATACATGTACATAACTCAATGCACATACTGTTTCTTTTAATTAAAATCAGGATTTGCATCTTGATTCAAGTGCCTTTCTGTATTTAGAAGATATACAATGTATGTAAATACTGTGACAAATTCGTGAACTTAATTCTAAGCCTATATTTAATTTCTTAAAAGAACAACTCCTGGTTCAATATTGAAGGCAACTTGCATTGTAAAAATATACATCATGCATGTGGGCTACTTTTGTAAAGATAGATTAATTGTGTGCATTCATGTACCTTGCTGAGAATATATTATCTAATTGAGCATGAATTTGCAAAAATATGAAGTCCAACATGGATGTCAAGTTTGAATTTCCTCTAACCTCGCACCCTCCTAATTTGTTTTTTTATATTGATGTGTCGGGTGGGAGGTCAGAACGCATTGCATATTGAAAACGTGGAATTTCTCCGACAACTCAAGGGATCGCACTTCAAACACCTCGTACGATTTTATTTCTCTCTCAATTCGCACTAGGCTTTCACATTTGAAAAAAGGAATCATTGTTCTTTTCATTGATCCTTTTTGCAAGATTTGCATGCTAGGATATTATACTTATCAACATTTTATTCAAGACACTCCATTTTTACTGCTATTTGCATCGATTTGTTTATCTGGGTTATATGTATATTAAATATAAGTTTTGGAACAAACTCCGCAGAGGTCCGCTATATTTCTGGAATCGTTGTTGAGAATACGAGACAAATAACCGGAAATATGACAGACTTTCGCGGAGTTTGTTCCAAAACTTATATATTTAATTTACATAAAGCAGAAAAGCAAATCGATGTTAATAGCAGCGACATTGGGGTGTCTTGAATAAAATGTTGAGAAGTATAAAATCCTAGCATGAAAATGTTGCAAAAAAGGATCAATGAAAAGAACAATGATTCCTCTTTTCAACTGTGTAAGCCTAGTACGAATTGAACGAGAAATAAAATCATACGAGGTGTTTGAAGTGCGACCTGCTTTTACGAGACATATAGATCACAGGCACTAGACGTTTAGTCAATACATATTTGTGATAACACTATTTTTTCATATTATCACAAACATTTATTTGGAGAAATTTCTATTTTTAGTAATGGTGGACATCTTCAATGGACGGCAGAGCTGCTGGACACAATTTTGAAAGAGGGCCATCCAAGTTTGGTCTAAATTGGCTCAGTGTTTTCTGAGGACAAGATTAAACGTGAAAAACTACCAACAGACGACGACTGACGGACAACATATGACGAACGAAACCTGATGGTAAAAGTTCATATGGCCCATGGCTAGGTGAGCTAAAAAGCACATAATTATGCTCATACAGTACAAATTTGAGCCAATTATGGCTTCAAATACAGCAGTTTTGGCCATTTGACATAATTTGTATCTTTAGGAATTGCGGCCATCTTGGATATAGGATGGAGCTGCCGGACACAATTTTGAAAGGAGACCACCAAAGGACCATTCAGGCCAAGCTTGGTTGAAATTGACCAAGTGGTTTATGACGAGAAGATTTTTAAATGATTTTTTTGCTTATTCATTCTTAATTTGTTAATATGGAAAGTTCATATGAAAACCCGGAATATAATATGTTGAAAAGCTCATAATTATACTGATACAGTTCAAATTTGAGTCCATCATGACTTCAAATACAACAGTTTTGACCATTTGATGTAATTTCTATTTTTTGTAACGAGATATAGAACGGCACTGACGGACACAATTTTGAAAGGGAACCACCTAAGGATCATTCAGACAAAGTTTGGTTGAAATTGGCCAAGTGGTTTCTGACAAGAAGATTTTTAAATGAATTTTTGCTTTTTTATGCCTAATTTTCATTATCGGTCAAAATCGGCAAAAGTTCAAAGTTCATAAAAAATCCCGTAATATATGTTAAAAAGCTCATCATTATGCTTATACAGTTCAATTTTGGGCACATTATGACTTAAAATAGAGCAGTTTTGGCAATTTGAAGAAATTTCTATTTTTAGTAATGGCGGCCATCGTGGATACAGGACGGCTCTGACAGACATAATTTTGAAAGGGGACCACCTAACTATCATTTACACAAAGCTTGATTGAAATTGGTCAAGTGGTTTGGGACAAGAATATTTTTAGATGATTTTTTGCTCATTTATGTCTAATTTGCATAATCGGTCAAAATCGGCAAAAGTTCAAAGTTCATAAACAATCCTGTAATATATGTTAAAAAGCTTATCATTATGCTTATACAGTTCAAATTTGGGCACATTCTGGCTTAAAATAGGGCAGTTTTGGCCATTTGAAGACATTTCTATTTTTAGTAACGGCAGCCATCTTGGATGGAGGGCGTGGCTGTCGGACACAATTTTGAAAGGGGGCCATCCAAGGACCATTCTAGCAAAGTTTGGTTTAAATTGGCTCAGTGGTTTCTCAGGAGAAGAATAAAATATGAAAAGTTTACGACAGACAACGACGACGACGACGACATACGACGGACGACGGATGACGGACGAAACCTGATGGCAAAAGCTCACGTGGCCTTTGGGTAGGTGAGCCAAAAAGAGGACACATGTACCGAATCAGGCACATGGGAAAGAAATTAATTAATGAATTGTGCGGTTAGATCTGACGTATTCCGTTCTATATGATACTCCTCTTCACATTTGTTTACAGTTATCGTGACCATTAATCTGATAAAAGCATCTTATACGCTACTCCCCGATTACATATGATATGCCACAATCTAGCATTTGGTTTACACGAACTCCAAATTTTTTTTCCAGGTATTTCCTTTACAGCCTACATCCGAACCGGTTGTATTTTCTCAGCGGAATTTTCATTGGATAAATCCTCTTTTATCATATGATAATTTAGTGTTGCATATTCATCATGTGGTTAATATAATATTCAGTGAAGAAGAGTACTTTGCAAATATCTTAATAAAAGGATTTATATAATCATTAGCTATATCAATTGAAAAAATTGTTTTCTAAGGCAACTGTCCACTAAATAGTAATAAAACACAAACGACATTTGCTATGATAAAACAAAAAATACCACATTATCAGAACAGTTCCAAAATCCAATTTGTATCACCTAAAATGATCCGAGGTGACAAAGTGGGTAACGATATTGACCTCTGTTCAGAAACATAACACCACAAACGTGAGGTTCACGCACTGATACCCACTTCACGTGCCAATGTTTCAAGAATACTCTGGACTTTTCATCCTAATGAATCTGGTAGTAAACTGAAAACAAAAAAATGCTCAATTTACAAAGCAGATTGCATTGCTCATTATTATTTAAGATCGTTAACATTTCGGGTAAGGTAAGTGTCTGTCGCTGTGGCAAATGTCTATTAGTGTTTATAGGTATGATATACGTATGCGAATTTTCGTTGATGCAATATCCATATTAAGTCCAAGATGATATGGTGTTTGTATTCGTTTTAATCCAAGAAAGTTCGTTTTCCTTTCTTGTGCGATTTAACAAATCGTCTTTTGGATTTCACAAATGTTTTCATACTGTTCTGAGGAAGAGATGTAGTTTAAATTTTATGTAAATGTACGACAACTCTTCTTTAAGACGTGACGTAAATAAAATGCCGTGATTGGATAATGTCACGATCCATGCATATGTGAAACGTAACAGATATCTTCCCCTAATACGCAACAGTGTGTTAGGAGCTTTAGTGGAGAACACGTTGCAGGCAAGCCTTTCGGAAACATCCGTCTATAGGCCCATCCCAATTCTGCCTTTTACATGCATGATCTTTTTTTTACAACCGATACAACTTCATGTGATATAATTTTGTTAGCAGTTTGTCACAAGGTGACGCCCGTCTTAATGAACGAACTTATCAAATGAGAAACACAAATAAGCACCCTGGCAGAACAACCCCAAAATCTAGTAGAAAAATCGTAATAAAAAATTACTACCGCTAACACACATATACATGACCGCTCAGTTTACTAGCTTGGTACAGGCAATTCAATAAAGGTTGCGAGGTAAATTTCGTTATGCGAGCCCAGTAATGATACAGCCGACAAATTCTTGAAAGTGACCACACGCACTAGTTCTTCAACCCAACAAATTATCACCCACCAGTAGAATGCAAGATATATCAACACTAAATTAACAATGAAATATCAATGATTTCTAGTTTTCTTTTAATAATATTTCACAAACGTTATATGTACAAAAATGTAAGACCTTTAAATTATCTATAAACATTATTAACGATGACTAAAACTCCGTATGCATTGCTTTGTTTTTAATAGTACACGTTGAATTGAAGATCCTGCATCAATTTTATGGTACATGTCTGGTTAATTATTCTTAATGTTTTACACTTCAGTTTTCTACATGCAATTTAAAATAGTAGTGCAATTACTTCCATTTACAGCCAGAGAGAGACACATTGGATTTTCATATGTGCGTCCTTCGTGCAATTTGTTTTATATCAAATCATATTTAATTATTAAGTTATCGCATAATCAAAAACGTAGATATCCAATTTAGTACACACGACGCGTTTCTGTAATAACCTACATCAGGTACGGTCAAAATCGAAAGCTTGGAAAGCCAAATGATATAAAGTTTTGTGAGCAATAAAACGAAAGGGCTTACACAGGATAGCCAAAGTCGGATAATGTCACCTAAGCCTGAGGGCGAAGAACCGTATTGAAATTACTACTATTTAAAGCCTGAGGCAACACGGATATTCATATGCGCGTCATTCTTTCAAAACAATTTTGAAATCAAATCGTATCTAATTAAGTTATTGTGTAAAGATTACATAAGTCAGAGATTAAGATCAAAAGTGGGCCATGTTTGTCAGAGACACATGACTTGAAGAGGAAGCACTCTCTTACCAAATATTAGGAGCCTTGGTGAATAAAACAAAACAAAAATCACCATGACCTAGACAAGCTACCGACCACGAAACAAGAATTGCCGAATGCCATGATGTCTTTTTTTTTCAAACTAAGATTGAATCGGTAATCTGTATAGATGATCTCCAAAACATTGGGATCTTTGTTTCAGATTAGTCAGAATCATATTTGCCCATGCTAGCACTGTAGGTACACAATATCTGAGAAATAATAAACAGAACAGATGACATTTTACATTCTGCCTTGATGATATTTAAGATGTTTTACCCATACCTTCCATTATCATTTGATATTACTTATTTAACATTTGTCCCAGACGAACTTCAGTATGCTCTTAGATTGACTGCCTAGAATCGATCGAATGCTTGATGTGTTCAGAAACGTTTATCATTGAATAATCGGAGTTTGACCTTGAAGTAAGGATAAACCCTGCTGTGTCAGATGTAACGGAGCGTAGTTCATTCATCATATAATTTTAATTAGGTTCATTGACACGAAATATAATATACATTTTTCTAAGAATTAGTGTTATATTGTTATATACTCATTACCTAAGAACTATAAGACACTTATTATAAGGCAATGGTGCACTAATTAGTCACGGAATGAGAAACAATTCTAACAAATTGATGGTTTCATCAGAAATCTCTTTGATAAATTTTCCTGTCAGCTTTATCTAGTCTAATATAATCTATGGGAAAAATATATGATCGTAAAAATAACTAGTCATTCAGTTTGTTTGTTTGTTCGTTTGATGGTTTTTAATGCCACTTTCAACAATGCTTCAGCTATGTCGTGGCGCTCACTTTTGTTGGTGAAGGAAACCGGAGGACCCGGAGAAAACCTAATGAACTGGTTTGTATGTTTTTTTTGTTTGTTTGAAAACCACCGACCTGTCGCAAGCTACTGAAAACTTTATCACATAATGTTGTACGCCCCACCCTATCGCGATTCAACTCAAAACATCAGTGGTGATAGGCACTGACTACATAGGTAGTTGCAAATCCAATTACCATACGATCACGGACACGATGACCCCACTACTCATTCAGAATCTCCATTGATACACTTAAAATAATGCATAATATGTGGAAAAGCATAGTATACAATAGTGTAGATCTTTTGTTAAGCGAAATCAATCCAGTTGTTCAGTGTTAACAAAAACATCCCCGTTCAGAAACCTTTCATTAAGAAGAGCATTTAAAAAAAATCATTGCTGTTCTTCATCTCAAGTATCGAAGCTATTTTGATAGTACATGTATCTCACGGTAATATCAAATAAATCTTGAAGTGTTTGTCTATGCTGTTCAGTGAATTTAACGTGTTTTCTGAATGGATTGTGTCAGATTTTGTATACTGCATACTGTTGACAGGAGAAAACTTCATAAGTTAACACAATCAGTGTGTTTTATCCTTTTTGGACATTCGAGTAAATAAAGTATGTTTAAACCAACAATAACTTATTCGTTGTGCATGACTAAATAGACCCTTATGCATATCTACACAACTCTAACCGTTAATATACGAGCACAGTTTATATGTGAAATAGCTTGGTAGAGAATTACCATCATGCTTTTGAAAAGCAATCTTCTAGCTTGATGGGGATTTTCATTGGGCAAAAAAAAAAGAAGGATGGCAATATTTTCAAGGCAAATGTCTAGCATCTTTTGACTAGTAAATATCTGATCCCGATTAAGAATTTTTATAATATCAACATAATATATAACATATAGTGAAGCAAATCGCTAAGAAGAGTTTGAAGATACCGAGGGAGTAATCAGGATCCGTATATCGAAGAAGAACAGACAACACAATGGCCAAAAGAAAAATTACAAAAGGAAAATCAACGATCCACAAAACATACACATACAACTAAAGATCGAGTAACACAAACCCGACTAAAAACCGGAGGTAAACGCATGTGCTCCGCAGTGATAAGTGGTTCCTGCTCCACTATATATAGTGGCATTCGTCGTGTTAATCTAGTTACAAATCCGGTGATACGTCATGAATAAGAAAAGGATCGGGAAGTACTTACGACAAGTAAAACATAACCGTGGTCATTTGTGACACAGATAACGGTAAAAAAAATCAACATATTCCGGTAATCAGTGTTTCCTTTAAAACAGATTCCATCTTTGTATTATTTTTCTAACGTAAAAAAATCCTGTGAATTATACGTGCGATTGAAGATACCCGCACGTGTTACAAGATGATAATTTCTGACGTCATAACTACATACGAGAGATGCATGCATGCTAACCCGTGTATAATTTGTCACATTTCAATGCTAAATGTTAACAAACAAATAAAGACAACCCAAACAAACAAAACAAGTGTGAACAAACACATCAGTTATACGTAATGTGTAATACATAGACTGGAATGAGATTTGTCAAGTTTCAAGGCTGATTTAAAATAATTGTATATCACTCTTCCCTATGTATATAAAAACAATAATATTTATTTTGTATTTAGTTCAGAATTATGTGTTGTCGTCGTTTGGAAGTTTTCTTGTTTTGTCGACAAGTGATGATGTTCATAATATATGTTATAGAAAACAAGGTTCACTGTTTCCTCTGCATATGTCGCATTCTATGCACTTCAACAAAGGGTATGCGACATAATAATAGCCCCCCCCCCACAATTATTATGTTATTGTTATACCATTTTTAATGTAATATTTGATTATGGACAAGACGAATAACACGAACCTCACTAAATAATGGAGGTGATCTCAGGTGCTCCCGAAGGGTAAGCAGTTCTTGCTCCACTAGTGACACCCGTCGTGTTAATCTAGGTCCAAACCCGGTGATAAGTCATGAGTGAGGATAGAACCGGGTAATTTTTTCGACAAGTGGAACATATCCGTGGTCATTTGTGACACAGATATTCCATAACGGTCAACCCGATGAGTCGTACTTGAAGTAAATAATTAATGGATTCGGACAATTGGTTATTATGTTTGATAATGTAGAGGTATTTTAAAATTGTAAAGGAAAAGTTTGAAGATATCAAATGGGTAACCGGAAGTAGTAATCGAAGACGAACAAACAATACAATGGCAAAAAGAAAAATGACAAAAAGATAAAACAATGGTCACCAAACCACTGCATAGAAAACTAAAGATTGAACAAAACATTTATTTATTTCATTATTGTTTTTAAAACATGCGTGGGACATATTTTATTTAAAACACTTAAATGTTTTGGGAAGTCTTATCATATACCTTTGCTCCATAACGTATATAACCGCCATCTTTATGGAAATGTTTTCACACGCGACTATTAATTCTCTTGTTGCTGTGGTAGTTATTGTTGCAAGACAGTATTTGCTAATTCAACAATATGATTATGATAAATAAAGCTTCACATATGAGCTCTATTGGGGAATATCAAGGTACGTGACCGACCACAAAAATGTGTGAATGACCTAATGTTATATGAAGAACAAGGCAACCACGAAAAGGGTGTTTGGCTTTACAATATTTTGACAATGAACGGACCTGTTGAATGTTTTTCCAGAAACTCGTCGTGCGCACACAATTAGATATCTACGTTTTATTCAAAACATTGTGCATTATCATTCAACGGAATATATCTATTGTAAATGACATTTGCTAAAATGATGTACTCATTCGCTAAGTACTACGAATTAGCCATATTATCATTGAACTAAGAAATCAAATGGTAGAGCTTCAAAATGAAATACAATTCTCAGAGTGAAACAGTCTCAGTACACAAACACTAGAATTCCGAAATGTTTGAAAGAGAAAACTTAAAAAATAATTTAAGATAGCACATCCTTATAACGACCAAAACATGTCAAACCAAATTAAGCCAATGGCGGTCACTCCCATAGACATAGGTTGGTCCTACCTCCATATTTTATTATTAGGGAATTTGGAAAAAAAGTAAAAAAAAAAAGGAAGAGTATGTCAGTACATAAGCTATTAGCACGATGGTACCATCATCGGACATGATAACCCAGCATAAGAAAAAGTTTGACCAAAAAGTTGCTGAATAATCATAATTTTCTTCAGATAAGGAACCCTGTCCGCTTCTAAAGACATGTCCTTTTAAGAACAAGATTTTTTCAGTTTGTACAATTTTGTAGATTTTAGGAAGACATGCCATTACAATTCTTTTATTTGATTTTCAATTTGAAAATGTCTTACATCATACCATATGGAATCATAATTTAAATTATCCCCGGTCTAAATCTAGTTTTATGTATTTATTTATGAATCATTTTCTATATTGCTTCAAGTTTATGTAGATTTCTGTGGAGTTTTATTTCATAAGATTTTTTTATTCTTTAGAAATATCAATTTTTGCTCCAGAAAATTCCGATATGCAATATCTTTTATCGACGAATTTCTCTCATAATTTATTCCAACTGTTAAAATCGTCCGTATCATTTTTCTATATAGTTTGTAATATTGCTCTTTGGAAGGAAAACAATTAAAGTTTTATTTTGAAATGCTACATTTCAGCTTCCTGATAATCACTTGTTCAAAATGCTACTGAACCAAGGGTTCCTATTGGTTAAGTTCAAGTCATCACTTCGAAAGTTTTACGCTCGCCACCATGACTTGACCATAACCGTTATGGAATAGTTGTGTTACAAATAATGAGGTATATGCGTCGTTCACTATCTGGTCCTTTCCTTATTCATGACTTATCAATGGGTTTGTAACTAGAGTAGAACGATGGGTGCCACTAGTGGAACAGGATAACTTCTTACCCTTCCACAGCACATGAGTTCACTCCCGGTTAATAGTGGGTTCGCATTGCTCGATCGTTAGTTTTCTGTGTGGTGTTTTGTAGATTATTGTTTGTCCTTTCGTAATTATTCATTTGACCATTGTGTTGTCTGTCTTTCTCTATTTACTGTATCTGACTACATTTTTTTCTGCAAAAAACAAAGCAAAATAAGAACCCTCCCCCCAACCAAACCATATTGAATCTGTCTTTGAGTTTCTTGCTCTAAAGACTGTGAATTATATGCCTTTCAAATCGTGACTATTGACGTAGCTGATGACGAAATTCCAGAAACGAAACGTGTGCACTAGATTAGATATTTATGTTTTTATTTAATTAGTATATGCAAATTTTTATATAACGCATATCTCTTTAATGCGGTTAATTCCGATTATTGGGTAAGGCAAAATATTCAAATCATATAAGACCACACAACCCACGAAACATACACATTATTAAATGAATGTTGTAAACCATTGTTTGTTCTTTTGTCTTTGCCTCTGGCCATTACATTGTTTGTCCATCTTCGAAGTATGGCTTCTGCTTACCCCTTTGGTATCTTTAACCCTTTCGTAATCTGATGATGACTAATATTAGAAGAGTAATTGAATACATCAAAATAAAGGAATATCAGGAATAGCCTTTCTTGTCGCCATTCGTTTCGTAGTCAGTAACAATATGTTCTTTATAGACTACAATTGAATGAAATTTTTCACTTCGATGCGATTGTTGAATTATCGAACATAGTTTTTCCTTAGAGGAAGATTATAAAAATGTGATAACAAATCATCAGCTTGTAACACCGGTGTATACCACTGCACTTAGAAGAGTTTATTGATACCAAAAGGGTAATCATAATCCGTAATTCGAAGGCAGACAGGCAACATAATGACCTAAAGAAAAAGGACAAAAGGACAAACTACGATCTATAACATACTACAGATAAAGCAAAAGATCGAAATTATGGATTCACAATTATGAAGAGAAAGGTTAAAAAATGATGGTCAACACCTTCAGCAATATCAACAAAACTGACAACCACCTCTCATCTCATACCATATATCATTCACAAAAAGACGTTGGAAATCCCTTCTTGATAATTGAATCTCCAATGACAATAAAAAAAACCTACACAGGTTCGCTTCCACTCCATATGACCACATACAGTTACAATATTGAATGAAAGCATTCACATGGCCAGTACAATAGCAGGGTCGGTGAATGTTCGACATTGTCTAACTATTTTGTGCTGTGAATATAAATAAAACAACTAATACATAGTAATATAGAAAAATAGCAAGACCATGCGTTTATTGAAATCTAGAATCACTATTTATCTGTAGCTACCTACATTTATGATTTGCATAATCCTTTTAATATATCTGTTTCATATTTATAACAATTAAATGCCTTACACGTATACTGTTTTAATTGGCTCTTTATGATAATTAATATATAATAAATGAATAAAAACACGTAGGTATGTAATTTAGTGTAAACGACGCGTTTCTGGGTTAATTGTCATGAGGTACACTGAAAGTCAAAATATTGAAGCATAAAATAATATTAGAGATTAAACAATAAGAGAAATATTATCTATGTTAAGCTAACAGAAACATTGTGTAGCAAATACAGATCTCAATCCTAAACACTAGCAAGTAACTAACCACAGCTTATACCATTTTAATCATTTCTTTCACCATAAACTGGTGTGTGTCTATTGCGTTTGGTCGTGTTAAAAAACAATGTGCTTACGCTAACATTGCATTTTTGTAGCAATAACTTTATCCCCTGTTCTTATTCGCCCAAAGTCTTAAATATGTTGCAGAATAATAATGTAGATCTTATATTTACTTTGAACGACACGTTTCTATAGTAACCTTTATTAGGTAGACTCAAAATCAAAATATTGGAAAGCAAAATAATTTAATAATATTTTTGGGAACACCAAAAGAACCTAAACAGGATAGCATAATCTCCTAATATATTGATAAGACAAGTCTGAAGATATCAAAGGGGTACATCAGAATCTCTATATCGAAGAACAGACAACACAATGTCCAAAAGAAAAAGTACAAAAAGACAAACAACGATCTACATACATATAAAGCTAAAGATCGAGAAACACGAACCCCACTAAAAATTCAGGCGCTCCGGAAGGGTATGCAGTTCCTGCTCCACTAGTGGCTCCCGTCTTGTTAATCTAGTTATAATCCCGGTGATAATAACAATATAAGAGAAGAGTTTTCTTTAAATACACCATTTTATTTTTCATTTTAATTTAAAGAGATTTTATGAGGAATGGACAAATGATATAATTATTTCAGTGGTTACAGTTGATAAGTTCTGACCACAAGACTGTAAAAGCTGACATGAATTCGAGTCCTGTTACCAACCTCAAGTTTGGTTCTTTAATACAAACCTCGGATGAGTAATAAAATAAGAAATAGACAAAAAATACCAGACTGTGGGAACAATTCCAAAATCAAATATCAAAATCGTAGAAAGAGGCAAAATCGATACCCTTATGCAAATACATTACCGATCACCTGTCTTGGCACAGGTACTTCAATAAAAAGTGGCGTGGTCAAACTCGTTTTATTTAGTAAAGGAATAAAATTCAAAGACAGATCCAAGGATTATTTTAAATATATGAATTACATGTATATATATTAGGGATATTGAATTAACCCAAACTATGCATTAGTACAATAGATGTGTTTGAAGATATACAAGGGGTAATCAGAATCCGTATTTCGAAGAAAAACAGACAACACAATGGTCAAAAGAAAAAAAAGTACAAAAGGACAAACAACGATCTACAAAGCATAAAACTAAAGATCGAGTAACACGAACTCCACTAAAAACCGGGCGTGAACTCATGTGCTCCGGAAGGGTAAGCAGTTCGTGCTGCACTATTGGTACCCGTCGTGTTAATCTCGTTACAATAGATCACGCGCTTGCCTATTGACAGCAACAGCGTCATGAACATCAAAACATGTTTATCCTCTACCTGGTAATTAATGACCTTCAAAAACAATTTGTGATACCATCTGCTTTGTTAATTAAGAGCCATATATACATTTGTTGTATTTCACATCTTCACTTAATATACCAAGAATGTGTTAATGTTTCCCAATTAATCATTCAGGAAAGACAGATCATTGACCATTGCACCCTTTTGTCATCACAGGCTTATCTCTTAAATAGACGAACAAGACGATCACAAGAAACCTGTTTTGAAAATAAATGAATAAACAGAAGCATATATATATATATTTGGCCAAGGACGTATATATGCTGAACTGTTTTTAATCAATGTATTAACTAATCATATATAATCATGGCATTAGCTAATTATGTGATTAGGAATTAATTACAAGTTCAACAACATACCCCAGATGTAAGTAAGTAAGTAAATTTTATTTAGAGTCGGTATATATATACATAGACAACAGATTACCATGAGCCATAAAGTGCTCGTGTCCCTTAAAATTGTTATATCCGACCTTTCTAAGCCGATGGCATTCTTATCTAGTCGTTCTAATCATATTTAATACATATGTCGTATTTAGAAAAACAGAAATAGTTGCATGCAAAGATTACGGGAATTAAATAGAGAGACCAGATATATTGATTTTCTCCTTCTATATATAGTTGACCTAGATACTGAATGTATACTTGACAGCCGTTTTAATTTGTTTGCGTAATTGTCTGCTAAGAAAAGTCGTTTAATACTTATATGGAATCATGCGATCGTAATAGAGTTTGCAAGCGAAGAGTCTGATATATAGGCAATAGTAGTGCAGTGTCGTAAAATATAAAGTTTGTGCTTAGAAGGCATAAAACTGAGATAAAGGGAGGTTCACCGAGCTTTTCCCCAGAATTGTGCCGAACACACATCAACTTTATAGTTAAGACACTACATTAATATTGTGTTAATCCTGCAAAAAAATCACATTATTCTATTGACGTTTATATTTTGAACTAATTAATTAAATTGTATAATTATCCCTTGCTTGCCTCTTTTGATATTTCCTGTCAACAGGAGGTGAACTGGATTTAAAAATTAAGTTCCCAAAGCTCAACAGGGCACATGTGGAAGTGGTACCAGAAATAGCTATATTTCGGTCAGTGACAGTATATTACACAAATTTATCCAGTCAATGCAATTTGCTTGCTGAAATAGAACCAGTGCAGGATAATTGTTTGACTGTAAGCCAATGAAAATTGTACCTTTTGCATCCCTTTTGTAAGAGGTTGGTTTTGGCGAAGAATAAACTTTCTACTTTCTAGAAGAACGTCATATTATAGTATTGTTCTATATATTTTTATGAAATATTTCCGTTGATGAAAATACATGCCCCAACCGAATGTGATATGTATGTAATACATATGGCATGGATAGCCTAATATATTAGTGTTACATAAGTCCAGCGTGAAGATACCAAATATGCAACTGGAAATCCGAAAAACAAGAAGGACCGACAACGCAATGGGAAAAGGTAAAAAGAGAATAAATGAACTATCTACTACACACTACACAGAA
The DNA here is from genome assembly GCA_963383655.1 of Bathymodiolus septemdierum. Lineage (NCBI taxonomy): Eukaryota > Metazoa > Mollusca > Bivalvia > Mytilida > Modiolidae > Bathymodiolus > Bathymodiolus septemdierum. Next base: position 70,667,134 of record OY726524.1, read on the forward strand.
ACCAAGAGATTGGACAACACGAACCGCAATGCATATCGGGGTGAATGCAGCATTCCCGAAAGGGCAAGTAGTCTCTGCTCCACTAGTGGCAACCGTCGTGCAACTCTGATCATAAACCCATTGATAAGTCACGAACGAGGAAAGGGCCGCATCGGGGTTACGACAAATGGAACATATCTGTGGTCAATTGTGACACATACATTACGTAACGGCTAACCAAGCCATGATGGCAACCGTAATACATTCGTCGTGATCACTTCAATTTAACAGTTTACATTTGTGCGTGCCTGCAAAAAGAATAAAAAGGAGTTTAATGATTGACTTAAATATGTAATACGCTTGTCATATTTATCGAAACTGGTAGTAATTCCAGTATAAGTCTTTGTAAGAAAAACCAGATTGTACTTATTCTTACTCTGAATTTAAAACGGACGTAAGCAATCGAGTGATGCATGCGTGCTATTCAAGCATATTGCGTCACCAAATCCAAAATGTATTTCTGGGATGTGCCTGAAAGTTCCCCAGTAAGACATGACACTATGTGTTTGGTTCTTTGCTAGGAGTAATGAGAAATTAATAAATGTAACTATTGTCATCTGTGAGCAATACATACGTATGAGCTTGATAGAGACAGTAATGTATTTATATGTTGGTGTGTCTGGTTCCAGAAAACGTAATTTAACTTATTGAAACGAATGTTATTTCAACTACTTCAAACAAGCAAAACAAATTGCTTTACATCATTTCACTAAGAGGGGGAGGGGAAAGCTTGGGCCCATAAGACTGATTTATCCCCATCAAATTATATTGTCAATCCAGGAAAGTGGGCGATCTTGTATATATGTGTTAGAGATATCGATTTTGCTTCTTTCTACGAATTTTCGATTGAATTTCGGAACTGTTCCGGAAGTGCGGTATTTTTGTTTTACATTTTATAATTCCCTATTTTTCATTACATAAAAACTTGTCACGTACAAATGTCTAGACTCAAGGTAAAATAAATCTTAACATAACGGCATCATTCCCCCGCAAAGAATAAATGGCGGAAGCAAAAACATAAGTAAGTTTTATGTTCGATTTTAATCTTTTTCGTCTACATCAAAGCAAAAGTTCTAATTATAATAATTATTATGATTATATAAGATTATATAAGATTATGTAATATCTCAGAACAGTCATCATGTCTCTTAAGTATATACAGACTGACGTACACAATGTGTTATGTAATACACGATGGAGCGTATCATATTGTTATTTAAGTGCATCAAAGAGAAAATGAGTATTTTGGTTGGGCATAAGGCTATTGTTATTTAACGATGTATAATAAATAAATAAAAGTGGAATTAGAGTTGCCCCATATATATATATATATACGTATATCGTTTCTGACGTAGTGGGCCGTCGTGGTCGTGATCGTATGATAAATTTACAACTACTTGTGCAATTAGTGTCTATCACCACTACAGTTGTGAATTCGGACCCTATTCATGGTAAGGTGTACTCAATAAAACATTATGTGATAAACTTTGTTAATGACTTACGACATGTCGATGGTTGTTTTCGTTTTCACCGGTTTCTTCCACCAATAAAACTGACGCCACGATATAACTGGTATATTGAAAGTAGCGAGCGCATGGGTTCACCCCCGGTATTTTTAGATTTCTGTGTTGCGTTGTGTTTTTTGTTTGTTTTGTCCTCGTTCTATGTCTTGTGTGCCCAATGATGCCAGTATCTCTGGACTGTCCATTCTCGGTTGCCCTTTCGGTTTCTCTTACGTTCATTTGAACACCATAGCCTTCACCTCTTTCTGACTTTATATGCCATGGAAATAACAGAATACGTCTGCTTTGTAATTTCTAAGTCAGAAAGAAAACCCCAAGCTTTCTGCTTTGCTATATCTATGCTAAACCGCAATCTCCAACCTTTGTGCTATTTTATAACTAAGACAAAAAAGAAAGCTACGAGCTTTATTTCTTGGCATAATTTCGTTTGTCTCTATACATGCATATTATATAATGGTACAATTGTTTGTAGTTTGTCGAGCGTAGTAAGTGGTGATTTGTATGTTTTTCTATACGTAATTTGATTGTTGGGATAAGCATTAATTCTGTTTATGTGTACACCACTAGATTGGGGATAGGAACGGCTCTAGTAGCAAAGTTCTGCATAAAGTATTTTGAAACTATTTACTATCCAAATTGTAACACATTATTCAAAATGTCGACTTGAGTAGTAGGATTCGTGTTTCTCAATGCTTAGTGTTCTCTGTAGTGGTTCGTAGACCATTGTTTGTCCATTTGTGCTTGTTGCTTATGTCATTGTATTGTCTGTCCTTCTTTAAATTACGACTTGTGATTACTACCCCTTTAGAATCATCTCATCAAACATTTCTTATGACTCTGCTAGTAATGAATAATTGTCTTTAGTTTGGATAGCAGACAGATAAATAATACTTTGATTTACCTTTTGTTCAGTACCAAACCAGGTGTATGGAACAATAAATATGACAAGAAAAGTATGCAAACATTTAAATCGAGATGATGTGGTTACCTTAAAGAGATTGCGGAGCGAGAGAGAGAGAGAGAGAGAGAGAGAGAGAGAGCGGGAGGGAGAGCTAGAGCGCGCGAGAGCGTCAGCGATATATATATGTTTGATACCCTTAACACAAATACATGGCCGCTCTCTTTCCTGACTTGATACAGGCACATAACTAAATAGTGGCAGGGTTAAACTTGAATTGTGATATATGAACAATATTCAGAAAAATAAATAGTTTATTGACCCCAAATAGAGAACTAAGATATGACGTAGGTATGCACGGTCTGTCGTACTCGTCTAGTACATTGAGAGTAATATCAATATATTATTAACACCACATATTAATGCAATGTGCCAATTCATATGTGACAGCTGATAGTTAAAATTGTTTAACAGTCTTGTTTTACAAGGATTGGAAATGAGAATCATCTCTTAAGCTTCATGTTTTTAAGTACAGCCAATGTATCGCAGGATGATCTATAATATGTGTTGTATCGATTTTTTGTCTATTTTGACATAATTATCCAGGGACAAAGGAACCTTTCTCGGTTATTAAAAATAGGTTAGCATAGTCGTAAGAAAAATGCATTGTACAATTTAGAACTGAAGTCAACAGTATCTAATTACAATTCAAAAGCGATGTATAATAAGAAATATTCATCCATTGTGGCAAGCGCTTAAAAATAGATATGACATTAAAGTAGAATGAACCCTTTTTATTCAACTAGGTGAAATACCAGTAAAATAGTAAAATAACAGTATATTAGTCATAGTACTTAGCAGTATATGATAATCAATATAAACAGTTTTAACATAGCTAGGTTGCATCTGACAATTAATAAAAAGGACACATATGTACACTATTATTGTCCACGTCTTACTGAATGTCTGGGGAAATGTGACAGACGTTGTATATATTCTTGTACAGCAAATTCCGATATTTCTTCATTAGAGAAAAAGAAATGAAGAAAAAAAAAAGCCACACTGTCAGAACAATTTCCAAATATAATATAACAATTTGTAGAAAGCACACATAATGATGACCCCGTTTATGTTCCTAGCTTGATACAGACACGTCAGTATAAAACAGTGGGTTATTAAGCTATATTTTTTGTTTGAATTAGTAATTTAAAAGTTGCAAATATACTTTGACAGAAATCTTTCAATCTTGGAGTTGACCTTTCAGGTTTAGTTCTTTTCGGCTTTTGTAATCATATATTTTGACCGTTTTCTTCTTACCCCTTTAGTATCATCAAACTCTTCTTACTATGCATATACATTTAAGTCAATCGGTATTTGGATGTTGAAAGGCATCAAGTAAATAAACATATATAACACATATGTAAATATTGAATAAATCGTTTATGTTATTATCCTTTCTTGACCTTACCTCAATTCTGCCACAAGCAAAACAAACAAACCAGATGTATGGAACAATAAATATGACAAAAAAGAATGCAAATATTTAAATCGTGACGATGTGAATACCTTAAAGAGATTGCAGAGAGAGAGAGAGAGAGAGAGAGAGAGAGAGCGAGAGCGAGAGCGAGAGCGAAAGCGAGGGCGGGAGGGAGAGCGAGAGCGAGCGATAGCGTCAGGGGAATATTTATATATATATATATATATATATATATATATATATATATATATATATATATTTGATACCCTTAACACAAATACATGGCCGCTCACTTTCCTGGCTTCATGCAGGCACATAACTAAATAGTGGCAGGGTTAAGCTTGAATGGTGATATATGAATAATATTCAGAAAAATAAATAGTATATTGACCCCAAATAGAGAACTAAGATATGACGTAGGTATGCACGGTCTGTCGTACTCGTCTAGTACATTGAGAGTAATATCAATATATTATTAACACCACATATTAATGCAATGTACCAATTCATATGTGACAGTTGATAGTTAAAATTGTTTAACAGTCTTGTTTTACAAGGATTGAAAATGAGAATCATCTCTTAAGCTTCATGTTTTTAAGTACAACCAATGTATCGCAGGATGATCTATAATATGTGTTGTATCGATTTTTTGTCTATTTTGACATAATTATTCAGGGACAAAGGAACCTTTCTCGGTTATTAAAAATAGGTTAACATAGTCGTAAGAAAAATGCATTGTACAATTTAGAGCTGAAGTCAACAGTATCTAATTACAATTCAAAAGCGATGTATAATAAGAAATATTCATCCATTGTGGCAAGCGCTTAAAAATAGATATGACATTGAAGTAGAATGAACCCTTTTTATTCAACTAGGTGAAATACCAGTAAAATAGTAAAATAACAGTATATTAGTCATAGTACTTAGCAGTATATGATAATCAATATAAACAGTTTTAACATAGCTAGGTTGCATCTGACAATTAATAAAAAGGACACATATGTACACTATTATTGTCCACGTCTTACTGAATGTCTGGGGAAATGTGACAGACGGTGTATATATTCTTGTACAGCAAATTCCGATATTTCTTCATTAGAGAAAAAGAAATGAAGAAAAAAAAAGCCACACTGTCAGAACAATTTCCAAATATAATATAACAATTTGTAGAAAGCACACATAATGATGACCCCGTTTATGTTCCTAGCTTGGTACAGACACGTCAGTATAAAACAGTGGGTTATTAAGCTATATGTTTTGTTTGAATTAGTAATTTAAAAGTTGCAAATATACTTTGACAGAAATCTTTCAATCTTGGAGTTGACCTTTTTAGGTTTAGTTCTTTTCGGCTTTTGTAATCATATATTTTGACCGTTTTCTTCTTACCCCTTTAGTATCATCAAACTCTTCTTACTATGCATATACATTTAAGTCAATCGGTATTTGGATGTTGAAAGGCATCAAGTAAATAAACATATATAACACATATGTAAATATTGAATAAATCGTTTATGTTATTATCCTTTCTTGACCTTACCTCAATTCTGCCACAAGCAAAACAAACAAACCATGATCTTTCAAAAGTTTTCCCGCACCTTATCAAGAAGATTTTGAAGATACCAGAATCCCCAAATCGAATAAGACAAAGACAAAAAAGACAAAAGGACAAACAAAGATCTACAAAACATAGCACATAAAAATAACAAACGTAGCATTGGTGAAAGTTCGCTTTTCTATTCTATCTGGCTTGTCACTACAAACGACGTTTCAGCTTCAAATCTCCATATCGATACTACGTATAAGCGAGTATGTCTTGTGCTTCAGCATGGTTTCCCCTCGAAATCCTCGTTATTTACCCGGGAAAATGGACTTGCATATTTTGAAAGGTCAAATAGGGTCATTAGGAGGTATATTTGTCTCTACGTTCGAATTGTTTGTTAAAGACCACTCTAAAACGTTGGAAAGAAATAAATGCATTCATTTTCAATGAGCTTAAATCAAGCAATAAGATTGTGCATAGATGTCAAGTGTACTTCAATTAAGTTTATTTTGAGTTATTAATTCACCACATGACGTTGCTAAATGAATCATGATGCCAATAATAATTATATATAAATTACAATTGTCTGGAAAGACACAGCTTGAAATAATATGCAATGAAATAAATACACTTGAATAAACGGACGTGGATGTAGCACACATCCTCAAGATTTTCATCATTCGTTGTATTATCTTCAGGCCTGGATTAACCCTTAGGCAAACTACGCATGTGCTAAGGGCATCCAGTGACAAGGGGGCACAACACAAATCCGGCCACAAGGCAATTTATTTTATCAGTCAGATATTATGCTAACGAAATACACCAGAAACCCCCCAAAAATGTAGGAAAAATGAAATAAAACACTAATAAATGCCATTTATACTTGCTAAAACAATAAAAGCAATTAATTTAAATGATTTAAAATGATATTTACAGTGTATTTATATAAAAAAGGTTGCCCTGTGCTTAGGGCATAAATTGGCTTTAATCTGGCCCTGGCTATCTTCGAGTGGGATCACGATCTCAAAAGTATACCATCTGACGTATGAACACATAACTACAAGATATAGTTCGCTTGACTTCTATATATGTTCAGAACAAAATTCTTAAAAATCCAGTTGTCAAATAATTTTTTTTTCCAGATGTATATTAATATATGATATATACGAACTCTGACAATTAATTTCAAAATTGTTCGTCCATTATTAAAAAAGCTACCCATTAGATCTTTATGTTTATTATATTTTCTGAAGTGTAAAAATCTACATGGAGTACAAATAGTGTAAGAGCCCAACCATCAAAGCAAAATAACAGACATGTGCTTTCAATGTTTAGAACATAATCACCTCTCCTCGACCAATCTGTATCTGTATTTTTACGTTAATAAATGATACAAATGAATAACTTACCTATTCCAGCGAAGAACTTACCTATTCCAGCGAAGAACTTACTTATTCCAGCGAAGAACTTACCTATTCCAGCGAAGAACTTACCTATTCCAGCGAAGAACTTACCTATTCCAGCGAAGAACTTACCTATTCCAGCGAAGAACTTACCTATTCCAGCGAAGAACTTACCTATTCCAGCGAAGAACTTACCTATTCCAGCGAAGAACTTACCTATTCCAGCGAAGAACTTACCTATTCCAGCGAAGAACTGACCTATTCCAGCGAAGAACTGACCTATTCCAGCGAATAACTTACCTATTCCAGCGAATAACTTACATATTCCAGCGAAGAACTTACCTATTCCAGCGAAGAACTTACCTATTCCAGCGAAGAACTTACCTATTCCAGCGAAGAACTTACCTATTCCAGCGAAGAACTTACCTATTCCAGTGAAGAACTTACCTATTCCAGCTTGTGTTAACTCCTTCATTATTGCATCAATTCCTTTTTGAAATAGGGGAAACACAGAAAAAAGATTAAAGCAAGGAACATTTCCATCCATCGTTCTAACTATAACCTATAGATAATTACTAGTATAAAACTAGTACAATGTTTCAAAGAACAGGATCTTTCAAGAAAAATAAAGTTAATCTTGCAGAGAAAGCATCTAAAGCTATGTATGACATTTTAAACAAGGGAAGAGTACATAATTTATCTGTAAGTTGTCATTTGGATTTGTTTGATAAAATAATTATACCCATGTTAACCTATGGATCAGAGATATGGGGTTACGAAAATATTGACATATTAGAAAAAGTACATGTACAATTTTGTAAGCTGTTGCTTAATTTAAAAACTTCAACACCAAATTTTATGTTATATGGTGAACTTGGTAGATACCCTCTGAATATAACAGTTAAGTTTAAAATTTTGTCATTCTGGTCGAAATTAATTGACGGAAAGCAATCAAAACTATCATCTCTGATCTATAGATTATTGTATTTGAAAACTCATGGAAATAATACTTTTTCATGGATTAATTTTGTTAAATCAATACTTGATGACTGTGGTTATTCAAACGTTTGGCATACTCAAAATTTTATAAGCCATAAATGGCTAATTGAAAGCATTAAACTGAGATTAACCGACCAGTTCAAACACAATTGGCATTCTACTTTGCAAATATCTCCAAAAGCATTGAGCTATAGATTATTCAAGTCGGATTTTAGATTCGAAAAATATTTAGACGTCTTAAATGACAAAAATAGATTTACTTTTTGTAGATTTAGAACATATAATCATAGCTTACCGATTGAAGTAGGGCGCTGGACAAATGTAGAAAGACACAATAGACTGTGTCAGCTATGTCAATCTCGCGAGATTGGTGACGAATTTCATTATGTATTACAGTGTCCAAATTTTGTAACTGATAGAAAAAATCTAATTCCAAAATACTTTTTCAACAGACCAAACACATTAAAACTGTCATCATTATTTAACAAAAAGAAACCTGAAACTATTCGCAAATTATGTAAGCTTATTGATATAATAAATAAGAAAATTAGTTCTCCTTGAAAAAAATCAATCACACCTCTGTTAGTATTTGTATCATTTGTATGTAACGTTTAAACATTTTTTTTTTCATAATTTGAATTCAATGTACACCCATAATCTTGATAATTGATGTAATGATATGTATTTACTTTGTATTGATTTGAACACTCTCCCTCTTTAACCTTTGTAACATTGGTTTAGAGAATAAAGTTACATTATATTAGTATGGGGGTGAGCATTTTTAACACATGGTTCGCTTATTTAAGAAACAGTTTTAATCATGATCACATTGAAAAGAAAAGTCTTAAGAGTACATTTTCATTTTAAGTGAATACATTTTTCTCTGTACAGATACTGAAAGTTCATTATTTGACTAATTATTGCTAATTAGTGTTTATTATTCTAAATTGGTCAAACACTAGTTTTCCATGTTTTATGAACTTTAAAGCTCGAGGCTGCGCCTCGAGCTTTAAAGTTCATAAAACATGGAAAACTATTGTTTAACCTATACATATTTCATTGTACCATGTGACATAGTACATTTAATATTAAAAGACTACTCATTAACTGACCATTAAGGTGGTAGTCAATTGTTATTCATGTTTTTTAATATTTAAATGTCTTATGTCACATGGTACAGTCTGTTATTTGTACTCACTCCATGCAGATTTTTACACTTCAGAAAATATAATTAATATAGAGATCTAATGGATAACTTTTTTCATAATGGAACTAAAATTTTGAAATAAATTGTCAGAGTTCGTATATATCATATGTTGATAAATATCTAGAATAAAAAAATGTTGATTTAAACACTGGATTTTTAAGAATTTTTTTCTGGACATTTATAGAAGTCGAATGGACTATACCAAGTTACTTCATAGTCATTACTAGTATGAAAATTAAAAATAAATACTCATCTCAATTCTGAAACAGATGGAAATGATGTGTGCTTGTACACACCAACTGTTTGCCCTTCCGAAGTATCAACAATTAAAGGGGCCGTGATCGCATGGTAGTTGGAATTACAACTATCTATGCAATCAGTGCCTATCATCACTGATGTTGTTCGAATCTCGAAAATCAGGGCGAGGTATACAACATTATGTGATACAGTGCATCAGTGACTTGCGGGAGGTCGGTGGTTTTCTCCGGTTCCTCCGGTTTCCTCCACCAATAAAACTGACCAGCACGATATAGCTCAAATATTGCTGAAAGTGGCCTTAAACACCATCAATCAAACAAATAAACAAACAAATAAACAAACAAACAAACAACAAACAAACAAACAAACAAACAAACAAACAAACAAACAAACAAACAAACAAACAGAGTTCGACTCCGGTTTTGAGTGTTTGGTTTGTGTTGCACTTGCTTAGTCTTCTGTGTAGTGCTTGGCATATCACTATATGTCCTTTCGTTCTTTTTCTTATATTATATACTCATATAAATATCTTGAATCTGATTTGATAAAACACTGTCATGTGATATTTATCCATTCGTTGGGTCAACCGCTAATCGTAAGATCTCATAGTAAGGTCCACCGCTCGCGAGGAAATCCCAAGGAAATTCCCACGTGAGCCTCACGTGTTTCCAATTTTAGTTACTTCCCTTGATTCAACAGACAACAAACATGGGGTCCAGCGACAGGTTCGTCGCTGTAGGCGAAGAAGAAAGTTTATATATTATATCGAATATTTTCGCAAAGCAGCAGATATTCTATTACTTGGTGTCTGATGCAAAAATATTCGATATAATATACCAATTATCACCCTTGTTGGCGTGTGACCCGACATTTGTCTCCCCTCGAAAAGTTAGGTCACCCTCGGGCAAGCCCTCGGGTGACCTTACTTTTCTCTGGGAGACAAACCATCGGGTCACACTCCAACAAGGGTGATAATTGTATAATGTCCATTTTATTATCTCTCTTTCATCAGTAAGCAGCTTCTGATTATCACTTTGGTATCTTCATGCATTTCTTCTCTTCATTGTGCTGTGGAATGCTGCAAATGACGTCAATCATGATGGCCAACAACAAGTCATCCAATATTAAATTGTACAAGTAAATGTTAATTTTAAAAGTCATGCACAAGGGAGACAACTACAAACAGTGAGAGAGAATTAGAGAGTTATTGGTAAGAAACGCTATAGAAAGTAAATGAACTTTAGAGAAAAGTCAAACTCAAAGACACTTGTTGAACTGAAGTAACATGACTTTTATTACTGTTCTACACTTCACAGTGACAGCAGTGTCTTCAATAGTGAACACTACTCATATCTTACAATGATTGTGAAACTGCCCTTAGCCTGCAGGTGGGTGATACGGTAGTTCTTTTTCTTAGACAAATTAAGGTAATATGGGCAAATAATAAGGTAAAAATGATATTACATGTATCTACATATAGTAGCGTAGATGATGACTGAAAAGAGGCATGAATTCGGAGTTTAATGTACCGAAATAACATATGGATAAAACTATGCTCATTCGATAGAAACATATCTATATTTTCAAATTAAGTGGGTCGTAAAAAAATCGTAAGACAACTTTTCTTGGAAATTTTGGTTTTCCGAAGGTACCCAACTGATACATAGTTGACCAGGTGAAAATAAAATTTCATATCTATAACACGGGATCGTTTATCGATAAAAAAATATATATTACACAATTAAACAGACATTTAATTGTATCAATAGATGAAAAAGAACAGTTAATTCTCGTCTGATTTAATATAACTAGCCTCTCAAAATACCCTTTATTTTGGTGGAAAATAAGACCAGTTTTCTCTTTTAGCTAATTTATTTTGTGTTTTCCGTACATTTTTAGTATTGATAAAGTAATGTTACATTAGTCCAAAAATTCATGCCAAATTTCATATCATAGATACTTGCAGATACGCAGAAAAATGCTATTTTTTGTTTGTTTCCTCTCTCATTTAATGCGTTTTATACGCGGAAATTTGATATGCCGTTTCCGATTCTATAAATATTGTTCGACTGATCTTTGAGTCATTAAATAGCACGTTGTCTTCTTTGAATGAAATGGCTTAGTTTCTGATTTATTTCATTGTTAAGTGTTCGGCTTTTCGCACACTGTTTACTGAGGTTTTTAGACTTCATTTGGCGTTGTTTTTGTCGATAATTAGTGTATTTTGTTGATTAGTAATTAGGTTATTGCAGTACCAGAATTTAACCGGACAGACACGTTCATATTCCGTATGAAGGCATTTTTCGGTAGTCCTTTGAAACTTTCTCCTTCTAGTCCAAAAAAGAGAAAAGAAACGTTGAACTGGGAGCAATGCATTATATGTCAATGTTCCAATGCAGAATCTGTGATTTGTATGCGAGATGTAGGCAAAGATAGTTTTGTAAGATCGATGGAAATTAGAAGAGATGAGGTGTATTCTCGTATTTTGCAGGAAATGTCCACAATGGACAATTTTATATCACGTAAAATTAAAGTTGTTTATCACCGTAATTGCAGTGTTTTCAAAACAGATCAGATAAATTTTTACAAGTACTGAACAAGTTTCAACTATGTCACAAACAAGTGTCGTAACACGCTCCCAGTACGAGCCCATTCAGTGGGATTTTTGTTTCATTTGTTAAAATAAAACATTCAAGAAAGATTTTAAAGTACATAAAAGTGCACCCGGTGAGCGTGTGAACAAGTTGATGGAGTGCGCATTGAGTCAAAATGATGATAGACTGGTTCGCGTGTTGAATTGTGACGATTTTGTTCTGAAAGGAGTTTATCACAACGGGTGCATGACTAAATATTTGTTAAAGAGTTCCCCGAAAAACGAACAGAAACAGGATTCCGATCTTTCTAGTAACAAAATTGCCTTCCAGAATTTAATTCATGAAATCAACGATGATTTAGTCGTTCACAAAAAGGTTTTTCGGATGACACAATTACCTGAAAAATACAAAGCATATCTACCCGCAGACACGGGTACCTACTCATCTGCCAAGTTACAAGATAGGCTAGTTAAACATTATGCTGGTTTTATAGTTATACATACTCAGCGGGGCCATGGAATGTCAAATCTTGTCTTTAGTGTCAAGCTTTCCTTTGGCGATGCTATTGCCGCGGCAGGTAAATACAAGTCCAAATTTAAAGCCTCTGAGTTGGAAAATAATTTTCAAGTTGATGTTGAAGGTATTTCTGATGAACAAATTTTGCACTCTGCTGTAGGTATCTTAAGACGTGATATTGAGAATCTGAAAATCTCAGTTGAAGACTATCCAAAAAGCCAATCTACGAGCAGATTACTCTAATCTCAATAAATTCAGAGTTCGACTTGCAACAAAAAAAGAAGCAAGCCTGGCCAAGTTACCACCATGCGAAGCGACATTCCATCAAGATGTACTAAGAGCATATTTGCAGACCTATATCTGGAAATCCTCACAAAAAGCGCAGTCACCTGTTAGGTATCCTTTAATGTTCGGATGGGAAGACAAGGGTGATCTGGTACCTGTCTTCTTCCGGGGACAAATGTCATCAGACTTTCTGCATGATCTCGTGTGCAGTTGCAAAGGCAAATCAATTTGTTCCAGTAGTTGTGTTTGTTTTGAACAGATTCTGTCGTGGACAGATCTTTGTCACTGTTATGGTAGCGACATGTGTAAAAATGCCATAACAAAGAATGTTACCTTACTGTAAGACAATGGTCATGATGTCTGAAGTCTAGTAGATTTTTACAAGGCTTTGTTGTTGTGGACAAAATTATCTGCCATGTAATGTCGTGACAAATCCACAATAGTCATTTTGTAGTTAGATAGCGATGTTGTTCTGTCATTTGATTTGAACCAGGATAGTCCTATTTATACTGACTATTATAAATGTGTTGCTATCGACTTATATGCTTATTTTGGTGTTTTATGACCCCTTTAGGTTATACAGCATTCGTTGTAACGAACGCGGAGCAAAAACATTGATTAAGAATACCACACAGTCATATCAGTGACAGGAACAAGAACAATGATGTTTATGTACTAGTGAAGGACGCACACCCCCCTTTTTCTATACGCCAGAGAATTTTTAATTTGTGAAATAGAAGATAAATTTCGTTGTAAAAAATAGTATCAATGTTATCATCAACTAATTAAAGCAAATTCAGGTCAAGACGTTTCCATACAAAGGTCAAGGTAAGGTCCCTATTGGCGACATTAAAAATGTGAAGGAAACTGACTATGTCATTAAAACCTACAAAAATACACATTTTTTTCACAACTAAACCTTAAAGTCTATATGAAAGACTTAATAGTGTATACCAAATTTTGCAAAAACGATAATTTCATCCCTTTGTGGGAACTGAATTCAAGGGGAGCAACCCAAAAGTTATAACTCATATATTTTCCTAAAATTTTGGGTAAAACGATTATCTCCCTTTTTAAGGAAATGCAACCAGTTCCCGTTTTTACGACCCGACTATCTGGATAGAGTATGAATTCTTCTTTCCAATGATATATAATTTAGGTATATGTTCGGTGGGTACATTAAAGTCAAAAATTTCGTTCCCCGTCTACCACACTAATAGATACTCGAAAGGCTTCATGTAATGTAGTTTGGCGATATGATTTTATAACCACACACATTTCCATAATATAATTCTATTGACGATTCCGTTATCTGCCCTTCTTTGATTTAATATTTCTGATTACCCTGTTGGTATTTTCCAACTTTTCGTAATATGTAATTGAAATATTTAAATAACATTTTCTAACACGGTCTCTTTCACCATCGCCAGTCTAATGAAGAGTATGTACCAAGCTAAGAGAGTGAACGAGCATGTATACACATGTGTGGTATGGTTATCGATTTTAACTTTTATGATTTTTTGTTGCATTTTGGAACTATTCCTACATATAGTAGGGCTTTTGCAATGACCATCATTCATATGATACATGATATTGACCAATCAGAAGCCATGATAAACACTGATAAAGACATAACCCGTGTGGTAACCAGGGGCGGATCCAGGATTTAAAGTTAGGGGGGGGGGAGGCGCACTTAAAAAATCTGCACCGAGCGGAGGGAAGTGCGAAAATGTTTGGGGTATTTCGTGTGAAAAAAATCACGATTTTATGCCGAAAAATGCCGGGTGCGTTCCCTCCCCCCCCCCCCCCCCCTTTGATCCGCCCCTGGTAACAAAGCCCCATCTATTAACACCACAAGGTTATGTTTCCTTTTTAAATTATAAAGCTATATGGTATTGAATGTGAATGTAATATAAAAAGAGTTGGAAGATACACCAAAGGGGTAATCAGAATCCGTATATCGAAGAAGAACAGACAACACAATGGCTAAAAGAAAAAGTATAAAGGTCAAACACTGATTTACAAAACATACACATAAAACTAAAGATCGAGTAATACGAAATCCACTTAAAACCAGGGGATGAAATCGGGTGCTCCGGAAGAGTGGGCAGTTAATGCTCCACTAGTGGCACCCGTCGTGTTAATCTAGGTACAAACCCGTGATAAGTCATCTAGATCATCTTTATCCGTAATACCATCTTCAAGAAGGATCACGATCTCCAAAAGATTTAGGGGCCGTCGTGGTCGTGATCGTATGGTAGTTGGATTTATAACTACCTATGCAATCAGTGCATATCACCACAAAAGATGTGAGTTCGAACCCTCTTCGTGGCGAGGTGTACTCGATACAAGATTATGTGATAAATTTTGTCAGTGACTTGCGACAGGTCGGTGGTTTTCTTCGGTTACTCCGGTTTCCTCCACCAATAAAACTGATCGCCACGATATAGCTGAAATATTGTTGAAAATGGAGTTAAGCACCATAAGCCCAACCCCAACCCAAAGAATCTCATCTGAAATGCGATCACATTGCTACAACACAGTATAATTTACAAACGTCCATTTTGCCAAGAAAAGAGGAATAACTCTATTATAAAAAATGACAGACAACATCCGTCATCCAACACATATTAAGTGTACATCAGCCTTCAATGTAGAATTGAAACATATCTATCAGTTGAAAATTACTAATTGTATCAACAGTTTGCATTTAATATATGAAAGAATACGGCTAACATAATATCTGATTTTTCAAGCTGTTCACTAAATATGATTTGATTTGATTTTGGTGTTTTAACGCCACTTTCAACAATATTTCAGCTATATCATGGCGACCAGTTTTAGTGGTGGAGGAAGCCGGCGTACCCGGAGAGAACCACCGACCATGGGCAAGCAACTGGTCAGCTTTATCACTTGCGGCTGCGAGTCGAGTGCACCCGTTTTTGTAATTTACAAAGCCGGGCGCGAACCCACGCCGTATTGGTGATAGGCTTGTGCGAGTTGTTAGATCCAACGACCTAACTCATTGAGCCACCCGGGCCCCCACTAAATGTGAGCTAAGATAAAATGTTGATAGAATAAAAAAGATCGTTATAGTATACTGGTTGTAATTAATAAATGATATAGCAAAAAAGAGTTCACTTTTGAAAAATCACAATTCTTCAAAACTAGATCGTGCGCACTTTATTAGATATCTACGTTTTTATTAAGGAATGATATAAGTGAATAATACCAACATATTTCCATGTGTCACCTCAATGGTCTATATAATAAACATTTGTTTAATTGTCTTGCTTTCCTCCGAAGACCTGACATGATGATCTCTAAGGAACCATTATCGCTCTAAAACATTGAAACATTATGTACTTTACAGATTCCTGCTAAACATTGACATTACGTTATCTCATAGATGTTTTAATTGAGAAATTATGTAGGTAATATATATGTGAAAGGTCACTGTACTTTCTCCGTGTCAATAATAGGAATAATGTTGTGATTGGCTTGATGACCGTTTAGTTACCATCTAATAAAAGAGAAAACGTACAAATCACCCATTTCTGCCTTTCTTGATACAATAATGTCTCCCTAAATGTGTTATAACGTTAATTATCTAATAAGAAAAACTAATTTAATTGCTTCTGTTAATATAGGACGAGGAAGTACAACGATACATACAATATTGTTTTCATTATATAAAGGCTTCCAACAGGTTAATCGGTCAGAGGTGATGTGGATGCCTGGAATTAAGGCACGGCATACTTTTAAAGAACGGAGTTATGAAGTGGAGTCTTGAATTGAAATGCTGGAACACGTTTTTGGAATCGTGTTCTAGAAAAATATGTAACTGAATTTTTCATTAGTATCTTTTTAAATGTTCAAATGACGGTACGAATGTTCATTATAATTGACATTTACCTATTTGTAGCATAGAATAACCCCATGAAAAAGTGTCCTTTGGGATAATATTCATGACGGAATAAAATCTAGAGCACAGTTGCCTATTGATTGTTTGCCCTTCGGACATGATCTTATATGTCAAAATCCAGGTGGACACAAGACAATATAGTGTGCCTTACATTAACAGCCAATAAGGCCAACATTATTACTGTTGATTGAGTGTCTGATTATCATATTGGTATTACAAACAATGAAGCACACATTTAAAGGTCTCAAGTCAAACCGCAAATATCCAAGAAATTCTTTGTATATTTTTGTATATTTTTATGTCTTTTTATATAACAAAGTTGCAATACAACAGCATTACTATGATATGATGATGCTAAGACCCAGAATGAATAGTCGTTTAAGATATAAAATTGTCCCATTCTAGAAAACATGTTAACAGACAAGTGTCATGTGTAACTCATTCTGAACAGAATTAAGATAAAAACAATATTTCAGTTTACACACTAGTTGCTGAAATAAATAATCATGTTTCCATTGAATGTGTCTTTAAACTGTTCATATAACAGACAAATGTTATCACACTGTATTGGAACAAAGGTGTGTCACAATAAATCTTCAAATGTTCACCTAAAGACTCCACACCATGACCCTCTCTGTAAAGTACAAAATGGCTGCCAGAAAAAACTAGGATGAAAGCATACATACATTTCAGCCAGATACTGGCCAAAGGTTTGTTTTATGACTGATTAGCCAATTGTATTGTTTTATGTGTCTTTGCCATGATAAATAAAAAAAGCCCAAATTGTACTTTAATATCAGACATACAAACACCTCTTGTATAAGTGTCTTTTAATTTTTGTCTTCACATTTCTTATCTTAGTAGAAAGTGGTTTTAATTCTTTAAATTTAACTCTATAATGTTTGGACTATGGGCTATGGTGTTTAACGCCACTTTCAACAATATTTCAGCTATGTTTTGGCGGTCAGAAAACCAACGACTTGCCGGAAGTCATTGGTTTTATCACATAATTGTGTATTGAGTACACCTCGCCATGAGTGGTATTCTAACTCATAATGTTAGTGGTGATAGACACTGACTGTAAAAGTAGTTGTAAGTCCAGCACCGAAACGATCACGACAACGACGCCCCCCAATAAATGTTTGGAGTCTGTATATCAACTACATGTAATTATTCTCCCTAATCTGGGAATTCATAGAAAAGAATGCAGTCAAAACAGTCAATGCAAATCATAGACAATGAAGGCAATATAAATTAAAAGCAACACATACAATGAGATGTTATTAAAGTTTGTCAGTGACTTGTGGCACAGGCGGGTACTTTTCGCGCGATTCTCTCGTTAATACCTAAATTCTTATAATTTTAACATTTGTTTTATTTTGTTTTTGTTTTTCAAACATATAGCTTAACTTAGACAGGAGTTACAAACCTCATTTGGTCAGGGGAGAAAGCAAATGAGGCACAAAGTACTTTTTTTTTTTTTTTTTTTTTTTTGCAAGTTACCTAATTATCTATGATTTATTTGTTCATAGATTTGTTTTAGTTGTTTTGCCGGACATAGAAACCGTACGGGATCTCTTATCGCTTCAATCAACACTCAAATTTCCTTTACACGGTCCTTCTTTTAAAAAATGGATTGATACTGCAAATGTATAAGACAGATCACTGCACTGTCTCCTAATCAATTATAAGAAGATTGTAAAGAGGAATGATTGATTGATTTTTTTGGGGTGTTTAACGCCACTTTCAGAAATATTTCAGCTATATCATGGCGACCAGTATTAGTGGTGGAAAGAAGGAAAGAAGCCGGAGTACCCGGAGAGAACCACCGACCATGGGCAAGCAACTGATATAATTTGCTGCTGCGAGTCGAGTGCACCTTTTTTGTGATTTGCAAAGCCGGGTGCGAACCCACGCCGTATTGGTGATATAGGCTTGTATGAGTTGTTAGGTAATCCAACTAACTAACCCATTGAGCCATCCGGGCCCTGTAATGATGAATATGATGACGGTTTAGTTGCTATAAAGTAAAAAAGAAAACTTACAAATCACTCCTTTCTCCCTTTCCAGACACAATAATGTTTCAGTAAATGTGTTATAACGTTACTTATCTAATTAAAAATAATCATTTAATTGTTTTGTAGGTAGGACGAGGAAATACTATGATGCATACAATATTGTTTTCATTGACCAGTTTTAGTGGTGGAAAGAAGGGAAGAAGCCAGAGTACCCGAAGAGAACCACCGACCATGGGCAAGCAACTGGTATCACTTGCGGCTGCGAGTCGAGTGCACCCTTTGTTGTAATTTACAAAACCGGACGCGAACCCACGCCGTATTGGTGATAGGCTTGCATGAGTTGTTAGGTAATCCAACTACCTAACCCATTGAGCCACCCGGGCCATCCAAAGGTCAGATGATATGGGCGCCAGGAATGAAGCCATCATGCACTTTACAGAGGGGAGTGCTATAATGTTGCATTGACGCGAAATGCTAGACCCCTATGACAGAGTGTCAAGTGGGTATTATAACAGATGTAATTATGTTCGCGTCCACTTCGTCATGAAAGAATAACGTCTAGAACACACCTACATATAAAACATGTTCGTCCTTTATACATCAATTTATGACAAAATCAGGATGGACACAAGACATAAATTTACCTTATATAAGCAGCCAATAATTTCCAACAATGTTTCTATTGATTGATTGTATGCTAACGAAATTGTGAAAAGATATCTTTAACAGTGATGGTCATCAATTCTATTAATATCTACAAAACGAACAATCATCTCTCGTATTAACTGAACCCACTAAGCACAAAAAGACCACTACATATGACGTTGGAAATCCTGGTGCTGGCTTGGTACTGCCACATATATATGGTGAGGTTAAACCGGCTAATGGGATTCCCCCGCCCCCTTTTGATAACTGGTTCTCCCACGACAAAATGTATATATAGGCAAACGATAAAAATCCTGCACAGATACGTTTCCACTCAAAAAGAACATATTTTATCATAAAAATGAATGAAAAATGGTATAAAGAAACTATGAAGCACTCCAATCTAATTGTATATAAGAACTGATTTCTTTTACATGACAAAGTCGGAAGTCAAACCACAAAGACCAAAAGTTTCAGTTGCAATATAACAATATTGTTGATTGATTCCTTTTCCAATCCAAAAGTGTCCATATTAACATATTAACGGTCGAGGGTAATGTTTAGCTCATTCTGAACAGAATTGGGATAAGATATGTCAGTTTCCACACAATTTGCTGAAATATATACTAACAAAGTTATAAATTAGTATTTTGTATCAAATGTGTCAACGTACTGATCACATAAACAAACAAAGGTTATCACACTGTATTGAAACAAAGTGGTATATACAATAAGTCATCAAAAATAAATGCACTCCAAAAGTTCCCTCTAAGACCCCATATCAACGCTCCACGGCAAGAGCCCTCTGTAAAGTATATAGTGCCTGTCAGGAACAACTAGGATAACAAAACATACATTTCTGTTAGATACTTGCCAAATGGGTTTTTTTCTGACCGATTAGTCAATGGTATCATTTTATGATACTTTATCATGAGAAATAAATAAAGCTCCAATTGTTGTATTTTCCCTCCTTGTCTAATGTTCTTTTTAATGTCTGTCTTGATATTTCTTGCCTTAGTAGAAAGTGATTTTAATTCGTTTTTATATAGCTCGAGAAGAAATGCTTGGAGTCTGTAAATCAACTACATAGAATTATTCTGCCAAACGCAGGAACCCCTAGAAATAGATTTATGATATAACCCGAAAATAAAAACATCACGTATTTATTGAAGTCTTATTAGAACCACTACGTGATGTTTTCACTATTATGTAAATTGGAAAGCAAACAAATGGTAAATGAGTATCGCATTACCCAATCAAAGAGGTATAACTCTGTTATTATAATAATGAAAAGCAAAAAATAACACACTGTCGGAACATTTCCAAAATCCAATAAAAACATCGTAAAAAGAGGCCAATCAATACCAATAACACACAAATACATATGACCTAGCTTGGTACAGACACTTCAATTAAAAGAGTCGGGGTTAAATTAGTTTTATAGGCCCAAACATCCCCACTTAAGGAAATGATGCGGTCATGCAAGTGCTTCTCAAATCCGAGAGAAATACCAACTCTTACATATAACAGGGCGAACAGCGTTACTATATAGAAGGCTATATTACGAATTTAGTTTGTTACACATATTTTCATTGGTTCTTCAGCCCTGAATGTCAGCATATATTCGGAAAACAGACGGGGTATATATTGCTGTCCCCACAAACGATTAAAACATGGACGACAAAACATTACGCTTCACTGAATCAATGGTATAATACGGGATAATAAATGTACTTTTACCAAATTAAATGCTGTTTTTATACTCAAAACGGCTGCATGAACAAAAACATATTACAACGGTTAATTCCGTCACAAATACCTGATCGATTCAGCAACCTCCTATGTTCCACGGCTGTACCATAACAAATAAACAAAACATTGAGCCTTGAAAACTTTCGACGTCATGGGGCCACACTAAGGTTTTATTTACATGTAGTTAACATTTAAATTATTGAAACTGTTTCGCAAACCCGTTGTTTTTTTATGTGGTATATTAATGTTATATTTATAAAGTTTATAAAATTTACTACATATGAAACTGTATTGATTTAGAAATTTAGTACAGTATTTTCCTTCATGAGACACCCTATACATGAAATATGACGTGACACATATTTTGACGTCATTGAAGAATGACTTCAAAGGTACGGACATCTAGAGATACGAAAAATGAAAATAAAAGAGGCAAATTTATTTAATACAGTTGGATGTTGTATTTAAAAAAAAATAGGTTAAATCCGTAATATATCTGTTATTCAGCTATCAGACAGGGAATATAATGTGACATTCCCGGCTTACGATATATATTCCCTTCGGCTGCGCCTCAGGGAATATAGATCATAAGCCGGGAATGTCACATTATATACCTTGTCTGATAGCTGAATAACATATAATAATCTGAAACGTTATACATAATATATACATATACAATATATACATCCGTCATCCAACACAAAACACGCATTTTTAGTCTGAAAATTATCTATTTTGGGGAAAGATTGTCTTTTAAAATATGAAATAAAACGCCGAACTTAAAATACGTTTTCTCAAACTGCACACCAAATTAAAAAAAACCATAAATTATTAAGACAAAACAGACTTATCATAGTTATAATGATGGTAGTATCCTAAAAAAAGAGACGTAAAAAAAACAACATTTTTCTGGAACTGTAATGAAGTAGCAGGTTATTTTTCAAAGGTATTATGTAAAATAGCACACAAAAACAATTTCGCTCAATTACTACATTTAAGCTTAAAGTTTTCGCTTGAACTTTAATTAGTAAAACCACTTAATGAATGATCCCGTACAATGCAAATTGGCTTTTACAATGACAATATATCGACAATCTACAATTGAAATTACTTTTCTCTAATTCTTGTTCAATTTTCACACTTCTCAACCCGTGTAAAAAGAAATCGATAATCAACGTGGGGATCACTTTGTTCTCAATCGCTGATTGGTCAATTACGTAATTATGTCTCAACCCGTGGGTGAGATATATAGAATCTAACACCGGGGAGAGTACAAGAGGTGTCGGAGATTTCCATATCTTGTACTTTTTCTGATGTTTGATTTTATTTCTCACTAAACACCTAATTGTTTTTGTTTACATTCCATCGAGCGTTTTCCCGCAATTTATTTTTTCATTGCTGAAGTAAATATTCGATTTATCCATATGCAACCGTATCTCGGCAGTATTTCAAATGCATTTCATCATAAAGTACAATGTATTTAATAAATATATTATAAATGTTACTACAACAGAGATAAATACCTGTAAGCAAATATTTGAATTTGGTCAAAGGGAGGTAATTTCTTTCTTTACGTTAGTTACTAACAAGGGAGAGCACTCTATATTTACTCAAAGTAAACAAACATTGACATAAACTGTACAGCATGCATTTGCCGGTAAATCGCACGTGATTTTTTTGTCTTTCACTAGTGCAAGATAAGAAAATCTCACATCGCTAAAAATAGGAACTGGTCTGTCTCAAAAGTGAGAAAAGAATTTCACGCTACTTTTCCTGTAAAAATGTTACGTTTCGCAAAATGTCATTGTATCAATAAAATCGTTTAATTAACTGTAACTAACCGTAATTAACCGTACCATCATTAAGAACCCCTCATCTGGAATCTTGTCCCTTCTCCAACATTGTTTCAAAAACATTCCTTAACGGGTGTGACGTCAATTGAAGTATACGTCAGTGACGTCATTGAACGTCGATTTGAGAAAGTGAAAAACGGCCATATATTTTGTTAAATTAGTGAGAAAAAGAATCAAACAATTTTTAGTGGTTCATTAGAGAAAACATCTACTAACATTGCTTCCCGTTTTTGGAGACTATATATATTACACTCCCACCCCAGCCTGAAAAAAAAATAAAATAAAAAATAAAATAAAAAGAAACCCTTTAACCCCCCCCCCCCCCCAAGAAAAAAAAACAACAACATAAAGAAAAAAAAAACAAAACAACATTAAAAGAAAAACATGGGAAAACGAAATAAAATGCAAAACAAGATAGACAGACAAGACTGCTATTACATTTACAAGACGCATTAACTCGCGTCATGTTTAGCCCGGTGACTAGAGACATCATTTCCAAAATGTAATCGTCATGAATACTATACGGCTGTGTCATATATCATTCGACTCCGCAATGTACGTACTTTTAAAATAATTTGGTCGTCAAAAGAAATCAAGAAATCAAGGTCAAAGGTCCAAAAACATTTTTCACACAAAAATTCATTGAATACCAAATTTCAATTAGAATCCCTTTTTCATTAAGGAAAGACGAAAAATTGCATATTTGGTTTTCCTTATTCAATTTTCTATCTAAAACGTCGGATGTCATAACAAAATAATTGTTCTGTGCAAATTTATGTGTTTTCACAAAAAGGGGGAGGGTTTTCTCTTAAAAACCTGGTAATTTTCCAAACTGTCGATAGTAAAGCCATTCAAACTTATCCAAGCGTAAAGAAAAATATGTATTCTACAAAATAAATATAAATAATAGCCAAATGATAATGAGGAATATAAGTTTTGTTCACATAAATTTGTGTTGGTACATGTCCAATTGGCAACATCAACTCATACAAAACATACTTATATGTGGGTTAAAAGCAAAAACACAACTTCTTGTATGCAACAAAATGCATCAACAGAATATAAATCAGGTAAAACAACTGTACAAGGCATTCTGAACGACTGGAACTGCCTTTTTCATGTGGACATTGGAGCTGTTCTACACAAGACTTAAGCGAAGCAAGATCTTTGCAGAACAATGAAACAGCTCGTCAAAAAGGTATACATGATTATGTTGTTAAAACATTAAACGTCTTCTGCAAGGATATATGAATGGACGTTTTTACATGATTCTGATCCTTGGTAAGAACATAAGTCAGTACATGCAAGGTTCTGCTCTGCACAAACACAGGACTTTTTACATTGCGATTTCCCCTTGCATGAACACACTAGATCACGGAGAAATTCTGCTGACATGTTTCCTTCAAAGTAGACTGGATGCAAAGAATCCTTGACAGTTCGCCATCCGTATTCCATTGGTGAAGGCAGAGGTGGTTTTGTTAGACAGGAAGTATGCCAAACTTTGGTCTGGAATGAGGCACGAAGAATATGCTGACGAAGCGCCGCTTCTGAAGGTGGTAATCTAACCAGACTTGCATCCCGACCTGTAGCAAGTTTTACTCGAAGTATGATGGGAGGATGCACAAGACTTCTGATCATAAAGCCTAGCTACAAACCGTGAAGAGCATGAAATAGCAACATCTTTGTCGGATCTCCCAAATTGTCTAAATGATGGAAATCTGATGCTGCATCTTTCAGTATTTTGTACACTAACTTTTTGCCATTTCCAAAGAAGGATGAGGTAGTGTTACACACAGAGAGAGCATGTGCGCGAGGAAGAACTCTACATTTGTGAGAGAGAAGAACATAGTTCATGAATAGATAAAAACCTACGACCGTCCTTAACACTACTAATGTTTCCCATTTGGACCCACAGTTCACTGGTGTTTGTCATCTGCTTATCAAAATAAATACAGAGAACAATCACATCTGTATCAGAGGTTTTGATAATGGTCTTGCCTTGCTTTCCCAATTCTTTGAGCTTTTTGTCAGCATGTAAAGCCTGGAGGATCATACGGGTGTCCGCCTCGTCTTGAATGCTGCATAAGTCAGGACGATCAAAGACTTCCTGGTCTGAAACAACTTTCACAATTTCCGGATTTCCAAATGAACCGGCAATGTAATACAGATTTCCAGGGGGCACTAATGGGTTACTTTGATTGAATTTGACAATGAAGTCACCAAAAAAGTTTGAGTGCCTGTTTGTTTTCTTTGACAGATAGAAATTTCTTCCAGTCAGGAATATTTCTGCCTTCTATGACTTGGAACACCTTTGTATGGGCAGTCACTTTGGTACGACGCTCTCTTTTAGCCGACTTGATGGAGTTTTTCTTACGTCATACCGGTCAAATACATCTGCTACTGTATGTGCTTTTGCAAAGCATGATGTCAACTGTCTGCAGTAGTCGGTAGAAAGGTCTCCAAAGGTTCTATGCTTCTATGCATCCATGCACTGAACTAGTGCCATGCTATCTCTGATGTAAGTTGTCAACGAAGGGTCAAAATCCGGCAACGAAAGAACTGGGGAAACTTCATTTTCGAACTGCTTCACTAGATTTGATTTACAAAATTTCCTCGTTGTACCATCTTCATGGAACATGGACACCGGGATAGGCCCTACAGGATGTGAAAGAATGTTGTCAATCGTGACATCATCTCTGTTATTAGCCAAAACCAGAACACGTCTGAAACCAATTTCTGGATTGATATAACCGGTTATGATTTCACCAGATTTGCATTTCAGGGATGTTTTGGCATTCATGTGTTCAAATGTTTTCAATTTTGACTTTGAGATAGAGCTAAAAAAAATCACAGACTGTCCTACAGAGAGAGCACTGTTAACAAAGTTTCTGCACATTTTTTCACCTCCGTTGACAGCAGACAGCAAATAATCCTGTACTTCTCTGGTAGCATGTATGCCTGTAGAAATATTCATGAGACAAGGAGGGTGGCCCTTTATATCAAAGGGGTCAGTCATGGTTTCGTTCAAATGGTTTACTATTGCTTGGACTTGTTCCTCATCTCGCTTCAAAGCTGTTTGCTTCATTTGTTCATGTGAGGTATTGCTGGTGCTTGTAATAACTGCCCTGTCGTTCATTGCACTACTAAATGATGCTAGGAAATGTCTAGTGAGTGTCCATCTAACAAGGGTAGATTTCTGATTCGTTATTCCTACGATACCACCTGAGCCCTTCGAATCTTTTATAATGTTTTTTTTCAGTGCCCATATCGCTCCAAATACCATTGAAGCTGCCGGATGTTTATCTAATGGAAAAATCACCTTTTTCAAAAGCTGATTTTATCTCGGCTGGAAGTTCGAGCATATCAAGTATATATACAGGCATCCATCTAGAGTAATTTGTACGTTAGTAATGAAGA
The DNA here is from genome assembly GCA_963383655.1 of Bathymodiolus septemdierum. Classification (NCBI taxonomy): domain Eukaryota; kingdom Metazoa; phylum Mollusca; class Bivalvia; order Mytilida; family Modiolidae; genus Bathymodiolus; species Bathymodiolus septemdierum. The sequence continues at coordinate 70,693,483 of OY726524.1, forward strand.
AATAGGGCAACATGTTTGATGAAGACATCAGATGTGCCGACCAATCACCCTCCCGTTCTGCTCGTACATTTAACAACATAATTCGAACCGCCACCAGAAACATATCCCAGTATTTGAATGTAGGTGATGCATTGCATCCCCATTTTCTAAAGTTACCGATTAGAGGCTGTACATGGTCTTCAAACAATTCTTCAACTTTAGTTAGTAGTACTGATGTTTCGATCGTCTGATCACAGATACTTCTATGAAATTCAAACAGCGCATTCCAGAACACTGATGGTGTTTGATCGATGTAGTCAAAGATCCTACACTAGTTCTAATAATAAAGCCCTAAATGCTCGCTTACTCGCAAGGAGATACAAGTTTGTCACAGGAGCTACATTATTGCAGCTAGTCCTACACCAGTGTATGAATGCCGCGATAAACAGAACTTGTAGGGCTTCAAATACAAGTGTGAACCCCCTGACATCCTTGTTATATTCTTTGCCAACCAACATAAGCTCAGCTGTATTTCCAGCATACACGCCAGAATCAACCAAAAGATCACGAAGACCGTCATCGGCCCAAAGTTTCCCTATCGAAGATAAGAAACAAGACAAACTGTGAAAACCACCAAGTCTAAGAATATGGCGATTGAAATAACTTACAACTCAATAACTAAATTTGCCTCTTAGAATGAACAAAAATGAAAAATAACTATTACCACAACCTCAAATTCGAACAAACAACATTTAAAAGTCAAAAGAACAAAGACACATCAACAAATACAAAAGAAATCAATCCATAGTTAACGTAAATTAATCGAACATAAGGTGCACTCGAAGTTCAAGATCAATATGGTGAACAACGTATTCAGATCTACCGGGACCGGACAGAACTTTCCGAAAAATTAAGTAAGGTAAAGATTTGTTAATCTATATGTTGGGTGGTATATAAAATCCCATTAAAGAAACTTAGATAAAAAAAGGTGTGTCACTAAATAGGGTAATGATTATATTTTTAATTTCTACTAGTTACTTAACTATTTATCAACTGCCGCATTATTGTACAGAATTAAAATCTGGTGAAACTACAAAATGACCCCATTTAAAATATTTGTTATTGTTATTATTTTTCAATAATAGGTTTATTGTGTTAGTTTTTTCGCTTAATGAATAAAACATTATATGTAAACTTTGAATCCAATGCGAAAGAAATATATTTCTATACAGTTTTTATATACCGGAGTAAAACTGTTAGCCACTCGAGGTCCAAATTTAAGTAAATTTTGCTAACTATGCATAGAATTTTTAGAAAACTGCACCATACGACTTTTTGACGACCAGTCTAAAATCAAAGTAAAATCATTTTCCTACAAGTATACCAATTTTTAGCCGCATAGTATGAAGTGAAATTAAACTCCGTTAATATGCGACTTTTGCATAGTTGGTCACCGGGCTAGTTTACTTACCAAAAGGTTACATTGTACGTTGTTTAATTCATCAAATGGAATGTCATTCTTGACCTTATATTAAATTTCTATGAAATAATTCATATAACACAGAAATTTTCTTCCGAAACCAGTGTTGTTTGTAACCTTGGAGATATTGATAGGTTCTTTGTGTTCACAATAACTTAGTCGCGTTCTATATCTTTATAATAAAAAGGTATGTTCGACGATCGAGGGTTATTCCTGTGAGAACATTCAATAAAATATCTAGAAAGTGAGGCTGTTCTAAAGCAAACAGTACTTATAAAAAGAACAAATTCTGTCCAACATAATAGTGTATAAGGTATCATTAAGAAGACAAGGTCAACATTTGATTAATATAGAGTGAAAAGTATTTACAAAGTAAAAAAGCAAAAACGGCTCAAACGCTAAACAACATTTATATATCATTTGATCCTTTTGAAAGGTTCAGCTTTAGTGGTGTCCAGCACATATTGTGTCGTTTTGTCTTGTGTACCCAGTTTTGCTACTTTCTCTGGATTGTTCATTCGTGATTGCCCTTTCGGTTTTCTCTAACATTTATTTACATTGAAAAATATCTGAATTTTTAAACTGAAAGATATATCATATTAGTCTATTAAAATATTATCTTAGATATACAGTTTCCCTTGCAGGTCATCGGTAAATCATGCTTTGAAAAAAAAATTACAAAAAGGGAGGCACTCTTTTAAAAAAATTCAATATATTTTTCAGAAAATAATCGTTATTCTAAAAGCAAAAATAGGGAAATGCTTTATGGCTGTTATGTATCTGAATAGGTCAAACAATGTACATTATGTAATCTACAGAAACTTCCAGCAAGCACCAACCAAGTCAACCATATTTTGATTTTGCTTTCATTTCTGTAAAATGTACAGTGAATTTTAAGTTCATCAGGTTACAATAAAATAGCAAAAAAAAAAAAAAAAAATAAAAAAATTAAAATGAATATGAATTGAAAATGTCGTCGAACCTACACTCGCCGTTATTAGACACCTCTTCTGTGAAAAATAACAAGAACAATGACGTAGATATCAAATTTAGTACACATGACGCTCTTGCGGAATAAAGTTCATCAAGCTAAACATCGAAAGACTGGAATGTCAAATAAACTAAAAGCGTTTGGTAGGAATACAATTAAAGGGTCTACACAGTCAATTAAAGGGTCTACACAGTCAATTAAAGGGCCTACACAGTCAATTAAAGGGCCTACACAGTCAATTAAAGGGTCTACACAGTCAATTAAAGGGCCTACACAGTCAATTAAAGGGTCTACACAGTCAATTAAAGGACCTACACAGTCAATTAAAAGGCCTACACAGTCAATTAAAGGGCATACACAGTCAATTAAAGGGCCTACACAGTCAATTAAAGGGTTTACACAGTCAATTAAAGGGCCTACACAGTCAATTAAAGGGCCTACACAGTCAATTAAAGGGCCTACACAGTCAATTAAAGGGTCTACACAGTCAATTAAAGGGTCTACACAGTCAATTAAAGGGTCTACACAGTCAATTAAAGGACCTACACAGTCAATTAAAGGGTCTACACAGTCAATTAAAGGGTCTACACAGTCAATTAAAGGGTCTACACAGTCAATTAAAGGGCCTACACAGTCAATTAAAGGGCCTACACAGTCAATTAAAGGGTCTACACAGCCAATTAAAGGGTCTACACAGTCAATTAAAGGGTCTACACAGTCAATTAAAGGGCCTACACAGTCAATTAAAGGGTCTACACAGTCAATTAAAGGGCCTACACAGTCAATTAAAGGGCCTACACAGTCAATTAAAGGGTCTACACAGTCAACTAAAGGGCCTACACAGTCAATTAAAGGGCCTACACAGTCAATTAAAGGGTCTACACAGTCAATTAAAGGGTCTACACAGTCAATTAAAGGGCATACACAGTCAATTAAAGGGTTTACACAGTCAATTAAAGGGTCTACACAGTCAATTAAAGGACCTACACAGTCAATTAAAGGACCTACACAGTCAATTAAAGGGCCTACACAGTCAATTAAAGGGCCTACACAGTCAATCAAAGGGTCTACACAGTAAATTAAAGGGTCTACACAGTCAATTAAAGGGCCTACACAGTCAATTAAAGGCCTTACACAGTCAAGTAAAGACCCTACAGTCAATTAAAGGGCCTACACAGTCAATTAAAGGCCCTACACAGTCAATTAAAGGGCCTACACAGTCAATTAAAGGCCCTACACAGTCAATTAAAGGGTCTACACAGTAAATTAAAAGGCCTCCACAGTCAATTAAAGGCCCTACACAGTCAATTAAAGGGTCTACACAGTAAATTAAAGGGCCTACACAGTCAATTAAAGGGCCTACATAGTCAATTAAAGGCCCTACACAGTAAATTAAAGGCCTTACACGGTCAATTAAAGGGCCTACACAGTAAATTAAAGGCCCTACACAGTCAATTAAAGGGCCTTCACAGTAAATTAAAGGCCTTACACGATCAATTAAAGGCCCTACACAGTCAATTAAAGGCCCTACACAGTCAATTAAAGGCCTTACACGGTCAATTAAAGGCCCTACACAGTCAATTAAAGGCCCTACACAGTCAATTAAAGGGCCTACACAGTAAATTAAAGGGCCTACACAGTAAATTAAAGGCCTTACACGGTCAATTAAAGGGCCTACACAGTAAATTAAAGGCCTTACACGGTCAATTAAAGGGCCTACACAGTAAATTAAAGGCCCTACACAGTCAATTAAAGGCCCTACACAGTCAATTAAAGGGCCTACACAGTAAATTAAAGGCCTTACACGGTCAATTAAAGGGCGTACACAGTAAATTAAAGGACCTACACAGTGAATTAAAGGGCCTACACAGTAAATTAAAGGCCTTACACGGTCAATTAAAGGCCCTACACAATCAATTAAAGGCCCTACACAGTCAATTAAAGGTCCTACACAGTCAATTAAAGGGCCTACACAGTCAATTAAAGGCCCTACACAGTCAATTAAAGGGCCTACACAGTAAATTAAAGGGCCTACACAGTAAATTAAAGGGTCTACACAGTCAATTAAAGGGCCTACACAGTCAATTAAAGGCCCTACATAGTCAATTAAAGGGCATACACAGTCAATTAAAGGCCCTACACAGTCAATTAAAGGCCCTACACAGTCAATTAAAGGCCCTACACAGTAAATTAAAGGGCCTACACAGTAAATTAAAGGGTCTACACAGTCAATTAAAGGGCTTACACAGTAAATTAAAGGGTCTACACAGTAAATTAAAGGCCCTACACAGTCAATTAAAGGGTCTACACAGTCAATTAAAGGCCCTACACAGTAAATTAAAGGGCCTACACAGTAAATTAAAGGGTCTACACAGTCAATTAAAGGGCCTATACAGTCAATTAAAGGGCCTACACAGTAAATTAAAGGCCCTACACAGTAAATTAAAGGGTCTACACAGTCAATTAAAGGCCCTGCACAGTAAATTAAAGGGTCTACACAGTCAATTAAAGGGCTTACACAGTAAATTAAAGGGTTTACACAGTAAATTAAAGGGCCTACACAGTAAATTAAAGGGCTTACACAGTAAATTAAAGGGTTTACACAGTAAATTAAAGGGTTTACACAGTAAATTAAAGGGTTTACACAGTAAATTAAAGGGCCTACACAGTAAATTAAAGGGCTTACACAGTAAATTAAAGGGCCTACACAGTAAATTAAAGGGTTTAGACAGTAAATTAAAGGGTTTACACAGTAAATTAAAGGGTTTACACAGTAAATTAAAGGGCTTACACAGTAAATTAAAGGGTTTACACAGTAAATTAAAGGGTTTACACAGTAAATTAAAGGACTTACACAGTAAATTAAAGGGTTTACACAGTAAATTAAAGGACCTACACAGTAAATTAAAGGGCTTACACAGTAAATTAAAGGGCTTACACAGTAAATTAAAGGGTTTACACAGTAAATTAAAGGGCCTACACAGTAAATTAAAAGGCTTACACAGTAAATTAAAGGGCTTACACAGTAAATTAAAGGGTTTACACAGTAAACTAAAGGGTTTACACAGTAAATTAAAGGGTTTACACAGTAAATTAAAGGGCCTACACAGTAAATTAAAGGGCTTACACAGTAAATTAAAGGGCCTACACAGTAAATTAAAGGGTTTAGACAGTAAATTAAAGGGTTTACACAGTAAATTAAAGGGTTTACACAGTAAATTAAAGGGCTTACACAGTAAATTAAAGGGTTTACACAGTAAATTAAAGGGTTTACACAGTAAATTAAAGGACTTACACAGTAAATTAAAGGGTTTACACAGTAAATTAAAGGGCCTACACAGTAAATTAAAGGGCTTACACAGTAAATTAAAGGGTTTACACAGTAAATTAAAGGGTTTACACAGTAAATTAAAGGGTTTACACAGTAAATTAAAGGGTCTATACAGTAAATTAAAGGGTTTACACAGTAAATTAAAGGGTTTACACAGTAAATTAAAGGGTTTACACAGTAAATTAAAGGGTTTACACAGTAAATTAAAGGGCTTACACAGTAAATTAAAGGGTTTACACAGTAAGTTAAAGGGTTTACACAGTAAATTAAAGGGTTTACACAGTAAATTAAAGGGCTTACACAGTAAATTAAAGGACTTACACAGTAAATTAAAGGGTTTACACAGTAAATTAAAGGGCTTACACAGTAAATTAAAGGACTTACACAGTAAATTAAAGGGTTTACACAGTAAATTAAAGGGTCTACACAGTAAATTAAAGGGTTTACACAGTAAATTAAAGGGTTTACACAGTAAATTAAAGGACTTACACAGTAAATTAAAGGGTTTACACAGTAAATTAAAGGGTTTACACAGTAAATTAAAGGGTTTACACAGTAAATTAAAGGGCTTACACAGTAAATTAAAGGGTCTACACAGTAAATTAAAGGGCCTACACAGTAAATTAAAGGGTTTACACAGTAAATTAAAGGACTTACACAGTAAATTAATGGGTTTACACAGTAAATTAAAGGGTTTACACAGTAAATTAAAGGGTTTACACAGTAAATTAAAGGACTTACACAGTAAATTAAAGGACTTACACAGTAAATTAAAGGGTTTACACAGTAAATTAAAGGGCTTACACAGTAAATTAAAGGGCTTACACAGTAAATTAAAGGGTTTACACAGTAAATTAAAGGGTTTACACAGTAAATTAAAGGGCTTACACAGTAAATTAAAGGACTTACACAGTAAATTAAAGGACTTACACAGTAAATTAAAGGGTTTACACAGTAAATTAAAGGACTTACACAGTAAATTAAAGGGTTTACACAGTAAATTAAAGGGTTTACACAGTAAATTAAAGGGCTTACACAGTAAATTAAAGGACTTGCACAGTAAATTAAAGGACTTACACAGTAAATTAAAGGGTTTACACAGTAAATTAAAGGGTCTACACAGTAAATTAAAGGGCTTACACAGTAAATTAAAGGGTTTACACAGTAAATGTAAGGGCTTACACAGTAAATTAAAGGGTTTACACAGTAAATTAAAGGGTTTACACAGTAAATTAAAGGACTTACACAGTAAATTAAAGGGTTTACACAGTAAATTAAAGGGCTTACACAGTAAATTAAAGGACTTACACAGTAAATTAAAGGGTTTACACAGTAAATTAAAGGGTCTACACAGTAAATTAAAGGGTTTACACAGTAAATTAAAGGGTTTACACAGTAAATTAAAGGACTTACACAGTAAATTAAAGGGTTTACACAGTAAATTAAAGGGTTTACACAGTAAATTAAAGGGTTTACACAGTAAATTAAAGGGCTTACACAGTAAATTAAAGGACATACACAGTAAATTAAAGGGCCTACACAGTAAATTAAAGGGCCTACACAGTAAATTAAAGGGTTTACACAGTAAATTAAAGGGTTTACACAGTAAATTAAAGGGCTTACACAGTAAATTAAAGGGCTTACACAGTAAATTAAAGGGTTTACACAGTAAATTAAAGGGTTTACACAGTAAATTAAAGGGCTTACACAGTAAATTAAAGGACATACACAGTAAATTAAAGGGCCTACACAGTAAATTAAAGGGCCTACACAGTAAATTAAAGGGTTTACACAGTAAATTAAAGGGCTTACACAGTAAATTAAAGGGTTTACACAGTAAATTAAAGGACTTACACAGTAAATTAAAGGGTTTACACAGTAAATTAAAGGGTTTACACAGTAAATTAAAGGGTTTACACAGTAAATTAAAGGGCTAACACAGTAAATTAAAGGACATACACAGTAAATTAAAGGGCCTACACAGTAAATTAAAGGGCCTACACAGTAAATTAAAGGGTTTACACAGTAAATTAAAGGGTTTACACAGTAAATTAAAGGGCTTACACAGTAAATTAAAGGGTTTACACAGTAAATTAAAGGGCATACACAGTAAATTAAAGGGCTTACACAGTAAATTAAAGGGCCTACACAGTAAATTAAAGGGCCTACACAGTAAATTAAAGGGCTTACACAGTAAATTAAAGGGTTTACACAGTAAATTAAAGGGCTTACACAGTAAATTAAAGGGTTTACACAGTAAATTAAAGGGTTTACACAGTAAATTAAAGGGCTTACACAGTAAATTAAAGGGTTTACACAGTAAATTAAAGGGTTTACACAGTAAATTAAAGGGCTTACACAGTAAATTAAAGGGTTTACACAGTAAATTAAAGGGCTTACACAGTAAATTAAAGGGCCTACACAGTAAATTAAAGGGCCTACACAGTAAATTAAAGGGTTTACACAGTAAATTAAAGGACTTACACAGTAAATTAAAGGGTTTACACAGTAAATTAAAGGGTTTACACAGTAAATTAAAGGGTTTACACAGTAAATTAAAGGGCCTACACAGTAAATTAAAGGGTTTACACAGTAAATTAAAGGGCTTACACAGTAAATTAAAGGACATACACAGTAAATTAAAGGGCCTACACAGTGAATTAAAGGGTTTACACAGTAAATTAAAGGGTTTACACAGTAAATTAAAGGGCTTACACAGTAAATTAAAGGGCCTACACAGTGAATTAAAGGGTTTACACAGTAAATTAAAGGGTTTACACAGTAAATTAAAGGGCTTACACAGTAAATTAAAGGGTTTACACAGTAAATTAAAGGGCTTACACAGTAAATTAAAGGGCCTACACAGTGAATTAAAGGGTTTACACAGTAAATTAAAGGGTTTACACAGTAAATTAAAGGGTTTACACAGTAAATTAAAGGGTTTACACAGTAAATTAAAGGGCTTACACAGTAAATTAAAGGGCCTACACAGTGAATTAAAGGGTTTACACAGTAAATTAAAGGGTTTACACAGTAAATTAAAGGGCTTACACAGTAAATTAAAGGGTTTACACAGTAAATTAAAGGGCTTACACAGTAAATTAAAGGGCCTACACAGTGAATTAAAGGGTTTACACAGTAAATTAAAGGGTTTACACAGTAAATTAAAGGGTTTACACAGTAAATTAAAGGGTTTACACAGTAAATTAAAGGGTTTACACAGTAAATTAAAGGGTTTACACAGTAAATTAAAGGGCTTACACAGTAAATTAAAGGGTTTACACAGTAAATTAAAGGGCTTACACAGTAAATTAAAGGGCCTACACAGTAAATTAAAGGGCCTACACAGTAAATTAAAGGGTTTACACAGTAAATTAAAGGATTTACACAGTAAATTAAAGGGTTTACACAGTAAATTAAAGGGTTTACACAGTAAATTAAAGGGTTTACACAGTAAATTAAAGGGCCTACACAGTAAATTAAAGGGTTTACACAGTAAATTAAAGGGTTTACACAGTAAATTAAAGGGCCTACACAGTAAATTAAAGGGCTTACACAGTAAATTAAAGGGCCTACACAGTAAATTAAAGGGTTTACACAGTAAATTAAAGGGTTTACACAGTAAATTAAAGGGTTTACACAGTAAATTAAAGGGTTTACACAGTAAATTAAAGGGCATACACAGTAAATTAAAGGGTCTACTCAGTAAATTAAAGGGTTTACACAGTAAATTAAAGGGTTTACACAGTAAATTAAAGGGCCTACACAGTAAATTAAAGGGTTTACACAGTAAATTAAAGGGCTTACACAGTAAATTAAAGGGCCTACACAGTGAATTAAAAGGTTTACACAGTAAATTAAAGGGTTTACACAGTAAATTAAAGGGCTTACACAGTAAATTAAAGGGTTTACACAGTAAATTAAAGGGCATACACAGTAAATTAAAGGGTCTACTCAGTAAATTAAAGGGCTTACACAGTAAATTAAAGGGTCTACACAGTAAATTAAAGGGTTTACACAGTAAATTAAAGGGTCTACACAATAAAGACAAAATCCACTATGGTTACCTATAACTTACGGAAGAGAACCTTAATTTGATAAAAATTAAATCATTTGGAAAGTGTAAATTCCAATAATAAATATATTTAATAAACCATGTGAGTGTTGAAACCATCGGGTACTAATAGTCAACCAGCCGAGATATCGACTCAGACAATATGCCTAGCGCTGTTTCTGGACATAAAGAACTTATATAACGTTTGATCATCACTCTAATCAGCAGTGAAACGTTATTTGCTTATAGCATTCCGCAAAATTGACACCAGAATGTTAATTGCATGTAAGTAATAATGTAAATATTACGATATATACAACATTATTTTAATCATTGCAAGATTTCAAGCAAGTTAATCGTTCATTCAGATGTACAGTATGCCGCCAAAAGTATTGCAACATGTAAAAAAATCCCTATTTAATCAACCAAACCCATATTTTTAAAAAAAGTCATTTCTGGACATATTTTAACCAGTTTTACACCAAAACATTCAGAATTGTCTATATTTTGATTGTTTATTTGCTCATTATGTTTATACGAGTGGGTTTTATTTGTTCATAACTTAAACAGGATTGTTAATTTTTGGGATTTATTTTTAGTTGAAATATATAGGAAAATCAAAGTCAATTTTTATTTGTTATGCTTAAATTATGAACAAATGAAAACCACTCATATAAACATAATGAGCAAATAAACAATCAAAATATAGACAATTCTGAATGTTTTGGTGTAAAATTTGTTAAAATCTATCCAGAAATGACTTCACAATAATTATTTGAAAAAATATGGTTTTGGTTGATTATATAGGATCTTATTTACATGTTGCAAAACTTTTGGCCACATACTGTAGTGGATGTTAGCAACCACGTGAATGAAACATTTGTAATCACACTTCAACTTGAACCTTGGCAAATGCGTTTTTTTTCTTATCGACTAGTCAGAGTCAATTAGCATTGTTACTTTATGTTGATCTGCCATTGTCAATAAACAGAGCACAGAAAGTGGTTTTGTTTTGTTTCAATATAACTGTTTGGAAGGTATCTGTAAACAATTTATTTGTTGTACTCAATGTACCCTGGGTTATGTAGGACGAATCTAAGTCACACTTTCTCCTATACGGCGTTACTTGATAATGAATAGCGCTTAGAGACACCTACGCACATTAAAGGTTGATGAAAACTACGAAAAGGAAGTTTAAACAGTGTTTAATTCCACCAATTTCGACATAACGAACAATCACCTCTCATCTTAACTTTAGCTTCAGCTCCCAGTGAGAAACATTTGATAAGAAATTATCAACGGTGAGTCGTTGTATGGGTAAATATTTCGACCCTAACAAATATATCCCATATTTGTTGCTTGTGAAAATGGAAATATCTGTCCATAGGCTTATCTCTGCTGTACCAACGTTTACCTATATGACAATTTGTAAATAAACGTTAGAGAATACAGAATGGACAATCAAAAATGGACAATCCAGAGAAACTGACAACATAGGGGAACACAAGACCCGTTCATATAAGCCAGCGATACTTTTGACACTTTATTAGTATTTTTCGTACATAAACGCTCCAACAAAATGAATTGCTATGGATATTCATACATCAGAATGTAATTGTGTCCAGCCACCCCAAGCTCTTAGAATGTCGAACCTTTAGATATCAAGAATAGCTGTGTCCTTTGTCAGTTACATTGCAACATTCGAGAAAGATAAAGGACTCAAAACAGTTGTTTTTATTTATAAATATTTAACTTTAAAAAATTTCGTAGATGTCTACGATCAGAACAGAAGACGGTTTGAAAAATTGTACTCTACTAGAGTTACTAGTATTCGTTCTATTATCTAGATAACACATCTTCATTCTTACTGAAAAGGGAAAATGTTTTATGACTGTTACGTAACTATAGAAATCACAACAATGAACATTAAGTCATTTATTCATAGATATCTATATTTGTTAATTACACCTTATATAAGAATGCTGCATTCTGATTGGTTAATAGCCGTGATATATTTTTTTTACAAATTCAGGCCTTGCATTGTGAATTTGCAGAATTTTTACTTCATGTAGGTGTATTTGCATAAGATTTAACTTTTTTTTCACGGTATTTGCAAAATTGTATTTGCCGCTTTAATCCTTCACCGGGACGCTTGTAACAAAATTTACAAAACGTTATCGGTTGTGCGTTTTATGTAACAATCGTATTTGCCGTTTTTTACCCTTCACCGAGACGCTTGTAACAAAATTTGTGAAACGTTATCAGTTGTGCGTTTTATGTAACATCATTCGGTAGAATTAAACAGATACATCATGTTAGGTCCTGAAAACGACAAACAAAAGGTATTATTTATTTAGCCAGTGCTCTAAATAATATTCGGTGTAATTAAACAGATATATCATGTTTGGGAGGGGTATTTGCGAAAAATATCAGTCTTGAGACTAAATTTCCCTCGCCTTTCGGCTCGGAAAATTTTTCGTCTCTCGACAGGTATTTTTCGCAAATACCTCTCCCAAACATGATATTTCTGTATAAAATCCCACGTTGATATTCAATACAAAAAGAATAATGACAGATATTTTTCAATATGGATTTCTGCACGAATCAAACATCGAGTCGACCATTTTGTTTTTGGTGTTTTTTGTTTCCTGCAGCATTTACCTTGCATTATAAATTGTAAAACCAATAAAACATATTGACATTAATGAAAGGCGAAATAGAATAGAGAACAAAGAAAGTGTGACTGAACTGAAGACAAGAACACATAAAGGTACAATAAACTTACCAAAACAGAAATATCAGTTCAAGGATATATCAGTGACGTATTCAGACAAACATAAAAGGATTTGAACAGAGGGGCGTTCTTAGCTGATCTACTGCCCAGTCTACACTGAAAGGTTAATTATTTTTTTTCCACAATCCTTCTTTTAATATTCACAGCAGAATATGATATATATGTAAATTTTGTTTTTCTGGAAATATGTGAAATATCACAATAATGTTTCCTTGGCAGTTACAGGAATATTATAATGGTATTTAAATGTTACGAAGACGAAAACGTACAAACCACTCCATGTGCCTCTTTCTTGACATAATAATGTTTTACTAAATGTGTCATTACTTAATTATCTTATAGAAATATCACACCCCAGTGTGGGACGTGAATGTATAGAAATATTATTGTACATACGACCTTGCAAAAAACTTGAAACAAGTTACTTGTTCCAAAATAGGTCATGTGAAGTCGATGCCAGAACTTTGATGACAATATGCTGACTACACTTCAGATAGAGGGACTGTCGTGGTCGTGATAGTATGGTAGTTTGATACAATCAGTGCCTATCACCACTAAAAGAGTTGTGAGTTCGAATCCCGCTCATGGCGGGGTGTACTCGCTACAACATTATGTGATAAAGTTTGTCAGTGACTTGCCGCAGGTCAGTGGTTTTGTCCGGGTACTACGGCTTCCTCCTCTAATATAACTGACTGTCACTGAAATAGTTTTGAAAATGGCGTAAAACAACATAAAACACACAAACCGCCCATTTCAGATTGATACATGTCAAATGCTTTTTCTACCGATTTTTCATTCACATTATTCATTTTATGTTACTTTGCCATTGCTTATTTTTTTGTAGCGATGATTTTAATACAGGAACAACGTAGTCATTGGTTGAGTAGCCTTTAATGACTCGTGCGGAACACCCGTCACACATGCAGTTTTATTAATAGTTTGGTGTTATATCAATGATGTTATATTTCATTCGTGTACAACTGTATATTTTCTATTTTTGTTTCCTTTTGAAAAAAATGTAATAAATTGGTAAATTGGAAATAAACATAAAATTGTCTATGCAAAGGGGAATAACTACAGTAGTAATATAACATTCGTTGACAAATACACATTTATTCACATGTATTTGAGAAACCATAAACCTCGACACAAATTTTGTGTATATCCAGTAATTTGTTGATTTGTTGATTTGTCAAATGTATTTCAGAACGATATGTTTATTCAATCATACTACATGTACAATGTCGAGCAGTCTATTTTTCCTTTAACCGTTGGAAATATGTAAATATACAACAGATGAACTTCTGTTCTTATTTTTTAAGCTTTCTTGAATGTGCTTTCAAATTGTCATTAAATAAACTAAATCAATGATATGCTTGATCATCACTGCTTGAAGCTTAAAAAAAGCTGAAAAAATAACATTCATAACACAGAATCGTGCGTGAGAGACTGTTTAATGCGTACACTATTTCAACTTTCATTTTTCAGACGTTATTTTCTTAAACATATATACAGTTCATCCAATTAGTCAACCCATTTCAAGTGGTCTCGTTTTCTCACTATTTATCCCATTGTTGATTTTCGTTTTTCTATTTAACACATAATGTGATGTCAGACACAATGATGAGAGTATTTGTAAGATTATTTCACCAGTATTTTGTTTTCTTGTTATTAAATAAACGTAAGAGAATACTGTAGGGGCAATCAACATTGGACAATCCAGAGAAACTGGCAACACAGGGCATACAAGACGAAGAAAAACGCAGCAAAAACACAACACATTTTGTGTTGGACACCACTGTGTACAAACAAACACGAATAGCATACGTAAGACATGAAACCTCCCAAGTCAGCTTAATACCTAGATGCAGCTTTTGTCAATAGCAGTAAAGAGTACAGCTCTTGTTTCCTTTTTATAACCTCTCTTTTGGTGAATGCAGATTTATACACCATTCATATAGGAACGAATGCAAGATGCCAAGATGTAACCTTTATCGACATAAGTAAAAGGTACCGTTCAACTTCAGGATATTGACTGTTTCACGCGCATTTTATGGTATGAGTTATGCTGTGACTGTGAAATGCAGAACAGTAATAGAAGCTATGTTCCTTTACTTTAATTTGTGCCCAGATGTGTAAAATTGAATAATCTCTCATGTGCATTTTCATCCATACCTTTTCTTACTAACTAGAATAAAATACATATTCTAAGTAGTGATTGAATGGGTTTAAAACTACGATTAAACAGAATAAGCATGAAAATATACTAGAAACGCATAAAAACTCAATACAAGATTCATGTTTACCATGCATATGTTCCACCTTGGACTTAATACTTAATATATTAAATTTTTGAGACGCGAAAGTTGTTTTATGTATCCACCAGCTGTACCAATGGGATCAAATGACATTAACCATAATTTACATATTAAATAGTATTCAAGGTCACAGAAGACAATGATAGGAAAATACCGGACAACATTTGTAGACAAGTGTTATAAGGCCTGTTAAAAAGGTGCTGATTTCTTTCTTAAAGCTTTACGAAGGATAAGCTGACCACGATTCTTTTAAAATCATTGACTTAATAGTTTAGTATTCCGAAGAAGGTTATGATGCCTGAGACCCTAATACAAGCTACAAGCCAGAGGGTAAAGTATGAGTTACAAAGAAGAGGTTGTTATATTAGTATGTGGAAAATTCATAATGAAAAAAATTGCATTCGTCTTTTTTGTCATAGAACTTGGAACGAATAAGACCATTTGTGTCATTGACGATGCATCTTTTTTATAACTGAATACGAGATCTAAAGCTTTAGCTTTTGTATTTATGTTGTCTCTGATCAGTTTATGTATAAACTATGCCTCATAAGAAAAAGAAACATATCAACAAGGAGATGGTCACTGTTTGTAACCATGGGGATGACAGATGCTGTTTTGGTGAAAAATGCTCCATCTGAACTCACAAATATGTTTCGATAATAGATTATAGTAAAAGGATGCCTTAAATTTATATCGTGTTTGACAAAATAAGCTAATTTATCTCCCAAATATATTACGTTGCTCATCATTTTCAAAATAAAATGCGTTGTGAATGATTTCTTTTAGAACAAATATTTACTTTTAAGCGAAACAGTAGTGATTGATGCTACTACTTGTATAAACTTTGTCACACTATGATTGATTGCAGACCTTCTGTGGAATGCCAACAAAATGTTAGTTACAATTATAGATATTTTTCTTGAAATAGCCGACAACATATGATTTATTTTTTTCATTTTGTGATATCCAATATAAATAACATTAGAGAAAAGAGAGTGGAGAAGTATGTAGGTCATTATTTCTTTCTTATTCAGAATACAAATTGATATCATGTAATGATTTGTGATTTGTCAATGCTATGTTATTGTTTTCTGTAAGTAGGATTATCAGAGTTATTGGTTATTCACAAGTACAAACAACAATGGCGCATGAGAAAACAAACTAATGCACCTGTAAATAACGCCGATGCTTCCATAAAATAAATTATTGTAGTGTACACTGGTCACAGGCAAATTACCTTTTAGCTGTAAATACCAGCGATGCATATTTATTGTAATCTGCTCGATCGACCAGAAATAAGATTTGCCAAGACAACCAACCCTATATATCAGAAACAGGCTATTTTTGTTTTCGTGTTTTCAACAAGATATATATGAAGTATGAATTGAGATATATGGTATTTTTGCTTTCGTTTTTTCCTACATATATAAGAGATATTGGGTATTTTTGTTTTCGAGTTCTTACCCAGATATATATGAAGTATGAATTGAGATATAGAGTATTTCTGTGTTCGTTTTTTCCTTCTGTGTTCGTTTTTTCCCTACATTTATAAAAGATATTGGGTATTTTCGTATGCTTGAGTGTAACGACAGGTCTAACAGTAGACGTTTTATACAATGGATTGGTGGAATGTGAAATGAGATGTTTCGGAGGACAACATGTCTTTTTTGTTAATAGCTAGTTAGATTGGTGAAATGGCCAAAAAAACGCATCGGTAGTGCAATGGTTAGCATGCTCGGCTCTGGGTTCCAGTGCCGGTCGGGTCAAACCATAGACTATGCAATTAGTTTTGGTTGTTTCTCAGCTAAGCACACAGCTTTGAAGGAGTAAGAACATAGTGAGGAACCACATTCGCGGACTGTTGCTTCAGTGAGCTAGCGCTATAGAAATCCAACTAAGCGTGTAGGTCTAATGCATTATCATATTCATATCATCGATCTTGTGCTCGCCATGATATAGGCTATAACTGAACAATTGCTCATTTCGCGTTAAGCAACAATCACTCACTAAATGGATAAATTTGCAATCTAATTTCAAATGTAAGAAAAACAAACAAGATATTTTTCATTACTAATGTATACAAATCAAATGTTTATTGCATTAATCAACTTTACAAAATACCGAACAATTAGAACACAATAACACGCTGTAAAATAAAATTATACGATAAATAGCGATGATCAATCCATCTCTTCTAGTATGAAAAACACAGTATTCTCCCTTTGATTGTCAAATATAAAAGTGAAAAGCAGATATCAATGAAGAGTGAATAAAATCACAGTAAGGGTAAAAAAAGAAAAAGAAAATGTGAAACAAAAACATCATACAAAGGAAAGGTAGCATAAGAAAAGTTTTCGATGAAATAAAAGTAAAATCGCACAGAAAAAAGGCACAACGTAAAAAAGATCGACCAAAACGTAAAGAGTGAGGACAGCTGTTCCGAAAGGATTAACATTTCTCAAATATTATCTAAGTTGTACATACATATGAAAGATTATCAAAATCTAATATAAAATATGAATGAACAATCAAAATTTCAATACATATATATCGTGTTTTTTTCTTTCTTGTAATTGTCGATCCTCTAAGAAATCAACTTTAGATTCAATATCCATGCGCATACGTAGTATACAGCTGCATGTGCGTCATCGTATCGCTAATTACTTGCCGGGAAAGTAAGACAACAAACTAAAATTGTATGTGTGATTTTCGACCTTGAAGGTTTGATTCATTTCTTCACAACGTGGAATTGGTTTTAACGTCACATGTGTTGGTGATATTGCTAATTCTAAAGCTAGACGAGTACGAATTACATTAAGATCATCGACAGTACGCAATGTACTTTGTGGTATTAGTAACAATATCAAAAGTATGGACATGTTTTGTGGAGGTTTGTACAGTATGCTTCAAAATTAGCTAGAAGTTGAAGGAGTCTATGTTAGGAGAATGACTCATGTTTTATTTACGTTAATTGTGTTTGCTTGCATATAGTGGTGTCCAACAAATATTGTGTTGTGTTTTTTGGTTTGTTTTTCTTCGTCCTGTGTCTTGTGTATCCACTGTTGCCAGTTTCTCTGAATGGTTCTTTTTTAATATTGTTCCTTCGGTATTCTCTAACGTTTATTTATATATGAGCACTTAAATATATCACTTACTGTTCAAGAATCGTCAAATGTTCATTATCTTATTTCTATTTCTTTGTATAATTAGATGTTATAGTTATTCTTATTCAGGAAATCTGACAATTACACTCACAAAATATATGCCAATTGTCTTTAATCATAGATTGATTGATGTGTTGATTTGTATTTAACGGCAACAATATTTCAGTTATAATAGATGTGACAGAAAAGAGGGATACACATTCAAAAATAAAATAATAAAACGTAGATATCAAATTTAGTGCGCACGACGCGTTTCTGGAATAACATTCATCAGGTACGCTCAAAATCGGGAAACCAAATAATAGGCTTTGCAATAATTTGATTAAATACATATCTTGAAGGATCTTTCCTTACAATATATTTCATTCATGAATAATTCTGCTACTCCGTTAATAGTTAGACAACATTTTATTGGCTACCAGGACCTTTTTGGATATATTATACTGTTATATCATAGCCGTATGTTCCGTTGACAATGGAAACGTTATAGCCTGATGAAGATTAATTAAGAAATAACTGTCTTGTACTTGAATACTTGCTGTCTTCAGTTGGGAATTTGACGGCGAAAATTGAGTTTTTCTTGGCGACGAGCAGCAAACCCAATAAAACAGACATTTGAGCCAGTCGAGAATACAATATGGCGACTCATTCACAATAGAACCCTTAGTTACGGCATGTCAGTTGTAGCTTTGACGGCAAACATGAACCAATGAAAGAACGTGCAATATAATATTTGCATTAGAATTATAACTTGACAAGCAATAATTTAATAATAACGTATCATAATAGTTAACAGAAACACACCTGTTCCCATTCAAGTGTTACAAAAAGTAACTTTAAAGATCAACTAACAAACTCTACTTGTATGCTTGGACAAATGATATAGTCTTAGAAAAAAACTGTTGCGAGATCATATGATATATCGTATTTTGATACAAGAGCACTGCTAAAAAATGTTATGTAATTCACGTGTCATAAAAGTAACAAGTAAACATCAGCCATATCAACTATACGTGCATGACTGGACACATGTTATTTTCATAGAAATATCAGTAGGTTTAAACAATATGTGTTCTACATTTTATTATATCTTTGTGTTCTAATGCCACATGCCAACTGTACATATGACTGTTGGCATGTAGCATTTAGTAAATGTGACATATAATCCAACCTTTACTCAACCAAGGGAGATAAAAAATACATTCATATTGGAGAGGTGCAATTTCACACGGAGGCTCAAGTAAGAGACAAAAGATAAAAATAAATAATTCCTCATCGGCAGTGATTTGTAATGCATATATGTCACGAGAGCTGGAATGTTCATGCACAGTTGTTGTCCTTTTGAAGACCTTTCTATCGCCTTAAATAGGTCAAAACACCCAAGAAGGCATGTGTGATATCTACAAACAATCACGTGGTGAAAGCTATATACATATATACAAATTATAATTGTATATGAAAATCTCCTGAATTCGTCACATTTCACCATCATTAATTATATTTGTACATCGTTAATCGTGAACACAAGTTTTGCTTAGAATTAGTTTGTTTCAAATACTATGCCAAACGTCGTGCTTGCAACAAAAACAAATCCGATTGGCTGTTTTTATTCATAGTTCCTTCATACACAAGTTTCATAACACACATTTTGACCTAATCACGTATGCCTGCACAATTCATTAATAAACATTGTTTCAACCATGTGCTCTATACTACACATACGTTAAACATGAACATGTGCCAGCCCATTTGCTCATATTACATGAATACTGATAAAATCACAGAGGCTACAACTACTTTTAATACCCCGTCATTATTTTCTAGAACATTTATTGCAGTATAAACGTTAAAGCAATCACTATGTAAAGTTCCACCGATACTCTAGCTACACTACACCCTCCACGAATCTTTACTGGCTCCACTTTTATTGGTTCTTTTGGTGTCCAATATGGCGGATCTACTATTATATTGACATCAACAACTGAGGTTATATTTGAATCATTCTGTGGTTTTGATTGTGGTGGGTTTACAGCTGGTTCACATATTTTTGACTTGTGTTCTGGAATATAGCATTGTAATTTAAAACAGAATATCTCATTTATTAATATAAATTGTTACAATATCGCAAGTAATATATAAAATAATAATAGTCATGACACATTTCTGTGTAAATGTTATCTCTCATTTGCTTATGTCACATGATACTTAAGAAGAGTAATACGACGGGTGCTACTAGTGGAGGAGGAACTCTTCACCTTTCCAGAACACCTAGTATGCTTTGTGGGGTTCGTGTTGCTCAATTTTTTGTTTTCTCTGTGGTGTGTTTTTGATAATTGTTGTTCTATTTCTTTTAGCCATTGTAGTATCTGACCTTTGACTTAAGGTTTCTGATAGCCCATTTAGTATCTTCAAACTTTTCTCTCCGCTAGTTTTATTCTTTAAGCATAACTCATTTATACCCCTATAACGTTAGCTCTGACGTTACTGCTACCATGTTTTTCATTGATGGTCTTGTACAAGAGGAAAATTTATTGTAGGATTTTCAACACAGTTGACGTGGAATTTCCTGCCAATACCAGATCAGAGTGCTAAAAATTTCTAGTGACCGACCCATGATCGGAAAATGACGATAAACTTCCATACCCGCCATAGCTAAATAATATATATATATGTCCTATGCGGACCTTAAACACTACACACACATTTCAAAATGCTATAAACTACCATTATTTACTAAGTAATTTACTGAAACATGTAGCGAATAATTTTAAATCTTTAGGTAACCAAAATCAGCTAAGGTCACATATAACTGAGTGCATATACAATGTATATAATCATGTTCTAAGGTCACATATAACAGGAGTGCATATACAATGTATATAATCATGTTCTAAGCGGCTCTTACGGCATGTACTTATTCAGTAGCATACATATATGTTCTAAATGATTCTCACATGCTCTTACGAACATATAGAAGCATATTCTAAAAGGATATTATTTGTACTTACTAAATAACATGTTGAAATATGAATGTTCGTTTCGTCTGATGTGTCTCTTGACATTAGCGAAGGAAGAACATTGTAAGTTTGGCATCTTGTAAATTCTTGTCAAAGGGTATGAAAAATCTTCTCCTGGGAATGTTGTCATCACCTTAAATATAGGAAAATACCGTAACTACAAATGTATATACATTAGGTCTCATATGCCTTTTCTTGGGTCTAAATAAGGAATTATTTCCCTTGTATATATACAGTAGATTAGAATATCTCGAACTGATAATATAATGTCATCACACAAAGATTGCGAAATTGTTTTTGTTTATATATAATATGAAGTACGTGCTTACTTAAACACGTCAATACAATGTAAATTTGAATCTCGTTAAGCAAAATATTGAAGGGCTGTTTACTCTTTCATAAATTATCATCAAATATGTTCAGGAGAAAATAACAAGCAAAACCCCTAATATCTTATATTTTAAATTAATTATTTTTTTGTTTTAACACTAGCAATAGAAATATTTAAGGATTGATCGCAATTTTTGTTCGGTTCATGAAGAAATAACCTCAATCAGGTTGTACACACCGTGTAACCCGCGTACTGACTTACGCAAGGGTGTGTTCAACCTGATTGAGGTTATTTCGAATGAACTGAACAAATAATTTCGATCAATCCTTATAAATTAATTCAAACTTTTTTTGCTATGATATAGAAAAATATATAATTTTTTTCAAGATAAGACAAATAATCGGAAATAAGGTGCCTCAGTTAAAGAAAATCGCCTGATGACAACGGCACGCGACGCCTTGAGAACGACGTCTATTTTTAGATTCAGTACATATGAAAATAACCTCAACTTTTTAAACCAATCAAAACACGCATAAAATGACATGTGACTCTAATATTAATTTATAAGCATTTGATTGTTCGAACTGTTTTCCTTTTACTTTCTGCAATCATTATTTGGTTACGTTTGTTGTTTTGCTATTGCACTGCAATGTAGTTTTAACATATTTGACCCTAGCTGTATGTTTTTTTGTCATTTGCTAGGACAGTCAAATTGTAAGTAAATGGTAATATTGTATACACATATACCAGATCTATGATATGCTAATTAGCATCTTCCCAGTTGGGCTAATGAAAAGGTAGATACACAATTTAGTGCGCATGACGCGTTTCTGGAATTTACTAATTGGAATGTGGAAATGTTAAGGAATTCTAAAAAAAAACAAAAATGACCAGTTACTATTTGCATTATAATATGTTTTTCTACTAACAGTATATAAATAAAGATTAAACTTACCCAACATACAAATTCCTCGCTACCATCCATAGCTTTGGTCAATATCATTTGAGATGACATTTTATTTGAGAAATCAAACTCGTCGTCCAGGAATGCAATACATTTATATTCTTAAAAAAAAGAAAACAAGTTGTTTAATGTTAGTAGACTTAGATTCAGTTGCATAATGCATGCTATATGGCTTAGTGAAATACATATATACCCCTCACGAAGAAGGTGAAGATAATATATCATACCCGAAATGTGAAAAAAAACCTAGTCTAACCAAAGTCCAAGAAATATTACAAATACACATGCCTATGTGATAAAGCATCTCAGTTGTACAATTTCCTATACCCTAGACGTCAATATCAATTACGTATTGCCGTTAGTACATCATATTACTCTTTTATGTCATGATAGCAAGCGAAGCTTGTTATCTGCCTAATAGAAGAAATGTGTATTAGATAAAGAGACATACAAAACTCTTATTTCTAAATATGTACATATTTGTACGTAAAACGTACTTTTTTGCATGTGTGATAAACGGAAAAGTACCCGATCCATATCACTGATCGGGGCAAATAACCGCTTATTTTGCCCTGCTTCGATAAGACCGGTTTGAAGATACCAAAGGGGTAATCAGAATCCGTCATTGTGACACGTAAGCAAACATGACAGACGAAGAAGCATACAAAAAAACCGACACAGCAGAGATGAAGAATGTCAATACAAAACGTAAAACTGAAATGACATAAGATTATTCAAAGATTGGCTATCAACAGTGGAAGAACACAGCAATCCCGACGATATTGGAGTTGAGAAGATGTACATGCACCTGGGAAGATTTGCTTTCAACGCGCACGAAATCCAAACAGGATTACGAACCTGTTCATTGAAATGTATCCAAGCATTCATGAGTAGATATCTTAGTGATGGCAAATGTTGATATTCACGCCATCGTGTCGACTATTGAGAACTATGAAAATATGGAGTCTCGGGATGATACCAGGGACGATATGGAAAAAGCCATGTTGTAATCTATAATTACCGAATTATAGTTTTTAGAATAGAGACAATTTATTTAAGATGCAAATCTAAATATCCCACTGTTTAGTTTTATGTTAATATTATTTTTTATTGAAGAAATTCAACACGGTGAGGTTTTGAAGTGACTCTCCGGAACAGCGTTGTTGGTTTTGACTTGACTCTCCAGAAAAGCTTATTATTTTATGTGAACTGACTTCCTTAATTTTGAAATAACTATACACATAGTATATCTATTAAATTCTTCCAAATGTAATGGTCGTTCCGTTTCAGAAACTAATGAGGGAATTTCTATTTATATTTTTCACTTTTTTTTTCTTAATGAAGTTATGCATCTATAGTGTGTTGCTGTGGAACATTCCTTTGACTACGACTATACCATCTCATAATCTTTATTTTGACAGTATACCTTTGTACTGCACGTTTGATAATCAATATAATACTCACGGCTTTCTTGTTTCATCCCATAACAGTTGTGGGTACTTATAGTAATATGTGTGTTATAGGTACAAGAGTATGGATTCCAGTCGGAAAAACTTCCCGTACATTTATGACCTTCTAGTGTAGCATTGAATGGAATGTTTCCCGATAACCCGCATGGTGATTCCCATAAAGGTCCATCTCCTGAAATAAAAATCGTGTTATTGTTCAAGCTCAGTGATAGAACATCGTATTCAATCAAAATGTTGATATTTCGTATCATACTTCCATAATCGCTCATCAACATCCAAGACTCACTTTGAAGGAGCACACGTTATATTCGTTACTAAATACATGGCAGTGAATGTATGCAATATCTTCGTTATTTATTATTATTGATGTAACTTTTACCGAGTGTTAGATTTAATAAATTAATCTTAGAGTCACATGTCATTTTATACGTGTTTTGATTGGTTTAAAAAGTTGAGGTTATTTCATATGTACGGAATCTGAAATTAGACGTCGTTCTCAAGGCGTCGCGTGCCGTTGTCATCGGATGATTTTCTTTAAATGATGCACCTCTGAGGTTATTTAGATTTATTTCCAATTATTTGCCTTATTTTTAAAAAATAAATATATTTTTCAATATCATAGCAAAAAACGTTTGAATTAATTTATAAGGATTGATCAAAATTATTTGTTCGGTTCATTCGAAATAATCTCAATCAGGTTGTACACACCCTTGCGTAACCCGCTACGCGTGTTACACGTGTGTACAACCTGATTGAGGTTATTTCGTCAAACCTCACCTCTTGATAACTGGATAAGTATTATTTCAAATATATTCATGATTATAACAATATAAATATAGAAGTCTAATTTATGCAGATCTGGGATGGGCATAAATATGAATATTTTGATTACCCAAAAGAAATATGGAGATACTGAATTGCATAGGAATAATTTTGCCATCAACCACCATTAATAACAAACTGTTTTGATTATAAACTGCTTCACATTTTAGTTGACATGCACGACGGCTCCATTCTGCCAACACGGGGAATGCATATATAAACAAAAAATATTCCAGTTATTTCGTGGATGTCAGTTTTATTGGTCACGGTGGAGGAAACCGGAGTACCAACAGAATATCACCGACCTGTCACAAGTCACTGACAAACTTTATCACATAATGGTGTATCGAGTACAACATGAGTGGAATTCGAACTCACAACTTTAATGGAGATAGACACTGATTACACAGTTGTTTATCCAATGACCATACGATCAAAGCCACGATGGCCCCACGATATTTATGATTAATCTCTTACGAATAAGATTTTTCTTCCAGGAACTTCGGTATCTACTACCAATACGATCTAAGTAAGCATCTTTCTTAAAATTACACATTTCTGCATGGTTTTTATCTTCTCTATAGCTTCGACCTGCAAATAAACATGTCTTATTATAGAAATAAAGTAAAACCGAACTGTGAGACGGATAATGTATGTTCTACTGCTCCCTATAATCTCTATTGTAGCTCGCCCGATCTTTTTTTTATGTCGTTTCGTGACCGCATTATTCATAAAGAGGGACATGTTGGGCCCATACAACTAGTGTATCCCCGCCACTTTTTTTTGACATGCTGTACCAAGCCAGAAAAGTGAGAAATCATGTATATGTGTGCTTGCGGTATTGATCTTCCCTATGTTTATACGATTTTCCGATTGGATATAGGAACTATTCTGACAGTGTGGTATTTTAGTTTTTCTCTAGATATTCAATTGATCATTATAATCAATTTCACACGTAGTATGTGGAATAGTTTAAATGTTGATATACGAAACACTTCTACCATTTTCCGACTAAATATTAGGCTTATGACACAATATATGCCTATCCCTATTCTGCTTTTTTACTTTTTTTTTTTACTTTTAATGGAATAGAAAATTATAATATATTGTATACTTATTTGTGATACAAATCAATTCCATTGAATTATGATTTGTTTCGCTATACCATCATAAATCTTTTCCAGTTATGGTTCTTAGTCTGAGAAAGTATATATCATTTCTTTCTTTGATTGTGCACTGTATTTTCAAATCAGACATACAATGAAAAAAAACCCATATTGTTGGAACAATTCCAAAATCAAATATAAAAATCGTAGATAAAGGCAAACTCGATACCCCTAGCATATAAATACATATCCTCTCACTTTCCCGACTTGATACAGGCATTTCAATAAAGTAAAAGTGGTGAGGTTAACACAGATTTATGAGCTCAGCCTCCTCAAAATACTTCAAAATACTTAAAAGTTATGGAGAATTTTTTATCAAAAGTTATTGTATATGGTAAAGATAATTTGAACACAGAAGCAAATATTGGTATCTTTTGTGCAGTGCATGACTATAACGAACACACCCATAAGCTGGCTTTTGCATTGATATTGGTTTTCGACATTTTAATTTGTTCATAATGCTTACTGCAATGCAGTTAATGCTTAATATCTTTTGTTGAAAAGAAATTAATATGCATTAAATTCATATCGACGATCATGGCGAAGTGTACTCAATACAATATTATGTGATTAACTTTGTCAGTGACATGCGACAGATTTGTGGTTTTCTCCGGATACTCTGGTTTCCTCCACTAAAATAACTGACCGCCACAATATAACTGAAATAATGTTGAAAGTGGCATTAGCACCCCCATCCTAACCCGCGCCCCTCCCTCTTCATATCGAAATCGGAATTATCTAATTTATCTCAATTTCCATTGATATTATGCAAATGAAATATGTTTATTTCTATTCCAATCAAAGACAAATGGTTGCAATATTATTTTATTTTTCTGGGAATAATAAAACAATGAAAAGTTGGAATAATAACATTTCATATACGTTTTGCAAAGCTAATATAATAGGTTAATATGCTTACCCAATCTAAATTGTAGAATATTATTATGTGGTCTCTTTAGTTCAATACAGGTATATCGAGTTGAACTGAAATATATTGTTACAACGTTAACTATAGCCATGTTTGTTTGCTTTTACAACTGAAATATACGTTACTGTTCAATATTAACATGCATGTTTACTTTTACAACTGACATATACGTTACTGTTGAATATCAACATATATATGTTTACAATTCAGCATAGAGAAAAGGCTGTAAGAAATATTTTGCTTTGTAAATTTGGTATGTAACTTAATTTCATCCAGAGAAATGCTTACCTAGTTGTAAAATCTAACACATGAAGTAGATTTCTATTATATGTATGGTATTAATGTTGTAACAATTATAATGATAAAATGTATATATGATACGTTAATATTTGACGTACCAGCCGTTTTCATCTTGCTACGCAATTAGCATGGCGGGTGACTTATAAGAGGCAGAAACTGCTTATATTACACAAATACCTGGGTCCATCTCCAGTTTTTGGCGGGGTCCGTTTTAGTTGTATGTGCTGTTGTATGTGCTGTTTGTGTTTTTGTGTTTGGTTACCTTCGTCTTGTGTCGTGTGTGCTCAATGGTGCTAGTTTCTCTTGGTTGTCCATTCTTGATTGTCCCTTCGGTTTTCTCTAACGTTTATTTAAATCAACATCGTTTAAAATTGAGATAGGATTTGTAGATTGTTATCCATTTTTTCAAATTGTCTTCAATTAATATTGAGGGTCCGGGTGGCTCAATGAGGTAGGTAGTTGGATTACCTAACAAATCATACAAGCCTATCACCAATACGGCGTGAGTTCGCACCCGGCTTTGTATATTACAAAAAGGGTACACTCGACTCGCAAGTGATAAAGATTACCAGTTGCTTGCCCATGGTCGATGGTTCTCTCCGGGTACTTCGGCTTCATCCACCACTAAAACTGGTCGCCATGATATAGTTGAAATATTGCTGAAAGTGGCGTTAAACACCAAAAATCAAATAAAGTCAAATCAAATCAATTAATATTACAATATTAATACTCACCACCCATTATTAAAATTTGACACAAGTTTATACAAGTAATCATCTGGTGCGCGCTCTTGACATAAAAAGTGGCCAAGATTTGAGAAATACACGTGCGTTTGGTTAATTGTCACTCTCTCTTCCCTGTTGTTTTCAAAAAGAAGCCAACTTCCTCGAACAAGTTCACTAAATGGACATATCATGGACCAAAATCTGCTGTCACCGTTACTATCTCCTGTAATACATTATAAAAATTAAATCATAAAAAAAATACTGTTTTTGATATAATGCATTGTATATTTGGTTGATTTAATTTTTTTCCTTCTCCAGAAATTTATACATACCGAGCATTTATTATTATATGTGGTACATGCTTAAATATTTTCTTAAAAATTGAAATATGACTTTATTGCACTAATGCTGCTAACAATTCTCTGAAGATGCAGCTTCTCTTCAAAGTCATTTTTAGTTGATATTGAAAGACATACTTAAATCACATCGCGAGGTTTGCAAACCACGAGATAACAAATCGAAGAAAATAATAAAAAAAAATCATGAAACCATTGAATAAAAATGAATTCACTGTACACTTAAGCAGTGATGGTCAACATTTCCACCAATATCAACAAAACGAACAATGATCACCTCACACCTTCACTCACTGAAAATAAGAAAATACCTCTACATATGACGTGGGAAATCCAAGTCTTGTCGTCGCACATGCATACAAAAAGAGAGGGGTGAAACCGATTACTGGGATTCCAACCTTCCCCTCTTGATAACTGGATCCCCAATGACAAAACACATATAAACAAACGATACAAAATCTACACAAATTCGCTTTTTCTAAACAAAAACCACACACTATCACAAAAATTAATGACCATATAAATATTGGCAATAAGATAGCAGAGTCAGTGAATGATCGTAGTTAACACTGTCTAATAAGCTTATAGGATAAAATCTGTTGGCTAAAGGCCATTACTCTTTTGGGGGGTGGGGGGATCATATCAGATTTAATATAAAATAGTCCATAGAAGTTAATGGTCTTCGTGAGAGACCAGAAGAAATAGGTCGCCAACTTGTTGGAATCAAATATTAAACAAAAAATGTAATATAATGTGGAATGTGGAATGAAATTTAAATGCTCTACATTAATTCCTAGCTGTACCAGCATATTGTCTATATTTTTTTTAGCAAAGGACACCTACTTCAAAAAGTTAACTATAGTTGTTACGTTATAACCTTTACATTTACAGATAGGTTGTTCAAGCTTAGATGTATCAGATTTGAACTTTTTAGCTTTATTTATTACGTCGCCATAAAACATGATCGGAAACATCATTTTGATCAGATCTCTGTATGTAGAATAGTATTTATATACAAGATCTTTATAGTGGTAATATTATGTGAACATTTTTAATAATTTATGAAAGCAGTACCCTTGGTTTAAAAGTGTTTATCTGTTATCACGAGGTTACAGTCATTGAAACATTATTACAAATACGTGCAAACGAATTAAATGAGAAATGTAAACGCCATTGAATGGGGCCAAAGAAACGTCATCATCCAAAATGTATGGTTAAAAACATGCACGAATTATCTAGAACAGATTTTAAGCTATCAACATCCATGTTTATTACAAAACAATGTGCAACATAAGAAAAACTAAACGAAATAGAAGTGAATATATCTTAGGTTTCCGAGATAAAACGTTGTCCAAATCGCTGTTGTACATGGATGGAGGAACACCACGGGTGCCACTAGTGGGGAAGGAACTGCCCACCCTCTGGACCACATGAGTTGACCCCGGTTATAGTGGGGTTCGTGTCGCTTGATCTTTAGTCTTCTGTGTAGTGTTTTGTAGATAGTTGTTTGTCCTTTTTTTACCATTGTTTTGTCTGTACTTCTTCAATTGACAGAATCTGACTACGCCTTTTGATATCTTAAAACTCTTTATGCACAAAGTAGATTATTCAGTATAGATAGGTGTTCATGGTAGTTAGATTGAAGTCCTTGCTTCTGTTGTTTAGGGTCTTCATCATGAATAGCATTATCTCTAAGCAATGGCTACCTGACAGAACCCATCATAGATCTGTTTACATTTGTCGTAATTTCTTCCATTCCGTATCCTTTAGCCTATTCATGATATTTATTGGACGTTGACCATTACATGAGTAACTAGACTGGTGTCACATGTACGTATAGCAGGAACTGTTCACCCTGTTTGAGGCATCAGAGATCACCCCCGTTTTCTTTTCTATACATTAGTAGTTTTCTGTGTTTGTTCAAGTTGCTTGTATACCCTATTTGGGGGAAATATTATTTTTTCGTCCGTCGCAACAATTTGCTCTAATGAATGATTTTTTTTAATTAGAACATTTCATCCATAAGTTTGTATGCACAACTCCTACATGTTAAAGGTAATTTCTCAAAATATTGCATATGTGCTTATTACCATGTGCAAATCCATATATTAATTAAGTGTCATTTTTGAAAAAAAAGTTATTGCCTTTTAATACTAAACAAATTTCATAAAAGATTTTTTACACGCAAAACCACCAATATTTTAATTGCAAATTTACGAGGTGTTTTCTAAAATGACAAAAAGAATGCCGGGGAGAAATTTGTTTTTGTGTCCGAAATAACATTTAAATATTATTTGTTTTTGTCTCATTTTGTGTGTGTGACAACTGTTTTATCTCTCTACATTGATTTTTTAAATATATAGAATCTTAGTATCCCATGTTTTGTTTTTCTATCCACAAAAACATAAATTAGGTCTTTCGTGATGTTTTATGAATCCCTTATGTGATATTACATGTGTGCTAGTCTATTATTTGATATTCCATATACATTCAACTAACGTATTCTCATATATCATATATCATGCGAGGACAAATGTTTCTTCCAGAACATATGGTCTCAACTACAGTTTGTGTGGGGGTTCGTGTTCACTTATTTACTACTATCTATGTAATTTAGTTTTTATGTTTTGTTATTGTAATACTGTTGTTTTGTATCCAAATCGTGCTATGAAACGAACATCTATTATGACTTTGGTACTCTGTTTGTATGCAACATTTATAAACCACACCTTGCTGTATGCAATTGATATTGCTACTTCTGTAGAATAATAGTGCAGAAAACCACAGGTTGCAACCAATCTAGAGAATTGACAATCCATACACACAGGAAACAATGAGTAGAGCATACAGAACGAAGGAAAAAAACAACAATAACAGAAAACTAAAAAGATGAGTAACACGAACATCACACAAAAAGGGGATGAACCCATGTAATCTCGAAGGGTAAGCAATCTCTGTTTCTTATAAAATACCCGTCGTATAACTCATAGAGAAGTCCCAGTAAAAGTATTATCGATGATAGAGAAAAGAAGAAAAACATCTGCCATTTAAATAGCTGATATTTCGCAAAGATGACCGCCAGTTCGTGGGAATTTTGTTGTTGTCAGGCCGTCATACAGGAGACCAACGTAATCTGCGCAATTGTCTTAAAAATATCAAATAAGTGTTATACGACTTTAAAGTGAAATATGTCAAGCGGTCATAAGTGTTCTTGGGTATCGTTTTGCAATTGTGTTTATTGGATTTCGTCATTTCATTTTTGTCAAAGCAAACATTTATTTTTGTGATAGTATGTTGTGTTTTTCAGTAGAAGCGAAACTGTGGATGCTTTTTTTTATAGTTTCTTTTTATATGTATTGCCGTGGGAGAGCCTGTTATTAAGAGGGAAGGGTCGTGATCTCATTTATCGGTCTAACCCCGCCTCATTTGTAGGTGTGTCCCAAACAATGGTCTGGATTTCCGACGTCATATGTCGTGGTCTTTATTGTGTTCAGTTCCGATGGGAAGTGATTGTTGTTTTGATGATATTAGTAGAATTGAGGACATTCCCTGTTAACTCTTTCTTTTCATAGCGTTATTTTCAGAATTTACAAAAATGGTAGTTGAACTAAAAAAGCTTACCACACAGTCCACACGTTTTCCTACAATGTGGTCGATATCGATTGTTGGATTTTTCACACATTCCTTTTTTCGCATGATGTTGACAAACTTCTTCGTTTTCATCTTCACATTCATCGAAATCTAAAACACATAACACATGATGTACAATTCATATAAGTGTAGTAAGAAAGGATATGGATATAAATGAACATGAGAAACTATCCACTTATACACACATCAAAATAAAGCAACAGCTGTTCTACAGTTCACCGTCACAGGAGATTCTTCAACAATGAGAATGACTCGTACCGTAAAATGAGTGTAAAGCGACCCATAGTCACATTGTTAATACTTTTCTACCATGACTGAAAATTCGTTTCAATAATTACAATATATATACTGCCATCGATTCATATGTTGTTTAATATTTTTTGGGGGATATTATTAATAATAATAGTCTATTTCAAGTGTTCTTACCCACAAATACTACTAAATGTTATATTTCATGGCGTAGACATGTAAATTACACTAATATGTGATCATATATTTTATACCATATTTAATTGATCACAAGCAATGCGATCCCATATTTGTAATTTCCTGTGTAGTGTTTTGTAGATCGTTGTTTGTCCTTTTGTCCTTTTTCTTTTGACCATTGAATTGTTTGTCATTCTTCGATGTACGGCTTTTGATTACACTATTGGTATCTTCAAACTCGTCTTATACCTTAAAAAGCCAATTAACTATAACTTCCAAACCTGTTCTTCTTAAATGTAATTCATAATAATCTATTCCCGTGGGTGGTTGGCCGTCCTCCTCTGCTGGACAGATGGGGCTGAAATACAGCAGGGCTATGAATTCTTTTTTAGGGCGGACAGGAAATCTCTGAAATACAAAATAAACTACTGTCAGAAGATATATATGTTCAATGAGATGAATTAGTTTATGCAATATTTAAATGACAGAAACACAAATAATGCATAATACATAATGTGCTTTGGTGGTTTTGTTTGTGGTGTTTAACGCCACTTTCAGTTATAAAGTGGCGGTAAGTTTGACTGGTGGAGGAAAGCGGAGTATCTGGAGAAAAGTAACTGACGAACATTTACAGAATGCTTAAAGTTTATCATATGAGTTGAGAGGTGATTGTTAGTTTTGTTCATAATGATGGAATTGTTGATCATCACAACTTTTCTTTTATAGCATATGCTATTGAAATTTCGGGGATTATTTATTATAAAAATGAATATGCAAACTACATAAATTTACATCAAATAATATAGCTTGAAATGACAAAACATTGTATCTTTGCCAGCCACAGCACATATTTATATTAGTGAACCACATTCGATGGGGTAATTGTTGGCGTGTTCATCTCCAGTGCAACATAACATGAGTTCAATCCAAGTCTCTTTAAATGAAAGAACATATACAGTCTAGTCAATTTAGACCAAAAATTTTCTCAACCTGCAACTAATTGCAACACAAGGTTTTTTGAGTGCAATTTAGAATATAGACTAGTAATAACAACATACTAAAAATATACATAAATATAATTTGCGGAAAAGGGTATTTTGGGGGTGAA
The DNA here is from genome assembly GCA_963383655.1 of Bathymodiolus septemdierum. Taxonomy (NCBI): domain Eukaryota; kingdom Metazoa; phylum Mollusca; class Bivalvia; order Mytilida; family Modiolidae; genus Bathymodiolus; species Bathymodiolus septemdierum. The sequence goes on from OY726524.1 coordinate 70,726,857, forward strand.
ATATGTTTTTTCCAGTGAAAATCACGTAAAACTGGAAATGAAGAATAACTCGGTTATTAGCGGGCGAATTTTGATAATCTAAGCTTTAATGGAGTGCAAATTAGAATATGGACATGTATTAACAACATACTAAAAATATACATATAAATGATTTGCGGAAAAGGGTATTTTGTGGGTGAAATATACGAAAGCCCGGAAGGTCATTCGAAGTACGAGATTCGAAATTCAAGATTCAATATCTGAAATTCGAGATTCGAGATTCGAAATAAAATGTGCTCCTGACTGATCAAGCTACCGAGACTCAATGACTCACCAGCGAATATGGATGCCGATTTACACGAAACCCAGGACTGTTTTTCTTATAAGATCAATAACTGCAAAAGATATTCCCAGCAATGGAGCATTGGTATCAAAATCATCATGTCTTTATCCGAAGTATAGCAATTAAATTCAATAAATGTAGAGTTGGAACCAGATTTTTCGAAACACATCGATAGCCTTTATTTTGATTATGAAAGGATTAGGTCCATTCAAATTTTTAAAAAAGATATTCTGCATAAACCATACCTTTTGAGATATGAAAAATCATATTTTGGGTAAATTGTGTGGATCAAATTAGATGTTACCTCGCTTCATTTTTAACATTTAGTGATTAGAGTTTATATTTTGTTTTCACAAGAATACTTATAAAAGAAGAAGTCAGGCTCTTTTATTATACAATCATGGTTTTATTTTTATTATTGTGATATTAATGTTATCACTTGGAATATATTTCCTTAATAAGTGCATTTACCTAAGACATCTGTCATTCTAAATATCTTCATGATCATCTGACACCTCATGGAATTTAAAAGCATAATTTTATTTCATCATTGTTATCATCATACTATAAAACTAAAGCTCAGTTGATTAACAACACACTTTGATGACAATATGTTCCAACACAGCACTTTATAGCACTGTCTACTTTTGTGCAACTAATCTGGTTTAATTATTTTATGTGTTTATATCATCAACATATTTTGACATTTATTATTCTAACCAGATTTGGAAAAGAGGCTGTTATACTATAAATACTTTTAAACAGATAAGTTGATTTTAAAGTATTGCTCCTGTCTAGAAAATTGTCATTTAAAAAAATAAACTGTTAAATATATATGTTATTTAATAACTAACATCTTCATACAAGTACTGATTTAGCTGAGTAGTTGATTTGTGAAATGTATACAATGCGAAATATTGTAGTACTACATGTAGATAAAATAATAGTTTTTATAATGTAGTTAAAAATTGCATAATCATTAAACGAAAGATGCAAAAACAAAGAAAGTAAATCCATTTAAAACACAATATGTTTATAGATCAGTTATTAGGAAAGCAACACCAGCTATTTATAGAAAGTTATCAAGAGTGTAAATCACTCAAACATTGTAGATTCAGATGCACATAAATGTTCATTGAATTGAAAAATGCTTTTAAAAAAAGAAATCTTTATTGAAACGTACAATTTTCTCCAAACTGTTGCAGGATGTATTTGTAAGTAATTAAACTTAAGCACTAAAATTAAAAGAATCAGATTGACGAAAATGACATTGAAGAAACAAAAAGACGAGGAATGGTGATTTTTGTTTCATGATAATGACAAATCAGCCCCATTTATCTACAATATAGATTACACATTTAATACCATAGTTACGACATTCATCTTACTTCTAAAGCATCTATAATATTGGAACTAAGAAATTTACATTTGTTTAATAAATATAAAAATTCATTTACATTTAGTTTTAATTATAGGCTTTGTTGCTATTTAATTCCCTGCAGTCCTACAGAAAGTGGACACAAGTATGCCCACTATTTCATATTCTCCTATATATTTCATATAAAACTACATTGTTTTCAAAATATTATTCTAAAGTTAAATGATGTCCGATTTTAACAATATTTGTATCAACAAACGCAGTTATTAAAAAGGAAATCATGTTTTTCAAATCCTCAAATTCTGATTGAAAAATTATCTCTCTGCAAAAGTGCTATCAATGTTTTTTCTCTTTCGACGAAATTAATTATGTTTAGTGTTTCCTGTTGAACTTGTATATTCTTTACATTTTTAATTTCATGCAATAACTTGGGCATTAAACATATGCACAGGCACTTGGGTCCAGGATTTTTTTCTCTCTCGATTTTATCAATAAAATGTGCATCTACAACGTATATGAACCCGTTTGACATGCTTCGTTGTGAAATAAACGCCTTTATGATCTATGCCCCATTTTCCTAATACAATGTATCTATAGAGTAAATACATTGTATTAGGAAGATATTAGGAAAATGGGGCATAGTTCATAAAGGCGTTTATTTCACAACGAAACATGTCAAACGGGTTCATATACGTTGTAGATGCACATTTTATTGATAAAATTGAAGAAAACAAATATCCTGGACCCTAGTGCCTGTGAACATATGTTGATAAAAAAGACGAAATCGGACAAGAATTGAAAAAGAATGTTTTTTAAGCTTATATTACATTTTTGGGATTGGTATTTGCGAAAAATACATGTCTAGAGAAGATAAAAATTCTCGAACCGAAAGTGGAGGTACATTTATCTCAAGATGAGAATTTTTCGGCAGAACGGTAAACATGGACAACATATGCTTGCTATACGGATTACTTATTCCAAAATGTGGGCGTTAGTAAAAACTAAAGTTGGGTAAACTAACAGAAAATAAAAGTAAACCAGATTTATAAGAAAGATAACACTTTTGCCAGTCTCTGTCTTTCAACAATTCTCTATATCCAAGCATCTAGAATTCTAATAAATATGTCACAAAACTGTCTCTGTATTAGATGACAACAGATGTTAATGTCCTTGAATCTTGAAATGTAATTTTATAGATCAATTAAAATTAATGTTTCTGCATCAAAATAGTCATTTTAACAACGGTGTCCTCATTCTACTGGACGAAGATCCGTATGGTCAAAGTATTCCTTTACCTACGATTTCACTACGGATTTCCCCAATTCACGAAAAGAGTAAGATAGTATGCACACTTAGGGATCGTTTCACTGACATTTTTCGACATTGAGTAAAAGATAATTGATAGTGTGGATAAATTTCTCGATTTTATCAAATAAAATAAAATCAAATAAATGTTTAGCTTTTTGAACAAGCTTCCCGTCTTTTAGCGCCTATTATATTCTCAGATACATTATTAATAATATATCCCGTTTATTTGTATTTTTTTCAATGCTAAGAAATAGATAGGTAAAAATTATATTTTTATTCGATAAACACATTGATCCAATCATCTAACAAATGTTCACTAAAGTTGTGAGTTCGCATCCCGTTCATGCCTAGATGTACTCGACACAGTATTATGTGATAAAGTTTGTCAGTGACTTGCGACATGTCTGTGGTTTTCTCCGGGTACTCTGGTTTCCTCCACCAATAAAAGTGACTGCCACGTCTAACTGAAATATTGTTGAAAGTAACGTTTAACACCATAATCCTATCTATCAAGATTATATGTGCTGTAGTTCAGACCTATTTCTGAATATAATTTCGTGTAGGTTGACAAATAGTATACTCCACCAGGCTTCAATTCTCCGATTCCAGGGCATTGGTCCGAAGGTGCATTAGTCCGAAGGGTCAATGGTCCGAAGTGTCCGTGGCTCAAAAAATATCTAAAAAATTCTCTCGGACATTTCTGTCTTATTTCTATCTTTTATTTTAATTCTAACTTTAAGCATTTTTTTGTTGATCGTTTTGTTTTATTTAGATTTGTTTAACCCTAAATGTTCCATAAGTGGTCTGTTGATTCTAAAAGTGACACTTATGGGACATTTATTGGCATTTCCAGTCACTGAAACATTTATGCAAATTAGTAAGAAAAAGCGATCACGCAGGGTGAACCGACAGATCAGAAGTATGTTATACGACATTGCAAGGCATACACAATGAAAGGCAAGTTGTCAATTACGATTAGTTCATAATTAGCCTGTTTATTTTACCTCAGAATTTAAACACATATATATATTTATATGCATAAATATAGAAAGGATAAAAATGACAAGCCACGAAAATGCCTACCTTGGTGTTAATGCTCAGCGAACTTTACCTCTAGCGGATTTCCTTCTATTTAGCGGGACAGCTATGAGGACAAAGATGACACCTTCATATAGCAATTATATATAGCTCGGATGAATAGTTCTATGAAAATAATGCTATCATATTATAAAATCTTACAAACTATGGCTTACAGGAATAATTTCTCAAATAATCTTTCCCATTAAAGCGCATAAAAATTTGCCCACCAATAACCGAGTTCATCATCATTTCCAGCTTTACGTGATTTTCACTAAAAAAACACATATTTCACCCCAAAAAATACACTTTACCTCAAATTATATTTGTATTATGTTGTTAGTACAAGTCTATATTCTAATTTGCCTCCCATTAAACTTAGATTATAAAATTTCGCCCACCAATAACCGAGTTCTTCATTTCCAGTTTTACGCGATTTTCACTAAAAACACATATTTCACCCAAAAATACCATTTTCCGCAAATTACATTCTTAGTATGTTGTTAATACAAGTCCATATTATGATTTGAACCCCACTGAAGCTTGGATTATAAAAATTCACCCACCAATAACCGAGTTATTCTTCATTTCCAGTTTTACGTAATTTTCACTGAAAAACACATCTTTCACCCCCAAAATACCGTTTTCCTCAAATCATTTATATGTGTATTTTTAGTATGTTGTTAATACAAGTCCATATTCTAATGTGAACCCCACTAAAGCTTAGATTATAAAAATTCGCCCACCAATAACCGAGTTCTTCATTTCCAGTTTTACGTGATTTTCACTTAAAACACACATATTTCACACCATAATACCCTTTTCCGCAAGTTATATTCTTAGTATGTTGTTAATACAAGTCCATATTCTAATTTGAACCCCACGAAAGCTTAGATTATAAAAATTCCACCACCAATAACCGAGATCTTCTTCACTTCCAGTTTTACGTGATTTTCACTAAAAAAACACATATTTCACCCCAAAATAACCTTTCCGCAAATTATATTTTAAGTATGTTGTTAATACAAGTCCATATTCTAATTTGAACCCCACGAAAGCTTAGATTATAAAAATTCGACCACCATTAACCGAGTTATTCTTCATTTCCAGTTTTACGTGATTTTCACTGAAAAACACATATTTCACCCCCAAAATACCCTTTTCCGCAAATCATTTATATGTATATTTTTAGTATGTTGTTAATACTTGTAAATTCATATTCCAATCTGTACCCTATTAAAGCTTAGATTATAAAAATTCACCCACCAATATCCGAGTTTTTCTTCATTTCCAGTTTTACGTGATTTTCACTAAAAAATCACACATAATCAAATAAAAGTGACATTTCACCCCAAACTACCATTTTCTGCAAATTATATTTATGTATATTTTTAGTATGTTGTTAATACAAGTCCATATTCTAATTTGCACTCAAAAAACCTTGTGTTGTAATTAGTTGCAGGTTATACACTAAATTGACTAGACTAATAATGTATATTTGCTGCTTATCCGCTAGGCACGAGGCATTTTGGGGGAGGCCAAAGACTGGTGTTCTCGGGAGTAAGGATAATGTGTCCATGTGAAGTGTCACGTCTACCTGCAGACTGTTGTCCATTGAGATGGCACAATTTAAATCTTGTCCGACATTTTCATCATTGTCTCAAAGGGTAATTTGTTCGCGCTATTATACAAATGTGAAGTTTTTCAATTTGCCTTTATCAAAAATCGTTCCGCTACACATTGCAAATCTAGTGTTCTTTTTGATGTTTGAGATCGACCATTATGTTCACCTTATATTTGTACACACGTGTACTCACCATACAAAAATGAGGGTCATTATTTTCTTCACCAGAGGCAATCATAAAGGAATGATTTCCATTTGTCCAACCTCCCCAGCAGTAAAGCCGCTTCCCTGAAATGCATTTCAGTATTTCAGAGTATATGACAGTGCAATAATAATTCTGATTCGTATATCTAGTTCTTTCTAACTAATGATACCCACACGTTAACTATTATAACTACAATACCGCTTCGCTGAAAAAATCACATTCTTTATAATTGCATTCATTTAAAATCTTTCGCAAGAAAAATGATAGCCTATAGAGAAACGAAGCACCTGAGTTTACCTCCAGTTTTAATGGTGTTCGTGTTCGTTGATTACCCCTTTGGTATCTTCTAGCTCTTCTCTATATGCATGATTATTTATTATTGGAAATACAAGACATTATATTATACATTTTAACACTTTATATTACCTGACTTGCTTTTATTTGTTTTAATTTTCCAATTAATTGACATTGACGTCATTTGTTTATATATCTATAATTAGTAAAATATGTCGGTGGTGCTTGTAATAAACATTACATATATCAATATTAATCACATGCACCAGATGCGCTTTCCTAGATGTCACTTCTTATACTGATGCTAGACCGAAACGGTTGGAAACCCAACTCTAAATAACACAATTTTGACTAAGCTTTCTGTAAATTGCATATGAAAGAACCAAACGAATCTTTCATTTACATGTATGTGCAAAACATATTTTGTCATGTTTTGCTATTTTTGTTGTATGTCAAATTACTTTAGAAGAAAGTGCCTGTACCAGGAAGATCAGAGGTTATTTATGTAGTCTTAGTAGGCCTGTACCAAACCAGGAAGGTCAGAGGTCATCTATGTAGTCTTAGTGGGCCTGTACCAAACCAGGAAGGTCAGAGGTCATCCTTGTAGTCTTAATAGGCCTGTACCAAACCAGGAAGGCCAGAGGTCATCTATGTAGTCTTAGTGGTATTCATTTTGCCTCTATGTCTACGATTAAGTTTCCTTTCTCATTTTTGATTAAAATTATAAATCTTACATTCTCCATGAGATAGAAACGGGTTACAATTACTCTCCTTCGGTGCAAAGAAGTCCATACCATCACCTTTCAGACATTCTATTTCTAGCTTTGATCTTCGCCAGTCGTTCTCACAAACATCCTGTAATACATTAGTTCAGTGAACGAAGATGCCATGTTTTATCATCCTTTAACGATGTGATATAAAACATTACTGTGCTTCTGTGTAAGCCATATTGGATGTTTAAATAATGTTATGAAAATATTAGACATTTAGAATCTATTTTAAATGTACTTCCGGTAATGAAGTTTACGGTAATAAGTGTATATAATAACATTCCACATGATTTAACCGGTAAAAATTGTAGAGAGCTGAATATGGTTTTAACACAAAAAAAAGAAGATTTTCATATATTACATAGATATTATATGTCATTGTTTCACGCATTAAATTAAGTCCAGTTGGTGAGATTTGTCTGTTATTGTTTTTTGCTTCATGTTTCATCGAGCACATATATCAAGAGCTGTGTCCTTTTGGTTAATATTTATTAACGTTACGTATTTGATTGGACGGTACAGTATGAATAACATGTTAACTGATTTGACCTTATGCGGCATGTTATTAGATTTTGGGTTGTGTTGATTTAGTGGTGTTTATCTTCACTTTCAACGGATATGTAACTGGAGCAACACGACGGGTGCCACTAGTAGAACAGAATCTTGCTACCTTTCTGGAGTACCTGAGTTCACCCTCGGTTTTTAGTGAGGTTCGTGTTACTCGATCTTTAGTTTTCTATGTAGTGTTTTGTAGATCGTTGTCCTTTTGTCCGTTTCTTGATCATTATGTTGTCTGTCTTTCTCCGATTTACAGATTCTGATTACCCCTTTTGGTATCGTCAAAATCTTAGAGAACGTTCATTGCAATAACTACTTTCTGTCCCTTTTCATTTGCCCATTGCGTTATCTGTCCTTCGATTTACGGATATTTATAACCCCTTGGGAACTTCAAATTTTTAATAGAGAACATTCATACTGTCTAATGGTTTAAACAAACTAGCATAGCTACACATACTCACTTGATTTGTCAATCTACTTATTGTTCTAAATGTAAATCCCCCAGCTACTGGACATGCCGATGCTTCCGGTTTCCAGCTGGCTACAAATAGCAAAATATATCGCTTACACCAAATTTTTACATCTTAATCACACGAGCACGTCATTAAGGAATAAACCAAAGCATAATGTGATTTGCTTTTAATCATGAGAGCAAATTACACATTTCTAATCAAACTTTGATATTTGATACAGCTGTCGTGGTGTAAATTCTATCAAAATTATTAAAAATATTTTTAATGTAAATTCAATTATTTCTGGAACTTTTATCTAATTTAATAGCAATATGTGCTCATTGTCAAAGCAGTTGTTTCAAGTCAAATGTATCTAATTAAGGATATTAAGTTTTAATCACTCCGTTTTAGTTAATTTAATATCTATTGTTATACATGTTGTAATTGGCACTCAATCCGATACGCTTCAACATGTCATTTCACGAGTAACAACAAATCGTTGTCATGGAAAATGGTATAAATTCAGATCCCAAATAGTGTTATAATCAATTAGGATTCCTGATCGAATAGTGTACGGACATCGTATGTTGTGAACATCTTATTGTTATACTGGACTTACCGTAATTGTTATATTGGACTACCATATGTGAACATTGTTAATTTGCTTTGTAAAATATCATTTGGATTTATCAATAAAACATTTAGCTGAAATCAGTTTTATTTTTTATATCTACCAGCTAGTTTTCCCCACGTGTAAATTCACTACACGTTACAATGTATCGTATTGCAAAATGTGATTTCTTACTCTATGAGAAAAGTGTATATGTAAATTATCTCAAATACTGTTTCTGTTCAATCATATATCCGTAAAGAGCCTCGACACATGCCATTTGAAAGGCCCGGGTGGCTCAATGAGCTAGGTACAAATGTAGTTGGATTACCTAACAACTCATACAAGTCTATCACCAATACTGCGCGGGTTCGTGCTCGGCTTTGTAAATTACAAAAAAGGTGCACTCGACTCGCAGCCACAAGTGATAAAATTTACCAGTTGCTTGCCCATGGTCGGTGGTTCGCTCCGGGTACTCCGACTTCTTCCACCACTAAAACTGGTCGCCATGATATAGCTGAAATACTGCTGAAAGTGGCGTTAAAACACCAACAATCAAAATCAAATCACATGCCATTTGTCTGATTTAAAAGTATATTTACAGAGAACTTAGACATTCCCTTGTCATCAAAGGTAATAACTATTGAAAGACACATATGTTTGTAAAGATAATTAAATGCATTTTTGCTTTTCGGGAAACTAGTCAAAATGTTTCAAGACATAAGACATGTTTTTGCCAAAATGAACAGATAATCGTGAGGCATTTGCAATCAAAGAGGCCCCCCAGATACAATGGACAAACATAGACACAAATAGGTAATGCAAAGCTAAATCTCGGACAATACAAACTTCTTGTAAAGTCAGGAAGCTAATATTTGACGTTCTATGACTGTATAGGCTCGGACAATGCACACTTCCTGTATGCCCAGGTGCTCCTAGTAGTAACCATCCCCTGCTTCATACAAGACACCCGGCATGAAGTATTTATTTTAAAAGTAGCCGAGGCAAGTGTGATTTACGTGAAAATATCATCAACATGGGAAAACTCAGTTAGTATTCAAAATCAGGATAGATCAACCATCAGCTTAGGTTGTCTTCGCAAGACAATTTGCCTCTTCTTCAAAAAACCATAAGACTTTCGAACCCTTTTATGTGATTTTGTAAGACTAATTATAATACTAAATCTCACATATAATCTGATAAAAATTGGAATAGACATTTTAGATCTCGATTCTTTAATAACTGAGCTAAAACTGTAAGATGTAAACCAGAATAAATGATATTGTTGAGTTTTATCCTTTGGTGTCTATGTTAATTTATACATTTAATTTTATGGGGGTATTCATGGTCGTATGGTAACTAGATTTAAACTTAACTATGCATTCAGTGTCTATCACAACTAAAGTTGTGAGTTCGAATCCCACCCAAGCGAGGCATACTCGATACAACATTATGTGATAAAGATTGTCAGTGACTTGCGACAGGTCGATGGCTTCCTTCGAGTACTCCGGTTTTCTCCACCAATAAAACTGACCGCCACGATATAACTGAAATAATGTTGAAAGTGGGGTTAAACACCATAACCCTAACCCTATTTTGATGTATCTATATATTTAATCTGAAAGCAAATCAGTTATTTTATCTTACAATGAGTAAATACTTAGACTTAAAATGTCAAAATAATTTCAAGACGCCGGCTGTATTATCTAATAACAGTGTAAACTGTTCAATAATTAGTCTACAACAGCTTTGGCAAACTAGCATTTATTATATATTTAAACTTTTGGTACACTTTCTTGTCCCTACCTATCCAAGGCCAATCGTCTATGTACATATGCATGTCTGCACATAAATCAGGAGTATTCTTGCTTCTCATGGGACCTGTGAAAATAGAAGAAAAATCATTAAAGTCGTATAGAAAATATTTTATACGTCTTTCGAGTAACATATATCTGATTTGTAGAGGAGATAATTGACTTCTTTTATTATTGATTCATTTCAAGAGGTCTGATATTACAGTGTAGAGTATTGTTTTGTTGTTGACGTATATATATTACTGATGTGTTGGCATGACCATATGTATGATTGTTGGAAAACAATATTCGTCAATATTGCTTGTCTTGAGCTTAGTGATAATGTTAAAAGCAAAAACTTAGCACACCGCCAGAACAGTTCAAATATTCACTTGGAACATCGTAGAAACAAACACAATCGATACCCATAACATAGATATACATGACTTAACAGGGGGCCGTCGTGGTCGTAATCGTAAGGTAGTTGCTTTAAAGAAAACTACCTATGCAATCAGTGCCTATCACCACTAACGTTTTGTGAGTTCGATTCCAGCACAGGCGAGGTGTGCTCGATACAACATTATGTGATAAAGTTTGTCCGGGCACTCCGGTTTCCTCCACCATTAAATGGGGTGGTATTAAACAAGTTATATGTGTCTAAAAGTAATAGTACAAAAAGACAAACAACAATCTACAAAACACTACACAGATAACTAAAGATCGAGGAACACGAACACCACTACAAACCGGAGGTGAACTCATGTACTCCGGAAGGGTAAGCAGTTCCGCCTGCTCCACTAGTGATAACCGTCGTGTTACTCCAGCAATCGTCGATCGCGGTGCAGATTGTCTCTTCAGAATATGCTATGACTATGGGGAGTATGCTAACATATCGCAGTTACACACTATGTTGTCAATATGTTATTTCTCAAGTCCCCCTAGTTGTTTTTCTAGTATTAAAAACTACCTTAACAGACACAAGTTCTGTCGCTATTATGAACTATGTGACAATTACGACATTTCCGCGATTACAAGCATATTCCTCCTAAAAACATGTTTCTCTTACTGATTTTTTGAAATTATTATTTCATATTGACTTTATGATTTAACTTGCATTTCGTGAATAATGTAATTATTATTAAAACTAACGTTCCCCTCCATCAGGCATACGTGACCTTAGGCCCTTTGATATTATTGCTTCCAAATACCTTTAAATTATTGGGCTTTACAATATTCCGATTTTGGTGGTACCCGATGAAGGTTATTCTAGAACGGCGTCGTGCGCACTAAATTATATATCTAAATTTCTAATCTGTTTTAGTATTTTACCCTTTTCATAACATCAATTTGAGCAAGTTTCTCTTTCCTGTGATATTTTCATTAATTAAATTATTAATCATTAAAAACACCTTATCATTATATAATATCTACGTTGTTATTATGAAGGTTGCCATACAAGCAAAACGAGCAGACTCTTTTGTATTCTAGCGGTTATTGGTAGTGAAGGTGTTGCTATGTTTTGTTTTGCGTTTACCAAGTAACCGATGTTTGATCCTCTCACGCTATGAACTAATTTACATCACAACAAAGGTGATTACGTATACCCTCATGAATCTTGAATTAAGAAGAAAAAAGGGAATTTAATAAAGAGGAATCAGAAATACGTTGCATAATGTATGTGGTAAAGTATTTGATGGATGCAATCTTTACTAGTTTCCAGATGCCATAGTATTGAACCTTATGTCAGGGCGATGTTACTCTTGGCTTTCTGTCATACCACCCAATCACGGTTAAATGCATATATCCAAGAATAATAGATATATAACACAGGAAATAATCTCATTTTGTTATGGCTTGAAAACTATAAAAATAAATTAAAAACAATATTTTCTTAAGGTTGATATCTGAATTTTTTTTACTTAGTATATTTTTATACAGTTTGTGCATTTTGAGAATTTCAAAATGTAGGTAGAACAACCCATGTATGACATATATTTGTTTGTCTTCCGGGTTACAACTAATATTCTAGTAGCAGACTTTCTTGAATCATGGGATTTAAAGTTTAATACAGTTAGAATATATGGAAGACATGAAATCAGAAAATATATCAAAGAAAAACAAATAAGTTAAGCTTTAAAGATGTGAGTACATTAATAATAACGGGAAGTTGAGAAATAAAAAAAAAAACAAGCATAGAAATCTTTTAAGAAATTGATATGTATATAATCACACTGAAGACACATTTAAAAACAAAATAATTACAATATAACTGAATAAAAAAATAATAAAATTGCATCTGATTTCTACATTCTGTAACAACAAAATTCTCTTACGCAACCAATAAAAGAAACGAGTTTTTTGTAAGCATTTCTAAGAAACTCAACATTTATGTAAACACCTTGATACAAACATCTAAAATAAGAACAAGAGTTTAAGATTTCCGGAAAGATATTTCTTTTGATTAACAACAGTACCGTTTAGATCCGCCACTAACCTTAACCTATTACTCTCTATATTGTAATTTAATGAAGTCATAAAACATTAATTTAGCTTGAAACACTATTTACATTGGGTTTTATTAACATCTGCGCTAACACGTAATCAAATAAATTGTTATTTACAGCTATTTTGGTAATAACGGTATCAAGTTATCGGGAAGACACCTTTGAAATCACAAATCAATATATTTTAAGTGACTTTCCAATAGAATACCACAATTACGGTAAATAGAATTGTGCAATTATTACCATTTTTTTCTGCATATTTTAGATATAATATAAAGACTAAATAATTGTATTTTTTTAATATCGAAACTCTGTAAAATATTTCCTGTGTCGTTTACTCGACACTTTTACTGCAATACACATAAATCGGAGTCATGTGACACACTAAGGATGAGAGTATAAACCCTTTAACGTTTTACTGATCTGGGCATCATACTGCTTTGGAATATGTGTCCCGTACTCATGCTATACATTCTGATTCAACCCACCATTTCATTAGAAATGCCTGTACCAAGTCAGGGTCATTACGGTTTTCACAGTTTTCTGGTTGTTGACTGATTTTGTCTGTTTATATACTTATGAGTTTTGACTTTCCCTTTGTAAGATTGTTCGGAGTTCGGTAATTTTGTTATTACCCTTATTTCCTGCAATAAGAACACATTATTTTCTAGAAAATGTTTTCATATTGAATATTTTCAGACTACAAACCCTAGTTTCAAATTGCAGTTAATCGTTTTATGATTTTACTTGCAGAGCAATCTTAGGAGTACGTATTCCGTACTCATAATCTACAATCATCCAATGAGGATACTGTATTGTTTGAATAGAATTTTTCGATTGAACATTTTTATACTGCAAGGCCTGGTTTGATATTTCAATTAATTACCTAATAATTGTACTCTCAGAATGTTTTGTCTTTGCAGTAATACACTTTAACCGAACTATACCTTGCTATATATTACACCAATAATTATAAAATGTATGCAAATATATTTCAATAGAGGGTGTGTCAATATGATAATATTTAGAAAGCAAGACATTGTACATGTATATATAAAAATAATAAATTAACAAATATAATTAAATTGTAAATGTATATAGTCAATTTATATTTTCCAAGAGATAATCTCAAAAATCTGAATCTCATAAATATTATTTATTTTTAGATGATGTCAGTTTCTTTTACATTTCAAAATTATATGACGATTAACAACATTCCATTATTCCATTATTCTTTAATGTGGGAAAATGGAAATAATTTCAAAATACTCAAGAAAATCTATGAGAAATAACCATTAGAGATGACCGAAAGGACGATCCAGAAAAAAACTGGCATCATTGGTTACACACAACACAAAACGAAGACAAACAAAGCAAAACATAAAACACAATATGTGTTGGACACCACTAATCGCAAACAAACACAAATAACGTAAATAAGACATGAGCCCCTTACAAACAACTGGAGGTAAAGACGATCCTAACATCGTTTTCATCCTAAACAATATAATCAAAATAAAACTTACATTCTGGCCTTTGGCTTCGGCTGCAATTACATGCAGAAAAACACCAGAAAAAAAAGAAACAGAATCAATATGCAGTTTGTCAAGAATATTTGTAACAATAGAACATGCATTACAGTACCACAAACGTACCCAAAACATTACGCCAGGATTTACCTTAGTTAACAGAAAGCTTTTATTTGTGAATAATAAAGGTTAGAGAAACCTAAAGGGCATTCAAGAATGGCCAATCCAGAGAAATTGGCCGCATTAAGTACACAAATCACAAGACGGAAGACGAACAAAACAAAAAACACAACACAATATATGTTGGACACCACCATACACAAGACACAAGACGAAGACAAACAAAACAAAAAAACACAATACAATATATGCTGAACACCACCATACACAAGATGAAGACAAACAAAACAAAAAAACACAACACAATATATGCTGGACACCACCATACACAAGACACAAGACGAAAACAAACAAAACCAAAAAACACAACACAATATATGCTGGACACCACCATACACAAGACACAAGATGAAGACAAACAAAACCAAAAAAACACAACACAATATATGCTGGACACCACCATACACAAGACACAAGACGAAAACAAACAAAACCAAAAAACACAACACAATATATGCTGGACACCACCATACACCAGATGAAGACAACAAAAAACAAAACAAACACAACACATTATATGCTGGACACCACCATACACCAGATGAAGACAAAAAAACAAAGAAAAACCCCAACACAATATATGCTAGACACCACCATGCACCAGATGAAGACAAAAAACAAAAAAAAACCAACACAATATATGCTGGACACCACCATACACCAGATGAAGACAAACAAAACAAGAAAACCACAACACAATATATGCTAGACACCACCATACACCAGATGAAGACAAACAAAGCAAAAAAAAACACAACACAATATATGCTAGACACCCCCATACACCAGATGAAGACAAACAAAACAAAACAAAACAAAACACAACACAATATATGCTGGACACCACCATACACAAGACACAAGACGAAGACAAACAAAACCAAAAAACACAACACAATATATGCTGGACACCACCATACACCATATGAAGACAACAAAAAACAAAACAAACACAACACATTATATGCTGGACACCACCATACACCAGATGAAGACAAAAAAACAAAGAAAAACCCCAACACAATATATGCTAGACACCACCATGCACCAAATGAAGACAAAAAAAAAAAAAAAACCCAACACAATATATGCTGGACACCACCATACACCAGATGAAGACAAACAAAACAAAAAAAACACAACACAATATATGCTGGACACCACCATACACCAGATGAAGACAAACAAAACAAAAAAACCACAACACAATATATGCTAGACACCACCATACACCAGATGAAGACAAACAAAGCAAAAAAAACCACAACACAATATATGCTAGACACCACCATACACCAGATGAAGACAAAAACAAAACAAAAAAACACAACACAATATATGCTAGACACCACCAAACAGCAGATGAAGGCAAACAAAACAAAAAAACCACAACACAATATATGCTAGACACCACCATACACCAGTTGAAGACAAACAAACAAAAAACCACAACACAATATATGCTAGACACCACCATACACCAGATGAAGACAAAGAAAACAAACAAACCACAACACAATATATGCTAGACACCACCATACACCAGATGAAGACAAACAAAACAAAAAAACCACAACACAATATATGCTAGACACCACCATACACCAGATGAAGACAAACAAAGCAAAAAAAACACAACACAATATATGCTAGACACCACCATACACCAGATGAAGACAAACAAAGCAAAAAAACCACAACACAATATATGCTAGACACCACCATACACCAGATGAAGACAAACAAAGCAAAAAAAACACAACACAATATATGCTAGACACCACCATACACCAGATGAAGACAAAAAAAACAAAAAACCACAACACAATATATGCTAGACACCACCATACACCAGATGAAGACAAACAAAACAAAAAAACCACAACACAATATATGCTAGACACCACCATACACCAGATGAAGACAAACAAAACAAAAAAAACACAACACAATATATGCTAGACACCACCATACACCAGATGAAGACAAACAAAACAAAAAAAACACAACACAATATATGCTAGACACCACCATACACCAGATGAAGACAAACAAAACAAAAAAAACACAACACAATATATGCTAGACACCACCATACACCAGATGAAGACAAACAAAAAATAAAAATCACAACACAATATATGCTAGACACCACCAAACAGCAGATGAAGACAAAGAAAACAAAAAACACACAACGCAATATATGCTAGACACCACCATACACCAGATGAAGACAAACAAAACAAAAAACACACAACGCAATATATGCTAGACACCACCATACACCAGATGAAGACAAACAAAACAAAAAAACCCACAACACAATATATGCTAGACACCACCATACACCAGATGAAGACAAACAAAACAAAAAAACCACAACACAATATATGCTAGACACCACCAAACAGCAGATGAAGACAAAGAAAACCCAAAAAAAAACACAACACAATATATGCTAGACACCACCATACACCAGATGAAGACAAACAAAGCAAAAAAAAACACAACACAATATATGCTAGACACCACCATACACCAGATGAAGACAAACAAAACAAAAAAACCACAACACAATATATGCTAGACACCACCATGCACCAGATGAAGACAAAAAAAAACAAAAAAACCACAACACAATATATGCTAGACACCACCATACACCAGATGAAGACAAACAAAACAAAAAAACCACAACACAAGATATGCTAGACATCACCATACACCAGATGAAGACAAACAAAACAAAAAAACCACAACACAATATATGCTAGACACCACCATACACCAGATGAAGACAAACAAAACAAAAAATCCACAACACAATATATGCTAGACACCACCATACACCAGATGAAGACAAACAAAACAAAAAAACCACAACACAATATATGCTAGACACCACCATGCACCAGATGAAGACAAAGAAAGCAAAAAAAACCACAACACAATATATGCTAGACACCACCATACACCAGATGAAGACAAACAAAACAAAAAAACCACAACACAATATATGCTAGACACCACCATACACCAGATGAAGACAAACAAAGCAAAAAACACACAACGCAATATATGCTAGACACCACCATACACCAGATGAAGACAAACAAAACAAAAAAAACCACAACACAATATATGCTAGACACCACCAAACAGCAGATGAAGACAAAGAAAACAAAAAAACACAACACAATATATGCTAGACACCACCATACACCAGATGAAGACAAACAAAACAAAAAACCACAACACAATATATGCTAGACACCACCATACACCAGATGAAGACAAACAAAACAAAAAACCACAACACAATATATGCTAGACACCACCATACACCAGATGAAGACAAAGAAAACAAAAAAACACAACACAATATATGCTAGACACCACCATACACCAGATAAAGACAAAGAAAACAAAAAAACCACAACACAATATATGCTAGACACCACCATGCACCAGATGAAGACAAACAAAGCAAAAAACCACAACACAATATATGCTAGACACCACCAAACAGCAGATGAAGACAAAGAAAACAAAAAAACCACAACACAATATATGCTAGACACCACCATACACAAGATGAAGACAAACAAAACAAAAAAACCACAACACAATATATGCTAGACACCACCATACACCAGATGAAGACAAACAAAACAAAAAAACCACAACACAATATATGCTAGACACCACCATACACCAGATGAAGACAAACAAAACAAAAAAAACACAACACAATATATGCTAGACACCACCATACACCAGATGAAGACAAACAAAACAAAAAAAACACAACACAATATATGCTAGACACCACCATACACCAGATGAAGACAAACAAAACAAAAAAAACACAACACAATATATGCTAGACACCACCATACACCAGATGAAGACAAACAAAAAATAAAAATCACAACACAATATATGCTAGACACCACCAAACAGCAGATGAAGACAAAGAAAACAAAAAACACACAACGCAATATATGCTAGACACCACCATACACCAGATGAAGACAAACAAAACAAAAAACACACAACGCAATATATGCTAGACACCACCATACACCAGATGAAGACAAACAAAACAAAAAAACCCACAACACAATATATGCTAGACACCACCATACACCAGATGAAGACAAACAAAACAAAAAAACCACAACACAATATATGCTAGACACCACCATGCACCAGATGAAGACAAAAAAACAAAAAAACCACAACACAATATATGCTAGACACCACCAAACAGCAGATGAAGACAAAGAAAACCCAAAAAAAACACAACACAATATATGCTAGACACCACCATACACCAGATGAAGACAAACAAAGCAAAAAAAAACACAACACAATATATGCTAGACACCACCATACACCAGATGAAGACAAACAAAACAAAAAAACCACAACACAATATATGCTAGACACCACCATGCACCAGATGAAGACAAAAAAAACCAAAAAAACCACAACACAATATATGCTAGACACCACCATACACCAGATGAAGACAAACAAAACAAAAAAACCACAACACAAGATATGCTAGACACCACCATACACCAGATGAAGACAAACAAAACAAAAAAACCACAACACAATATATGCTAGACACCACCATACACCAGATGAAGACAAACAAAACAAAAAATCCACAACACAATATATGCTAGACACCACCATACACCAGATGAAGACAAACAAAACAAAAAAACCACAACACAATATATGCTAGACACCACCATGCACCAGATGAAGACAAAGAAAGCAAAAAAAACCACAACACAATATATGCTAGACACCACCATACACCAGATGAAGACAAACAAAACAAAAAAACCACAACATAATATATGCTAGACACCACCATACACCAGATGAAGACAAACAAAGCAAAAAACACACAACGCAATATATGCTAGACACCACCATACACCAGATGAAGACAAACAAAACAAAAAAAACCACAACACAATATATGCTAGACACCACCAAACAGCAGATGAAGACAAAGAAAACAAAAAAACACAACACAATATATGCTAGACACCACCATACACCAGATGAAGACAAACAAAACAAAAAACCACAACACAATATATGCTAGACACCACCATACACCAGATGAAGACAAACAAAACAAAAAACCACAACACAATATATGCTAGACACCACCATACACCAGATGAAGACAAAGAAAACAAAAAAACACAACACAATATATGCTAGACACCACCATACACCAGATAAAGACAAAGAAAACAAAAAAACCACAACACAATATATGCTAGACACCACCATGCACCAGATGAAGACAAACAAAGCAAAAAACCACAACACAATATATGCTAGACACCACCATACACCAGATAAAGACAAAGAAAACAAAAAAACCACAACACAATATATGCTAGACACCACCATACACCAGTTGAAGACAAACAAAACAAAAAAAAACACAACACAATATATGCTAGACACCACCATACACCAGATGAAGACAAACAAAACAAAAAAAAACACAACACAATATATGCTGGATACCACCATGCACCAGACACAAAACGAAGACAAACATGAAATGACTGAACTGTAGTGAAGCGATCATTCCTAACGAAATATAACTTGCAACATCCGTGATGATAGGGACTAATTGATTAACTGGATGTAAATCAAGCTACACATATGATCCCGCCACGATAAAACCAACAATTATATTTCAGAATACACCATTTCAACAAAAATTCATGAATACATTTAGAATTTTGATGAATTCTGATTTCATTACTGTTTCAGTTTTACCAATTCTTTAATCTTGACATAAATACACCCGATTTAATTTAAACACAAGATATTAAGGTAATTTTATTTGACTGTTCTGCAGCACATAACATGGCTCTCTCCCAACACTATAAATACCAAGAATCAATTTAAGGTTAACATGTCTACTTAAAGTCGTTCTATAACTTTACCATGCATTATTGTTTCCATGTAACTATCTTTTCCCATTCTTTATTGCCACTCATACGTTTTAATTTGATTCTCACGAGGATATCTAATGTTTTTACATCAATAATACGTCAACAAGTGGATATTATACACCTAAGATCAGGCAGAAATATGTATTGATACCATAAACACATGGATTCATCTCATAATGAAATGTTTTTGATATGAGAGAAGGAGGATATCTAATATCTATAAAAAAATGTTTTTTTGCAAAATTGGACATTAGAGAATTCTTGACATTATAATTCGCTCAGAATAAAAAAAAATGTGCTTGATAATAGAGTATGGATATTGATGGCATACGTAATAATAAAGGCATTTTTTTTCATTGATTATGTAGGCACAATAATTGACTCTGATATTGAAAATGATCGATCAGTTTGACGTCAAACGCAGTAGTTTGACGTCACTAATAAAACAATACCGCCAGTTTTGAAGATCTCGGCATACATTATCACTAGTATCACAGGTCGTCGTGTCGGACTTGCTGCTATACTAGCGACAATGTCTGTTTCGACATTCAAAACTGCTGTTATTCTACATATTCTAAGACCCATGCCGTGGTAACCTTACAATAACGACACAATCCAATACTTGTATAGTATTATGATGCTTTCTGCTTATAATATTTGATTAAGCCAAATTCCATCCTTGTATGAATTCTTATGACATATTTCCGAGTTTGATGATGATTCAAAACATTTAATGTCCTACGCATGTACTGCAACGATCGTTGCTGTCTCTTGGGAGATTCGATTTAATATGAATTACGTCATAGAGAGCAACGAGAGCGTATATCGCACGATTGACTATTGCAGTGTCGTAGTGACAAAACGCTTAAAATCATAATGAGTCACGATGTTGTCTATTTGATGATTTAATATACTTAACGTCATAGAGTACCACGAGACAGTGTGACGGACGATTGAATATTGTAGTGACAAAGCGTTTAAGATCATACAGTCATGGTGTTGTCTATCTGACTATTGAGAATCGTACTGACTAAACTTTTAAAGCCATACAGAGTCACGATGTTGTCTATCTGACAATTGAGAACCGCACTGACTAAAATTTTGATGTGTTTATCGGATGATCGTCTGCTGTACTGACTAAATGCTTACCGTACTACAGAACCACGAGGTTTCTTACGGGACGATTGAATACCATGCTAATTAATCATACAGATTCTAGAGGTTGTCTATTGCACGATTGAATACCATCCTAACGTAGCGCTTAACGTCATACATAGCCACAATGTTGTCCATCACACGATTGAATATCATGGACACTTTTGCCCTGTACGTCCTACAAACCCCCACGAGGAGTTCTATCAGACGATTTAATACAATATTGACAAAGGACAAAACATCTAGCGTCTTACAGACCAACGAGGTTGTCTATTGGACGTTTTAACACCACGTGACAAACGTTTAATGTAATAAAGATCATCTGGCTTGTCCATTGGACGATCGATACCGCTAGCACCTATAGTTTGATTGTTCAACAGCACCATGAGGTTAACTATAGACGACAATTAAATGACGTGATTTCTTATATTTATTTATTTGCCTTGCTTTTGTGAGATATGAAGATTAATCTACCTAATATTTTCCGTTCTTGCTGAAAACGGAAATGATATTAAAGAATTTTTATATTTATACATGTATCTTGATTTTCTAATTACATGGCATTCAATTAGAAGATAATTGTATTGCATTTTTTTTGCAGATACGTAGGGAAAGATTTAACTACAGCCATCCTTCTTTCTTGATGACAAAATATGTTTCTAGTGGTCTACCTTTTATATAAACATGACCAACATTCGGTGATTTGCTTTCACGTCTTTACTGCATAAACGTCATAGTAAAGACATGACGTTATATGTTCACTTGAAAAATAAACGACGTGAAGCGGGCGGTTTTTCATCTATCTTTGCGCTTCAGAAATTAATACAATCGTGTTAGGACTAGTTCGTGGGTCAAGCTATCTTCATATTTGTGTAGATTGTGACTTTCGACTTTAGCCATACAAATTATTATAATACACACCATAAATGCACGTGTGTTAGAATATAAATTGTTTTTTAATAGTTCATTGTCGTCTGGCACATGAAAACCTTTCACTACTTTTGTTTAGAAAATGATTGTCAAAGCGTCTCTTGAACATAGCAATACTCATATATTCTGTTCTGATAAATCTTGGAGAATGTCGAATAAGGGGAATATGATAGGAGAACACGATATTGTGCTACGTGCCATGTGGGACAGTCTAGACCAATCCAATATCTGCGTAGCAATAATGATTAACATAAAGCGGAAAAAAACGTTTATATGTCCTGCACAACCACGACGTTGTTCATCAGACAGTCAACTTTTTACGAACTTGATCTCAAATGAGATCTTTTCATTGGCTATAGTCCGCATTTTAACAGCCGATGTGTATACAGAAAATCTGTTGTAGGATGGGAAAATCTTTTAAGAGCCGTACTTATGAATGAACTTTATAGTAATTAGCCACGCCTCCAAGCAGTTAAGCAAATTATTCTATTCATAGCTACATTATGAATGAAGTTTATAGTAATTAGCCACGCCTCCAAGCAGTTAAACACATTCTTTTATTTATAGTTACACAAAAAATCAATAAACACACAGATCAACTTATATCGGTCAACGCATTGGGTTTATCACACAAAACAATACAATTATATGCAATCAAGTTCGCAAAAAAATATTATCAGCCTTAAAATGGGAGACATTGACATTTAAATGGTAGTGAATCAATTGTACGGTTCCAACTTCGTTTTCAAATGTCTATGTCTCCCATTTTAAGGCTGATAATATATAATGTGCTGCAGAATCACAATATTCTTTGTCCAACAATCAGATTTCACCGTTATTGAAAGTAGTTCACATTTTCCACTACCACGAGTCCACTACCAAGTTGTACAACAGTATTGGAACACTATTGTTCTGCTTATTGCATTTTGTATATATATATATTTGGAAAACAAAATGTAAAAGATGGAATGGTCATTTAATCAGAACACACTTTGAAGGAGAACGTTCTTATAGTCTTGTGTATGTCACATTGTCTTGTCAAACAGGAACACGGACTCAAGTCAGAAAAGATTTGTGAGAAAATGCATAGAAGAAGATAAAGGAAGCATAATTAATAAATTTTCACTTTGAATGTCTACTTGTCTCCTTTTATTAGTGACGCCCATGTCAATTATGAAATGATTAATAAAGACAAGATAAAAATGATTGACCACGATGCAATGCGTTTAAACACATCACAGCAAAATGATAACATAGAACTATTTTTTGGCGTAAATGAGATCTGAATACTTTGAAGGAGTACTCATCCTATATCTATGCACAAACAAAGTACATGTATAACAGTTTAAAGCGACGAAATACATGTTTGACACGTCAGAAAATATTACACATGATATCAACATTTGCTAGATTTCTGTCTTTCTCTTTGGTTTATTTTATCGTTTTATGTCATGGTATCCAATATTTGGTTGTTCCTTTAAGTCTTGGTTGCTTTCTTGTTTCTGACGACTTTTACATTATTTGGCCTTCCAATCTGTTGAATATGAGCGTACCTGATGAAGGTTATTCTCAGCGTACCTGATGAAGGCTATTCTGAGCGTACCTGATGAAGGTTATTCTCAGCGTACCTGATGAAGGCTATCCTGAGCGTACCTGATGAAGGTTATTCTGAGCGTACCTGATGAAGGTTATTCTGAGCGTACCTGATGAAGGCTATTTTGAGCGTACCTGATGAAGGTTATTCTGAGCGTACCTGATGAAGGTTATTCTGAGCGTACCTGATGAAGGCTATTCTGAGCGTATCTGATGAAGACTATTCTGAGCGTACCTGATGAAGGTTATTCTGAGCCTACCTGATGAAGGCTATTCTGAGCGTACTTGATGAAGGTTATTCTGAGCGTACCTGATGAAGGTTATTCTGAGCGTACCCGATGAAGGCTATTCTGAGCGTCCCTGATGAAGGCTATTCTGAGCGTACCTGATGAAGGTTATTCTGAGCGTACCTGATGAAGGTTATTCTGAGCGTACCTGATGAAGGCTATTCTGAGCGTACCTGATGAAGGTTATTTTGAGCGTACCTGATGAAGGTTATTCTGAGCGTACCTGATGAAGGCTATTCCAGAAACTCGCTATGTACACTAAATTAGATATCTACCTTTTTTTTGTATTACTTCTATTCAAAAGAAGAAAACAACCGCAGACATGTTTTAGGTTAATGCTAGTTCAAACATTGGTCGCTATTATAACGTTTTCATTTTGTGAATGCTAAACTGCTATATAGAATCTTCTAATAACAGAAAACAAAAACCGGAGATATATGCTTGGTTGATGTTAGTTCAAATACTGGCTGCTATCATAACGTGTTTTCATTATGTGAATGCTGAACTGCGATACAGCATTTTCGATAGAGAAAACAAAATCACAGACATATTTTTGGTTGATGTTAGTTTAAACACTGGTCGCTATGATAACGTTTTTTATTATGTGAATGCTGAACTTCTAGGATTAATCGAAAGAGATTTAAATCTTTAATTTCGTTGTAGCATTTCTTCATCACTCCTCCATCAGTTCAATTGATAATGAAATAACTTTTGCAACAAGTTTACAACATCTTAATACATATTTAAACACATTGTCGGATAATTGGTTCTCAATCAGTAGTCGAAAGAACAGTCGTTCATTTGGAAAGGCATCATCTTAGTATAAATTAATAATTAGATGCGTGTTCAAGAAACCAAGTTGAAGATTAACTTGTGATTTACCCGATGCAGTTTTAACGCGAAAGGTGAGATATTGTATGAATTACTGCTGGTTCTTTCAAACGCTATTGTTTGATGAATAATTTATATTGAAAACGGGTATAATTGTAGACAGACACTTACATGTGATACAAATAATATCCGTCTCTGTAAGAATTCAATAATATATATTCGCAATTCGAATCCCGTTCATGGCGAGGTGTACTCGATACAACATTATGTGATAAGATTTGTCAGTGACTTGCGGCAGGCCGGTGTTTTTTCCGGGTACTCCGGTTTCCTGCACTAAAATTTTTTTAATAAACTGACCGACACGATATAATTGTAATATTGTTGAAAGTGGCGTCAAAGACCATAGCTCTAACCCCTAATCCCTAACCCCTATATTTGTAGAAAAAAACATTATACGTTTTAGTAACAGTGACAGTATTTTATTCCAACACGACTGACCCAAGGGCAATATTTTCTGTGTTGCCTTTCCTTGTTATTGTTTGCCTTTCTTTCTTTTTTCTTTCTTCTCTTATCTCCATATCTCTATGAACTTGGGTTTTATACATTAGCTTCAAATTGTTGGAAAACTAACTAAATTGTGTTTGAATATCAAAATGTCCAATTATCGTAAAATGCGTTGACATATGAGACACATACTGAAGATGCATAATTCGACCAACCAGAACAATATGAATTAACTCTTCTGGTTTCACTTTAATATGAAAGCATAATTCTTCGTCAGGTCTAGTTTTAGTCTAGCAATGATTAGCGTCTTACATCATATATTTTCACAGGAAGCATCCAATGCAAAGAATATACCACTGAAATTAAATGTTAATAAAAATAAATAACAAAAACGGGGGTGGGGGATGAACCCAGCTGCTTGCGACTGGTAAGCAGTTCCTGTTTACTATAAAACACCCGTCGTGTTACTAATATAATTAAGTCTGGTATAAATGTACGCCGACAGGAAAAAGATTCAATGTCATTTGAGATATGGATATTTTTTAATTGTCACTCAGTTCATGATGACGATCGTTGAATGTTTATTAACGGAAACTCCTTCAAACTAAATCATTGTGACATTTTTAATATTCAGTCATCATTTATGTATTTGTCATAATTGAACGACTAAAAAACATCAAAGTTAGAAAAGATGTTCACGCGAAGGAATCCCTTTAGAAAAAACAACATTACAGACAAAATAATGAAGCAATTAGCTAAAGACTTGAAAATTGCTCTAAGATCAATATATACGCCTAGACTTCTTCCATAAAACACACAAAGTTTCTTCATAGGATGCAATTGTTAAAAGCTGCACAGAAAACAAAAGACTCGGTTTGATAAGATGCATTCTAGAAACAATTGAACGTTTGTCGTTGTCACAAGCCGTACTTCTGTCCTCTTTCACGACTTCCGATTAACCCTTTGGTGTCTTTAACAAACTTTTCATCATAACTAGCAACTTTTGCGTAACGAGTTCATCCCCGTTTTACAGTGAGGTTCGAGATACTCAATCCTTAGCTTTCTGTGTAGTATGTTGTATATTGTTTGTCGTTCCGTTCCGTTCGTTTTCGTTTGGCCATTGTATTGTCTGTCAGTCTTAAGATTACGGCTTCTGCTTACTACTTTGTTATCTTTAAATTTTGCTTAGATATGAATATCAAGAATAGTTAGTATTCAGCGTTCTTTACAATAACGTTGCTCACTCAGTTATAGGTGAGGGTTGACAATTTATTAATATCTTAAAATAATTGAATGATAGCATCATTTCATTATGGTGGAAATTTGAGGCCATAAGACTAGTTTAACCTATCACTTTTTATTGAAGTGCCTGTACAATGCCAAGAGAGTACACGATCTTGTATATGTGTTTTAGGGAAATCCACTTCGCCTCAGTCACTACAATTGTTCAAATAAATTGTGAAACTCTTCTGATAGTGTGGTATTTTATGTTTTTTCATTCTATTCAGCTGTAGCAAAATTATAGCAGAACACGCATACATAGTGTATGTATCTCTACATTTAACATGAAGAACGTACGATATAATAAACAGCAGAAAAAGATTCCTCTGTCGTATTTCTTTGCATTTATCAAAGATATTTGACAGCAATCTTTCTACCAGACTTTACAACAACCTCAACTGTAATATACCAAATTTTGCACGTTTCCCTGCGAATTTTATCTTACCGTTGTATTACCCTTTCCTCGTGCTCATAGCAACATGCAGATATATATACATATTTAAACATACGTCTGTCTTATGATACAATTAGGGCCGGTCTTAGAAGGTGCGGGCCCAATTGTTCTCTGTTAAAGTGTTTTGTTGTGTGTACGTGAACAACCAGGAGTAGATAACTCCAGCACAGTGCCCTAATTGGGACCAATATGTCTAATTGACTTAAGGCCGACTCTGGATACCGTAAGCTCAATACAAATATCATATTTCTTATGGTCAATATTAAAGGTTTGTATTTCCTATGGAAGCTTGAGGTTACTATCATATTTCTATTCTATTTTCAAGACATTGTTTTTGTCAAATTCGTAGTTTTAATGACCACAATGCCACGACCGAGTGATCAGGACAACATATTTAACTTGAATGGCTAACGGAATCGACAAAGGACTATCCTATCAAAGTCTGATATACATTTGTCAATAGGTTAGGATTATGGGTATGGTAACACTATTTAAGTTATATCATATATACAATGTAGTTGTTAGTTTCCATATAAAGAACCGAGACTATGGCGTTTAACGCCACTTTCAACAATTTTTCAGCTATATCGTGGCGGTCAGTTTTATTGGTAGAGGAAACCGTAGTACCCGGAGAAAGCAACTGACCTACATACACTTGTCGCGAGTGCAGCTCGGCATCACCGGAATCATAAGATACGATCGCCGTCACGGTAACTCCAAAAGTAGTTTCGAATGAAGTAGTTAGAATTACAACCTTCCAAAATAAATCGCAATGATTATAATTATGTCTTTCTGGTTCGTTAAAAAGAATAGGCCAAAGTTTAATCCATAACCCGGAAATGTGTTTAATTTGAACTTTAATCAATAAGACCAAACGTCGCACGTCTTGTTTTTGAATAAAGAGGAATATACAAGTCACGTTCCCTCCACTTTTAGAAAACGTCTGTCTTGAAAATAATTGTTCTGAAAAGAAATATTTTTCAATGGAAGTTAGGGGTTACATGCTTATTCGATTAGCAAGTTGTTCTGTTTCGGTTTTGTATTGTATTCTTACTGACAAAACAGTATTGTTCCTTCATAAAAATCGGTGTTTTGAATCTGTCAAAACCCAATCTGAGTGATTGCTTTTCAATGCTCTAGACAAAATCTAATTTGTCCTTTTTTCTAGAAGATAATCTAATACCCTTCATGGCTCAACTATCATTAAATATTTCGAAATCACATTAGAAAATAAAAACATTTTTTGAAGTCTGCTCTTTGTCGAGACTTGATTCAGTTTGATCCGTTGAATAAGTAACTTGTTTGGTAGGAAGAGTGTTTGTCTTAGAATAACCGTAATGACATAAGAGAGAGAGAGAGAGAGAGAGAGAGAGAGAGAGCTACCCAATTAATCTGAAAAACAAAAATATATTAGAATATTGCGTTCTCATGTCAAACCAGGATTTTGATATTCTTTAGTTTACAATAGAACAATTCGTATATCAATATCCTGTACCGAGTATTTTGTGCATTCTGTGAGACAATGCAACATTATTTAAGATTGTTAACATCGCGACGATCTCATGGCGTTTTCCCTTATTTCAATATCTCGCCACATACGTGTACTACATTTTGTTGTACTTTAAAAACATAATTTCTCTAATATTACTTTTAAAAGCTTATTATAATTTGATCGATTCCAATAATATCACTATTTCCATTTTCATTTAAAGGTCAAGAAAGATCACGCCGCCAAATAAGATAACAGATTGAACCAGTTATACTAAAATAGCCGACAAAGTACGCTCATAATAGTATTAAAAAATTAGAACATGCTTGCATTAGCCGTCATGACATACTAAACATACATATGCGTCACACAATCGTTCTGTTCGTCCTACTACAGCTTATAGTGATACATCAGGTTTAAAATCAAACAATGAAGTCAATATTAAACCCTACAACATCAGATCTATAATTAGCAGGTCTGACAATAAATATATAATTGTATTCAGATCTAATGACTATACCTGAATAATTGTTAGAATTCAAATGAATAGAGAGTAAGCTAGACTATAGAATGATACATTTCTGCAAATTATCTAATTCTGTTCATTTAGATTTTGAATATTATATAATTTTATTCAAATACAAAGAAAATACTATTTTTAGAATAATTTTATTGAAGAGTAAACTGGACTATTATTCTGGAAACTATCTTATTCTGGTTTTTTGAATTACCTGATCGACTTCGGTAAATACTAAATATATTTTTGATTTTACTGATGACCCTCTCGGAGCACCTGAATTCACCCCAGTTTGTGTGGGACTTGTGTTGTTCAATCTTTAGTTTTCTGTATAGTTTTTTGCAGATCATTGTTTGTCCTCTAGACTTTTTTCTTTTGGCTTTTGATTACTTTTTCAACTGACCACTACGATATAACTGAAATATTGTTGAAAGTGGCGTTAAACACGAAAATACTACCCCCTTTCTTCAAATTTCTGCAACGCTTCAAATCCAAAATCGCAAAAATTTAAACGAGTACTAGTTTTTTTTAACATAGAATACGAAATGATCAATTTGGAAGCTGTTTTCAGGATTACTAGTTTGAATCAATAAATAGCAAACAACAACAATATGAAACATTATAAAACATGAAACTTCTAAACAAAGAAAATAAACATAAAACACATTGCATTAGCATTGTTTTGTATGTATTACCAATAATTAATATTAAATCAATGTTTTGAATACACGAAGTTATGGTGTAGCATTCAGGGATAAAAGAATAGAAAATACAGTTTGTAAAACAGCACAGCAGATTGTATTATTGGAATATTAAACAGATTATCTAATTTTCCAATTGAAATCATAATATTTTTCAAGTAAAGTGATGAATCGGATACAAAGAAAGAATGAAAACACAAAGGGAACTAAAACAAAAGGAGAAAAAACCCCGAGACAATAAGAAATCCTCTTTGGCATCTTCAAACTTTTTCTTTTAGAGTTCTTAAACTTATGAACAAGTGGCTGTTTTGTACTATATAAACGTTAGAGAATACCGAAGGGGCCATCTGAAATGGACAATCTAGAGAAACTGGCAACACAAGACACAAGGCGGAGAAAAACAAAACAAAAAAACTAACACAATATGCATTGGACACCACTATACGGAAACAAACACATATAACGTAAATAAGATATCAGCTCTCCAAAAAACAACTGGAGGTAATGACGAACCGAACATCGCTTGTATTCGGCAATCGTAGTGGACATCACTTACCTTTAGATGGTTTGAAATTCAGCAAGCTACGGAATGAATGAAAATTGATATCTTCAATTATAATAATAATTTCACTGTTTCTAAATAATAATGTATAATTTTTCACTTACCTTGAGTTATCTGAACAACATTATTACTTCTAAGTGTAAAGCTCATACACACGTATACCACACTACAAAATATTACAAAATATTAATATAATATCTTTACTGATAAAAATGTTTCCATGGAAACTATGTTAACATATACAACATTATAAAATATGACAAAAGATTACTTTAATGGCTTTACTAATTAAAATGTTTCCATGGAAACGATTTCACATATACAACGCTACAAAACATGGCAAAATATTACTATAACAGCTTTACTGATAAAAGGTTTCCATGGTAACTATGTTCACATGTAGCGAAAAATGCAGAAAAAAAACCAAGCAAATATTAGTAAAAAATCAAGATTTTTCATACAACAAGAATATGAGGGCATGTAGAAATGTATAACTTGTATTAAGATGTAAGATGCTATGTGAATTGCTGCACATCTTAGTATTGGAAATACATTTAAAGCATGGGGAGGTGTACCCGGTGAAAACCACCGATTTGGCGCAAGTCACTCATAAACTTTATCAAATAATGTTGTATCGAATACACCTCGACTGAGAGGGATTCGAACACACAACATAAGTGTGATAAGCACTGATTGCATAGGTAGCTGTATAGCCAATTACCATACGATGCGATCACGACCACGACGACTCTTCCACCTGATTGAGTAATTAAATAAAGTGTAATTAAAATATAGATTATATATCTTGTAATTTGTTAGATATAAAACGACATTTAACATTACATAATTGTGTGCTTCTAGTCATTTCTAGAGAATATGCTGAACTCTTATTAGAGCTACAAATGATCGAAAATGTACACATTTTAGTAAAATTATTCGAATTCTTAGTAAATTGAATCCCAAAAGTGCATGGTAAATTCATTTCCTGGTCTGCTTAAGAAAATCCATCATTCGGCTTCATACCATCCCATACATTTACACATGCCAGCAAATATTACTGATTAACAAGCGTAATGGTTGACTGGGTGATCCTGGGTCAATTAGTTCGTCATAAATTGCATCAATAAAATTAATTTCCTGGGGTATTCATTTAGAATTATTCTTTAATTTATTGTCTTAAGTTCTTAAAATTGTGATTTGCTATTATCCACAGGATGCCAAAATATCCCCGAGTACAAATCAGAAAAATGCATTTACAGGAGTAGATGCATGGTATCATACAAATCAGATTTGATTTGGAAAGTGTCAAGAGATTTGTTCGGTAGTTCAACGTGAAAGGTTGACGCGTGCGTAATATAAAATCTATTAGATTATATATAAAAGAGGAAACAAAAAACTTTAGAATTTTCATCGTTGAAATTATATCAATTTAGATTAAGTTATATTGGTATAAGAGCTGACTATGTAATATACACGTACAAATCTAGACAACATTGGAAAATACCACTGATTAGTCATATTTTTGTTGAATAACACAGAATTTGTCTAGAAAATTCACAAATTAGAAATTACTCAAATAATTACATTTCTAACTATTGACTATTTTGACCATTGTATCCGACATATTTGCGTTACGCTTTTGTCGTTGTTGTGACATGATTGTTCATTTAATGTTAGCAATTCATATTAAAGATGTGTAATTTCGAAACAAATAGAAAACATTTGTCTTTATCAAGACAGATACAAATTAGATAAACATCTTTTAAGTAAAATTACTTTGTTGAAATTTGCTCGTTTTTACATTTAATTTGTTCTTTTGTCGATACTCATTTGTCATTCCCTATTGCATCGGGAAGTAATGGTTAGTGAGCTCGCCTCGAGTACCGTAGACCATGAGTTCGAGCCCCGATCGGGTCAAACCAAAGACAAAGCAATTTGTATTTGTGGCATCTCTGCTAAGCATGCAGCCTTAAGGAAAAAGAGGAATATCTGGTTGGATCGGAATGGAACGAAATGTCTACCCGCGGACTGTTGTTGCAGTGAACTAGCACTACACAAATATAGTTAAGCGAGTTTGCCTAATACAAATGGGACATCATTATCATCATGTAGCTTGTTCTCGCCATGATAAAGCTGAAAATGGGTCATTTGGCGTTAACCAACAATCGCTCACTAATTTTTACAATTGCCTTATACAGAGAATATATTACCTCCTTCCATCATCAGTAAACTGTGCTATCCTATATTTATTGTGTAATTCTCTAACGATGCATGTTCTGTTGTGTATCTGTCGTCTTGTTACACAGTCATCTCGTTGACTTTGTTTTAAGAAATGAGTAAGCCTTCTAGTTTTACGTTCACACTTGATTTTGTCTTCATTGTGAATTACCCACATATGGGAGCCTTGAACATAGACCTCCCTCTGTTCCCTCATTCTTGGGTTGTCTCGAATGTTTATCCACCAAGATCTTGTTATCCAGGGTTGAAGTTTATTATCCTTTTTTCCGCTTTGTAAAAACTCTGGAAAATGACAAATCTCCGATCCTACACATTCTGAAATATATAAATGAAACTATTATATGTATTGATGGTAACGCATTTAAGATACATCTTGCAAAGTAGAACATAGTTTTCCCTTTCCACATGACTGTACATGCATAGTATATATATTCCGTGTGAGATACCAATTGGCGAATCGCTTATCTCCCATCTCATATCCATGGTGACATAATGTGAGAAGAGTTTGAAGATACCAAAGGGGTAATCAGAATCCGTAAATCAAAGAAGAACAGACACCACAACGGCCTAAGAAAAGGAGAAAAGGACAAACAACGATCTACAAAACACTACGCTGAAAACTAAAGATCGAGTAAGACGAACCCCACTTAAAACCGGGAGTGGACTCAGGTGCTCCGGAAGGGTAGGCAGTTCCTGCTCAACTAATGACACCCGTCGTGCAAATCTAGTTACAAACCCGGTGATAAGTCATGAATGAGGAAAGGACCGGGAAATGTTTACGACAAGTGGAACATATCCGTGGTCATTTGTGACAAATATATTCCATAGCGGTCAACCAAGTCATGGTAGCGACCGTAAACCGTTCGAACAATTGTGATAAGTCTTAGATTTAATTACATTTGATATTAAACCTGTAAGGTGTTAACCGATGCTTGCTTGAAGATTTGGTGATATAAGAACATCGCATTTCGTGAAAGAAAGAAATAGTATGTGTACAAGAGACTGACCTCGGTGGCGATGGTGGCATGGTTAGCAGTCGGGGTGGTGTTTCGCCAGCTACAGATTAGACATGCATGTTGTACAAACTCACCACAAACTAGTTAATCATAAAACTCAAACCAAACAATAAATCAAATAACAATGATAATTATTTTGTCTGGAAATAAACATAAAATACAGAATATGGCAAACTTGTTAATAGTTTTAAAATCCCAGATCAGACAAACCACAGAGAGAGAAAAAATCGAATAGATTTGAAATTTGACCTCTGTACACGTCTTCATTGTTAACACGAGTACAGAGAAAAAGTCTACAAATGATTTTCATTTAATTTGATGTATGTCCCGTATGATTATATTTCCACCTTCTTAATTGTGAATCTGCACAACAAATACCAATAGAAAACTCCTTCGGTGATTTCTACGAAGTTTTCTATCTAAAGTAATAAGATGGCAAGAATTAGTTGCGTGACTAACCCTAATTAGTTAGATAACCTATGCGTGTAGAATTATAATCTTCTAGATTATTTTCAGCCATCTTATATTGAAAAATAAATCTTTCTGTCTACTTCAATGTCCAAGTATATCATATGTATATATTATATAATAGTTCTCCATGGGTTACACAGCTAGACACGGTGACGTCCGTCAACAATTTGTATTTAAACATATTCATGTTTCTTTGCCAGGAAGAAATAATTTGTAAAGTATCGGAGATGAAATGAGCTGGTTTTTGTCTTATTTGATTATGGCTAATGAGATCTTAGTAATTCGATTGAGACCCACAAACGTTGACGTTTCCAATATAATTTGCAGACAGCTTCTGTCCGGGAACGAGCAATTCGAGTGAAACGTTGCTTAATGGGTGAGCAACGTTGTTTATAATGGATGTTGACGTTCATACAAACTGAATTAAATTCCAGTGATTTATGGCTATCTCATAATATTCCCCTTTTTTGATGAAAGGTGACATAATATCGAAAAATCTCCCCTTTTTACATAAACTTAAATGATGTATGTGTGTTTTATATTTGAGGCAATAGAACTATAACATCATATTTGATATGTAATGCTATTGATGTGTTCAAATAAAAAAAAACGCAATATCTTCCTACAATGTATGTACTGAAGCTTGTTTTAGTCAAGCATAGAAATAATATATAAAGCACAATTTAATGTCTAATCATAAAAGACAAATATGTTATTTGTTTTAATGTTGTTTTCTCTTTCTTCTATTATTTTTCCCCAATGTAATCTTATTTATCACCGTTCCAATAAATGTTTGAAGTTGTAAAATTCCCTTTCAAGCAATTCAATTTCAAGGAAGTCCTTAAATTCTCTAACTAGATAAATGGTTTTAGATATATTACTACTGTTCCATGAGATTAAGTTCGGTTTTCAGGATCGATTACACACATTGATTGCACAAAATATCTCATTGTCTCAATTTAAGGGAATACGCTCGGATGATGAGTCCTTGTTTTGACTTTGTCGGAAGTAATTAGTTCAACTTTGAACTACAGATAACCCATATACGGCGTGTTGAATCAAAGAAGAAATAGACATTCAAAACAAGACCAAGAATGTATGCAGTTTAGTGTTATTGATATCGTCAGTGGCATAGCATTTCATAGAGACACAATGCTTAAGACAGGATTGGATAGTTTAAACGGTGATGGTCAACAATTCTACCAGAATCAACAAAATAAACAATCAATAATCACCTCAAATCATTGAATACAACAAAAGATAACGACATATGGCATTCCAACATAATGCTTTGGCAACTATTTTGCCTATTTTGTTCCAGTATTGTTATAAATACTGTTATAGTGACAGCCGGAACCTTTGAGCCGTAATGAAAGCGGGAGGTTTGGCACCTTAAAATCTTATTCAACCCACCATTTCTTTAGAAATGCCTGTACCAAGTCAGGGTCATTACGGTTTTCACAGTTTTCCGGTTGTTAACTGATTTTGTCTGTTTATATACTTATGAGTTTTGACTTTCCCTTTGGAAGATTGTTTGGAGCTCGGCAATTTTGTTATTACCCTTATTCCAAATCAGTGTTCTGGTTTGTACCAGGCATACACATATGGCAGAGTTAAACCGATTAAGGGCATACCGACCATACCTCTCTGAATAATTGGATCTCCAACGACAATACAAATCTAAACAAGAAACAACCTACGCAGATTCCGTTCCACTCAAAAGTAGTCAGTTTGAGTGTGAATTGTGAAATTTGTCACTTCCGACTGTACTACATAATTAAGAAGTCAGTCTGTATGCATATTGCAAAGTTGGTCTATGAATATTTTAATATATAATGAAGAAGTGGGTAAGCATGCACGTACGCGGTTTGATTACGTGTTTTGCAACGCGTGCCATTTTTGATACAAATCTGAATGGCGAAACATATGTACATAGATTAAATCATTTTGTTTGTTAAATATGTAATATTGGTTTTACTGTTACTAATATATTTACAGGAAGGGAAATGAATATGTTTTCCAACAAAGAAATATATCTTTCCATATATAAAACTGTATACGTATGCGCAATCTATACTTTTCTTAGACAACTTATATTTATCCTTGGGTTTTCTAAGTTGTAATTAACCCATTCAAAGCATAGACGTTGATCTTCACTCAATCTGTTTTATGGCGAGTAAAACGAATTGGTGAATTAAATATAAAATTCCCCGCTCTCTGAATAAAAACATTTCTCCGCCTCGTGACTTTATGACTGACGCGGCAGAAGCTTTCACATTAAATCAGCACTTTATGATTTCCCGAAAATAATGTCAGACCTGTCTCGAGAATGCTGCGGGTATTATTATGCCTCAAGAGAAGCTAGCATATTCAACCAACAGTATATGATGTCCCGGAACATTATCAGACCGATATCTGAGTTTTCCACGAATCAAACCAGTTTAAAGTTGAATAAGCCTATGTGTCTAGCCATAATTTTGGCTGAATTTTACACCCAATAATGTAAACTTTACCTCAAGTGTGCTTTTTTGAAAAATTTGTGGAATCGATCACCAGTTCTTTGGGTTTTACTTCCTGGTTTAATTCTGCCTATTTCAAAGCACAATGGAAGTATTTAATTCTATGTTAAGGCTTTGTATGTTTGCATATATTCTCACATTATGAGTAAGGTGTCAATGACTCGATGGAAGTGATAAGTGTTGGTGTGTCTTTATTTCCTGACTACGTATGTTAATACATTGTCAAATCTCTGACACATATTTTTTATCTGTTTCATTTTTGTGCTTTGTACATACATCTGATGGAAAAAGAAAAGTTGCAGAAACATAGGTTATATTCCTACCAAGAACAACAATATATATGTTGTATACCTAGTAAATTGTTTACAGCAAAATTTAGTGCAATATAATCATTGTTTGTATTTAAGAAAAAAAGAATAAAGAACTACACTTTAAACCATTCCATCTTTTGAACCCAAGCTTAAAAAGACAAAAATAAGACAGCAAAGTCAACAGAAATATAAACACACGATGATTTATTACAATTAACCCTGCTGCTGTTTGTATTTTATGCTCATCTTTGAAGTTGCCCAATTAAGTTTATGCCAACATCAAATATGGAAAAACCTTTGCTTGTATAATCACTTGATATTAAAGTTGAATAAAAATATCGTCCAACAAATTGTATATTGACATGATGTAAACAGTATTATAAAGGGTAGGGAGCCTTTCTTCATCATAAGTTTGTATTAGTTATACACCGTACTTATAAACGTGAATATCAATTTCTCAAATGGTGATGAATTTTCCCCCTTTTATGTAGATTATGTCTTTCCTCTACCACCGACAAAACTTATTCCGGACTTGACAATGAGCAAAACGGCGAGTTTCTTATCCAAAACAGGAACTGTATGCCCTTTGCCGTTCTGTGTCTTGTGTCCAATGTTGCCTTTTTCTGTGAATCATCCATTCTTGATTGACCCTTAGTTGTTCTCAAATGTTTTTTTATATATAGATATAAATACATTTTTGACAGTGAGATAAAGCAATAAGTTATTTATCTGAACTTTTTTATCCGTATCAGATTCGGGTTATTACCGTTATTGGTATTTCTTTAGTTTTACGAGAACGAAGCGAAAAAACAACTGCATATGTCATTCTTCAAAGTATGAACTCAACTTTAACATGTAGTAGTTAACCAATAGAATTAACTTAACTAGGTTATAAAATGATAGAAATAGTTCTACTGAGATTGTTATATTGTATACACTGAAAATTACAAATAGTATAAATATACTTCAATATTAGTTGGAATCTATTTAGCAATGGTCTCTGAAGATTGAATGGAAATCACGCTCCATCAGAACTGTGATATTACAATTGAAGAATTCTCTTGTATAACAAAATGATAAAATACTTAGAGATGACAAGGGGATACTTTATTTTATCAAAGAAAAAGCATAGGTCATATTTAATATCTCATTGGGGATAGGAAGTCTGGTCGAAAATGATATTGCCTCAGATAATAACAAGAAGATTTATCGTTTAATATAAATTGACTATGAATTGCGTGTAAAGCGATAGCTCCAATTTCCGGCAATTTTCGACCAATTGTAAAAATAATAATCAGATTGAGGTTATTCCATTGAGGTTACAAATAGCACTTTTTAAGGCGTAATCTGTAAATACTGTTAAGTGAAAGAGTATAACCCGTCACAAAATGTTTGCTTAATCTTCAAAATAAAACATGATAAATAATTCATTGAAAGTGATGTTACGTGGACTTTGTATACAGGAGGGAACAAATAGAGAAAGTTAAATACAATAAATAAAATAATATTATTATCTTCTTAAGATAATAAGACATAAATACAGCATGATTTATGACCTCTTGGCATGGAGCAATACAAAAATATTGCTTATTTTCAATCGATGAATTACTTACCCATTTGGAAATAAAATGAAAAACAAAACAAAAAACAAAAAACAAAAAATACCACACTGTCGGAACAATTCCGAAATCCAACATCAAAATCATTTTAAAGAGACAAGATTTATTCCCCAAGCACACTTTCTAGATTTGGGACAGGTACTTCAATAAAAAGTGGCGGGGTTAAGCTAGTTTTATGGGCATAGCCTCCCCTCTTAGTGAAATGAGGGGTTCATGCAAGTGTTTTCCACATGTGAGTACACTATCAATTCTCGTGCATAACCAATGAGTTATCAACCAAATTTTGGAAGTAATACAAATTGAAAAAATAAAAAAATAGAAAAAACAATTTTTCGCCGGTCGTCAAAACTCCTTAAAGGTCAAAAGTTCCACATGAAGAGCAAAATAATATTTTTCCAGAATTAATTAAGTTACCAATAAAATAATGCCAAACAAACAAGGTCACGCGATCGAAAAACGAAAATGAAACGATGTTGTTTTAACGGATATCTATATACCATTCATTGCAAATTGGGTTTAATGGATATGATAAAACATTCCATTTCTTTTAAATTGAAAAGATAAACATTTCTCTGTATGTGTTATTTATTCTAGTTTATCATTTACTTAGCATTAATATGATAGTTTTTGCATATGTGTAACGACTGGAAGCAAATAAACGTTAGAGAATACCGAAAGGGCAATCAACAAATGGCCATAATTTCTTCCTTGGCTGATAGCACATATTTAAGGCGTCTCATGCAAAAATCCATAATAGTGCTTCATGTGCAAGTTACTTCCTGAATTTTGTCTCGAGGCTGATATGGGGGTCTCGGGATGATACCCGGGCTGTTATGGAAAAGGTCATGTAATAATCTTTTCAACTTTTATGACATAAATGTGAATTACATGCTATCATCTGTATGTCTTTCCTAATAATACAAAGAGACAGAAACCACTTCATCATTGTATTTTAGCTTTGCATTGCATTGTGATTGTTCCTTTGCTCCTATATGTGTTTGAACTACTGTGTTCTCCCATCGTCTTTGAACTTAGTCGCACGGTCTAAGTTAATATCACTGGATCGATATCTCTGTTGGTGGACTATTAGTCCCAGAGGGTATCATCCACCCAGTAGTCAGTGTTTCGACACTTACATAGTATATTAAATACATTCATATTTGGAAATATCAGTCACTAAATAATGTAATTGATTAAATCATAAGGTATATCACTCTTAGGTATAGGTACCCTCAGCGGATGTTAACCATCTTGTTTAATCCCTTTGATTTTTGTGCTCCGTATAACTTTTAAATTATTTGCCTTTCCAATGTTTGCACTATAAGTGTACCTGATGAAGGTTATCACAGAAACACGTATTGAACACTTAACTAGATATCTACGTTTTAATCCATTTTAGGTCGGAAATGTGTTACAAGGTTTATAATAGCAAAATAATCCAATGCTTATTTCTTTTATTAGACACGTTTCCTATTAGTGGTTAACCAAAAATCAAGGATATACTCTGAAATAGTTTGATTAGGCCGTATTTGTGTTGACATTTATAATACAGGTTAAGTATGTCTTAATGATAGAATGATGGAAGATGAATTACGTCATTTCTAGCAATCATTCAGCTATATCATGGTGACCAGATGAAGTGTTGAGAAAAAAGTCGGAGTATTCGGAGTAAATCATTAAACATCGGGTCTTTCTGTCAGGTATGCGTACCAGATTTGTAATTCTTCCGGAAACGTAGTAAAAGAGTTCTTTAGTATTAGTAACACTCTTGCTTGAAAGTGATATTTCTGCAAGGAAAAAACCTTACTGGATTGAAACATTTGATTACAATGTTTGTACCCGTACTCGTAAAACAGACAAATGCATGGAAATCATACCCAAATGTTTATGACCATAAGGCCAATAACATATCAGCTAATCCTTCTCACTTAATATGCATGTTGGTGTAGGCTTCTACATCATTGGGTTGGGCAGAAATGTTTTTATGATGTTTATTATTATTATCATCATCAATTTTTAGCTATATTGTGCTAACCAGACTTAATTAGAGTGGAAGAATCGAACAATGCCCCGGTCACTTGAGATATATTTCGGAGCTAGAACCAACAACAGCGGTATTAGCCATTTTAGCAGAAATCACTCGACCTCCCATTAAATCATTGGTGACAGAATATTAGTCTGTATAGACGTTCGATAGCATTAAACAACTACATCAAATTGCCTCCTCTTGGATATATGCAAATATGTATTAAGAGAAACCGAAAACATTTTCTTGACTTATTGCTAAAATAATACCGTATGTGTCTTGCTAGGATGAAGGTATTTATAAATCTATCAGAAACAATAAGAAATGTTATTCGCATAAACACCTGAAAAGTCTACAATAGTTGTAGGATACCACATCTACACGAAGTACATATTTACTTAACCGATATAGACTATACAAAGGGTCAAAATAATAAATAAAAGTAATAATACCTAAAAAGAGGGAAATAAGTATAAACAATATCCACACAAATTGAATTAACCGATTTTCTTCATTGTTAAATATGTAAGACTTTGATTTTTGATTGACACAGACGTTGATAATTTGCTCTGACTATTGAACTTGAAATAATAAAACCATAGATATAAACAGCACCTCCACATGGAGTAAACATCTCTCAATTGATGCGAAATCCCATAAACTTGTATTTCCTATCAGGACTTCCTTCATAGAGTGTTGCTGCTAACAAAGGATTCTTTGAACCAAGCGTTCCTAGTTGTAATGCTGAAGTAATAACTTCGAAAGTTTTACGGTCGCCATCGTGACTTGATTACCAATTACGGAATATCTGTACCACAGAACACCACGGATGTTTCATTTGAGGTAGTCACATCCCATTCATTTCCTGGTTCATAACTCATCTGCAAATATTGCTTGTCAGCGGATTTTTGTAATGAATAACACGACATGGGTCATTAGTGGAGTAGAAAGTGCTTATCCTTCCGGAGAACCTCAGATTTTAGTGTGGATTCGTTTTTCCCATTCTTTACCTTTTGGTGGGAAAAACACAAACAAACAAAACAAAAATAAAAAATACCACACTGTCGGTAATGTTTTGCTGACTATTGTTTTCTTTTAGTCCCCTTTCTTTGACTGTTGTATTGTCTGTCCTTCGATTTAAGAAGACTCCTGATTAACGCTTCGGAATCTTCAAACTGTTCTTCATATACATATATTGTACAGCATATATTATATGGAATAGTATGAAACAGTATTGATATAACATAGTCAATGTTGGCTAATATACAAAATAATGTTGTGGTCTTTTTTTGGGCTGATTTGGAAGTTAGTGCGAACGAGGCGTTTTTGGAATAACCTTGATCAGGTACACACATATACTGTAGAATATTAAAAAGTGTACGTATAAACATGTTCTGTAATATAGTCTCATAGATGCATACAGTCTCCTGGTACCCTTCGTCATCTATAGAGAGAAGAGTAATTGTCGACTGAGACAGCACTGTAGACACTCCATAAAAACATGAACCAAAATATTAGATTTTTATGGCTTTTTGTGTGTTACTTTAACATTTTTGTTTTGCATACATGACATTGTAGCATACGCACGTTGTCGGGAAATATTTGTACTCTCCACGAAACAGGACAGCAAGGCTAATCAAATACTTGCTTTTCGTCATGTATCTAAAGCACGTACAGATACATTTTATACATTCTATTCAAGTCAAGACACCAAAACATTTAAACTGATATCTTCACTTTTACCTCTAACTAATGGTTCAACACTACCAGAATGCCACGTCTCGCTTAGTTGAAATTGCTTCAACTAAACGAGACGTGGAATTCTGGTAGTGATGATAAAGCTATAAATTGAACATGACTAGATATAATATTTAAATTTCTCAATAGGTAGTGCGAAATGTGGTTGCAATGAGATACACTACATTTAGAATGCATGTTTTCACTCTTGGCTTTTGTGGTTGCAATGAAATACATTGTATATAGAATGCATGTTTTCACTTCTGGCTTTTGTAGACGTGATTCGATACTTTGTTTTAATATTTTGTATTTGTATTTGTCTTGTCGATGTATACAATCAGATGACAAATTGAATTTCGTATGGAACAATAAATCTATTATCGTAATCATAGAAGATTTAAGTGTATTTTCCTTAATAAATAGGCCTAATTAATTTGCCAGAACTTAGTACTTCTCTGATAGGACACACATTCTCTAATATCAAATTAAATGAGATATAAAACACTTTTACTATGATGTGTATTCAACATATGCATTTTATGGAGCTACGATTCTGAAAGAGGTCACATATTGACGTTAAGGTTTCAATTGTAAATACGACGAAATTAAATATGAAAAACAAAAATTCCTTGCCATCATAACAGTTCCAACATCAGCCGTCGTGGTCGTGACCTTGTGGTAGTTGGATTAACAATAGATATCACTACAGATTAAAAATAATGGATTTGTCTTACTATCTCTTTAGTAATTTTGCTAAGAGTGAAGATAATATGATTAAATCGTTGCTTTTTTAAATATTTATGTTTACTCTAAATAGCCCAGGCGAGGTGCACTCGATACAACATTATGTGATAAAGTTTGTCAGAGCCTTGCTGCAGGTTGGTGGTTTTCTCCTGGTACACTGGATTCCTCCATAAATAAAACCGACCGCCACGATAAAACTGAAATATTGTCGAAAGTTGCGTGTAACACCACAACCGTA
The DNA here is from genome assembly GCA_963383655.1 of Bathymodiolus septemdierum. Classification (NCBI taxonomy): domain Eukaryota; kingdom Metazoa; phylum Mollusca; class Bivalvia; order Mytilida; family Modiolidae; genus Bathymodiolus; species Bathymodiolus septemdierum. Next base: position 70,770,689 of record OY726524.1, read on the forward strand.
ACATTAATCAAAACCCAACAAAAACATTTTGAAAGATGAGACGAGACGATTCTTTCTAAAATCCAAAAAAAAGCATTGACCTAATAGTTAAGTACTCAGAAGAAAAATGTCTGAATATAAACTCCAAGCTGTGGCGTAGCGCATGAGATGTTAAAGAAGAGTTTGAAGATACCAAAAGGGTAATTAGAATCCGTATATCGAAGAAGAACAGACAACACATTGGGCAAAAGAAGAAGAACAGACAACACATTGGGCAAAAGGAAATAAACAAAAGGACGAACAACGATCTACAAAACATACATATAAAACCAAAAATCGAGTAACACAAACCCCACTAAAAACCGGTGGTGAACTCAGGTGCTCCGGAATGGTCGTGTTAATCTAGATACAAACCCGGTGATAAGTTAAATATGAGAGTGGTTGGAAAATTACTATCACGGTGTTGAAAATTTATATTAAAAAATAAGTCGTCTCTTTGTATCAGGTAGAGCGCATTGGTATCATTATGGAGAGCATATGGCATCATATTTTAGGTAAATGTCAAGGAATGAAACGTGTGGTATATTAACAATAATTAATGGAATCCAATTAGCAAAGTTTGTATTATTGATTAACAGAACATATGCTATATTATATGTACCTTAATATAGGATCAAAAGGCCCAGCTTCTTCATTGATTGTCTTTGATAAACAAAATTTGCATACCGCAAACTTAAAATTAAATGCTTTAAAATCATTCAGAAACATTCTTTCGTTCATTCAAGTTTTGGTTTGTTCATTCATAAAGTATTCATGTAGTCCAGATTTCATATTGACCCCAAATACACACACAGTCGTACATCATCGAAGAAGCAAGGGCGAAGATTTTACTTCGAGTAATACAATTTCACGTGGGAGGTGGCCGGAACATCGGTCGGGGAAAACCCCAGATGAGTGCGTTTTCATCGCATATTTGTGTATACATGTAAACAAAGTAATATAATGTGTAGTTGCTGTGTATGACCTCACGGAAACGTGCTTGTAGGCTTTTATTCATTACAAAAACTTTTTTAATTATGTTTTTTTGTTTCCAATCTATAATTTGAGTGCGCAGGTGCTAAAGGTAGATACATACCGACATATACTGGTTGACGATATATAGGCCGTCATATTAGAAATATCTAATAAACCATGTCATGCTTGTCGTTCATCCACAGGGCCTTGTCACTTTCCACGTAAATATACCATGTACAAGGGCGGACATCTTTTTTAGCCCCGCTCGCTTCAAGTCGTGTTTGTTTTTTAAATTCCTTCTAATATATTCAAAACCCTGTTTGGTTCAACTCCCAAGACCTTATTCTTTTCAAAAAATATCATGACCTCCCCTCGACTACCTCTTGTGAAGGCGCAGCGGTCGTTTTTGTCAGGAATTCGCCCGAGTAGAGAGCAACATGGACACAAGGTGAAAATAAAACAGCGCCACCTATGGAAAAAACGGAAGTTCGGAACTCTCGGGATTTTACCATTCGATATTTGGTTTTCTCGCTAGTTATCGTGTTTCTAAGTATAAGAAACCGCGGGAAATAACAGACGAAATAATAAATTAAAGAAAATGTACAGCATTCAAGAAAAAGCCTTGAAAATGGCCTTTATCATTCATTGTATGTACAAGTCAAAAATTTTAAGTTTTCACTTCAAATCGTCCCGGTCGTTTAATGATGTTTGAATCTTAACGGTATTTTCCTTACCTCAAAGCTAAAACCCCGAGAGTTCCGAACTTCCGGTTTTTTTCATAGTAAAGTAGAAAATACAAATATTTGTTTTTCTCATTTCTATGATGTCATGACTCTTAACTTTTAATTGTATATTGCAACCACCCCTTTTTGTAAAGCAGAAAAGATGCAAATAATTTGTTTTTCATTTCTATCAATTTAATTCGAAAAAATAACAAAAACAATATTTATTGCCATTTAAATCAATAATAAATTGAAAAAAAAATGGTTCTTTAATGGCGGGAAGCATCATTGAACATTAATTAAACAATTGTAATATTTCTCAATGCAATAATAATAAGATAATGATCTCTTTTTTATATTTAAGAAAAAATAGAAAATTGCTATGATTACGGTGTTTAACGCCACTTTTAACAATAATTCAGCTATATCGTGTCGGTAAAAATAAAGGGGAAAAAATAACAAAATGACAAATTAGACAATCGTTTGATATAAATAAGAAGAAAACAAAAAAAGGGACTTAATGATAAATATATCTTTATGCAACTTCATTTTATATACTAAATAGTAAGAAATGACGAATGGAAAAAAAAGAAAAGAAAAAGAAACAGAGTGATAGAAGAAAACTATTTTACAAGATTTAAAGAAATAATCTGTTGTGATACCAGAATGTGAGAGCTCGCAGATCATTCAAAAGCTTGATTTCTTTATTATTATCCAAATAAAGTAATCACGATTTTAATCAGTGTTACTTATACAAAAGACTAAAATAATCAGTATGCTGAACATATATCGAAATAACGAACGCTAACATATAATAATTGTGTTATTGCAAAAATACTAACAATATTTAATTTGAAATAAGCTTTGCTGAATAGTAAATTCCTTGCTATTTAGTGATTAACAACGAGGGATATCAGTTAAAAGCTGTATGCCTAGTAAATTGTGTATAGCTAAATTATTAGTGTTTGTAAAAAAAAGTTATTCAAACTATTTTGTTTCTCAAGTATAAGTTTGTAAATTTGTGTCTATAGAATGATTTTGTTAAATTTTTGTATTATTCTAATACGTTGCTTAGTGATATATTTTTTTTTCTCGAAATTCTAAAATAAATTCACATATCTTACCAAGAACAGCTAAAACAATTAATATTCTCCAGTTAGCTATGTATGTCATCTTCTTTCTTCTTTGTGCTTCACTGTAGAGTTTATAGCATAGATGATAGTCCACATTGCTATGCTTCAACTATTGCCTTGCATGTTCCCTTGGTGCAGTAAATAATATCTCCACACAAGTATTTAGAAAGTCAGAAAAGTAAGAACTCCACAGTTGTTTGTGCGACTGGACTATAATTCTTTTTTTTTCAAAAATGCTATTGCATCATTCACAATGTAGAATGTGCCAAAGACAAACGTCACAATACACTCGAATGCCCGCAAATTAGCACTTAAATACACAGAGTCCTAAAAATGTTATTGCAGCATTTCCAATGTAGAATGTGCCAAAGGCAAACGTCACAATACATTCGAATGTCCGCAAATTAGCACTTAAATACACAGAGTCCTAAAAATGTCATTGCAGCATTTCCAATGTAGAATGGTACAAAGGCAAACGTCACAACGCACTCGTATTTCCGAAAATTAGCACTTAAATACACAGAGTCATCAGCGCATACCCAACCGTTCTATAAATCTGTTTGCCTTTATTTGGTTCCTGATTTGTAAATCTGTACATAATATATTATTGATTCACTTTAAGATCTTCTGATTAAATAATACCTGTAATGAAAAAATCACAAACAAAATATAATATTTTGTTGATTTTTAACCCGGTCAATTAGTCCATTCATTCTCCGTTCGCTCTGCTGATGGTAATATTTAGCCTTCTCTAGTATATAGACTTTTGTCTATAAGTAAACAATATCGAACATTAAGGAGCAACGCATGATGGCATCAATTAAGAAGGAAGGATTGGTAAAGTATGTTTTAATTGCTCTTTACAATGGCGAATAAAACACACGTTCAACTTGTCGAATGTTTGCTTACATACAAGCCTCTAATTAATATATGAAAAACCCAACTTGAAATGTCATACCATTGATTTGTCAGTGTCATCGTGTGTGTGTGTATGTCGTAGTATAATAGTAATCTATTAGTAAAATATATCGTAAATCCAAAATAGAAGAAACATTATTGATGTCCTGTCTCATAGACCAAAAATAATACCATTTTACTATTGTAAGCCTACTTATAAAAAAGAACAATATCACTTTATGGCTTAACGATTGGGTTTTTAAAATTACATATCACAAGTTGTTAGCACTCAATTAACAATGGCCGTTTAAATGCATCTTGACTTTGAAGGGTTCCGATTTGATATTGATGTAGAGAATGTGTATAAATACGTTGTAGTTGGGGTTTTATTGAAGAAAAGAGCTATTGTTCTGACTTTGAAAGGTGACAATTTGGTATCGATGTTGAAAATTTGGATAGTTGAGGTATTATGGAAGATGAGATCTATTATTCTGACTTTGAATGGTGACGATGTTGGCACTGACGTACATTGTTTGAATAAATACGTTGTAGTTGGGGCATTATTGCAGAAGAGAGCTATTAATCTGAGTTTGAAGGGTTCCGATTTGGTATTAATGTGGAGTATTTGAATAAATATGTTGTAGTTGGGGTATTATTGAAGAAGAGAGCTAATATGTAATAACAACAAAGCATACATAGATTCTGGAATAATAAAATGGAAAACAAAACACATACAACACTGTCAGAACAGAGTCAAAGTCAAATACAAAGAGACAAAATCAATACCCCTAACACACAAATACAAAACCGCACACTTTCCTGGTCCAAAAATAAGCTGAATTTTATATATTCGCGCGAGTCAAGTAGTCATAGGCTATCTGTCCAGAGTGATATGTGCATACGAGTATTTGGAAGATGTTTTTCCCAATTATATTCAATGTTGATACAGATTAAATGGGTGTATATGTACCATTTCGAGTATTAACTTTAGGTTTCTAAGAATCATGCAATAAGTGTTACATGGTCAGAAAACTTGCAAAATTTATTTCACATTACTGTTAAAAATCAAAATGATATTTAATGCATTTTAGTAATATTGTAGCTATAATGTGCCGATCGGTTTAATTAGTTGAGTAGAACGGGCTACCGTTAAAACACCCACCAACCTGCCACAGGTAATAACATAAAAAACAAAACATGCCACATTACCGGAACAGTTCCAAATGTCAACTGTGGCATCGTAGAAAGAGGTAGAATGGACACCCCTAACACATAGAAATGACCAGTCACCTTCTTGGCTGAGTGCAGGCATTTCTATAAGGTGGTGGACGTAAGAAGAGTTTGAAGATATCAAAGGAGTTATCTGAATCCGTAATTCGAAGAACAGACAACACAATAGCCAAAGGAAAAAAAGGCATAATGACAAACAACGATCTACAAAATATTATAAAAAAATCTAAAGATTGAGTAACACGAACCCCACTAAGAACCGTGGGTGAACTCGGAAAGATAAGCAGTTCCTGCTTCACTAGTGGCACCCGTTGTGTTACTATAGACAAAACTCCGATGAGAGGCAATGAATGAGGAAAGGATCGGTAAGTGTTTACGACAAGTGGAACATGTCCGTTGTAATTTGTGACACAGATATTCCGTAACGGGGCCGAAATCTTCCCTCCTACTGAAATGATGCGGTCATCCAAGTGTCTTCCACATGTGAGTAAAATGACAATCCTTTCGCATTACCGAACGAGCAAGTTGTTATAGAGAAAGCTCTAATCTAGAACAGTGTGCACACTATTTTTAATATTCGTGACACAGACTTTGTCATATGTATAATACTAATGCCTGTGAGTCAAACTCATAACTTTAGTGGTGATAGGCACTGATTGGATAGATAGATGCAAAGCCAAACTCCATGTACCATGCGATCACGGAAACGACGGCTGTGTGTCCTTTTGTTGTTTTAAATCACTTGAGTTGGGGTTAAGGTGTTTTTCGCCGCTTTCAACAATATCTCAGTTATTTTGTGGCGGGCTGTTTTTAATTGGTGGAGGATACTGAAGTACCAACCTGCCGGAAGTCGCTGTCAAATTTCATCACATGATAATCTTATTAACTCTAAGGTCGATGAAATATTTTGAACTACGATATATGCATTCACTGTTAGAATAGGTTAACACAAATAATACATCAATACGTATATCTTGTCTGAGGATAGATATAAGACATAAAATAATTAAAATTGCTCTATACACATCATGTATGTAGATTTCACAATGTAAGGATAAAACGAAAAACAAAAATAAAGCCCACACTGTCGGAAAATTTTTCAAAAGAAAATATAAAAATAGTAGAAATAGACTAATTCGATACCCCTAACGCACATATACCTGACCACTTACTTTCCTGGCTTAGAACAGACATTTCAACAAAGGGTTGCGCGGTTAAGCTGTTTCATGGGTCAAAACCTCCTATTATAGAAGAGATCCCACAATGCACCATAATTAATAAAAACATAGATATCAACGATATCATCAGGTATGTTCAAGATCAAAAGATTTGAAAGCCAAATAACTTAAATATCTTAGAAAGCAAGAAAATCATAGGGCATAAACATGATAGCCAATATCAGTGAAAACCAGAGGGCATAAACATGATAGCCAATATCAGTGAAAACCAGAGGGCATAAACATGATAGCAAATATCAGTGAAAACCAGAGGGCATAAACATGATGGCCAATATCAGTTTATGTCATCTGTGCCTGAAACATAAACATGATAGCCAATATCAGTTTATATCATCTGTGCCTGAAACATAAACATGACAGCCAATATCAGTTTATATCATCTGTGCCTGAAACATAAACATGATAACCAATATCAGTTTATATCATCTGTGCCTGAAACATAAACATGATAGCCAATATCAGTTTATATCATCTGTGCCTGAAACATAAACATGACAGCCAATATCAGTTTATATCATCTGTGCCTGAAACATAAACATGATAACCAATATCAGTTTATATCATCTGTGCCTGAAATAGGAGAACCTTAACAATAAGCGTTGGACACCACTATACGTAAGCAAGCAAAAATAAAGTAATAACACATGAGTCCTCCTATAAACAACTGGATGTAAGGACAAACCGAACATCGTTTTATGCGGAAATCGTAACAGACATCACAACACGGAACTCAGAACAGTTTAACAGTTGTAGTCAAATACATACTAAGCAATAAAATAGTAATTAGCAATCCGTTTCATTCAAACCCTGACGCCAAGCTATCGACGATCAGACATATTAAAGTGGGCATAACCGGTGCAACATACCAAATAGTGCTAATATGGGAGATACGTATGGAAACACAAGCAATTCAACCAGCATATCAGTACATGTTTCGAAGCAACCGAAAACCTTGTAACGTCATCGAGTATTATTGTGTACGGACATTTACATGTCACATTTCAAATTATTAGTTAGTTAGTCGATATATTTGTATGTTATAAAAACTATGCTTTCGATTTATGTCCGCATAATAAATTTAACCCTTTTCATTATTCTTATTATTAAAAAAAAAAAAAAAAAAAAAAAAAAAACTCCAACAAAAGTAAGCAACACAACCCCTCTCCCCACACATAAAAAAATTATAATTTTTTAAATATAATTAACTTGCAAATATATTTTAACGTCGACAATATATCATATATGGCCTTATCTATTAAGAATTTTAAATCAAAGGAATCTTCAGAAATTTGACCTCAATGATAACAAGCAGCCTTTCCCTGCAACATTTAGTGAGTTCCAGTAACTGACGACAATTTCGATACTTCCTTTCCCTTCGAAAAATTTGTTTAAGCCCTTCAATAAATAAAAAGCTTCCAGCTTCCCACAAGCATTAATTGCTAAAAAAAAAAACAATTCTCTTTTGAATATGCATTGAGAGTTTTTCAATTTATAATTAATAAAGCAGCTCGGCATGATTTTTCTCTCATATTAAGCTAGAATCAAGTTCAATAATTATAGCCATAGTTTTGTATGTATGTCAATAGCTAAATGTTCGCTAAATTGAATCATGTAATAGAAAGTGTATAATGTGCACTAAACACCCCCATTCTTCTTTTGGTCCGTTATCGAAAGCAGGAAGTTTTCTATAAAAGGCATTTGTTTCAACGTGGTTACATCAAAATGTTTTTTGTTATTTTGTTATTAAATTGCCTTTTTCCCAATTATAAAGACAAATCTAATCATTTTCTTCAATTAAGAATCAAATAAATATAGAATTAATGAATAATAGGTATTTTAATTCCGTCTCATTTTACAATACTTCACTATTCATTTATTGAATACCGATAAGAGAATGATGAGAATATCATGTCGTGAAATTCAAAAATGTATCGGTTCAAATATCACTCGCTGATGAATCTTTTTTATTTATTTTATATTTTTTTTTTTTTTTTTTTTTTGCTGGTGAAATATGTAAAATTGGTAACTGGGAACAAAAAAATAATTACAATTTCCTTGAATCAGTCCTTATAAAAGTTGAAATGCTTCATATAATACAGCTTGCTAAGAATTGATGATTGCAGTTGTACCAAATAAATGACGCCATGTCTGATGTTTGTTGTAAAGAAGTAATACTCACTCAGCGTTCTGCATATTAACGTGTTAAATCGAACCAAAGATTTGTTTTTCAGCACTGCTTTACTCTAATGAATTTTAACAGCAGGCATTAAAATTAGGAAATTTGTATTTCTTGTAGCAATGTATTACTTAAACACATATTAATGTAGATTTTTTATTGATTAATTGGTGCATTCTGAAATAGCAAATTATTTCATCATACTGAAAATGATTTTTTTTTATTTTGCAGTATGTTTTCACAATTGAAACGAACTAAGCTAAATGGATTTCTATAAATAAAATGTGTAAAAGTCATGATCAGTTGAGGGATTTTTACTTTATTTTTTTTTACACTCCTCCTAACTAAATACGTCAGACGTCTCCCATCAGTGACCGATCAGTCACTGATTATTCATTTATCTGTCATCAATTAGAAACATATGCACATTTTTGACATATCTGATGGATAGGAAACTATTTCAAAAGGAAGAGAGACATTTACTTGTTCAATATTCCTTTTTCAAAATCATAAATTTCACTAAAATATATATGTTTTCAAAATGCACAATGACAGATTTGAATTGGTAAGCGTGGAACGTTGACATAGAAATAGAAATAAAATAAAATCATAAATAACAAAATAAACAAAAATCACACAAATGCGTCAGATATACGATCAGAGACAAATGGATATAAATAAAATAGAACTAGTAATTTCTGAGGTCTTGATCATATTTGTTATTTGACTTCGCACACATTATGTCACGTATATTACGTCTGGTATGTAGAACTTCGTTTTCAGCTTTAACAAGCAAAACAAACTCACTTTAATGAGGATTCAGTTTCTCTTATTTAAAATAGTAAAGGTAACTTCTGACGTATCTGACGGTTAAAGAAAGGTACGTAACGTTTTTGATTGATGAGAGATCGGTTGGCCTCGATCGTATTCGTTATTTGACTGTTCGCACACATTATTCGGGTATATTTCGTCAGGAATATTATGTCAAGTATATAGAACTTCCTTTTTCATTTTTAACAAGCAAAAACAACTCATTTTAATGAGGATTTGGTTTCTCTTCTTATAGAATAGGGAGATAAAGACTAAAATTATGTAATGATAAGGTGTTTTTAATGATTATAAATTTAATTAATGAAAACAACACAGGAAAAAGGAAATTGTTCAAATCGATATTATGAAAGGGGAAAATATTAAAAGAGAATTGAAACGTAGATATCTAATATATTATCCCCGGCTTGATTAAAATGTCGGCTTTTGATTGATCAATGACCCGTGCGTACAAAACCCATGCGCCCGGCTTGTAGTTGCGCAACGTCACGGGGGGTCTTTATGTTGTTATGCATGTCAAACGCAAATCATCTCAAAGCACTTTGCATCCCACACGGAGAAGGAAGGACGAAATTCTTCAGAAAAAAAAATAGAAAGGCGTCCTTATAAATACAAAAAAAAAAAAAACAATGCAGCAAATTATATTGAGAAAATAGCATTCCTTCTGCATTGATGGCCATGCTTACCGAGTAGTGTAATATTTGTTGATTCGCTCTACATAAAGCATTGATTTTGATGCTATATCAAATTTGTGTCTTCATAGAAATGGTCAAGTTGTTTGAATACAAGCATTTTGAAATTATTTCGCAATTTTTGTTATCACATGAATTCTTCATTCGGTTTATCGTACTATAAATGTATGACACATTCGTCTTTTATTAATATAATTCTTGAAACCTATTTCTGGTGACATCGTTAATATTGTAACGTTATCCACGTGACAATATGCGGCAAATACAAAACAAACTAAATCACAACAAAACAAGACTGAAAATGGTAAAAAACGTTAGTTAACTGTAGGGTGATACCAAGGGTAATGCACCCAAAGATTCACCTGAGCTATGCTATTTTAGTCCGCAAGTCCAAAAACGTTACGATTACGTCACAAAAATATCGAGAAAATCCACTAAAATTGGTTTTGGTTTTCAAACCGGAGATAAAATCGTTATCTACGTGTCTACTCGTGACATTGAGATTGTACCACCATTAAGCACTGCTGTACAACCTTCGGCTTCGCCTCAGGCTATACAGAAGTGCTTCAAGGTGGTACAATCTCAATGCCCACGGGTAGACACGTAGATAACTGATAATGCCCACGGGTAGACACGTAGATAACTGATAATGCCCACGGGTAGACACGTAGATAACTGATAATGCCCACGGGTAGACACGTAGATAACTGATAATGCCCACGACACGTCTCTGGAATAACCTTCATCAGATACGCTCAAATTCAAAATTATTGGAAGATCAAATATTTGTTTATTAAGAGTGTTTAGATCAATATAGAGAAACGAACACGTGGCCAATATATACGAGAGACAAATACAACGTAAACAAACACAGAAACCTAAAGATGACCAACGCATACACAATCAAAAACCGACGGGTGATCTTAGGTGCTCGTAAAGGGTAAGCAGTTCCTGGTTCACATTTGACATTGCCTTGATTTTCAGGGTATGTGGGAAAAGTCAAGTAAATGCTGATACTAGGTCCAAGGTAGGGAAGGAGACACACAAGCGGAAACAAATCCCGTATCGAAGAGTTGAGGCATCTGCGTAGCGATCAACCAATGCATAATGACGACCAAATTCTTTCAAATTGAACATACAAATCTCCATTATTTTTCGCGTCTGCATAAATCATCTATGCAAAAAAAAATCCTTATATGATACACGGGTCATGGAATTTCGTACATGTATTTATTGATACAGGTGTTGCAAAAAATAAATAGGAAAGAAAAGTTTTTGAAGATACCAAAGGAGTAATCAAAGGCCGTAATTCGAAGAAGGACAGACAACATAGTGGCCACAAGGAAAGAGACAGAAGGACAAACAACACAGTGGCCACAAGGAAAGGGACAGAAGGACAAACAACACAGTGGCCACAAGGAAAGGGACAGAAGGACAAACAACACAGTGGCCACAAGGAAAGGGACAGAAGGACAACAACACAGTGGCCACAAAGAAAGGGACAGAAGGACAAACAACACAGTGGCCACAAGGAAAGGGACAGAAAGACAAACAACACAGTGGCCACAAGGAAAGGGACAGAAGGACAAACAACACAGTGGCCACAAGGAAAGGGACAGAAGGACAAACAACACAGTGGTCACAAGGAAAGGGATAGAAGGACAAACAACACAATGGCAACAAGGAAATGGACAGAAGGACAAACAACACAGTGGCCACAAGGAAATGGACAGAAGGACAAACAACACAGTGGCCACAAGGAAAGGGACAGAAGGACAAACAACACAGTGGCCACAAGGAAAGGGATAGAAGGACAAACAACACAATGGCAACAAGGAAATGGACAGAAGGACAAACAACACAGTGGCCACAACGAAAGGGACAGAAGGACAAACAACACAGTGGCCACAAGGAAAGGGACAGAAGGACAAACAACACAGTGGCCACAAGGAAAGGGACAGAAGGACATACAACACAATGGCCACAAGGAAAGGGACAGAAGGACAAACAACACAGTGGCCACAATGAAAGGGACAAAAGAACAAACAACGATCTACAAACCATTACACACACACACACAAAATAAGATCGAGCAACACGCACCCCACTAAAACACGGGGGTGAAATCCGGTACTCCCGAAAAGTAGGAAAGTAAAAAAAAAGAAATTAATCCTAATCGTAGACAATGACTATAGAACACACATTTGAAATATCGTGTATCAATTATGTTACGTACCTGTCTTAAGTACGTCACAATGACATAATAATATGTGAAATCTTCCAAATAATTATGAACGTCTAAATTCAATCAATTAATTACTACCAGACAATATGACCGACAAAATGCTAGAAACAATCATCTTCCGTTACAAAATCAATAGAATTTCAAGAGTAATTTACCAGGTTCCTCCATTATTCATGCATGCTCTTTCGAAACATCTTTGACACAGATTCTTATTACGTATGCGTAGAATCCTCTAGTATTTAAACGCACGAAAGATATCAATTAAAAATGCTCCTAAAGATGGCGATACTCTCATTAATATGTCAAGGTGCATTGATATCAGTCTATCTTTCTTTCAAAATCTTTTCAAGCTAAGTAAATATTTAAACACACAAACATAATATGGTTTATCATTTTTCAAAACCGACAATGTTGCATGCATCTAAGGGCTATCTTATAGATGAAAGGTGTAATTACTGTTACTCTTTGGATTAGTTAGATTTAATTATAAACCATACCATCGCGGGACGAGTTTATTTGCGCTATAATGATATGGTTCTGATAGTCGTTTAAGGAAACAATATAAAGCTAGACTGGGCTACCCCCTTCCCGCCCTTAGCGCAATGTCCACCACTATTTCATTTAACGTACATTAATTCAAATGTTTGTTTCTGAACACACTAAAAAAAACAAACATAGATATCTAATTCAGTGCATACGATGCGTTTCTGGAATAACCTTCACCAGGTACTCTCATAATCAACAGATTTGAAAGACAAATAATTTAGGTTTTTGGGAGCAGGTAAACCAAATGGACTAAACAGGGTTACTAAATCTGCATAGGTTTCCGCCTTTGTGTAAGAAGTATATTTAACAATATGCTGATGATCTATTTGTATGTGAAATAACGCTTAAGCTAAGTGTAATTGGTATTAAGTTGAACAATCTGAGATAATGCTAAAACTATGTAAAGTTGTGTATCCATAACCACATGCAAACATGCAATTATATACATCAAATAACATCAAATAAACAAGCATACCCATATGTAGCGTTCATCGACTGAAGTAAGAAGAGGTTGAAGATACCAAAGGGGTAATGAGAATCCGTATATCGAAGAAGAACAGACAACATAATGACCAAAAGAACAAGTACAAAAGGACAAACAACGATCTACAAGACATTACATATAAAACTAAAGATCGAGTAACACGAACCCCACTAAAAACCAGAGGTGAACTCAGGTACTCCGGAAGGGTAAGCAGTTCCTGCGCCACTAGTGAAAATACCACACAACAGCAGGCTAGGTGCCGTTTCACATCCATTTCATGGTATACGTTATCCTCATATTGTGACTGTGAAATGTACAATTGCAATAAAAGCGATATTCTTTTATTCTAGCGTAAACTGGATATCTCATGTTCATTTACTCCAATATCTTTTCTTACTACATGTATGCTAATAACACGTGTTTCATCCAGTAGAAAAACTTGTTCTTTTGACCATAATTCGTCTGTCGTTCTATTGACGGCTTCTGATTACCCCTTCCCTATCTACAAACTAGCTTGGAGAATGCAGTCAGAAAAAACAAGCATCGTTTATATAGATACTTGTCTCATTTCGAAATAAATAGTTTTCTTTTATGTGTTTGGGTCATAAATGGATACTTGCCAATAGAGAGTTATTTTTTCTCAATGTCGACTTAAACATGAAACGTTGATATACAATTCTCAAATATATTGAAAATGACGTTAAACACCATAACCCAATATAATATTTCCAGAAACGAACCACATTCGAAAACATTGACAGTTGAAAGGAAGCAATTTATTCATAGCTTAATATAAATCGTAGTGAGTACGAAATACTTGGAACAGATTCATCACTGTGATGTTAGGAATTCCGTTCCTTTCTTTTAATTTATTTAGGTGTGCACTACCTGATGAAGGTTATTCAAGAAAAGCATTGTGTGCACTGAATTATATCTCTACGTTATCATTGTCGGTTGTATTCAAGGCCAAATTCATCTAAAGATTGGCAAAGATAAACTTTCCTATCCTTTAATGCGGTCTTTTAGATATCTAATCAGCATGAAAATACATAAATTTTACAAAACCTAAATAATTAGTTTCTACAAATTTTCCACGGTCATCAATTGCAATTTCCTACAAAATTAGATAGCGTAATTAAATAATATGTCATCCCAAGCGTATCATGGAATTGAATAATTAAATTGAAGAAATTTAATTCTTCTCCAGTTTCTACCAAAAATATATAACAACTAATCTTTTACAATGAAGGAAGTAGTTTTTTCCAATTACATCCTTATAGATGAGTTTAAAACCTGTTATGTGTACTTAATTGAACTTTGTATATGATTGAAAAGACCATGGTTAACCATTAGACTGACAATTATATCTACTGTATTTCTTTACTTGTTGTAGGAAGAAGAGTTTCAAGATACCAAAGGGGTAATCAGAATCCGTAAATCAAAGGACAGACAACACAATTGTCAAAAGAAAAAGGACAAACAACGATCAACAAAACATACACATAAAACTAAAGATTGAGTAAAACGAACATAAGTAAAAACCGGGGGTATAACGTAGGAGCCCTGGAAGGTTAAACAGTACCTGCTCCATTAATGACACCCGTCGCTTACTTGATGTTGAAGCTTAATCGACTACAATTGCTGATTTTCGGGAACCCCGCTATACTACTGATATCATGGAATTATCGCATAAAGCTATTACACCCCTTCAGAAAACATTTTTTTGAAAACAAGGTAATAAACTACAGCGCCCCCATGGTGTCATTTTACATACGTCGTAATGAAACGAACAAGATACAGAAATTTGTCCACCTTGTACACCAACCTATCACATAAACGCAGTACAGACAGTTTTTAATTAAAAGGTCATTCCACAAATCATGTTTTTATTACATGTGCTTAACGACTATAAATCTTTTCTTTATCATGATAAAAGAGAAAGATAATGTAATTGGACATGTGATGACATGATTTTTAAATTTTGCTAAACAACATTTTTTCTACATTTTGGCAATAAAAGGTTTCTTCAAATTGTTGAAATCCTAATAGGAATGATTTGTTACTGAGATGTTTTTATACTTATGCGAATCTCAATTTATGGCTTAACGTCAAAAAGATCCTTCTAAACACTCACTGATTAAGTCATTCAGCAAAATTGGTCCAGAAATAATATATGTGTATGTTTTTTTTAAATCATGGATTTACATGAACATATACAAGGAAAATCGGAGATGACGAATAATTGTGTTCACTTACTGTAGCTCAAACATTGAATAACACCAATATTAACATCCGAAATATATTTATAGTACCAAGTAGTGATCTTTAAACACATACATGATGTACATATTAAACGGAAATGAGGTAAGTATATCCGAAATGGTTAGAATACACCCACCCCAAATATAGCCTTTGCCGATTTTGGCCACGCTCGTCTACTTGCTCCCAAAACATTTAAAATTATTTGGTTTTACAGCCTTTCAACTTTGAGAGTACCCGATGAAGGTTATTCAAGAAACACGTTGTGTTTTTATTTTTATGGCATCATTTGTGAATGCCAATGGTCAGTTAAGATTCTGACCTGTCAAGTCGTATTAGTGGATACAAACAGATGTAATACATTTAAGTGATGTTAACATGGAATACTCTAACTAAATCATAGACTGTTGCCATTGGAGATATTGTAAACAATATTGGTAGCAGAAGAAACGTAAGTTAACTATTTCAAATTCTATATTCGCATGAACATTTAAAAAATGTATTATTATTATAACTTGTGTTCTCCACGAAATTGCCGAAATAGTCCTAAAATTGCTGTTAAGCACATTATCATTATCAATCAATCAATCAATCAATCAATCAATCAATCAATCAATCAATCAATCAATCAATCAATCAATCAACCAATCAATCAATCAATCAATCAATCAATCGATCGATCAATCAATCAATCAATCAATCAATCAATCAATCAATCAATCAATCAATCAATCGATCGATCGATCAATCAACCTATAATACTCAACAACCACAGACTAACATAACATAGCAAATATTAAAAGTTCGAACAACAGAAAGTTTGTCTTAAATCAGGAAATGAATTGAAATGCATTTTTTTAATTCTCATCAAACTTAGTATGATTTTATGTTGTAACACGGCTGGTAATCGGTACAAGCAGAACAGTCGGTTCTGCAAAGAAATTCGTGAGGATAACTTACGGTTTTGGTGGAGGAGAGTTCACGAAGACGCATCGCAAGGTATGTACATGTCAAAAATTGAAATTTGCTTTTTTACTGCTCGAATATTGCAAAATCAGAGAATGCTATGCTGTGGCGAATGCTTTCACGATTAGAAACATATATAGTTTATTGTTGTATATGAAGTGTAACTCTCGCAAAATCAATCGTCCCACGAAAAGCATGACGAAAATTGTGACACTCTTACATTTCTAAGTTGTTCTTGACAAAGATGCAAGCTAAATTTACAATATTTTTTCATCATGGGAGTCTAAATGTAATCGGGGATAAATTCCGATTCGTCAGAAGTAAATTGAAGTCTAGATAAATCTACAAACTGTCAATTTTCTCGTTTTGCTGCTTGAGGAGATCGGTTCTGATAGAGCACATTGCGAATGCATGAGGAGATTTGCTAGTTTTGTTAATTGTTTTCTGCAAAATTGATAAATTGACACTTTTAAGCATAAAACTGATAAATACTCTAATCAAAATAAACTATTCTCTGTTCACTTTCAGGAGATGCCAGGATTCAAGGGAAAGAGGAAAGGGGGACTGACATTGACTCTTTACAAAAAAACATTTCGATATAGATTGCCTGTATCACGCCAAGGAAACGAACAAAAACAAGTAGCAGTGCACCAAATTTAAAATCCCCATCAATCAGGACACCAAGTTTATTAAAAAAATCTCTTTCAATTTCAAAATATTTATATCCTTTCAAACGGGTTTCCACACCTTTTCGGCGTTGAAGATCCTGTTAAAATGTCATTTTCATTTTTTGGGCCAGACATAAACCGAATGAAGTGACCGCCAAATAATTTTCTCCCTAACCAAAAAAATTGGAGAGTTGATGGCGAATATCTCATTTGACGTGATTCATCTTTGTCAAACCATTCTACAATGTCCAAAAACAACTCAAATGCAATGTTATTCAAAGGGAATTTTCCATCTTGTACTAATTTAAAGAATTTCAATAGCTTGTCCTTTTTCCCAACATCAGAAAGTTTGTCAAGAACATCTTGAAAAACTTCAACTACTGAAACTTCTTCCTTCGGGTCAACTTCTATCTTGCCTATACTTTCATCAAGACTCATAAAGGAAACATTTTGTAGATCTGCGGTGAAGTTTTCGTCATCTTTAGTAAAAAGGTTGCGCCGAATAGGTGTGGAAACCCGTTTGAAAGGATATAAATATTTTGAAATTGAAAGATATTTTTTTAATAAACTTTGTGTCCTGATTGATGGGGATTTTAAATTTGGTGTACTGCTACTTGTTTTTGTTCGTTTCCTTGGCGGTGATACAGGCAATCTATATCGAAATGTTTTTTTGTAAAGAGTCAATGTCAGTCCCCCTTTCCTCTTTCCCTTGAATCCCGGCATCTCCTGAAAGTGAACAGAGAATAGTTTATTTTGATTAGAGTATTTATCAGTTTTATGTTTAAAAGTGTCAATTTATCAATTTTGCAGAAAACAATTAACAAAACTAGCAAATCTCCTCATGCATTCGCAATGTGCTCTATCAGAACCGATCTCCTCAAGCAGCAAAACGAGAAAATTGACAGTTTGTAGATTTATCTAGACTTCAATTTACTTCTGACGAATCGGAATTTATCCCCGATTACATTTAGACTCCCATGATGAAAAAATATTGAAAATTTAACTTGCATCTTTGTCAAGAACAACTTAGAAATGTAAGAGTGTCACAATTTTCGTCATGTTTTTCGTGGGACGATTGATTTTGCGAGAGTTACACTTCATATACAACAATAAACTATACATGTTTCTAATCGTGAAAGCATTCGCCACAGCATAGCATTCTCTGATTTTGCAATATTCGAGCAGTAAAAAAGCAAATTTCAATTTTTGACATGTACATACCTTGCGAAGCGTCTTCGTGAACTCTCCTCCACCAAAACCGTAAGTTATCCTCACGAATTTCTTTGCAGAACCGACTGTTCTGCTTGTGCCGATTACCAGCCGTGTGTAAGTGCTTATAATGCCAACCTGCCATAATAGTCATAAGACGTATATATTTGAACAAACTTACCTTCAGCGAATGTAGTCACAGATTTGCTTTGGAAAAATATCATTGCTTAAAACCGCATGTTTATATTGAAATCAACTAAATTAATCAAACGAATATGGACAGATATGTAGCTATTAATGCAATAATATTGCTTTCACAAAAACTTGCATTCTTTTTTCGCAAATAAATATTGATATTGCTTTTATTAGATGTATCATAAATTGGCGCCTTTTCCCACGATACCATTGGTTGCAGACGTTTTTCATGATTTCCGGTCATTCCAATAGAAATCACAGCTGAGCTTATGTGTTTGTAACCGAATTAGATCTTTTCTTAAAGAAAATAAAACAAGCGTGGATCGATATGAATTAGTTATTTTATTACCTCCCTAGATACCACAAATTCTCTTTCGGATCGTTCCATAAAGTCAGCAATATTTCTTATGAACTTCTTTGACGTTCGTTGTTTTCACCTAAATTAAGCATCAATTATTTAAGTATGTTGTTTGCACTGAGGATGGTTTTCAGTAGTTAAAGAGCATAAAACTTAGATATCATCTATTGTACGAGAAGTAATTAATACACTTCAAACTATGTTGTTTTTGATCGCATTTTATTTCATGGTAATATTTTCTACTTAATTTACAAGAAAACATCGTGTTCTCAATTTTGCTTTTAACCTTTTGGCTTTTGGATAAAAGTTTGTGTGATAACCTAGACATTCATGATACAGTCACTACATCTTAAATATGGAAAACGATTAAATATTTTTTTTTTCATTTATCTTGAATTAATATTTTGTGTGCCTAAAATTTAGTTGTAAAAATAATAAACCACTGATCAACCACTCATCAACTTTAAAGGTAAAGTTTCACAGTACATTAAAAGATACAAACGATTATCAAATCGTGTCGCTTTGAGCTATGGTTATGGTGTTTAGCGCCACTTTCAGCAATATTTCATCTATATCGTGGCAGTCAGTTTTATTAGTGGAGGAAACCGGGATACCCGATCTGTCGCAAGTCACTGACAAACTTTATCACATAATGTTGTCACGAGTAGACCTCGCCATTAGCGGGATTCGAACTCACAACTTAATTGCAAATCCAACTACCATACGATCACGACCATGAGACCCCTCGTATCGTTTTGAATTGCATGATAAACTGTTGTGGGTTACGCCATCTTTATCGGTATTTCAGCTATATCTTGGTGTTAAATTATTATTTAATTTAATAAAACTGACTAAAAAGACATTATGGGTTAAGACATTAGTTATGTAAATCTATAAAGTAGAATCGTTAAATTAAAACGATAAAATTTAAATTTTGTTAGAATCTAAAAGAGTGGAAATATCATAAAAGTCCATATTTTACTTATAAATCGATTTCTTTTAAAATTTAATTAGGGGCCGTCGTGCTTGTGATCGATTGTCAGTTGGATTTACTACTACCTATACAAATCGTGTCTATAACCACCATTTTTCTTTGTGAATCCTGCTCATGGCGAGGTGTATTTGAGACAACATTATGTGATAAAGTTTGTCAGTGACCTACGACAGTTTGGTGGGTTTTTTCTGGGCTCGATTTCCTCCATCAATAAAACTGACCGGTGCGATATAACTGAAATAGTGTTGAAACCTAACTCTAACCACAGGCGCTTGTGTAGAGTCAAAAATATGCTCGCTATGTACCTAAAATACCACAAGGCCCGACTCTGTCACTTCAATCGCTATTTCCCCTGTCAAAATGTCGATAGGACGCAAATCGCTTACTAATTTGCGTAGTGAAATGATTTTTCTTCAAGAAAAACCCGTGTTTTATATCTTCCTACCATCTACACCCCCATACTGACAGATAATCCTCAGATTTTGTTGACAATGGACACCTAAGTGGCAGCAAAGCGAAAGTAGGTCACGTGCGATTTTAGATTTCCCCAGCCATTTTTGATTTAATACATATGTGCCTATGTAAAATATGATTTATAATATCTCAGGTGGCAATAATATGAACACATTCATCAGGGGTTCCTTCATTACGTCATTGCTTCGCCTATTATAATTTTACATATAAATCACCACAGATTAAAAATAGTGGATTTGTCTTACTATCCCTACAGTAATGTTGCTAAGAGTGAAGATAATATGATTAAATCCTTGCTTTTTAAAATATTAATTTTTCTAAATATTCTGTACTTAAATTGAATTTTACCTTAAATAGCCCTGGCGAGGTGTACTCGATACAACATTATGTGATAAAGTTTGTCAGTGACTTGCGGCAGGTGGTTTTCTCTGGGTACTCCGGTTTCCTCCACCAATCAAACTGACTGCCACGATATAACTGAAATATTGTTGAAAGTGGCATTAAATACCATAACCCTAACCCCCTAAATTGAATTTGATTCTAAATTGACGGAGTTTCTATCTATACAAAATTGAAATGTTCATGCATGCTTATTCCTTCAAATATGAAATGGTGCTATAACAGAGACATATAGATATCATCAATATTTATTTCTTACACAGCATACAACTCCATCATTCGCAAACTCTTTATCATAAAATTTGAGGGATAGTTATTCATATAATGTTCTTATTCGCTACTTTCATCCGAACATAACATAAATTCAAACCTGTATTAAGAGGTTACCTTTGAGACAAAGAAAAAGTGGCCTTATAAGACAGGTGCAACCTAAACGGTGGTTCAATTCTTATAAAATTTTCTATGACAGGACAGGAACGTTTGACCCATAAATAGAGGTGACCACACGGGATTGTTTGACTGTATTTCAACATTAAATAAAGACAAACAAAGTAAGAGATATGATAAGTTCTACACCAACATGTTTTATTATTTAAATAAACTCAATACAAGTCTTTTCAAAGTTGTGATGTGACCAGGGGCGGATCCAGGGGGAGGGGGGGCCGCACCCGGCGCGCGCCCCACCTAAAATTGGAAAGAATAAGAATTTTTTTGCGTAAAATCGTGATTTTTCACACGACCCCCCCCCCCCCCCCCCCCCCCCCCCCCCCCCCCACACACACACACACACGCACGCAAGAGAAATAAAATTTGTGAAAGTAATTCTTATATTTTAACAATGCAGAACAGTGTAAGTTTATTCACATATCATGACCTACACGTATGGGTTTCTTGACACGTATATTCACTGAGCTGTATATTTCGTTTTGATCACATGTACAATTCATAATATATAATTCAAGGTTAAATTTTCGGGTGAGGTTTACGTACATGAATGAATGGGGTATAGAGGTATTTATGGTAGACTCTTAGAGAAAGGCCCTTAACTGTGATCAAGTAAGTAACAGCTATTTTTAGACTGATACATGTACATGGAAATTATTTTCTCTCGTTCATACTAAGCATAGTTCATAAAGCCGGATGCAGTTTAGAAACATTTAACTTCTTTTTCTTTCTTGTATTTTCAAACTGATCAGGATGCAAAAAGATTTAAAAAAAACCCTGCTATATCAAGAATTATACATATTATTCTGTATAAATATGAATTGACTTATGTTGGGGTACAATACATTTAACAGGAGAAATCTGTCAATGGGTCACGTTTACATGATTTCTATTTTTAAATAGTAGGAATGTGTACATAAGGTCACAACATCCTTGAAGTATACTGGTAGCGTTTGATTAGACAATTCTAGTAACACGAGTCTCTATATATTCAAATAAAATGAATTTAGTTCAACACTATTAAAATACACCACACTAAATTGATATGTGTATACTTCCTGTACATGTAAGAACACACGTGTTAAAGATGACAAGCGGTCAAACAGAGGGCGATGGACTTTTAAGCGAAAAAAATAAATTTACATGTACAAAATTTGTATATATTTGTTTTAAAATTTTTAAACTTTGAAAATAGTGCTGAACTTTTAAAAATAAAACAAGAAAATATCCTGCTAAAAATCCTAGCTATTGGAAGATTTTTTTCTCTCGCTAAAATGGATTATTACATTTTCGCTCAAATGGTTTACAAGTTTTAGCTCTGATGTCCGTGTTTTGTCTTGCTCTTATGTCCTGTCAATTCGCTCTTAAATGTCTTTCGTCGCAAACAGAATCATAAGTGTCAGCTCAACTTTTTTAATTAATGATTTATTTTGATACAATTTACAATATAATATTGTTAAAAGTGAAATAATTGACATTAAAGCCACTTCTAACTGATTTTGCTAATACAATGTATATGTTATTATTTTATTTATTAAGTAGACAACATATATTTTGTTTATTTCTAAACTATGTACCCCGGTCAAATGAAAATCAGCAAACAATGATCTACAACACTGCATAGAAAACTCAAGATTGAGCAACACAAACGTACAAAAAACAGGTGTGAACTCAGGTGCTCCGTAAGGGTTGGCAGATCTTGATCCACTAGTGGATACATAGAAAGATGTCATTGTCTCCTTTATTTTTGGTACAGCCCTTATCCCTATGAATGCCCATTCCCTGTATGTGCCATGCAACACAACATACGTACGAGACGTTATTAGGTGCCCCCGTGTTTTGATAATGCTACGCTTCTCGAACTTATAAGACAACTTTGATCAGATCTTAATGAACAACGGCTTGTTAGGAGCATGTTCCAACACAACAAAACACGTCGGTGGTGTAATAGTTATCGTGCTCG
Organism: Bathymodiolus septemdierum; assembly: GCA_963383655.1. Classification (NCBI taxonomy): domain Eukaryota; kingdom Metazoa; phylum Mollusca; class Bivalvia; order Mytilida; family Modiolidae; genus Bathymodiolus; species Bathymodiolus septemdierum. The sequence continues at coordinate 70,793,802 of OY726524.1, forward strand.
CCCCCCAGTGCAGTAGTTCGTGGATTCGAACCCCGGTCGTGTCAAACCAAACACCATCAAATTGTTATTTGTTGCCTCACTGCTGAGCAAGCAGAAATAAGGAGTATGAGCACGGAATGGTTGGCTCGGAATCAGAATAATGTGTCCGAGTGGAGCAACATGTCTACACATGGACTGTTGTTTCAGTGAGCTAGAACTATAAAAATCTAACTAAGGTGGTTGGTGTAATACAAAGCTGACATCATCATTCACTCATCGAAGAATAGCTTGTTCTTCCCGTGATATAGCTGAAAAATTGCTCAAGTGGTGTTAAGCAACAATCACTCACTCACCAAAGACAACAAGGACACAATCTGTTATCTATTATAGATCCAGTGTCAATTAAAACATCCATCCATAGAGTCCTATCTCAGCTTTACATTTTTATTTTTCATTAACAAAACACCCAACAGTATTAATATCAGATATCTCACTTGTTCACTTTTACTGATTTGTGGCGGCATGAGAGATCTGGGGATACCACATTATAGATCAAACGTGAGTGACCCTATGTAACATCCAAGGCAAATGACGTTTTCTGAAAATGTAACTAAAGAGAAAAACGCACCCAAAATAGTTTAATACATATTTGAATCGGAAAAAAATATTATTTCTGAAAGATAACATTTAGACTCGCAATAATATTTGTAAATGATTTACTAGTTTTTTCTTTTCCTTTTCATATTTCCAGAATGAGATATACACCTGTCAGTATCGTAGTTCTGTGTTTCGTACTCTCCTGCCAGTTGACACAATGCGCCAAGTTTGTTATGTTCATGGCGCAAACAAGAAGCCATACATTTCCTTTTTTATCTATTGCTAACGAGTTAGAAAAATACAACCACTCTGTAACATTCGTACTTTCAACGTCTATGAAGAACAAAATAGAATCCGAAGGAATTAATGTAGAATACATAATAGCTAAAAGTCTTGAGGATCCTGTTTTTGTTGAAAGCATAGCTGCTGTGTCGGAAAGAAAGATGACAAATGCAGGTTTCATGCCATTAATAAATCTGGCAAAAGCAGCGAACGGCCAATGTCATAATTTTACCACTGATCAAGAACTATATGAAAAGTTAAAAAAGGAACAATTTGATTATGCAATTGTTGATTTTACTCCTGTTCTTTGCTTTGAAGTTTTAGCGTATAAATTATCGTTGCCTTTTGTTTTTGTTGGTGCACACATTGATCTTATTATGCATCGATCACCTTTTAACCCATCTTTTATGCCAGCCTTTTTCACAAGATTTACCGACAGAATGTCATTTCTCGAACGTGTGGTGAACACGCTATTATCCACATTACAAGTAGCAAAACCACATATGCCAGTTTATGAAAACATGGTTGAAAAATATGTGCCAGAGAAACCATTCTTGTCAAACCTTCAACTTAAGCAGAGTGCATTGTTGTATATAATTAATAGTGACATACTAATGGACTTTGTACTTCCGGTTCCGCCAAATGTTATTTTATGTGGTGGACTTGGGGCTGTTCCCGCCAAGCCTCTACCCATGCACATTAACAAATTTATGCAATCGTCAAAAGAAGTTGTCGTGATTTCTTTTGGCAGTATAATCAATAAGTTTCCAAAGGAAATCTTGAATAAATTTGTCAACATTTTTCAGAAGATGAAGCATATAAGTTTTGTCTTCGGGCTAGGGGACGTTGAAAAAGAAATGGAGAACGTTTTATTCCTTCCCTGGCTGCCCCAGAATGATTTACTTGGACATCCAAAAACAAAACTGTTTATAACACATTGCGGTAAAAATGGAATATTTGAAGCACTTTATCATGGAATACCAATGATTGGGTTTCCGATGGGTTTGGACCAAGCAACAAACGCTGCCATAATAGAGGATAAAGGATACGGGTTGTCTTTGGATATTTTAACGTTTTCTGTCGATGAATTAGAAGACAAAATTAAAACAGTTGGATTTACAGGACATTACAGAGAAAACATTGAACAGGCTTCAGAAATATTTCACCGTCGCCCTCAAATACCTGCACAAAGGGCAGCATATTGGATTGACTTGGTTATTAGATACGGCCCAAAGTATTTCCGCCCAATATCGTTAGATATGCCATGGTACTCATTTTATATGCTAGATGTTTATCTATTTTTTATTATCATGTTGAGTATAGTACTATATGTTGTAATGATAACATGTAAAACATGTTGTATATGTTGTAAAACAAAACATTCAAAGAAAAAAGTAGAATAAATATTGTAATTATACACACGTATTTGTAATTATTCATATAATAGTTACTTATGTATAGGGCATTATCGTGATCTATAGACTGCCCAAAGGACAGTAGTGTTGACTGAAACATTGATAATGCCGGAGCAGCAGGCGAGGGCATTATCAGTGTTAAAGTCAATTATACTGTTCCAAGGGCAGTTTATCTATCACGATAATGCCATATACATAAGTAACTATTCTTTTTATTTCATTGATTATTGAAGGAAATAAGACTTTCTAAATATTTTTTCTCATTTTAGTACAATGTTGGTTTACATTGACAACTGCACAATCTCCATTGCGTTTTAAAAAAGTGACGTCGCAACTCTAAGACCGCGGGCATTATCATGTTAATGACTGGTGAATTTCTTTAACGCAGATTAATGCATGACACATGAACATCTCTACACCAATGAAAAAGTCGAATATAGAACTGATATGAAATAAACACATGTAATTGTACATTTTCAGTTTAATATTAAGCTGTATCGGTGGTGTAATGATTAATTTCGAGCCCGCGCCGGGTAAAACCAAATATTATAAAATGTGTATTTGCTACTTCTTTGCTAAGCACGCAGCATTAGGGGGTAAGGGCACAGACTTGTTGGCTGGGAATCAGTATAATGTGTGGAGCGACATATGTCTACACACGGACTGTTGTTTCAGTGAGCTAGCACAATACATATCCAACTAAGCGTGCTTATCTAGTACAAAGCCGACATCATCGTCATCTCATTGAAATGTAACTTATTCTCGCCATGAAATATTGCTGAGCAACTTACTCACTTGTTCAACAACTATTACGCACTCCCTCACTTACTTCATTTTGATTTCAAAACTGCTTAGCCAGGTATATCTAATATGACTATTAAATGGAACCACAGAGGCCCTCGTGGTCGTGATCATATCATAGTTGGATTTACAACTACCTATGCAATCAGTGCCTATCACCATTAAAGTTGTGAGTTCGAACACCGTTCATTGCGAGGTGTACTTGATACAACATTATGTGATAAAGTTTGTCAGTGTCAGTGACTTGCGACAGATCAGTGGTTTTCTCGGGGTACTCCGTTTTCCTCCGCCAATAAAGCTGACCGCCACGATATAACTGAAATATTGTTGAAAGTGGCGTTAGATACCATAACTTCCAACCCCACAAAAATAACATGAGACTTTTGATATAGAGGTTGGTAAAAAAAATAAACATGAATAAGAGAGCTGCATTGGGTTGTTATCCATTTACGTTGATATGTTTTGAAGAGATACTTTCCAACACTCAAGAAGGAAATGAAAACAAACTATCCTAGATGAGAGGTTTGAACCAATAAGACTAGTTTAATCCGGCTATATTTTTTTTCTTCATTGAAGTGCTAATTTTGATATCTACATTTTTATTCAAGTGATTAATACATTTTTTTTTTTTTTTTTTTTTTTTTAATTGTTTTAAACATGTTGCATTGTGTGTCCATATCTGTTATATGTAGTTTGTACAGCGCTTTTGAACGTTTATTTTATGTATGAAAAGAGCGCTATATAAATCTGGTAAATAATTAGTAAATTGGGAAACAAAACAAGCATACTGTCAGAACAGTTTCAAAATCAAATAGAAAATCGCCGAAACAGAGATAAAGTCGATACCATTAACACTCATATATGACCACTCCCTTCCTGACTTGCAACAGGCACTTCAATAAAAAGTTGCGGGTTAAGCAAGTTTCGTGGTCCCAAAGTATTCGTCTTAGTGACATGATGCTGTGAATTAAGATTTTAAAAGTTATCTTACAAATTTATAATCACGCATGTCATACAAATAAGTAAAAGAAAAAAGAACATATTTTTGTACTTTTATTTTTGATTCATGGTTTATTTTCACAAACTTAGTAAGCAATACAATATATAATATTGCTTACAAATTATAGGTTCACATTCTCTTATATACTTTCTGCTTGGAATATAATGGTCTATTATTATGACTCATCGTACAATGCATTTCCGTAAAAGACAGCATCCATCTGTCTAGATGTATATTATGTTAAAAGATTTTAGTATCATATGCTCCTACATAAAATCTACAAATGTGATTAAAGCGTCATAATAGCTAGATCATGCCCAGATGGATTTCAATGTAGATAAAAAAAATCTTTACGTAATGGCCACTGTTTGTCTACAATAGAGGATGTTCGACCAAGCTAATATGTCCGATTTAATAGGGAAAGTCATCATCTTCGCGTATATCTATGTTTAGCGTTGTTCAATTCTATTGATAACATGATAAATGGACAGCAATGATTTCTAAATTATTTGTATGAATTTAATAAGGCAACGCTGGAAAAGAAAACAATACGTCAATTTCTGTTCTGTTTGTATTTCCGATTGAAATCAACATCGTAATCTGATTTCTGTCCATCCAACACAAAAGAGCCTTTTGATTTCCACTTAATGAAATCGTTTCTTTTGTATCATTTGAGTAAATTCAATATGCTTTCATAGAAAGTATTTGATTATTTGTCCAACCATATTTATCATTAAAAATTGAAAACATGTACCATGGACTTGTCTATTGCTATGAAGAGAGATATTTTAAAAACACGTGTGAAGAGGCAAACTATATTTGACGTCAATTCTCTTTCCTTGAGATTTTTTCTTTTGATTAAAAAACTACTCATAAATAGTTAATAATAAAAGATATCTGAATCAGATTTGCGGGAAAAACAGCATGTTATCCTGACCAGGAAAAAAATAATATACTTCGTCATATCAGGAATGATTTGGTGTCAATGTTTTCATTTGTGGTGTAGGACTGTATTTTATATGACTGTATGTATCTGGACATATCTTAGCAGATGCTTTAAAACAAATATTCATTCAGTCTTTTTCCACACTTTAACAGATTCATCATTATGTTTCATTGTTTTTGTATTTTGCATTGGAACGTAATGTTTCATCACGTAAAACACAAAAAGTGGAAATTTAATACTGATCGTGATGGGTACCACTTGTGGAGCAGAAACTTTTAACCCTCATTTTAGTGGGTTCGTGAACGTCACAGGTGCGAAGCTATCCATTCCTGGACACCTGCGCACTATTGTAAGGAATATTATATTTTATCCAAATATATTTTATGTCAAGTTCTTTATGTGTCGGAAGGGGCCGTCGTGGTCATGATCGTAAGATAGTTGGATATTCAATTACCGGTGCAATCAGTGCCTATCACCACTAAAGTTGTGAGTTTGAATCCCGTTCATGTTGAGGTGTACTCGATACAACATTATGAGATAAAGTGTGTCAGTAACTTGCGGAGAGTCGGTGGTTTTCTCAGGGTATTCCGATTTCCTCCACCAACAAAGCTGACCACAACGATATATCTGTACTATTGTTGAAAGTAGCGTTTAATACCATAATCTATCTCTAGCCTTTCATGTGCTGGAATTGTAATGTCAGTGTCATTGTTCAATTGTTAGTTTTCTGTATAGTGTTTTGGAAATAATTTTTTTTCCCATTTTTCTTTTGGTCATTGCATTGCCTGACCTTCGACCAATTATTGTTTTGGTATCTCCAAGCTTTGCTTTTAGTACAGAAAACATTCGCATACCATTCGATGATCGACATAGCATGTTGACACTTGAATTGACACGATCTCTTTGTAATTATATTCCGTTCTTTATTGGCTTATTTTATCCAAATATTTTGAAGCCTATGAAAAAGAATTACCATGATCTTTCATTTAGATACCGATGATATATAGTATGCTGCTCAATTATCACAGATTGTTATCACATATAAAACTGTATTATATGGACCAGGCTGCTGTCTCCGTGTTACCGTGTATCACCTATATGTTGTCATATTTCAAAATAAATATGTATGGTTCAGTTAAACATATATGAAAGTATATCATAAAACAAAAGCGTAGATATCTACTTTCGTGTGTATGGAGCGCTTCTGTGATAACTTTCATCAAATACACTCAAATTTAAAAGAATGGAAAGCCAAATAGCTTAAAACTCTTTGGGAGTAAGCAAACCAAAGGGTCTAAACAGGATTGCCAAAATTGGCCAATGTCACTTATGTCTGAGGGAGGAGAACCTTAGTTTTATTAATAATTACATGATTTAGGAACTGTAAATTTCAATAATAAATATATCTAATAAACCATGTCAGTGCCGAAACACTGACTACTGGGCGGATGAATACAAACCATTGGCTATACAATTATTGTGTTTTATATTTTCAAAATATAAGCAAAAACGTAGATACCAAATTTAGTGCGCATCAGGTACGCTCAAGCCATTGGAAAGCCAAATAATTTGAAAGTTTTGGGACCACGAAAACCAAAAAGCCTAAACAGGACACCCCAAAGCAAGCTAAGGTCACGTGTGCCCGAGGGAGAAGAGCCTTAGTTTTATAAATAATTACATGATTTAGGAACTGTAAATTTTAATAATAAATATATATAATAAACCATGTCAGTGCCGAAACACAGACTACTGGGCGGATGATACCCTCAGTAACTAATAGTTCACCAGCAGAGGTATCGACCTAGTGATAGTAATAAAAACGTAGATTTCAAATTTAGTGATTTATGTGTTGGGTATTATGATGACACTTTCGGTGTACTAATTCTGTATTTTTTGTTAAATTCACGAAATCTACTTACAGGTAAAACGACAAGTAGACGATATATGATGAAAGTGTAGGATTAAATAGTGTTCGCCGTGAAATAGTGTCCTATGTTACAATTGTTTTCTATGATAAAGTCCGAGGACGGAATAAAGCGCAGAGGTGACTTCGTTTGGTCTGTTGTGAATTTTTCATTTGAAAAAGATACAATCGGACACATTTTCGCAGGACAATATTATGGTTTACAAAAGTACGGAAATAAATATTATAGCTTTTAAGTAACTGTTTTATAAATTTAGTATATATATAGTAATGGAATGAAATACAACAGATACCACACAGTCGTAACATTTCCAAAATCAAAGATAAAAAAAACGGCAAAACCGATATGCCTAACAGCACATACATGACCTGGCGTGGTACAGTCACATCTATCAAAAAAAAAAAAAAAAACAGAAAAAAAAAATAATAAGAAGAAAGGTAGTGCGGTTAGACTAGTTTTATGGGCTCATGTTAATATTTAGTTCATAATAATCTATGATTTTTGTTGGAGATTTTGTATGTTACACTCTATAATTATTCCCACTTTATTAGGTATGTAAACGAACATTATTCTTATTATGTATTCCTATTGCCCCCATTGGGAACAATAAACCGACAAAGAAAGACTTTGATATCTATGTTAAATAGGGTCAACTTAATTATTTATAACGGACATACCGATAAAATAAAAACCGGAGTGCGCTCTCCGATATTGTATGATGGTTTATAGTAAGGGATAGGAAAAGATAAGAATATGAACAATCCTTAACTTGAGTCATAAAATGAAATACAAACAAACAAACTAAATACAAAAATAAATACAAAAAAAAAAATACAAAAAATAAATACAAAAAAATAAATACAAAAAAATACAAAAAATTACCACACTGTCGGAACAATTCCAAAATCAAATATCAAGATTGTAGAAAGATTTTGTTGATTGATTTTTGGTGTTTTAACGCAACTTTCAGCAATATTTCAGCTATATCATGGTGACCAGTTTTAGTGGTGGAAGAAGCCGGAGTACACGGAGAGAACCACCGACCATGGGCAAGCAACTGGTAAACTTTATCACTTGCGCCTGCGAGTCGAGTGCACCCTTTTTGTAATTTATAAAGCCGGTCGCGAACCCACGCCGTATTGGTGATAGTCTTGTATGAGTTCTTAGGTAATCCAACTGCCTAACTCATTGAGCCACCCGGGCCCTAGTAGAAAGAGGTCAACTCGATACCCCTAACACACAAATACATCACCGCTCACTTTTCTTGCCTGGTACAGGCACTTCAATAAGAAGAGTATGAAGATACCAAAGGGGTAATCACAATCCGTAAATCGAAGAAGAACAGACAAACAACGATCTACAAAACATACACATAAACTAAAGATCGAGTAACACGAACCCCACTAAAACCCGGGGATGAACTCAGGTGCTCCGGAGGGTGTTCGGATTAAACTGATTTGATGGGCTGAATCTATTTCATATATTTAGTCTTTTTTTTTTTAGCTTTGTCTGAGGTAAATATGTCAGACAAAGGTGGTGGACACATGTCATAGCTATCTGTAAAATATGATATTATACTTGTTTAAATTAATATCAGAAATACTTTGGGTATGAAGAGATGCTCCTTCATATTGTCGATCATCCCAACTATGAAACAAAAGTCTAATCAACAATTCCACCAATATCAAGAAAACGAAAAATCACCTCTCACTTCAATACGGTTGTTTAGAATCATTTCCATTCCGTCAAAATTTTGATATTTTCGTCCGCCAGATCACGTGATTTCGATGGACTAATCTTCATTGAGCTTTCGGTGTCAATGTACACAACAAAAACTCCAATCGATTTGTGCCGTTTTAACGTTCGATCCTCGACTTAAAAAAAATCTTAACATTTTCTGTTAAAGACAGATATCAATTAAATTATTTTATTTCAATCAAAGACTTCAATGCAGAGACAATAGGGATCATTCACCGCTTCTCCCGTTTGGTGACGCTACTGTTCCATAAGTGGTTAATTGTGCGTTTGAATCACAAAGACGCTTGTATCTTAACGTTAACCTAATCACGGCACTGAATTATGAAACTCGGATGGTGCAAACATTGAAGCTTAACTAGTACAGCGCGGGTGATATTACCTGTTAGAAGTATAGATTTAGTTGACGAATATATGTAAAATAAAAGTATTATCTTTAAGTCGTAAGAAAAGAGTTTTATTATGATCATATTAAGAAATAAAACGGACGTTTACAAACCATATCGGCATGTACCTTGGTGTAGTCTATACATGTTCATAAAAGGCGTACATGATGTGTGGTTACTCACACTGCAATACTGATGAACTTCATTCCAACATTTTAAAGTTTACCTGAATTTCGGGAAATACTAGTTCTAATAATAAAACCCTAAATGCTCGCTTACTCGCAAGGGTTTTAACGGGATGCCATTACACGTCATGGAACAGCCGCCGAGATTTTTTGCGCTCGCTTACAGAGTTTCTGACGCCTGCATTTATCAATAATAAGACATAACCTTTCCTTTTGTCCCCTATTATAACAAGTTTTTATCACCTACCAGTATTTTAGAATGTAATTCCCACAAAATAAAAATCCATGTTTACTTTCTCTCTGAACATTTTGAATTTCGTCATTTCCGGCCTCACTATTTGGATGTCGATACCATATTTGGCGATTTGAGGCGTGAATGTTTACATCAGCCGTAGTAAACGTGTAGTAAGAAATACCATATTTAGAAAAGCTGCGCCTACCGTAGTTTCCGGTTATGGCGAACGACCGATAAATTTGAACAAGGTTGTTGTTACCTTTGAAAAGCATACATTTCTCAGCCAAATCGATTTAACAAGGACTGGAATCATCAATAATAAATATAATGAAATGTTTGAAGCGTAAATAGTGAATTTTTATGTTTCAACTGCAATTTATTTTTTGCTTCATTGTGACGAATGGGACCGCTTTGTAGCTCTGCCGAGACACAAGTTTGTCACAGGAGCTACATTATTGCAGCTAGGAAATACTACCTCCAAGTGAACAAAATAGAATAATAAAGTCCCCGGCTGTCTCCACATACAAAATTTTGAATTGATATATCTAGGTCTCTCTATATTTAGGCAATCTTCAAATCTAAATCACACTCTTTAAAATTATTTGGTACAAAATTATACAGATAATATATTCCTTCTTCGTGTAGTGTTATTAACTGTTAAAGATTCGACAACAAGCGGATTAATCATAGCATTTATTTTAGAAAGATTTTGAGCAGATGTATTATGAATGGCATAATAAATAGCTAAATAAAGAAAATTCGTTGTTTCTTACTATTTGTAATTATTTTCGACAGATTTTGGTAGCATTCAAATATTTTGTACAATCAGACGTGTTGTACAATCATCGTACACAATCTGGAACTGCCATACAATGTAAAACTAAAGACTCAAGTTGTCACCGACAGAGTTCGGTCGGGTTTTAAGTGGGATTCGTGCTGCTCAATCTTCAGTTTTCTGTGTAGTTTTTTTGTAGACCACTGTTTATCATTTTGTCCTTTTTCGCTTGGCCATTGCATTGCCTGCCCTTCTTCGATATATGCTTTTGGCATCTACAAACTTTTCTTATCTGTTTACCTATACACGCACCACTATACTATCCCAATTATCAAATTTATTCCATTGTAATATATATATAAAAATATATTGAAGATTACAATTATTTGGTATAATGAATTTTTTAATGGTAAAGGATTAAAGGCTAAGCACATGATTTTTGTAGGTTTATTTCATTCTAATGCAGGTAAAAACGTTATTTATAACTTTAGTTAGCTGCCTGTTATTCAAATGAACAGTCAAACGATTTGAATTACGATTTCAGTAATGCTACGAAAAAATCGGGAATTTGCATAAAACCCAGCATTGTATGCAATAAAAAAAAATAAACATAAAAAAATGTAAACGTACACGATTGGAAACGTACGGACTACTGGGTTTGGTGTTTAACACCACTTTCAACAAATTTCAGTGGGGTGCCCGGGTCAGTTTTATTGGTGGAGGAAAACGGAGTGCACAGTGAAAACCACGGACCTGCCACAAGTCACTGGCAAACCTTATCACATAATGTTGTATCGCCTAGGCGAGATTCGAACTCATAACGTTAGTTGTGATAGGTACTGATTGCATCTATAGGTACTTGTAAATCCAACTACCAAACGATCACGACCACGAAGGCCCCTTGCGGACTACTGAGTTAAATATTGTAGAACTAGATACATCTGGAAACTATCGTGATAGAATATCACATAATAAAAAATAAACTTTATTTGGTATACTGATACCCTAATGAAGAATTTGTTAAATTTTGAAAATGAATTGATTGAATATAGAAAATCGTGAATTTGATGGTAAAAAGTGGGAAGGGATGGGATGAGAATCTAAAAAGAATTTTATTTTGTGTGGCTTAAACTAAAAATTGAAACACAAATGAGAAAAGGAAAATATGCTTCAAAAATAAAAACTGTGATCATCTAGGTAGGGAAGGTCAATTAAGTTTTTCCTTTCCGTAAACTGGATATATCGTACAGATGAAGAATATTTTTTCCTGAAATTTTTTGAAAATAATCATAAATGTGTTCCCTTTGGATTGTTTATTACAAAGATAAATTTTTTATTGCTATTGATTTTTTTTTTATCATTTTAGCCGTTTTTAGATTTATTTTGAATAAGCTCCCTTTAAATGATATAAAATACCAACTATGTTACTTGAAAGGGCGCAATTTCTCACTGAGAAAGTCGCCGTCAAAACTCAAATCAATTCAATTGAAAAGGTGTCTATACACACAGAAATTCTATTTGTTCATTGTTACAAGTTTTTTTTTATTATTACTTGTTCTTTTTCTGTGTTTGTTGAAAATTGTATATTATTCCCTAAAGGTATAAATGAATTTGTTGTGTTCCTGTATATTGTACATGTATGGTTTTGATTTTTTACCCTTTTACCCAGATTTTTATTATTGGTCATGAAGGGATCATTTTTCTCCCAGAACAAAAATTCTGTTTCAGAGTGCATTTATTTTCAGTTGCAAAAATGTAGCATCGAAATCTTTTTATAAGAGTAAAATACACCCTTTTCCCCTAATGCTAATGCAAAGAAATGAAATGTGATACACGTATACACCGTTAGGAAGTTAAGTAATAACCTAATATCTCTGTCGTTCGGTAGTCAACTACGCAATGGTTGTAAGTATAAGATACAGTACTATTAAAAAAAAGAAGCGGCCCGTATTGAATATTCCGCAATACGTGTAACTTCTTTTGTTTCAATAGTAGTTTATCTAACTTGTACAATAATGTTATAATTTATACAATAAAAAAAAGTCGTGAGGACAGTTTTGTTTGTGAACGAAATGTACAGAATTTTCCTATTCATGTTATAAGGGCATTATATATTGACGTGTTCTTGTACCCAACGTTAACAATTCAATTGTCATCGAGATTAAAACGTTCCGCTAACCACTTATGGAACAACAGCGACGTCTGTCGAAAGAAATTTGGTGAATGATCCCTATTGCTTCATTAAAATTAAATTTGTTTTCTTTCTTTATTTGCGGTTGTCAGCATCAAAGGAAAACGATCTGCCTTTATGTATATATTTCTGATATCACACTGACAGTGAGGTACCGAACACCAGTATTTACTCAGCCGTTTCTTTGACGTCTCCATATTACAATTACTTATAATCTACCGCATCTATGACTATGATATGCCGACGTTGTCACAGTAATAGCGTAAACACCGGAAGTCGTCTGCCAAGGCGTTCAGACGTCAAGACACGAAAAAGACGGAACGTGGTCGGAATTGACATGATTCGAAACAACCGTAGTCATTGAACATTAAAAATACCACGACATATGACATTGGAAATCCAAGTCCTGGCTTGGGACAGGCACAAAATGTGGTGGAGATAAACCGGTTAATAAAATGCAAAAGTTGTTATCTGAATCACTATTTCTGCGCTGAGATAAGTATATCACTCATACCAGAAACAATTTATTGGACACATACATCATATCATATCTTAATAAGTTGGAAGAAACATGATTGTCATGTTTGTCTATATCTACGTACAAAAACGGATGATAATTCACAATAAATTCAACAGTTTACTTAAAATATGCATACAATTGCCATCAATATCGTCATGAAATTGAAGGAAATCATAGATTGGTACATGGCTGAGTTGCTAATAATGATATGATCGTCAAGTTTGGTTATAAAGAGCTTGTAGAAACCGGTAGTTGTAATCATACTAGATTATACCAGATGATCATATATGAATTTTTAAGACGATTGCAGCTTTATGATAGTAGGGAATAAAACGTCAAATTAATGACAGCATATAAATTGTACGTCTGTAAGAATAAACCACCAATATAATTAGAACCATTTTTTATGATGTTGTGAAATCTAATATGTTTATGGCACAATGAAAGAAGACGCGTATTAATCTGGATAAAGATTTGTGGATGGTGTTGATAGTGATGTTATTCGTAAGAGTAAAATGAATGCAAAACATTCCACACTGTCTTCGTAGAAGAATGATATTAATTTGTATTTTAATTTAACAGAATTCTCCAAAATAACTAATTTTAGAAAAATAGCTAATTGAACTTAGATTGTTTCTATGAGTCATAAGGCTCGTAGTGGTCGTAATTGTATGGTAGTTAGATTTACAACTACTATCACCACTTACGTTGTGAGTTAGAATCACGTTCATGGCAATGTGTACTCGATACAGCTTTGTGTGATAAAGTTGCGACAGGTCGGTGTGTTTCTACGGATACGCTGGTTTCCTACATACATATATTCAATATTGTTGAAAGTGGCGTTAAACATCATAATCCCAACGCTTGCTATAATCATGTAGGATAACAATAGCACAATGTAAAGGCACACAATCTACCTCCTGTTGTTTTGTGAGAGGATTAGCTCATATATTTATATCAAAAATATTGCCATATGTTATTTCATCTCACTTAATGGGGATGACTTTTATTCTGTTGTCGGTTGCCGTCTATGAACTTTTCACATTTCAGGAATATTCCCTGATTTGTCTTCTCTTAAATTAATAATTTATTGTGCAGTATCCCGGATCAAAGTATGCATTCAGATTGGCTTAAATTGCATAAAATGTCTTCTGACTACAAGACCGATGAAGCTACAACATATAGCATATATTTGGTGATCGTCCACAAACAATGTATCTTTCTTACAGATCGAATATCTAAGGACGACTAAGATGGCCGTCGAACATGTGCATTGGTAGGGATAGGGTGTGCTATTAAATATTCAATAGTAGTTGATGTCCATATACAGATTAGTACACAATGCTTTATTGCAAAAAATGCTTACAAATCTTAAAAGTACAAACTAACTGTACATACATATCAATATAATTATTGGGTGGAACTATTCAATTCTGTTTTTATGCGAATCCTAAATTCAAGATGATCACTATCATAGATTATAGCTTATTCTAACATAACGTCCTTCTTTCGCTTTGTAAACAAACGAGCGATTTTTCGATTGGGTATAATCGCATTAGCACATGCGCCGGTGCACACATTTAAGCCAGGTGATAAAATAATTAAATAAAATTATTTACACTGTAGTTAATGTTTTAATAACATCTATATTCACTGAAAATAATCAACATATCCAAAATTAATAATATGCGACGTGCAATTAAAACATGCAAACACTATTATGCGAGCTAAGCGAGCTCTTTATGGTAAAAAATGTGTACTTAGGATTTTTTGACAAATTTAATCTTCTTCAATCTTCAAATGGCTTCACATACTGATGGATATATTTGTTTCTGCACACTGTAAGCACGTTCCGTGTAACACATTTACACACTCTACTAATGAAGATCTTCCTAACATAAAGCGCAAAGGTGATACTAAGTCTCGGACCCTCTCTCGTACGTCCGATACCACTGAAACCCGGAACCCGTGTGCAATAAAAGTCATTTTGTTAACTTGTTCTACTTATATTGCTATTTTCAAATTTGATTAAATCTCTTCTGACATACTGACAAGAAAAAAAAAATTCTGCGCGGAAGCTAACTTTTGAGATATCGTAAGGAACGAGAGTTCGATTGAATGAGACTAGATTCTACCCTAAGAATGTCGTTCCCGATATATCTCGGCCCAAAATATCTCGACATTCATGGCCGTGTCTGTTTTATATTATTGTTACGGATGCTCCATCAATAGGACTGAATTTCCCGTCGTAAATGTATATGTGACTGACTATCCCGTCGTAAAAGTACATGTTGATGAATTATCGTCTGCTCGAATTGGGCAGCATAAATTGTGTGCGACATTGTCCGCAAACATAGATATAAATTACCGTCTTCCAATCAAAATATAATACCGTAGTTGTACTGTTAGACTTGTCAGAATCGGAATAATTCATGGAAGCCAGAATGTGTTTTGAGTTTTAACATGGGTTGGCTGATATTAATAAATTGCATCCGTCGCCTTCGGCTCGGGATGAAATACTTATATTCTTAAAGCAATCAAGAGTTAATTTTCAATGAAATGATGATGAGGTTCACTTTTAATTAGACCAATACGCTTACCTAGATTGTTCAACAAGTTGAAGATTATGTCAATTATGCACATGACAATTGAAAAAAGGTCGAAACTATTTACTATTATACCTCCTGTAGTAAGAAAAAATATTTATATGTGACCAACTGTTTTGTTGTATAGCCTTATGATATTAAAACGTTAAAGGGATATTAAAGCTCGTTTTAACATATATTTTTTCAACTCGTGACGAATGTTGTTTCTTTTCAGCTTAATTGTAAAAACAATCCAAAAATACTTTGCACGCCCATATAATCCCTAATATCGTTAAGATAAAATAAAACCTTCAAGTGGCCCCAACCTAATTGCTAAAACAACAATCTACACCATATGTTGTTTTAAGAATGTTGGCGTTCCGGGAACACTCCGCTAAAATATCACTAAAAAGGGTCGAAATGATTTTTTGTCCAGGAAGCAAAAATTCAATTATTGGCAAAGACCGCAAGATATGACAGAATTATCAACGAATTATGTCACTTTTACAAAGTTTCATTAATAAAAACCGGGTTAATGTTTCATAAATATCATTTATTGAACCAATTGCAAGTTTTCATGAGATACAAAAAATTACCAAAATGAGCTTTATTATCCCTTTAAAATTATAAAATCCATTAATAAATAAATGTGATGCTGAACAAAGGTTTATCGAACTTGTAATGTTAAATTCTTTGATATGTGGCCATACTTTCAACAGATCGTGACTTTGAGAATGTACAATTCCCAATAGTTCTCAGTACCACTTATTATGTAACAAGGTATAGATGCACATATTCTGTGCACTGCAAATATATTTTTATATGTGGTCTATTATTTAACGTTCGGAAATCAAGCTCATTTGAACTCGATCATTTCAAGTTATTAGATACTGTATAGAGGTCATAATTAAGTACGATATATACGATAGGTTTATCATCCTGACATTCGTGTGTCTCTGTATCAAAAAGGTTATTGCACAGATATTAGTGAATATTGTCCCAATTAGAGCCTACTAATGAAATTATATTCTGCTGGGAACAATATTCACCAATATTCGTGCAGTAACTGTTTTATACAGAGACACAATTGATATTTTACGACTTCTGTTATTCGAAAGACAAACTTCTGTTAATCAATGACCAAAAGAAAAATGACAAAGAGAGGAACAGTTATCAATAAAATACTACACAGAAAACGGAAGAAAGAACAACGCGAAACTCACCGTGAGTGAACTCGTGTACGTATAATACCAGTAATGTTCAATATAAGAACATTTCATTAAGAGGAGAGATGATGTGGGCCCATAAAACGAGTTGAATCCCAATTTTTTTTTTTATGTTTCTGTACTAAGCACTGAAAGTGAGTGGTCATATATTTGTGTGTTAGGGGTATCGATTTGGATTTTGAAACTGTTTCGACAGTGTGGTATTTTTTGTTTTTCTATTAGATTTTGGAACTGTTCCGACAGTGTGGTATTTTTTTTTTCATTTCTCCATATGGAGATAAGATATCGTAATTTATTTATCCGCTATTCCGCTTTTGGCAATCTTGTATGTTATCTTGATTAAATAAATCGTATTCTCGATTTAATCAGTCATTAACTAAATTTATCTTTAAGTTATTTTGAATTACCTTTCGGCTATCTTGGTGTATGTTTTAGTTATCTTAGTTTACCTTTCAGCTTTGTTATAGTTGTAATACTGTATATATAGTACAACAGCCTGGACTGAGCTGCACAAACCACAATTAAAGTTAATTTACTATTAAAAGTACTATTAAAGTTAATAGTGAATTATTTCTGTTGCACAAACCTCAATTAACGTTAATAGACTATTAACTTTCTAATATATTTAATTGTACAAACGCGAGCTATTAAATTCTTAATTGTAAATTAAAAATGGATGCAATGCAAGTACTTATGTCGCTTCGTACCAACAATCATCGTTATAGACAACTTACAGTGAATGATTTGACAGAACGGGAACCCTTTTCCCGATATAGATTTGGGAGAAATACAAAAAACTAAAAACAATGTAAGATAACAAACATCATAATAGATCATGTCCAACTATTTTCCTCAGTAGAAGCCAGTACGAGTTATCTCGCATGTTTTCAGTGTTTTCTTTTGTCAAGATTTTATTTTGTATAGATAATGCTACGTCTTATCAGACGGCCTGCTGTGGTGTGATAGATAATGTCGCCATCCATCACTGATTAAATATCATCAGTTACGCGTATCATGTTTGTTAATTAAATTTTCGTGATCATCATGAATAAAACCTTGTATAACTTGTATATAAAGACTACCAAAGAAGACAAAACCAAAGTGTATTCAATACACATGTCCGGAGAAATGCAACCAAACAAAACCAAAGCTGTATACAATACACATATCCGGATAAATACAACCAAACAAAACCTGTAGAAACATTGAAAACATATGTAATTTCTTTACTTTTATTTGTCATTCATGTTTATATTGACATTGTACATATTTGTTGAAGCAATATATCAATATTATAAGATTTAACTACCAAAAATCACTGATGCAGATAATAGTTTGTCTTTTCATGGGAGGACATGACATTTCAATAAAACAGATATTTGATTTTCGTACATCTCTTCCAATAAATGAGATATTATATATACAATACATAAATGGTAAACGGGAAAAAAGTCACAGGATAAAAAGTCACATGAAAAAAGTCACAATACATTTTTTCCACATTTACTATACCCCGGAAAGTCACAGTATGTATAATGAGTGACTTTGTCCATACCCAGGTTATGGTGTTTATCACCACTTTCAATTTTTCTTCGGTGATATGGTGGCTTTCTGTTTTATCATTACAATATATTTCAAATTTGGTTTCATTCTGATAAATAGACATTTACGGAAAGTGTAGGACTATGAATCCTAGTACGAATACGAGTACTACTTCGACAGGAAATATACAGGAATGGTCTCAAAAGAAACAAACAAAAACTTTTGAATTCGTTGGATAATCTTGTTCTCGTAATTTTGAATTTTATATTGCGACAATCGTTGGTGACTTTGCATCATTTCGTTACTGCGCGTTATTTTTATGAATGGAATTTTCTCCTAGCCAGCTAAAGCGTATTAATCTTATTCTCTAGATTTCGATATATGGCTCTCCTTTCTATCGTTATCTTTAGGAATGATTTTATCCAATCATAGGTCGTCAAATAAATACAACATCGTACAATAATGACCCCCTACACTTTAGACAACAGATCGCTAGGAAACCAGAATGTTTAAACTAAATCGCCTCATATCTGAATACCGGATTAAAGTTGAACACGCAATATGTGAGCTTAAATGTTACAAGATGATGGGAACACGTTGGAGGCATCCTCGAACAAAGCTTAAGAATTTAATCAAAATATGTGCAGGATTTGTTAATCGTCGAAAAACACTGTTCAACGATTAGATATGTACATGTTTTAATATAAGTCTTTTTAATACCTGTATGAATATTAGTATGATTCATACTCTTAGTCTGAGTCATACACTTTCCGTCAATACCTATTTACTGGCATTTTATCCTTATAATGGTACAAAAAAGAACAAACGATTTTTTAAAAATAAACCATTAGCGTATTTTACTTTATTTTTGTAAAATTTCCTTATGAATGTAAAAAACATACGCTGATCAAATTACATTTGTTAAATAACCATCATCGTTTTCTACTTTGACAATAGACCGAATAATCTGTCTCTTGTGTGTCTATATTTGTCATTATATATTTCCTATTTATTATTTGGACATTTTTTTTTGACACAGTATTTTCTGAAAACCTTAGAGCAAGGTGGGATTGAAACTAAAACAATCATAATTTCGTTGTGCACAAGTAGAACAGTATAGTCTCCAGAGTTAATTCTTGTTACTGATTGCTTTAATGTTCAAATCTTCTCGGGGGCTGCTTGTATGTGTGTCCAAAAAAAAATGTCCAAATAATAAAAAGAAAATATATATGTATTTTACTTTGCAAACCTTTGGTCATTAACGTTTCTACCTTTTTCAAATCTACTCGTGGGAAATTTCCACTTTCCCAACCGTCCTGCAAGATTTCTCTTATATCGTCGTTCTAACGTGTAGCGAATTTACACGTGGGGAAAACTAGCTGGTAGCTAGATATAAAAAATAAAACTGGTTTCAGCTAAATGTTCTATTAATAAATCCAAATAATATTTTACAAAACAAATTAACAATGTTCATATATGGTAGTCCAATATAACAATTACGGTAAGTCCAGTATAACAATAAAATGTTCACAACATACGATGTCCGTACACTATACGGTCAGGAATCCTCATTGATTATTTACACTATTTCGGGTCTCAATTTATACAAATTTTCATGACAACGACTTGTTGTTACTCAGGAAATGACATATTGAAACGTATCCGATTAAGTGCGAATTATAACAATAGATATGAAATTAACAAAAACTGATTAATTAAAACTTAATCTCCTTAAATACACTAGTTTTTTATATTGTCATTCTCATTACGACAAACGATAATGTTTATCCAACGTTACACGGATACAATGTACAGATGACTTTCGATCCTTTGTTACCGATTGGAAACGATAATGAGAATTTGGACTGGACGCTATCGTCTTCTTTACAAAATGTTACAGTATCAGATATGGAAGTTATGGCTAACGCCTTCACGAGATCGTAACGATTGTAAACGATTTGCTGATGTAACTGTTTCCTCCTCCCGTCTTCATGGCGACCTTCTTGGTCGTCTGAACCGTACCCGTATTGAGTCTGAGGGCATCGGTCTTGTCTTGCTGGGAGAAAGAAACGGTCACGTAGGGATCTACCACAGTTCTCAGAGTCTCCAACATTTCGTTTATGCCGTATATCGTTCCTTCGTACTGACACTGGAATCCCACTATTGCAGAAGTCTCCGAACTAGTTTCCTGTACTACTTCGACACAGAATAGCTCGAAGGTAATCTCCGTCCCGTTCTTCACGCCCTTCACCATACATCTTCCCGGGGTCGTGGTGGCAATGCGGACGGGAGACTTTTCGTCCACGCAGGCCAGAGCGTCCAGCAGCGGTTTTAGGTATAGACGAATGACCAACATGTTTCCATTACTACAGTGTAGGAGGTAATTCATGAGATCTGCAGCTATTATGTTTATGATCGTAGACATGAACTGGCTATTTACATCTACGATCGACAGCCCCGCGCTGGTAAATCGCAGGTCCACATGGTCCGAAGTGTAACTCGCTACTCTACTTTTCTCGATGCAGGATATTGTCCGGTAAACATGACCTATTCCTCGGCAGAAGAATATCCGAAACGTGGCCTGTGCTCTTCGCTGGCTGGACAATATCCGAAACGTGACAATTTTTTCCCCAAAAAATACACTAATTATTATTTTTTTTTATAATTTTTTTTTTTTTCAATCCGAATAAATAACTCGGATTATTTCTGTTTAATGAAACAACAAAACAGTTAACTTATTTTATAGATGGGAAAACGTTCGTCTGGTTTTATATATTTTTGAATATTTGTTTATCAACAAAATATTTTAAATGAAAAATATATCTTTGAATGATATATATTTTTTTTTAACTTATTTCATAGATGGGAAAACGTTCGTCTGGATTTATATATTTTTGAATATTTGTTTATCAACAAAATATTTGTTTATCAACAAAATATTTGTTTATCAACAAAATATTTGTTTATCAACAAAATAGTTGAAATGAAAAATATATCTTTGAATGATATATTTTTTTTTTAACTTATTTTATAAATGGGAAAACGTTCGTCTGGATTTCTTTAATTTCGGATGATACTTTTTTTTTTAGCTTATTTTATAGAGGGGAAAATAGTTCGATCAGTAGTATATGGGTGGTTACAAAGTCATATTTGAGGGGGATCGATGAGGGGGATCGGACCATTGCGCATGCTTGACCGGAAGTGACCAGAAGCTACGTGACCGGAAGTGACGTGACTTTTCCCCTTACTTTCTTTTTTATTTGGATTTATTAATAGAACATTTAGCTGAAACCAGTTTTATTTTTTATATCTAGCTACCAGCTAGTTTTCCTCACGTGTAAAATCGCTACACGTTAGAACGACGATATAAGAGAAATCTTGCAGGACGTTTGGGAAAGTGGAAATTTCCCACGAGTAGATTTGAAAAAGGTAGAAACGTTAATGACCAAAGGTTTGCAAAGTAAAATACATATATATTTTCTTTCTATTATTTGGACATTTTTTTTTTGGACACACATACAAGCAGCCCCCGAGAAGATTTGAAAATGAAAGCAATCAGTAACAGGAATTAACTCTGGAGACTATACTGTTCTACTTGTGCACAACGAAATTATGATTGTTTTAGTTTCAATCCCACCTTGCCCTAAGGTTTTCAGAAAATATTGTGTCAAAAAAAAATGTCCAAATAATAAATAGGAAATATATAATGACAAATATAGACACACAAGAGACAGATTATTCGGTCTATTGTCAAAGTAGAAAACGATAATGGTTATTTAACAAATGTAATTTGATCAGCGTATGTTTTTTTACATTCATAAGGAATTTTACAAAAGCAAAGTAAAATATGCTAATGCTTTATTTAAAAAAAAAAAGCATGTGTTCTTTTTTGTACCCTTATAATGATAAACTGCCAGTAAATAGGTATTTACGGAAAGTGTATGACTCAGACTAAGAGTATGAATCATACTAATATTCATACAGGTATTAAAAAGACTTATATTAAAACATGTATATATCTAATCGTTGAACAGTGTTTTTCGACGATTAACAAATCCTGCACATATTTTGACTAAATGCTTAAGCTTTGTTCGAGGATGCCTCCAACGTGTTCCCATCACCTTATAACATTTAAGTTCACATATTGCGTGTTCAACTTTAATCCGGTATTCAGATATGAGGCGAATTAGTTTAAACATTCTGGTTTCCTAGCGATCTGTTGTCTAGAGTGTAGGGGGTCATTATTGTACGATGTTGTATTTATTTGACGACCTATGATTGGATAAAATCATTCCTAAAGATAACGATAGAAAGGAGAGCCATATATCGAAATCTAGAGAATAAGATTAATACGCTTTAGCTGGCCATGAGAAAATTCCATTCATAAAAATAACGCGCAGTAACGAAATGATGCAAAGTCACCAACGATTGTCGCAATATAAAATTCAAAATTACGAGAACAAGATTATCCAACGACTTCAAAAGTTTTTGTTTATTTCTTTTGAGACCATCCCTGTATATTTCCTGTCGAAGTAGTACTCGTATTCGTACTAGGATTCACAGTCCTACACTTTCCGTAAATGTCTAATAATAACATTTGATCGGCACATACCGTTCACACTTATTACCTAATAACCAGGACCAATATTAATTTGATCTTTGAACTTTGCAAATTGATAACTGGTAAACAAATAGGGACCCCTCAGCTTCCCAAAGCGCAAATATTTATTTCCCCCATAATTTCTCTAATTTTTCCATTTTTGTCGATTTCCCAACTTCTTAAATTATTTTATTTTTCGACTATTAGTTATTTAGATTGTTGGGAGAAAATAAATAATTTATTTACCTATGGAAATCGAGAGAAAATCATATCGAATCGGCCTTTTATTTTTGTAACTTTAGGTATGTATGGATAAGAAGTGTCAAACGAACGTCGGAAGTGGGTAAATATTACACAAACAGGTACATGTTTTGAGATTTAAAATTTGTTTTTCATTCTTTCTTTTAAAGAACTGGCGACCGTTTCACTAAAGGTCGTAAGTCGGAAACGTAGACGTAAATGCACTCTTAAGAGTTATGACTGTTTCACTAATAATTAGGATTTATGACTTACGATAAAAAGTGATGGCAAAGTTAAGAGTGTTGGTAGGTACTCGTAAGTCGTAAATCGTAAACCCATTTTTGAAGAGAAGAATTGCTATCTGCATTTTTTTAAATGCAAACATTAATCAAATGAAGCGAGCAAATGCCAATAGCCTGTAAACCCAACTACCATACGATCACTCCTAATTAAGTACCATTTGCTTAACCGAGAAATATAAAGACAAATTGTATAATGTTTGCTATGATCCGAACAGAGATCGGATTCACGAATATCTATCCCGTAATTTAATTGACAATAGCTTTGAATTAAATTGAAAAAAAACCCTAGTGGTATGATATTACAATTTGCACTAATTTACCAATCAATACAATTAGCTTCTTGGTGAGCACATGTGCGTACTTGACAAATTAACATAACAAATAATAAGACAAGCTTAAAATAGAACTAAGTAATATATTCCTTTTAAACCATATATAAATAATTGTTCAGACAAAAGACAAGGTATTTTATTTAAACCTAATAAATAATCAAAGTAGATCGAGATCAAATACAAAGAACATGATGTCTGTGTAAATCCTGTGTTCTTCTTTTATTGGACATTCGAAATTTGTAAGTGGCTTGCATAAGCACACACAACCAAAAATCCGTATTATCTTTATTGCAATTACAACGACCATGGTGGTTGGTTAATTCATGTTCTATTCCTAAAACACATGAAATACATCCCGTATGATATCATGTTTAAAATTCACTTATTTTTATAACTTGTAAACGTGACAAAATTTTAAAAGTTCAATTTTTAAAAAACTGGCGAACGTGTATATTATTACATACGTGTTAACAAAATCCAATGTGGGTGTGTTTAAGGATACATGCCAAATTATGGATATTATAATTTCAGAATCATCTTCTTTTTTTTTAATATCCTTTCCATATTCATGGTCAACCTTACTGGTTTATGGCTTTATGATGTTTAACGCCACTTTCAACAATATCTCCGTTATATTGTGGCGATCAGTTTTATTGGTGACGGAAACCGGAGTACCCGGAGAACCTGCCGTAAGTCACTGACAAACTTAATCACATAATGTTATATCGAGTACACTTGGCCATGAACAGTGTTCGAACTAACATCGTTATTGGTGATAGGTACTGATTGCACAGGTAGTTGTAAATCCAATTAACATACAATCACGACCACGACGACCTCTCAACCTTACCTCTATTCACGCTATACAAGTTATTGAAATGTATTTCAAGCGTAATTTAAATACATTGGTACGCTAAGGTCACCGTAATGTATGTTTGTATTGTACTTGTGTAGGCTTTATATCTATACTTATGAAACATTAATTTGGTGTGAAACGATAAAATAATAGGGCTAATCAGTGTATTGCCACATAATCTTATAATGACATGCAAATAAAGTGTAACAATAGATATTGAAAATCTTGTTATATATGTAGAATATCTATTATTCATAATGCCTCAGAAAGACTATGACTGGCCAATTTGGGGGAATTTATTTTTCCACAACAATTATGTTTTGACCTTACACTGAATAGAAATTCTATAATACAATGAGATCATTCCCTTTTAAAAATATGACCAGCATCAACGGAGGACGTGACTATACTAACATATATCATCAATAACCATAAATATCTGAAGAAGTATATAAATATAGAGCTAATATTACAACAATTAACAAATTACTCATTAGTAAATTTGCTTAATCACTCAGCCAGTAATCACGTTCATCGTCCAATTAAGCAACCCTCGAAAGCAATCAGTTGATTTATGACGAGTGCCTTTCCGTGACAAAAAAAACAAAAACAAAAAACAAAAAAAACAGATTCAACAGAAAAATGTGTTTGTTTCTTGTTGATCCCACTTATATCTTTCAAATTTGTCTTAATAGAACTTGTGGAGTCCATGAAGATCTAGATCGAATTATTAAGAACTGTAGGTTATCCAACAGAATAACGCCAGCGTATTGTCAACAGCCTAACACGAAGTTTAATAAATTTGTTCACATAGATCCTAACTCAGATACAAAAAAGAAGAAGAAAGAAGAGTTTGAAGATACCAAAGGTGTAATCAGAATCCGTAAATCCAAGGACAGGCAACTCAATGGCCAAACGGAAAAATAGAAAAGAACAAACAAAGATCTACAAAACATTCCACATAAAACTAAAGATCGAGTAACACGAACCCCACTAAAGCCGGGGTGAACTTAGGTGCTTCTGAATGTTAAGCAGTTCCTGTTCCACTAGTTAGAGTCACGAAAGAAATGTCAATAAATTTTCTGTAATTCTTTTCCAGTTATTTATGTTTTTACTTACTGACGGCTTCTTCCATATTGTTTGAAATAATTAGTTATATAACAAATTAAAACAGTAAAATGATTTATATAACTTTAAATCCGTCACAGTTAAAAACGTTTTTTCCTAAAAGGACGAAACTGTCCTTTAAGGTATACATTGTGAAAAGAAAGTTTAAACAGTGATGGTCAACAATAAGGGTAATAACACAATTACCGAACTCCGAACAATCTTATAAAGGGAAAGTCAAAACTCATAAGTATATAAACAGACAAAATCAGTCAACAACCGGAAGACTGTGAAAACCGTAATGACCCTGACTTGGTACAGGCATTTCTAAAGAAATGGTGGGTTGAATCAGATTTTAAAGCGCCAAACCTCCCGCTTTCATTACGGCTCAAAGGTTCCAGTTGTCATTATAACAGTATTTATAACAATACTGGAACAAAATAGGTAAAATAGTTGTTAAAGCAGTACCAAATTCAGTGAAGTAAATGTCAAAAACAATTTTACGTCACACATTGATAAAAAAAAATATGTTTGACATTTTTGTTGACTTCTCTATCAATACCACACATATCAACAAAAACAAACAATATCCTCTCACCCTAAGTCACTGAACACAAAAAAGACCAGGACATATAACGTGGTAAATTATGGTCCTGGCTTAGTTAACTGACTACTAACTAGGAAGGTAATATAACGTGGTAAATTATGGTCCTGGCTTAGTTAACTGACTACTAACTAGGAAGGTAATATAACGTGGTAAATTATGGTCCTGGCTTAGTTAACTGACTACTAACTAGGAAGGTAATATAACGTGGTAAATTATGGTCCTGGCTTAGTTAACTGACTACTAACTAGGAAGGTAATATAACGTGGTAAATTATGGTCCTGGCTTAGTTAACTGACTACTAACTAGGAAGGTAAAATCTAGATAAAGATCATTAACTGATACTCCTAATAGATTTAATATAAATTTGTCATGAATATACAATGAAATTAATGGTCTTCGTGGGAGACCAGGAGCCGTGCTCTCGAAAGTGTCCTAGGACTAAGACATGTCCTATGACCATCTTAGGACAAATCTTAGTCCTAAGTCGTGTTCTCGACCATGTCCTAACTTAGAACATGTCACAAAACTTGTCTTTACTTTAGGACATTTATGAAGGTGTCTTTAGATGGTTCTAGCCCCGAAATTGTAATATAATTTGATATTTTGTACCAAAAACGGACTTTAAGTTATATAACATGATTGATATACACTTTTATACTAATATTGGAAATAGTTGTTGTACACAATATTTCTATTTTTCTAATAATTGCGTTGACACTTAGGACATAGTTAAGACATCCTAAGTTAGGATAATCTTAAGATAGCTTCAAGATCACTCCTACGACATGTCCTAAGATGGTCCTAAGACCATCCTAAAAATCGTCCTAAGACATATCTTAAGACAAATCTTTGGATACTTTCGAAAACACAGTCCCAGAATAAATAGAACATCAAGTTGTTGAAATAAAAAGAAATGAACATATAAGAATAGTAATATAATATGGAATGAAATTTAGATATATATTAATTTAATTGCTAGTTGGACCTTCTAGTAAGGCTAGTAGAAAAGTAAACCTGCTTCAAAGATTAATATCGTTCACAAAATACATAGAACATTTAACCTGATAGCACTAAACTATGGAATCATTAGTAAGACAGAATGCATGTTTCTTTGTAGATCATAAATAATTTTAATTAAAATAGTTGTCTCCAAAATGTCTTTTTGATTGGATACTTATTATTTTGATTGGCTAGAACCAATGACAGATAAATCGACAATGAGTCATTTCCGGGTGCATATTGTTCTTTATATAAAACAAATATATGTCAATAAATATACTTTCATGTTTGATATTTTATTTTTATTTGTTTGTAAATACACTTTTAAAAGGCTGTGTCGTTTGTGATCAGTTTTGTTGTTACTCAATGTTCTTTTTGTAGTTAAACAAACCCGTTGTAGCTTCCTTATATGCTGTACACATTATTCTGTTTAATAACAAACTTTATTGGTATGATCACAGACCATAATAATATGCTTTCTCTCTGAAGTCTGTATTCAGGATATGTATCCAGGAACTATTGACATAAAAAAAGTTTTAAAAAAAATGTCGTTGACTGTTAATTGTTCAATTGTATGTAATTATTGTTCTTACATCTGTGTGGACAGAAGTAAATTATTAAAAAATAAAAAAAATAGTTTTATCAGAAGGTAAATCATACCTGAATAGCTTCTACAAGAACATATGTGGGATGGTTATAGATAACAAGACCGGATATGTGTTATTATTATTTGTATGTTACATTTTATGCCTAGGGAAATAAAACATTTATGGTATCGGTCCAAATTATTTCTTTTAGATCATTAATCACTTTTATGGAGCCTTTTCGGCGACAACAATTTTTAGAAAAATAACTAAAATAAATTGCTAAATATATATATATATTTATTTTATTATTTTCATTATTTGCCAATTTTAAGAAACTGGTGTGATCGCCTTATGCAAATGTGACTGCTAGAACTTGCATTTCATTATTTTCTTTAAAATAACAGAAATTTGAAGGATTACTTCAGGTCAAATACCTGTAACTATATACAATATAGAATGTTGGTTAAGTGAAATGACACCAAATAGACGGAGATTAAAATGACTTAGTGATATAGTGTCACTTTCCATAGGTCTCGTACCTTCGCTCAAGTTAACTAACGGACCAACTTAAAAATCTAAAAAAAAATGTTCTGTCTTGCCGAATTGCAGTTTCATAGAAATATAACTAGCTTATTGAAAGTGAAGAGTTGCCCCCCCCCCCCCCCCCACCCCCCCCCCCCCTTCCCCTCCGCCCCCAATTCTAAAATAAAGGTTTTTTCCATGAAATGCATTCATTAATAACACTCCGATACAAAGTGACCGAAAAATATACTTCACTTCATAATATCAACAACAAAAAAAGAAAACAAATCCTCCCGCACCAACCCCATAAAAACATGTTTCCATATTACCAATATAACACATGTCTCGCGCACAATCTATTGTATATGTAAATTTAAAAAGAAATAAGAAAAGAAGCGCTACGTCTAGGTCAGTTATCAGGAATTTAACATTCAGAGAGATCAAACGATCTCAAGTGTATAGATCACAGGACTAACCAGAGGATCGCCTGTTCATTCATACATTTCATGTTAAATCAAGTGTAGATTTTCATTTTTTTGTTTATTTCACATATGGTTTTATGGTTGATTTGATTTTATTGTGCTTAAACGCCACTTTCAGCAATATTTCAGCTATATCATTGCGACCCGTTTTAGTGGTGGAAGAAGCCGGAGTACCTGGCGAGAACCACCGATCATGGGCAAGCAACTGGTAAACTTTATCACTTGCGGCTGCTAGTCGAGTGCACCCTTTTTGTAATTTACAAAGCCGGGCGCGAACTCACGCCGTAGTTAGGTAATCCAACTACCTAATTCATTGAGACACCCGGGCCCTTGGTCTTATGGTAATCTTTAAACTTATAAAATTGGACTTTTGGTCTTCTCATATCTCTGCAATATTACAATCTACAACAAATCGGTTACCATACTCCAGACAGGAATTGCTCAATGGAATTACACAAAAGAAACTGCATACAAATCCGACTCGTATTTTGGCTCCATTTAACCTCTTTTATCTCAGAAACTACACGAGTTAGGTCAAATCTGGCAGGATATTGCATAAGTAACCTTAAGGGGAAAAAATCGGACTACATTTTGATTGTTGACCCCATTTTAACCCCCTTGCATCTTGGAAACGGTAACAACATAAAACGTCTGTTACCATACTAAACAAAGATAATCTTATAAAGAACATAGAGAATAAACCATCAAGATTGGTTGAAAAATAAACGCTCCACAAACAAAAACCCTGCTCAAAAACCTACTTCCCCCTTTCCGTGGTGAACAGGGGACTTAATGCCTGGCTAACGGAAGATGGTCCCAGCTATGGGTTAAATAGCTCCACTGCCTTGTGGATAATTTATGAAAGCGAAAGGCTAAGGGAGATAACCATTAAAGAAATTCAGGTAGATCAAACTTGTGAGCAATCATCTATGGGAAGGACAACTCAAAAAGAAACCTCGATCCAACAGTGTGTAGGTATGGCGTAGGGCTAACAACCAACCCCGTAAAAAAGATTAAATTACTGAAACGCCAACAATAAAGATGTATTATGTCCCGTGGGGGATGAAGAGTAAGTAAAGTATGTACAAACAAACACTGACATCACTTTTTTTTTAAACCTTTGTATCTCTTGTTTCTGTTGTGTACCTCCGATGACTAACAAACTTTTTAGGGCACCATCCAATGAACATTCCTACCAAATTTGGAGGCAATTTGCCCAGTGGTTTCGGAGAAGAAGATTAAAATGAAAACGCTTACAAACGACACCGACGACGACGGACGCAAAATGATGACAATACCTCACATGGCCCTTTGAGTCAGGTGTGCTAAAGCAAAATAATTTTAAATTCAAAATTTATATGCCAAGTACTTTGTTTGTTTTTTATTTTGAAACTTCATTTTTGAATTGTCTGCCAACCTATTTTACATTTTGTGTTTTTATTAAAATAAAGGACCATTGGAAATCTCAAAATGATACAGAGGAATAAGTACCTTTAACAATATTTCAGTTATATCGTAGCGGTCAGTTTTATTGGTGGAGGAAACCGGAGCACCTGTCGCAAGTCACCGACAAACTTTATCACATAATGTTGTACACCACGCCCTCGTCGGGATTCGAACTCACAACATCAGTGGTGATAGGCACTGATTGCATAGGTAATTGTACATTTCTTTGTTGTGTTACTCAGTCTGGAGGTGAATCAGAACTGGTATATGTATATAAAACAATGAACACTTATACATGGTTTGTTCAAATGTATTAGGGAAACAGTTTTTTTTCTTCATTGTGTGACTCAGTCTGGTGGTGTGTCTGAATTTTAAAGATAAAAGACATTAAAGTTTTTGAATTATCGATAATTAAAATTATACTTGGATACAAATCCAACAGTAGATTTTTTTCGGCACTGACATAGTTTATTAGATATACATTATTGAATGAGTGCGTGATTGTTGTTTAACGCCAACTCAGTAATTTTTCAGCTATATCGTGGAGAGAACAATTTAATTTACAACGAGATGATGAGGTCCGCTTTGTACTAAATCAACACGCTTAGTTGGATTTTAATAGTGTTCGCTCACCGAAACAACAGTCCGCCGATACACATGTTACCCAACTCGGACACAGTATTCTGATTCGAGATAATCAGTCTTTGCTCTTTCTTCTTAGTGTTACGTGCTTAGTGGAAAAATAACAAATACCAATTTTATAGTGTTTTGCTTGACCTGATCGGGGATCGAACCCAAGATCTATCACTGTCGAGGCGAGCGTGCATTATTGAAATTAACAGTTCATAAGAAATTCAAACTAAGGTCCCACTCAGGCATAGGCACATATATGGGTACCCTCAGCCCGTATATTTATGTATTTTTATTATCATGCTTTGTTTTTCTTCATCTGTGTAGTTTTGTTTTTATATTAGTGTATTGTTGAACTTGTCCTCTTTCTGGATACATGAACTATTTGCACCGGATGA
Source organism: Bathymodiolus septemdierum (assembly GCA_963383655.1). Classification (NCBI taxonomy): domain Eukaryota; kingdom Metazoa; phylum Mollusca; class Bivalvia; order Mytilida; family Modiolidae; genus Bathymodiolus; species Bathymodiolus septemdierum. The sequence continues at coordinate 70,825,255 of OY726524.1, forward strand.
AAAATAAGCAACAAACAATTAATATATAAAAATATATACAGTGTTGTATTGATACTATCAAACATTTTCTATGTATGTAAGTATCTTTCCATTTCTAGTTTCATTGTTGCCAACACCCCATCTCGGATGAAGCAAATAATTTTATCTGGCAGTAAAATAAAACAAATATTTAACAAACAAAGATGAAGCAAAACACGGTAGGTCATTGTGACTATTCCAGTATCCGGTACTAAATGTTATTTTTGATTGGAGCATACACATATCCATTCATCTACCAGTTGTATACAATTTAAATTCCGGTTAAAAATAAATATGTTTTAAAATAGATACATTTACCTTTTTAATACGCGGATATGTATATATAGGTATATTTAAATTCATAGTAAGATTCATATCTCGGTTGACGTCATTTTATGTCATTCTGATCTTGGTGGATAAAGTATTTTCCCCGGAGATGTGGGCAGATCTTGTTTGGGGGAATTTGACTTAAGATAGTATATAAACGATTGAAGCCCGGAAATTCAGATTTTAATTATGAGAGGAAATAAAAAGTCATAATATTTGAAAATATATCATACATGTAGATAGGTAAGTTTTAATTAATCTTATCTATTCACAAGATCCTAAAATATTTAAACATTTATATGGACTTGGCTTTGTTTGTAAATATAGTTAGTTTTCTTTATCTTTCCATATTATCGATAAACGATATATAATATTCATGGTAGATATTTTGTACCGTAATTTCATTGTTGCATGCGACAGTCATATATTATAAAATAAAATTCATTGTGGAAATTTTCCTTGCTTTTAAAATGTACCCCCCTCTTTATGAACCTGGCATTTAGCGGCGTCCGATATTTTTTGCGATTTTTTTTTTCATTTATATCTACATTTAATAATTGATTTCCTCCAATCAAAACAGAATCAAATGGAGAAAATACATGATCACACTAATTATGTATAGTGAAAATATATATGAAAAAAGTGTCGCATAGGTATGAGTTTTTTTCCTTTTTATTTATATCACTCAAAAGTTTTTTTTTTTTTAATTTTTTTTTATTTAAACAATTCAAACAGCTGTAAATTCTCCTAATTGTCTTAACCGTACCAGTGGTGTAATGGTTAGCGTACTCGCCTCGAATGCATGCGGTAGACCGTGGGTTCAAGCCCCGATCGGGTCAAACCAAAGATAATAAAATTGGTATTTGTTGCTTCTCTGCTAAGAACGCAGTATTGAGGAGAAAGAGCAAAGACTGGTTGGCTCGGAATCGGGATAATGTGTCGGCGTGGGGTGACATGTCTATCCACGCACTGTTGTTTCAGTGAGCTAGCACTATAAATCCAATTAAGCGTGTCGGTCTAGTACAAAGCGGACATCATCATCATCTCATTGAAAATTAACTTGCTCTCGCCATGATATAGCTGGAAAATTGCTGAGTTGGCGTTAAACAACAATCACTTACTCACTCCTGATTGTCTTTGGCTTAACTAGACCGGGAACCAAACTCCGCTGGATCTACCACACTAGCCATTATCTCATGGAGGCGGTTCCCACTGACTTTGAGAATATGTGCAATTAATGGGACCTGCAACACATTGTCTCACTTCCATTTATTAATATTTTTGTATCTGGGCAAGAATATTTCTCTTAGCTTATGTACTTTATGTTCACCTCTATGATTTAACAATACTGTGTGTTCACGTTCTATGATTGAAAAGCAAAATAAATGATCCGTGTACATTGATATATCAACATATTATAAACTCTCAACAGCAATTTAATGAAAAATATCAATGCAGAAGAACTTACAACATGCGTAAAGCACTTCCGACCTTCAGGGGAACTTTCCGTTGTACAAAAAATAAGGATATGTTGGGCGAAAACAATAAAATGATAAAACAAGCTTTCCGTCCTGTCAACTTTAGTTTCATTTCGGTAGCGGAAATTTGTTTTATTGTCAAAACACTGAGAAATATAAAATACAACTACAATATTTTTTTTTCAGATAAACAGAAATGCCTGGAGAACAACTAACATGTGTATGGCAAGCCGTCACAGTTTTTGATGTAAACACACATTCTGCAGATGGTGCACCAAAAGATGCCGTGCGCAATGTGACGTCAATATTCCAAAGTTTACAATCGGTCAACTACTCGGAAAATGTCTTTGACAAAACATTCACAGGACAAACAATTAAATTTGATGACTACAAAAAATATATTCAACACACGCTGAGAGAAAAGGGAGTCTCCTTTGGAATTCTTCGTGATAATCTTGAAGATGTTTGTTGGGACATTGTCAAGCCAACATTTAAAACGTCTATGTCCGAGGACGATTTACAAAAACTCTGGAAGATAACCAATCGTTTGGTAAAACAAGAGACTTACCCCCCTAGAGTATGTAAAGAGGAAGCATGTTGGTTTACCGATAAAATTCTAGGAAATCTGGGTAAAAATATGATATCAACAGACGAGGTTTTCAAAGAAGACAGTTTTTCTTTTATTGAATTTATCAATATTCTGGAAGACCTCATATTCAAAGAAACAATCAAAGGCAAGTTGAAAACCTGTATAGATGATCTATATTGTTGGCTGGTAGCTGAAATACTCAAGAAAGAAAAAGTGTACATCCGCTGCAAAAAACAGTCCAATTGGACATCGTGGGGAAAACGTTGTTGTATTCTTACCCCTCGCAGTGTGAGCATATACACCGGTCAACCAGACAAAGTGGACCTATCAAGAAGTACCAAAAAGATAGAACTTGTGCTGACTAAAAATACGAAAGTTGAAAGTCTTTCAATGTATAAGGGAATAATCCATCATTTGAACGGAAGATTTAGGATTTCAAACCAACCAATCATGGAGCTGGAAATAGCGGTTGATGATGAATGTGAAAAACGGTCATGGTTGACTTGTTTTGAGGAACTCATAGCGTGTATTAAAGACAACACAACTCCTGTACAAAAACTACTTCACGATCGATACACAAGGCGGATGCAGAATTCGTCGAATATTATTCCAAAAACTAATTCGCTTGATAAATTGGAAATTGCTTTAGATGAAACTCACAGAAGAGTAAGCCGTGCCATTTCTATTATGCCGGATAATGGACGACGAGTGCCGTCCATTCATGTACAGGGAAGTTCAGAGTCGTCAGATTTAGTAGCTGTCGTTGAAATTACTCAACCAGTGACATCTAAGCCACCGATAAAACATACAGCAAAAGACAACAAAGAACGAAAAAACAAACGAATGTCAGATATCGTAGAACTGAACCGCGAAAAGCTGAAAGCAGTTTTTGTCAAAATCGATCAAAATGGGAACGGACTTCTAGATAAAACTGAATTTTCGAAATTCATTGAAGGAATTGGACTTAACATGACCGCAAAAGAGGTAAACCTTGTATTTAAGACAATTGATACAGATCTCAAAGGTCAGATAACTTTTGATCAGTTTGCAATATATTTTTCTAAGTATGTCATGGACGAAACAACATCGGCAGAATGCGTTAATGGACTAAGAAAGGCCTTCTTAGAAGCCGATAGAGATGGTTCTGGTACTTTGAATTTCAGAGAATTTACGGAATACGTATGGGAAAAGAAGCGCTCCATCAGAATGTCAAAAATTATCAATTCGTTTTCGAAAGGTACAAAAGACGAAATAACTTTTACAGATTTTCAGCAAATGATGGAAGCTGGAAATTCAGATATGCTAACGACCATCATTGAAGATGAAATGGATGATATGAACCTCGACGACTCAACTGTTGGTCAATTTCAGAACCAGCTTAAACAGGTTTATAGCGATGCCGATTCCGATGAACTTACTGCCTACATTCGAGACCGATGGAAAAAATTTGCAACCTTTCGAAGACAAGGAAAATCCGGCACTGTGGTGATGAAAGGCGGTCATGGAATGGTTGCTGATTTCGTTCCAGGAGAGTACAGCTTAATAGATCTAACATGCTTCAGCGATCTCCCACCTCTTGTTCCAAAATATACAGCGGTCAAAGGAGTTACATGGGTGTCAAGTTCAGTACCTGGTAAATCTGGTAAGATTGTATTTCCTTCAGACTTCGATAGAAAAGTTATCACCGATGTTGCGACTACAGAACTTGTTCGTTATTATGGATGTAGTTTTGCTGATGCGAATCAAGAAAAGGTTTCGTTACTGTATAGGCACGGAATACAAGATTTTACGTACGAAAATGGATATCTCGAAAAATATGTTACTTCAGCGAACGGAGGTTCGGGTATAGAACGTCATGAGTTTTCCCATTTAGACTGTCCATTGACTCCGGATTCAGGAGTGTTTATTTTAGCCAAATTTACAGATGACGGAGATTTTCACATAACCGGATTTAGATTACCAGTGCGTCATACTCTTTATATTCCTGGAGGGTGTATCCATTCAAATGATTATTTAAGTGGAACATGGCGGACGATGTTATCAGATGAAACAGACATTGATCATGTACATCTAACCAAGCGCAATGATATGCATGGAGATGAAATTTATGACAATAACGAAACGAAATTCCAATTTCAATTTGTTTAGCATTTGTGATATTTAACCAAATATTTACTGGTTTGTAAAATTTGGAATTCTAGTCGTAACAGAATATGGCTTTAATAGCAAATAAGGCTACGCAATTTATGGTTCTAAATATTTGTTGTTTTTTGTGGTTTGATTTCTAAGACTGGGGCCTCAAAACAATGATATGGCTGTACAGTGAAGCCAGGGCTTACAAGAGCTATTCTTGATTTATATACCACACAGTAAGCTAACTATCATTCGTGTTCAACTTTTTTTTAATTTATATTTATCATTCTATAAACTCGGTGTTTTAGATTTCAGTAAACCAATGATGATTTTTTAAAAAGATTTTAAGAGAAATTACACAATACATATAATTGGATGGAATACAAGGTTCAACGTGACATGGTAAATTTGTCAACAATTTGAGTATCATTTGACAGTCTATATTACTTATTCATTACCATGTACATTTCACAGGCTTGATTTATATACCACACAGTAAGCTAACTATCATTCGTGTTCAACTTTTTTTTAATTTATATTTATCATTCTATAAACTCGGTGTTTTAGATTTCAGTAAACCAATGATGATTTTTTAAAAAGATTTTAAGAGAAATTACACAATACATATAATTGGATGGAATACAAGGTTCAACGTGACATGGTAAATTTGTCAACAATTTGAGTATCATTTGACAGTCTATATTACTTATTCATTACCATGTACATTTCACAGGCTTGTACATAGTTCTAAATATCTAATATATGAAACGTAAGACATGAAATGCTCTCGTGTCATATACGAGTACAGCACAGCAATGCTATATTTTCTTTAGTGGCCGATCATTTAACTTTGGGGGAGGGGGTGGGGTATGTTTTCTCAACACAAAACAGATTTATTTGCATGAGATTTTCTTCAATTTTAATTAAAATACTTGTTGAAACTGCATGGTCCGATTACTTGTTTTTTCCATTCTTCAGGTCAAATTATTTTCTGCTATAATATTTGGCGACAGAAAAAAAAACCAACACTTGTTATGGTATGCTGCGCTGGTTCCGTATACTGTTGCTCGCTTTCAGCCTTTTTAACAGGTTCGCAGATAACGTCAAAATTCTTTTCATTAACATTATAATTGACACAGCTGTGCAAGTTAACATACTCCATTTACAATGAATAATTCATAAGTGTTTATTATTATTATTATTATTAAATTGCACTTTTGTGTGAATTGTAAATGGCTTGACTTGTGGCTAAGCTTTACTATGAATAGTTTATCTATGTTTATTGTTATTAAATTGTACTTTAGCGTTCGTTGTAAATTGTTTGTCTTGCGGCTAAGCTACGTACTGCGTACGATCGAATTTGTATATATCCATAAGCAATAAATTAATTTCACTCATAACTAAATAAAAATAAACTGCATTCCTTTACAAACAATGAAATGTCTATAGCTAGTCATCCCATTTTATACATACAGTAGATGTTATCATATTTTGTTCTTGTTTTTATGGATTTTTAGAAAAAATAAAATAAATGTTGATATCAAATTTTGCTGATTTTATTTTTGATAGTTTATATATATATTACCAGAGGCAATGGACATATTGGATAATTTGCTATGTTTTATTGACTCTCCATAGATGTGACTTCAAAATCATTTGTAGGTAGTTCGCCTCTTTTATACTAATAAAATGCATTACAAGACAAATAGTCCGTGACCATATAAGGCTCCAAACATTTTATATACCAGGGGGCCAGGATATTAAGATGCGACAACATATCTTAAAACTGTTGACAATCAAACAGTTTTCAAATGGATTCAAAATAGCAATATACAAAAATAAAACTACACATAAATCAATTATTCGCAAATACAGAATGATGTGGGTACACAAAATATCACAAGGGTGCCGTCGTGGTCGTGATTTACAAACTACCTGTGCAATCAGTGCCTATCACCACTAAAGTTGTGTGCTCGAACCCCATTCATAACGAGATGTATTCGATACAACATTATGTGATAAAGTTTGTCAGTGACTTGCGTTTTGTGATTATCTCCGGGTACTCCAGTTTCCTCTACCAATAAAACTGACCGCCACTATGTAACTGAAATATTGTTGAAAGTGGCGTTAAACACCATAAACCAAAATATCAGTGGTATGAGGTACCAACCAATAACCATAGTAAGATACTTAGTTTGTTGAAAATTTGATAGTTTATGGTCATGGCTGTGCAACTCTATACATACGGTATTCAAATTAAATTGATTGATTGATTAGTTGATGTCTAACGCCAACCTGGGCAGTATTTCAGATATATCGTGGGCATGTCAAATTGAACATGGGGAAACAATTTTACCATAATTTCCATGAACATTCATTATCAATGGTAAAGCAGTTATGAAATTTAATAATGTTTTCAATAACATTCAAGTTGTTTGACTTTTCAATCTTTTTAACATTGAGTGTACCTGATGAAAGTTATTCTAGAAAGGAACGATGTTGTATTGGTTCGCCTGCTCGCATAAAGTGCAGTAGGTCGTGGTTTTGAAGCCGGTCGGGTCAAACCAAAGACTATCAAATTGGCATTTGTTGTTTCTCCGCGAAGCACGCAATAAGGAGAAAGAAGGGTTGGCTAGGAATAGTGATAATATGTCGGAGTATAGAGCCATGTCAAACCGCGGACTGTTGTCTCAGTAAACTAGCAATATAAAAATCCAACTAAGCGTGTCCAGTACAAAGCGGGCATCATCATCTTACCGAAACAGCTGTAAAATTGTTCACTTGACGTTAAACGCCAATCACTCGCTTACTCACTCATTCAAGAAACTCGTCATATGCGCTAAACCTAATATCTAAGTTAATTGCATTACCATAATTGGGTCGATACGTCTGTTGGTGTACTATTAGCTCCAGAGGGTATCAACCACCCAGTAGTGATTCGATGGTCAGTATTTCGGCATTGACGTGGTATTGAAATTTTTGTTGTTTCTAAACAAAGTAATTCTCCTTCAGGTATATGTGACCTTAGCCTATTTTGGCTATCCTGTTTTAATTTAGCCTATTTTGGCTATCCAGTTTTAATTTAGCCTATTTTGGCTATCCTGTTTTAATTTAGCCTATTTTGACTATCCTGTTTTAATTTAGCCTATTTTGGCTATCCTGTTTTAATTTAGCCTATTTTGGCTATCCTGTTTTAATTTAGCCTATTCTGACAATCCTGTTTTAATTTAGGCCTATTATGGCTATCCTGTTTTAACTTAGGCTATTTTGGCTATCCTATTTTAACTTAGTCTATTTTGACTATTCTGTTTTAATTTAGCCTATTTTGGCTATTCTGTTTTAATTTAGCATATTTTGGCTGTCCTATTTTAACTTAGCCTATTTTGGCTATCCTGTTTTAATTTAGCCTATTATGGCTATCCGGTTTTATTTTAGCCTATTTTGGCTATCCTGTTTTAACTTAGGCCTATTTTGACTATCCTGTTTTAATTTAGGCCTATTTTGGCTATCCTATTTTAACTTAGCCTATTTTGGCTATCCTGTTTTAATTTAGGCCTATTTTGACTATCCTGTTTTAATTGAGCCTGCTATGACTATCCTGTTTTAATTGAGCCTGCTATGACTATCCTGTTTTAATTTAGCATATTTTGACTATCTTGTTTTAACTTAGCCTATTTTGGCTATCCTGTTTTAATCTAGCCTATTTTGGCTATCCTGTTTTAATTTAGGCCTATTTTGACTATCCTGTTATAATTTAGCATATTTAGGCTATCATGTTTTAATTTAGCATATTTAGGCTATCATGTTTTAACTTAGCCTATTTTGGCTATCCTGTTTTAATTTAGCCTATTATGGCTATCCTGTTTTATTTTAGCCTATTTCGGCTATCCTGTTTTAACTTAGGCCTATTTTGACTATCCTGTTTTAATTTAGGCCTATTTTGACTATCATATTTTAACTTAGCCTATTTTGGCTATCCTGTTTTAATTTAGGCCTATTTTGACTATCCTGTTTTAATTGAGCCTGCTATGACTATCCTGTTTTAATTGAGCCTGCTATGACTATCCTGTTTTAATTTAGCATATTTTGACTATCTTGTTTTAACTTAGCCTATTTTGGCTATCCTGTTTTAATCTAGCCTATTTTGGCTATCCTGTTTTAATTTAGGCCTATTTTGACTATCCTGTTATAATTTAGCATATTTAGGCTATCATGTTTTAATTTAGCATATGTTGGCTATCCTGTTTTAATTTAGCCTATTTTGGCTATCCTGTTTTAACTTAGCCTATTTTGGCTATCCTGTTTTAATTTAGGCCTATTTTGACTATCCTGTTTTAATTTAGGCCTATTTTGACTATCCTTTTTAATTTAGCCTATTTTGGCTATCCTGTTTTAACTTAGGCCTATTTTGACTATCCTGTTTTAATTTAGCCTATTTTGGCTATCCTGTTTTAATTTAACCTATTTTGGCTATCCTGTTTTAATTTAGCCTATTTTGGCTATCCTGTTTTAATTTAACCTATTTTGGCTATCCTGTTTTAATTTAACCTATTTTGACCATCCTGTTTTAATTTAGCCTATTTTGGCTATCCTGTTTTAATTTAGCCTATTTTGACCATCCTGTTTTAATTTAGCCTATTTTGACCATCCTGTTTTAATTTAACCTATTTTGACCATCCTGTTTTAATTTAACCTATTTTGACCATCCTGTTTTAATTTAACCTATTTTGACTATCCTGTTTTAATTTAACCTATTTTGACCATCCTGTTTTAATTTAACCTATTTTGACCATCCTGTTTTAATTTAGCCTATTTTGACCATCCTGTTTTAATTTAACCTATTTTGACCATCCTGTTTTAATTTAACCTATTTTGACCATCCTGTTTTAATTTAACCTATTTTGACTATCCTGTTTTAATTTAACCTATTTTGACCATCCTGTTTTAATTTAACCTATTTTGACCATCCTGTTTTAATTTAACCTATTTTGACTATCCTGTTTTAATTTAACCTATTTTGACTATCCTGTTTTAATTTAACCTATTTTGGCTATCCTGTTTTAATTTAGCCTATTTTGGCTATCCTGTTTTAATTTAGCCTATTTCGGCTATCCTGTTTTAATTTAACCTATTTTGACTATCCTGTTTTAATTTAACCTATTTTGACTATCCTGTTTTAATTTAACCTCTTTTGACTATCCTGTTTTAATTTAACCTATTTTGACTATCCTGTTTTAATTTAACCTATTTTGACCATCCTGTTTTAATTTAACCTATTTTGACTATCCTGTTTTAATTTAACCTATTTTGACCATCCTGTTTTAATTTAACCTATTTTGACTATCCTGTTTTAATTTAACCTATTTTGACCATCCCGTTTTAATCTAACCTATTTTGACCATCCTGTTTTAATTTAACCTATTTTGACCATCCTGTTTTAATTTAACCTATTTTGACTATCCTGTTTTAATTTAACCTATTTTGACCATCCTGTTTTAATTTAACCTATTTTGACCATCCTGTTTTAATTTAGCCTATTTTGACCATCCTGTTTTAATTTAACCTATTTTGACCATCCTGTTTTAATTTAACCTATTTTGACCATCCTGTTTTAATTTAACCTATTTTGACTATCCTGTTTTAATTTAACCTATTTTGACCATCCTGTTTTAATTTAACCTATTTTGACCATCCTGTTTTAATTTAACCTATTTTGACTATCCTGTTTTAATTTAACCTATTTTGACTATCCTGTTTTAATTTAACCTATTTTGGCTATCCTGTTTTAATTTAGCCTATTTTGGCTATCCTGTTTTAATTTAGCCTATTTCGGCTATCCTGTTTTAATTTAACCTATTTTGACTATCCTGTTTTAATTTAACCTATTTTGACTATCCTGTTTTAATTTAACCTCTTTTGACTATCCTGTTTTAATTTAACCTATTTTGACTATCCTGTTTTAATTTAACCTATTTTGACCATCCTGTTTTAATTTAACCTATTTTGACTATCCTGTTTTAATTTAACCTATTTTGACCATCCTGTTTTAATTTAACCTATTTTGACTATCCTGTTTTAATTTAACCTATTTTGACCATCCCGTTTTAATTTAACCTATTTTGACTATCCTGTTTTAATTTAACCTATTTTGACCATCCTGTTTTAATTTAGCCTATTTTGGCTATCCTGTTTTAATTTAGCCTATTTCGGCTATCCTGTTTTAATTTAACCTATTTTGACTATCCTGTTTTAATTTAACCTATTTTGACCATCCTGTTTTAATTTAACCTATTTTGACTATCCTGTTTTAATTTAGCCTATTTTGACTATCCTGTTTTAATTTAACCTATTTTGACTATCCTGTTTTAATTTAACCTATTTTGACTATCCTGTTTTAATTTATCCTATTTTGACTATCCTGTTTTAATTTAACCTATTTTGACTATCCTGTTTTAATTTAACCTATTTTGACCATCCTGTTTTAATTTAGGCCCTTTGGTTTTCATGCTTCTAAAACTTTTTAAGACTTTTTGTTTTTCCAATCTTTCGACTTTTAAGTGAACCTAAAGGTGTTTCAAGAAACAAATTGGATTTTACATACTAAATTATGTGGAAAGTGGCGTTCAATACCATAAATCACAAACATACTAAGTTGGATATATTATACATTTTTATTTTCTATCAAAAGATAGATACAAGGTATAGCAAAGTTAACTGTGCACAAAATCAGTAACCGTGCGAACAATTTACAAAATAAGATAAAAAATATAACGATATTGTGAGTAATGGCTACAAATTGCTTCCTGCCCATATTTAAGTGACGACCAGCTGTTTTTGTGACGTTTAAATGATACACATCTCCACCTTAAACGTGATGTATTTTTCAATAATTGCATACATGAGTGGAGGAGAATTTTTTGTATAAAAATTGTACAATACATTGTGAATGGTATATTATATAGTTCCACTATTAATATTGAAATAATATACAATCGATGGTATGGGTTTTTGTTTCGTTCAGAATTTTTTTTTTCGGACAACACGAGAGTTAGAATATTTATTTTGTTTTTCCAGAATTTAACATTAGGTTATATGACAAAACCTCTGAATCAGATAAAAAATAATTTCTCCGCCAAAATCAGAATATTTTTTTCAGCAACATTGGGAATCAGAATATTTCTTTTAGAAAAAAACCATTACCCCCCCCCCCCCCCCCCCCCCCGGAAGTTAAATGGTCCGTCCCTAATACATCACAATTAGTACACGTAGTACATCAAATATCTTATCAATTAGTAAGAAAGGATATGGGACTACCCAACATAATAGATATTACACTTGGACATAAATAAAAGTAAAGGGACATCGTTTTTATTGCTGTTCTACATTTCGCGGTCGCAGTAGGATCTTCAACAATGAGAATCAACCCATACCCTTAAATGAATGTAAACCGGTCCTAGACTGCAGTTGAGCGGAACAATTTGCTTCCGTCGATAAACGTTACACCTGGACATCTTTGTCGTCTTGATGTCATTTGGTAAATAAAATGTTATTCTCAAATAAGGGGTTATCTCAAGCAAGAAAACAATATACGGATGAGTAATCTTATAATATATCTTAGCATGTGATAATCGTACATTTTAAAGAACTATTTACTCATTTCATCCCCTGTTTTTAGTTGGGATCGAGTTGCCTAATCCTTTGTTTTCTGTGTAGTGTTTTGTAGATCATTGTTTGTCCTAGTGTCCGTTTTCCTCTGGCCATTGTATGTCTATTCTTCTTCGATCTATATCTTCTGGTTACCCCTTTTATATTTTCAAACCTTTCTTAGTACTTTTCAATATACCAACATTCTCTATCTGATAAACCCACACAACTCTCTTAAAGGACAAGATATCATAAGATACGTATACTTCTAGCTAGGAAAAACTTTATAATGTCACCTGAATTTGACCCTTCAAAAATGTAAAGTATCCTGTGTCATATCTGTAGATACTGGTTATCTACCGTAGACAAAATTGTAATGACATATTTTTCCCATCGTCTCAACTTTTAAAGTTTGCTTGTTACTCCTCTAATTTGCCAAGTTATATCTACCCCTTTTAAAATACAATTGAAGTTTTGATTTGTGGTCAGAATTAAGTCAGTGATATTGACCACTCGTCAACCGAAGCCCCTGTAAGATATGAATGATTATTAACGTATTTCAAGTTGGTTAATCAAAGCCAGTAAACTTTTAAACCTTACCCCAAAGAATAATATAAATTGCAAACAACTGCATCAAAATCGGTTAAAATATGGTTCAAACCCGTCGATTCATTCTGAAAGCTCGTGTTCAGAGCAACACAATAGAAAAACTGCACGTACATTTGATGAAAAATTTAAATTCTGTGAAAATGTGGTCCCTTTTAGACCCTCAGCCAAAATGGATATCAAGACATGGTTGTGTTCATCAACTATAATTCTTAAAAGGATCACCTATATATCAATTCCAGCTTTGTAGTTATTTACCTCTATGTTCTATTTATGGACATGGTTGCCATGTTGCATTGGTTGCTTAGCTAGATCACCGAACACATTTTTGAAAGTAGTTATCCTAAGGATGATTCAGACCAACTTTGGTTTAAATTGACTCAGTGGTTTCAGAGAAGATTTTTGTTAAAGATAATAACGGACGGACGACGAACACCAAGTGAGGGTAACAGGTGAGCTAATAATAAGAATCCCACTAAAACTGAGAGTGCACTCAGATGCTGTGGTAGGTTAAGCAGTGCCTGTTACATATTTGGCACTCGTCGTGCGAGAGACGACACCAACATTGTTTTAAAGGTCAGGGTTAGGATTATGGTGTTTAACGCCACTTTCAACAATATTTAAGTAATATTGCGGCGGCCAGTTTTATTGCTGGAGGAAACCGGAGTTCCCGGAGAAAACCACCGACTGCCGCAAGTCACTGACAAACTTTTTCGCATTATGTTGTAGCGAGTACACCTAACCTGAACGGTGTTCGAACTGACAAAGTTAGAGGTGATGGGCACTGAATGCATATTAGGTAGTTGTAAATCTTACTACCATGCGATTACATCCACAACGACCCACATCGTTTTTACGTGGAAATGGCGTTGGACAACACAATACTGAAAATAAATACATAATGAAAGCACAGGCGCTCATGGCACGAATTATCCAACCCCCTTTTAACTTTCTGTTTACATAAGGTCACATTCAAGTTTTGACTTAGGTCGTTTCATTCTGTTGAATATGAGGGTGTGATCTGGGTAAAACAACGGCGATTTAAGATAATGTAATAGTATGGATTAAGGTATTTATGCCAAATGTTCAGCATATATAAAGTGGATTTATTAAGGGTCGATTCATGAAGCCAAATTGAACTGATTTTTGTTTTCAAATTTTCAAATTAAAGGGTTTTCGAATTTTTATTCGTAATTCTGAGCTTCACCGCACACAGTTATAACGCTTTGTCCCGTTTTCGCCCCCACCTCCTTTGGCTGTATTACATGTAGAATTGACCCGCGTGTCTGATTCCAATAAATGACTGGTATCCAATGTTCCAATACGACACAATTTCTACAGCAGATACCTTGTATACAAAATGCTGGTGTAAATTATGAAACCAGTTTATGCTATAACAAGCAACACAGAAATAAGTTATGGCGAAACTTTTAGCTTTTTGAGGTATAAAATATACATATTGGAAAATAATAACTGTAGTAAAATCTACCATGTTAAAAAAAACAGTTTTTTTTTCGGTCGTTCAATACAAAATTATGTTTATTTCATATCACAGTAACATGAGCGAGAAACAGGATAGCTATTTTTTTCCATTAAACAAAAACGTTTTCTATACAACGAGTGGAAATTTGAGAAAAGGAAGTGAAATTTGATATCGTCTTATGATCGAGGTAAAAGTCCACGGTTTAGTGAATACAACCAAATCGAATATCTCCTATTTTATTTATTACTTAAGAGCGTAATAATTTTAAAAGAGTGATGGTCAACAATTCCATCATTAACAACAAAGTGAACAGCCACCTCTAATTACTGAACACGAAACAAAACTGCGACATATATCGTTGGAAATCCATGTCGGGGCTTGGGACAGGCACACAAATGGGATGGGGTTAAACCGGTTAACGGGATCCCTTCCCTCCCATCTTGATAATTGGATCTCCAACGGCAATACAGGTATAAACAAACGATAAAACTTGCACGGATTCCGTTCCAATTAATAAGATTACACAATCTCGCAAAAAATGAATAACAACAAACATGGAGAGTACAATAACAGGGTCAACAAATGCTCGTATTTAACGTAGTTAACCGACTAATAGCTACGAGGGTAGAATATATTGGTTAAAGACAATTAACCTTAGGACAAAAATCATGACTAATATTTCCAACAGATTTAATATAAATTGGACATTATAAAAATTTAATAGTCTTCGTGGGAGACCAGAATAAACAGACCATCCTTTTGTTGGAATCAAATATTGAACAAAGATTAGTCATTTGATTTGGAATGAAATATAAATGTACTTATTTATAATCGATAGTTGGACCGAGTTAGAAAAAAAATCCAATTATTTGGATTCATGTTGTAATACAAGTTTAGTTTAGAAGATAAACAAACCACAAGAGCAACAAACTAGTCAAAATAAATAAAGACAAGGACAAGCAACAATCAAGAAGAAACTAACACAACATTCTAAAACATGTGGTACTCCCATCACAGACATGTCAATTGACTTTGCATATTGAACTATATACAATGTGTATCATTATATGTTTATAATTAATTCATTTTCTTAATACCTAATAATTGGAGCAAACAAGTACTTTGTCCAAAGAACCATATGAACTATTGTCATCACTTTGTTTCTATCGGCTTTCTGTAATCTTTTCACATTTAAATCTTCTTCTCCATAACAAATGGGTCATTTAAATTGTCACTGTAGGAATGATCCACTACAGCTCTTTTTTTCATAGTAAGTAAATTTGGTCTTTTTAAGGAAGTTTGGAGAGGAATCCCCTACCATGTTATTAATGAACATGAGAAGTTGCTGCCCAGTAGTGATCGGTCATATTCATGTAAACACGGACCCCTCTCAAGTGATCGAGATAAAGGATGGCTAGAAAGAGACAGTGACCAACATGTTGTCTTGAGGAAAATTACATAGGACAAGCGATTTCTCAACAAATCCCCTACTATCTCAATTTCAGGTATGTATTGGTTTTAATTAATTTTGCAAAAAATGTAATGTCATTGAATACAGAAACAATTTACTGATTAAAAAAAATGGCAACCACTGTTGTGATAAGTGAAAACCTGTAATTATGTATTCATTCTTTTTTTTTATTGAATGAATGAATTATTGTGCTTAACGCCACTTTTAGCAATATTTCAGCTATATCGTGGCGACCAGTTTTAGTGGTGAAGGAAGTCGGACTAACCGGAGAGAACCACCCTTTGAAGAGTAAATGTTTTTAAACATGTTATATTATGCAGCATTTCATTTGTCTGCATACATATCTGTACTTTGCAAGACAAAATAAAACTCTTGATCAGTATCAGTTAACACATGTTCATGAATAGTGATATTTCATGCCATATTTTCTTTAAATGAACGTGACTAGTATGATACATGTTTATAATTTTAGGAGCATTGGGGAACTTGAGATTTTCCAGAATTTAATCCTTATGTACGCATCAAAGAGACATTCATACAGACCCCCAGCATACAGAGTGAGTAATCTCTTGGCAGCCCTTGATCATAACAGCAATGTTGACCGGCCAGTGATGTTGAACCAAAATGGTACTATAAGGTGAGGATGATATTGTATATGAATAGCAACATAATACTAAAATTTCAATATTGTAACCAATTGCATTCAGTCTGTAGATAGTTACTTAATATGATGTTATTATATAGGACTATTTAGACTGTGGTGAAATAAAATATTTATGCAATTAGTACCTGCTACTTCTTCATTAAAGACATAATGTTAGGAGTCGAAATAACGACTTGAATTGGAATACTGTTTCCAGTTTGGTGTCATCTCTTATATAGGGTTATTGAATATCTGAATAAAAAGCATGCATTTAATTGGTTGAACACTCTCCATGTGACCTTCACTATTTCGCTTTTCAGACTGGAATGCTGATATAGACCGGTCCAAAAACCGTGTATAGACTGGTGCTACCGGGCTATACACGGTTTTTGGACCGATCTATATCAACATTAATAGAAACTTTAAAACACCTTCAATGATCCTGATTAAAAGTACATAACAAATGTTCATTTGTCTGTATGTAAGGTTTTATTCATTCCTAAAATTGCAGTTTCTGTTAAGGTTTCTTGATTTCTTGAAAAATGAATATTTTGTGTGTCTTCAATTAGATAAACACAATAGTTACTGATATAGAGGGCAATATCAGTAACTTTTATATAAATAGTATATTGGCAAGCATAAAAAAAAGGAACTTAACAAGTACAAGTACAAATTATCTCCAATTAAACAATACAGTATTTACCGAGGTGGAAGTTTGGATCTAAACTCGAGTTTCTGATATAATCATCATTAGTGAATTATGATGGTAAGAGATATAAAAATTAGAAATCCGGATGAGGCAACCAAACAATGAAATAAATATCCCAAACGATCTTAAAGTATTTTCAAGCTAAGAGCACCTACAAAATAATAGATCTCATAATCTAACATATTGCTTTGTTCTTTTACAACAGATATCAGAGGGGTTTCAATAAAAAAAACTGGAAGGTGGTCTGCCAGTCATGTAAGAACTGAGAAGAGATACCTGTACATGACAGAGCTTCTCAAGAAAATTGTTACATTACGATTGGAAGACAGAGTTGGCATGGCTCAAAAAATTATACTGGAACCAGATGATCTAAGACGAATTTCAGCAGTTTTGGCTCCTGTACCACCACCAACCACTCGTGAACTTTTTGCTGAACAGAGATCTCGTTTCGGCACTGCTGAATCACTCCAGACTGCAAACAGTTCCAACAATGTCGCAGATGATTCGAATGCAACAATTGGCTATTATAAATATAATGCTAAAATATGTTCTTGATCAAGCAAACAATAGGCCTAATATGAAATTGGGAGTTAACTTTGCCAAACATAATAACCAAAAAACAGGGGTAGCATCTGGTGCTGCACAAGGGTAAGCATGTTCTGCTCCGCTAGTGGCATCTGACAAGTACAGAACACAGAAAACAAAAACAAAAAATATTCTCCAGAAGGGTAAGCATGTACTAATTTGCATATTTGGAGCCATTACACCTTTAAAGACACAAACATAAGTCTGGTTTGTGGTTGGCACAAAAAGGTGGTCGAGTTGAGAAGAGGGCCTGCTGTTTCTTGCAGTTGTAAAAGTCTCATGTTTGAACTATTTAAAGGTTGAATAGTTTTAATTGAAATAAAAAAGAATAGTAATTGCTTGAAAAAAATAACATTTAATATTTAAAAGTAATACAGCTGCCATTCATTCTATCCACGTCTTCCTCCCACAAAGCCACTGTACTGACCGAACCTGTCCGGATATTTGTCTCGAATTTTCCAGACGCAACAACCGGGAATAACCCTTCTGTTGCCAGCTCCCAGATACCCGTGATTCCATAAGATGAATTGCCTGTAGGCTGCATGCCTCTTCCCTCTGTTGAAATCGTCATCATGCCCTGCTGCTAATACATCTTTTCGATATCTTTGAGCAACAAGGAGGACAACTTCATCTAGCACAACAAGGTCAAAGTTCTGAAACATAAGCCAATATAATTAAGCTGTATGGATATTATATGCAGTTCTTTCACTTAACAATTTTATACTGATTATTAAATATGTGAATAATTATAAAACATGTTGAAGAATAAAGAATAGCCATAGTCAAAGCAGTACACACAGCAAAACCAAATGCTTTAACTATTTTACGTTATCAAGTTTTGGGACTATATTGTAGCGCGTGCATATATAGTACATGTTTATACAAAACGCACATGGATCAACAAAGGGTCATGTAAGGTATTATCATCACATTGCGTCCAGCGTGATCTGTAAATCTTTAACATTAACATTGAAGGGATGTAGGAGAGGTGTGTATTCAGTGTAGTCTTAACGCATGGACACGCAGGGCAGTTTCTCGAGGGCCCACGAGCACAGGGGCCCCCATGCTTATATATGTATGTTGTGTACTGTATGTTTTCTAATGTTTAAACACTGACTGTGTTGGAAAACCAATACAATATATATATATATGCTTAATTTTATATACATTTACAGTTTTATTCCTATGAGTTGTGTAGGTATGGGCCCCATTGCACTGCTTCTCCCGGGGGCCCGTGATGCTGTTAAGACGGCCCTGCTTCTATTGTTATTATCCAAAAAGCAGTAGAGAGGGTCTACACATGTAAAATCCCACGGTAACGTTGTTGTTTAGATATTTCAGCAGATAAACAACACAAATTAATTTGTGAAGAAGGAAGCTTTTAAAGCACATCTATAAAACCTGTATTTAAGGAAAATTGTTACTACGCTGATTATTAAATGAAAATGAAAACAACGATTGTATTACATGACGTCACTGTGACGTAACTTATCCGGAATATTTACACGTCCGCAATCGATATTACAAAAACCCTACGTCCTTTAAGTGTTTTATAATAATCGTTGTTTAGCATTTCTTGATTAAATTTTCAAAAATGCAATAGAACAACGGCATCCCGAAGACTGATCTTGGAAAAATTTTAACAGTCAACATACTTTTTCATTAAATACGATATTTTCATATGGCAAAGAATACAGGGATTGAACGTAGCAAGAACAATCCCATAGACCTCGGAAAAAGGGGGTTTCTTGCATATTTAGCCTCTCAATCTATTCGCACATTTAATTAGATGAAATTCAACACTTTGCCACGCATTTTTCTTGAAGAATAGGATATCCCTAATCCGCCGGTTCCTTCATTACTTGTATTGAACATCGTTATGTCGTTGTTCTGCTCGGTTTTAGTGGTCACGATGCTACTTTCTCTATAATGTGATCACGTGACCTCTGTAATTGATTCCTAATATTACTTTTGTTCATTTTGAGTAAATCACACATAATCTTATTGGTTTATGGCTTAAATGAGTAAAATTAATGCACTTGCGCGTGTATTGAACCAAACAGTAAAAACACGGTTTTTTTCCCCAATTGATGGACAACCTTAACATGACTGCGTAATTTTCCGGATCATGTATGTCTGACTGCCTGTGTAGGCCTACCGGGTCTATCTCCTTCAGGGTCCAAGTAAGGGGTCTCATAACTTAACTAGTACATGGCCTCATATGTCCTAAATCCGACACTGCCTCTATGGAGGATTTGATGCATGACCTATAAATACTGAATTTTTGGGGGATGACCGAGCTATTTTTAGAGTAGGTGTTTTCCGCAGCCTGGCATTACACTGCAAGATTTTAAACATGTGTAATAAATAATAATGTGTTTATACCTGGATAGTATATTCTAGGGCTTTAGTCACCGGTGAACTGTCGTCAAGGATGGCAATTGTACAAAGTACATCTTGACAATTCGAATTCTGGTGGGTGACTCCGTCTAAATATACCAGTCTCGTCACGTCCGGGATCCCGTGTTGAGGTGTTCCAATTGTATACTATAATCATTACATTCCTCTCTCTTTCGAAAAATTTATCATATATAAATTTTACAAAATCGTTTCCATAAAAATGTCCACATATTTTCCAATAAAGATCTCCGTCACCATTATTTATAATACCGTATATACACAGATAAACATTAAACACACAAACAATGATAAAACAAATGTACAAAAATAAAGCAGAACTTTTACAGTATAAGTTCATTATTTAAGAAGCATGTATGAAACAGTATTGATAGAATACAAACACACGAATTAAAACATGTATACATATATCGAACAATTTGTATTCTATTCCACAAAATCATGGAGTTATGTTGGTCTTCTTCTCACTCGCCTTTGCCATCGAGAGTGAAGCAAAGATGGTGCAGCTTCTTCTGTACTGTCATCGTTTACCCTTTACAAAAACGTCTCGTTCAAACTAGCTGTGTTTTCATTATGTAATTTGTTTAAGTCCTCGATTATATTACTATCAAATATGTTGAATTCCTCTTGCATTTCATTGTCGTCAACAGCCCCTCTAGACACCAGAAGATCTGGCGCACTCGCGGAACCTTGACCCTTGTCTGTTTTTGACATAAGAAAATATGATGCACTCGCGTTATCTTGATCAATGCCTGTATGAGACACCAGAGGATCTGACGCACTCATAGCAGCATCGTCTTCCTCAAATAGTTTAGTTAAATCAAATTCTCCATTCTCAACAGTTTCATTCATTAGCTCATTCCGATGACGCTTTAATCAGATAGGAAGTTCTCTGTCTTCGCAAAGCTCTAATCTGTCATGGTGTATCCAGGACTCGGATTTTCTGTCGTTCATCTGATAAAGCATTGGTGGACTTAACTGTCGCTTTGAGATAAGGAGGACCTTTCCAAAGTGATTGAAGCTTTGTTGATTTTGTTATTCGTTCTTGCAATTTGAGTCTTGGAGCAACTTGTTCAAAGAGGGAAATGTTAATAACAGACACTTGAGCTGCTGTATCTACAACTCTGAGAATTTCTTTTTTGCTAACATGCATTTTTATATACAAAGTTTTGGGTCTATCTTGTCTACACTCGTGTGATATAGGTGGACCTTAGCTCTTGATTCTTCATGAACAATAGGAGGTGGCCAACCGGTATGAACCGGATGGACTGAAGGGCGGCCTACGTCTTCACTCCCTGGAAGTTTAAATGAACACTCTCTGAATCTGGGGTTGGAGACCATCGCCTTGATCAAAGCAGTTGTGGTGATCTTGATCTTCTTGGTTTAGTACAACTAGAACTGAAGTGCCCTTCTTCGTCACAGTTGTAACACCTGCCATCTCTAACCGGACTCCTTGAACTATTTTGTCTTTGAGGAGATCTTGCTCTAATAACTGTGTTATTTCTTGTTAAAATATCCAATATCTACTTTACATTTCTTTTTGTTTCTTTTAGGTCTTCCTCCGTCTTCTGTAATCTGGTTTCAGACTTACTCATTGGTGAATCTGTATCCTTCCTGTAAGCCAGTCTTCCTTTCCAATAAAGGTTCCCATCTTTGGAGGTGTTGGACCACTTGGTCTGTTCTGTCCATGTCCCGATGAATTGTTAACTGTTTTATCTTCCAATGTAATTTTTCGTTGGTCTATGCTAAGAATTGTTTGTAAGAACGCTTTATCACCAAGTCGTGATGTCGATGTGTCTTCTAACACTCTAATTGTCACCTCACGTTCATCTATCTGTTTGAATAATTCTTCTTCTTTCTCATTTGTGTCTTTTAGTAACCTCTGTATTTCTTGTTTGTGTTTGTTCTCAGTTGCTTCTTGTAATTTATCAAATTCATGTATCTGGTTCTTAATCTTGATCTTGAAATCAACTCTCATTTCTTTCAATTGTTGCTCAAACTCGGCTTGCCTTAGGGTATTCTGTTTCTGTAATATACAGAATTCTCTCTTTAATTCTGCATTATATCTTTCTAATGTCTTTATCCTTTCTTGTTCGCTTGACATTGACTCTGTCTCTTTGCCTTTCGCAACTCTATATTCCTTCTCCTCTTGTTCTAATGTGACTTCTCCATTTTGTATGAGTGGATCCCACATAGTGTTTGGTATGTCAGATATCAATTTCAAGTCTTCAAGTGTTAATGGAGACCCTTTCTCTTCTCTTTTCTTGATGATATTATGTGGTCTTCGATCACTGATTCCTGTAATTCCCTTCAATATATTTAAGGATGCATTGTTGATATTAATTGGCATTGTCCTTTTGAATTATATTGATTTTGCTTTTTGAAAAATAAATCGCCTTTATATGACAACAACCAACAATTACTAAACAAACAAAAATTACAGACAGTGGCAATGTTTGTACAATTGTCACTCAAAAAGGAATGTGAGAAAAAAATAGCAATCAGTACATACAATCAAAAAAAATGTTGCTCACAAAGAGGATTCTTGACACAGCTGTGACATCAGAAGATATGTCGCACACAACTATGACAAACATCTATGTGAGAAAATTTACGGGTAACAAATCTGACAAAAACAAAAATATACAATTGTAATTGAAAAATTCCACAAAATGAAAAAAATATCCTAGTTCAGGATATACACCATTCTATGCTATATACTACACTTTCAATTTATAAGTAATTAATGAAAAATGTTCAAACAATAATCAGTAAATCTGTGAATACAATGACAAATTTGTGAAAAATATCACAAATCTTGTCCAAAATAACAAATCAAAATACAAATAAATAATATTCCAAACCACAGCAATGACATCAGAAGATAATGGACAATTTGGAAAATAAATATGGTAAATGTGACCCGAAATAGATTAAATGCAACAACGCGCCATATATCTTCGCGGGAAGAAAGAAAAACAAATTCTCTCCCGAAGCAAATTTGAAAATTGGCGCGAAGATCTGTCAATCAAAATCAGTTTTAAATTCTGGAAAATCAGTGGGATCGTGCCGAATTCTGACACCACTGTAATAAATAATATTGTGTTTATACCTAGATAATATATTCTAGGTCTTTGGTCACCGGTGAACTGTCGTCAAGGATGGCAATTGTACCACGTACGTCTTGACAGTTCGAATTCTGGTGGGTGATCACTCCGTCTAAATATATTAGTCTCGTCACTTCCGGGATCCCGGGTTGAGGTGTTCTGATTGTATACTATAATCATTACACATGCCCTGATATTTTGACAGAACGTTGAGGAATCATGTACGTTTCAGAAAATATATGGTCTTGGAAAGGTTAAACTTAAGATAAAATGGCCAGGTAGGCTCGAAAAAAACACAAATTTAGTAGAAAACCTTAAAGAAATTAATTAGTGATTTCACACCTTAATGCCTTTCCGTCAATGTTCGTAACACCACTTCGTGAATTTCCGGAAAACTGAACGTGCTCTACTTAATACATGGAGCGCGGTATAGGCTTATAATAAAATAACAGCAGAAATAGGTGAAGGAATTACAACAGTGTTTGGGGTTACGACGGGGGGACGGTCATATCATATCATATCATATTATAGATATATATAAATATGAGCATATATCAAACATCTGTAAAAAAAACATCAAGGCAACTAAATGTATTGAAAAGAATAGGCAAACATCTTGCAAAACTTGGAAAACTAACAATTTATTATGTCCAATTTTAATTATTGTCCTCTTGTTTGGCATTTCTTTGGGGTTAATACAAAGTTAATACAAAAAAGGTTGAAAAATTCAGGAAAGGGCACTTAGATTTATTTTTGAAGACTATTCGGCAAGCTATGATGAATTACTAAGTAAATCCAAATTACCCTCGTTAAAAGTCAGGAGAATGAGATTTTTGGCAATTGAAGTTTATAAAATTATTAATATAGAATGTCCTGTATATTTACAAGATTTAATTCACATAAAGAACAACTCTTACTCCTTTAGATACCAATATATTGCAGAACTGCCACAGGTCAGAACAACATCACATGGTTTACAGTCATTCAGGTATGCGGGCACTAAGCTTTGGAATGAGCTACCAGATGAATTTCGTAAACAGTCTTCTCTAAATCAGTTTAAAACCTTGATAAGCTCTTGGTGTGGCAGCTCATGCCAATGTTTCGACTGCAAAACCAGTTAATTGTTGTTATGCCATTACGCTTGTTTTTGCACCACTTAACTTCCTGCTTGACTTTATTTAGTGCTTATGCTAGCTTTATGTTTAAATGTATGCTTAACCATAACTTGTGCTTTTGTGATTTTTATATGTATGCATGCTTAATGTATGTGCTATTTTATGTGAAATGTGCTGTTTATGTATAATGTGCTATGTGCTTATTTGGGACAATGACATATTTGATTATGTATTTTGCTTATGTATAATACAAATGTATATGCTGTAATTGTCAGCATCTATTTCTATCCTGTTTTCTGGTCCTATGACAGTCAGTCTGCAGAGAGGCACTTGCCACATGTGCACTGGCTATGGAAACCCAGAAATCAAATCATAGATGTGCTTGCATTTAATACTATATTAATAATATTTAATAATATTTTATTGTGTTGTAATTTATATCTTAAAATGCATATCGGTTTATTTTATTATTTTTATTGTGTTGTAATTTATATCTTAAAATGCAGGTCGATTTATTTTTTTTATTTCTATTGTGTTGTAATTTATATCTTAAAAGGAAGTCGGTTTAAAAAGCTCATGATTGTACTGTTTGTAAATGTACCGACTTTAAATAAAACTTTTGATTTTGATTTGATTTGATACAGACAACACTAAAATCGTCTACTGTGATTCTTAGATTATAACCGTCTGCTGTGATTCATCAATTTTAATCTACTGTTTTATGAATAAAACTGTATATACCGAAACACGGAAGTCTTAAATGAACACATACAGCATTTATTCTCACATATACTGAATATTGAAGTAACCGTGAAACTTTTTAGTGCTTTAAATATTCACTAGGATTTTATAGAACTAAGTTACATATGTATTGTGTATACGAAAAATTTTAGTGAATTGCTCGAATTTTATTAACTGTATCGCTTAAAGTATACATAGACTACTTTTAAGTTAGTAAAGGCTTTTTACACCTGTGCACTTATATATATTCACTTGGTGGAGGATTGTTCAACATACGCATTTGAAGTATGGTTATCCTTAAAAGGATGTCAAGATCCAGAGGTAAGGTAAGGCTTACAAATATGGCGGACGACAGTGCAGACGAGATATATGATCAACGTTATTGTTCATATCATACACTTTATCAACCCTCGTTCATATATCATCCCTCGAGCCTATCGACTGTCGGGCTGATAAAGGGTATGAGTAGTATATGGGGACGGACAAAGTCGTATTTGAAGTGGTGCTGTGATGTGGTGCTACTGGAAGTCACGTGCCCGGAAGTGACATGACCAGAAGTGACATCAGTCACGTGACCGGAAGTGACGTTAGTCACGTGTCCTGTCCGTAAGTATGTTCTGCGCATGCGCAACTGGAAGTTGCGCCATGTCCACCCTAGTGGGGCCTTTTGACCGGAAGTGACAAAGCCACGTGACCGAAAGAGGACCGGAAGTATGTTCTGCGCATGCCCGGTTTTCCCCGCGTTTTATTTTCTTAGTAGTAGTACAGTAGTTAACCCTTTCGGGGTTCCCTTGGGTGTGCACATGCGCAACCGGAAGTTGTGCAATACCCGTAGTGACCGCAGGTCACGTGACCCCTTCGGAAGTGTCCTTGGGGTGTTCTCTAGGACGTCCGCGTCCTATTATCATTTTCTAGCCCTTTCACTGGTTATCTTCCCCTTTTATTTTCATATAGTGTCTATGTAGGTTGTGTAGTACTTCTACTTTGCAAAGAGTACATTTGAAAATTTCCATCTGCAAAAATGGTTTTTTTTTTTTTTTTTACGCTTGATGTTTAAAATAAAACAACAATTAACAAAAATAAAACGATAAATTCCATGGTCGATTTGTAATTACTTGCGGTTAGTTTTTTGTTGTTTTTTTTGGTATTGTGAGGATCTATTAATTATACCAGATTTGAAATACTTGTATTGTGACATGTATATATTAATGAATTACTTATTTAACCCTTATATGTCCAAAAAGCCTAAATTTTTCCAAAGAGCCTATTTTTAGGCTTTTCAAACCACCCCTCGCGTGCCAACGTAAACATGACGTCACAAGTTCAATGATAGTGCCGTTCTGTAATATATATATATAAAAGGCATTGCCGCTTCTTCTTTTGCTCTCAATCCCAAAACAGGATTGAAATGTTTTATAGTACCAACCATGGCTACCGAATGTGACCGAAGGTCACGTGACCCCAACGTCGCCCGAGGCATTTTTCCATAATGCATCACTATACGTCATAATAAATTATCCCGATAGGTGGCGTTACTATCTCGTAAATTTGTAACTTCGTACCTTTTTCGTAATTTGTAGCCCTTTCATTTATCTATCGATCTATGGTACTTTCAAACCTCTCTGTGATTACTATCTCGTAACTTGGTAACTTCATAACCAAGGTCTTTCGTAGCTTATTTTGTAGCCTCTTCGTAATCTTTTCGTATCTTCGTACCTTAACTTGTAGCCCTTTCATTTATCTATCGATCTATGATACTTTCAAACCTCTCAGTGACGTCATAAGCAAGCTGGGTGACGTCAATCGATCTTCCTCATTGATAGTATAGAATTAACTATTAAGAATAGACCCTCACCCAGACACTTGTTTTTAGTGCGAACTGTCGCACCATTGGCACTCGACTAACTTCGTAGTGGACCCTAACTCCTGTTGGTCTAGTGATCTTCCGGCTATGGGAACTTCGCTCCCATATTAAATAATATGCGTCCTATTATCGTTTTCTACACCTTTCATTGGTTATCTACCCCTTTCCCGCCATTTTATTTCAATAATTACATTTTTTACAAAAGTTTGCCACCACCACCACTTCTTCCATATTTTCCGTATCATTTAACAATTTTCTTCTGTATTTTCCAAATCTTATCACTATTCAACTTGGGTTTCTTCCCTATTTTTCATATCATTTCACAATTTCCTTCTGTATTATCCAAATCTTTTCACTTTTAAACTTTCTTTTCTTCCATATTTTCCAAATCATTTCACTATTCAACTTGGTTTTCTTCCATATTTTCCATATCATTTCACACTTTTCTTCCATATTTTCCAAATAATTTCACATTTCAACTTACTTTTCTTCCATATTTTCCATATCATTTCACTATTCAACCTACTTTTCTTCCATATTTTTCATATCTTTTCACAATTTTCTTCTGTATTTTCCAAATCATTTCACTATTCAACTTACTTTTCTTCCATATATTCCATATCATTTCACTATTCAACCTACCTTTCTTCCATATTTTTCATATCTTTTCACAATGTTCTTCTGTATTTTCCAGAACTTTTCACTATTCAACTTGGGTTTCTTCCATATTTTCCCTATCATTTCACAACTTTCTTCTGTAGTTTCGAAATCTTATCACTATTCAACTTGGGTTTGTTCCTTATTCTTCATATCATTTCACAATTCAACTTGGATTTCTTCCATATTTCTCATATCTTTTCACTATTCAACTTACCTTTCTTCCGTATTTTCCCGATCTTTTCACTTTTCAACTTGTTTTTCTTCTGTATTTACCAAATCTTTTCACTATTCACCGATGTGGTTCTTCTACGCCGGAATTTATAATAATACTCATTTATATGTTGAAAGAAGTGGAAGTTCACAATGGTGAAACATTGTTCTCTAAAGGAGATCAATGCTTGCCTTTTTGTGATCATATGGAAATCACAAAGAAATTATTTATTAATTCATAGAGGAGGTTCTGGCACACTGCCTTTTCTCGATCGTTCAGTTTCCTACAAATGTTTTGACTTGTTTAATATCTTACATGATCTTGTGTTTCATTAATTTTTTCAGATGATTTGGGGGGGGGTTATTGTTTTTGTTATCGTTTGGTGGTATTTTTTGTATTTTTTTTTTGTTTTTTTTTTGTCTTGCAGGTTGCAATCAGGTTACTGAATTAACCAGTAAACAATGAATATGTGACATGTTAATTTGGGAGACACTTCACCATTACAATATCACACTATGTGTATAACCAGTACCCGCTTACAGACGTTCAACTCTTGGCCAAACACAGGCATGCATGGTAGATGTCAAAACTTTAGTCAATGGTGGAGTATATTATACAGGTATATTTAGTATTTTTTGTGTAGTCTTTAGTTTTCTGTGAAGTGTTTCGTAGATTAGTGTTTGTTCGACTAAATTTTAAGTTGTTCTGAACATCAACATGTGAAGTACATGAACATACATACTGGCACTCTGTGCGAAGTTTTGCCCAGGTATACTCTGGATGGACCACCCATCACCTAACATGGTCATATTGGAGGTGCACTTAAGGGTGGTAAACAAATATCCAATCAATCACTGGTTTTTAGATGTTTTAATAACCAAACAAGAAGTGTAAGACCACTATTAATATGGATATTGCTGAATTTAGTACATGTATATATCTTGGGATTTTTTGTGAAATTTTTCTTTCAGCCGATTAATTTCGATTATGAAAGTAAGCCATATTTTGATAAAATATCATATCCTTGGGTGTGATTTCATTTATGCATGAATATGCTTAATTCCCTTGTTCTATGATTTGATTTGATTTGATTTGATTTTTTTCTGTTTAACACCATTTCAGCAATATTTCAGCTATATCATGGTGACCAGTTTTAGTGGTAGAAGAAGCCGGAGTACCCGGAGAGAACCACAGACCATGGGCAAGCAACTGGTAAACTTTATCACTTGCGGCTGCGAGTCAAGTGCACCCTTTTCTGTAATTCACAAAGCCGGCCGCAAACCCACGTCGTATTGGTGATTGGCTTGTAAGAGTTGCTAGGTAATCCAACTACCTAACTCATTGAGCCACTCGGGCCCTCTTCTAGAATTTGCATAGCAATATAAAACATTAGGCTCAAAACATATGGAGCTTTAAGTCTGTCAAGGCAACTTCCTGTTCAAGTCTTCTGAACAGAACAAAATGCTTCACAGTTTGTCTCTACCTCTCTATGAAACATGGGTTGATACCATGTGCAGGATAACCACCTTAACTCACAAGAAATGAAACGTTTCGTCTTGTATCACTAGTGCATTGCTAACCTCCAATATATAGAGAGAAAAAATCAAATTTGGCTGTATGGAAACTCATGTACATGTGTAATATTAAAAACTGATAATACCAAAGTGGTAATCAGAAGCCATACATCGATGGACAGACTATACAACGACAGAAATAAAAGGGAAAGAAATGCAAACAATCGTCCACAAATTGCACAAAACACTACACGGAAAACTAAAAATTAATGGTAGTTAATGTACAAGGAAAGATGGACGTGCTTGCGACATCAGAAAACGGAACAAATCCGAGATATCTCCTAACTACATAAACTATTTTATATATCCTAATTCGGATAGAGGGGTTATGGTGTTTAACACAACTTTCAACAATATTTCAGTTATATTGTGGAGGTCAGTTTTATTGGTGGAGGAAACTGAGGTATCCGGAGAAAACTACCGACCTGCCACAAGTCACTGACAAACATTATAACAGAACGCTGTTTCCAATCCATTACACTTCACCAAGAGCGGGATTCGAACTCACAACTTTAGATGTGATAGGCACTGATTGTACAGGTAGTTGTGTTTCCAACTACATTTTGTACCATATAATACGATCACGATCACAATGGCCCCAAATTAGGATAGATAAGATATTGTACATACTTATAAGATATCTCGGTCAGAATGGAAATCATCACCAGTACCCAGGCTTGTAATGGAAGCCTGTTTGACACAATACAATGGTTCGTGCAAGCCTTCTTTACCCATCGTCAGTCCTAGTTAGGACTAGCTGGTTGTTGGAAAAATACACAAAAAATATGTTACAGTTCATAAGTACAAAATGTACAATATTAATGAAAATATATAATGTAATCCTCAATTCTCTATTTCAGAACGGACATTAGTTTATAAAACTGCTATGAATGAATAATATACAAACTGTGCTGAACGGTGTAATATGGCACTACAAAAGCACCAAATACCAAAGAAAAGTGGCGTTATTCTTGTTTACGATGATGCAGATTCTGACAGAGCAAATATAATATTAGAAACGCTTAATAATAATGGAATACAATGTTGTACTACAGGCGATTATCCTGGTAAAAATATCATAAAAATATTCACAGAATGTGTTACTACTATTAAAAAAGTAGTGTTAATATATTCGACGTCTTTTGCACAAAACAAACTACTTAATCTTGGTATTTCTATGATACTTTGCAAATTTCAAAAGAAAAATATCGTAACCGTCTTCATTTCCGGAACCTATGATGATAATTCCCTTGAATTTCAGTTTTGGAATCATACGATTATTGTTCGAACAAAGTCAGATTCATGGCTTGACGATTTAGTGAGAGAATTAAACACTGAAGTGCCGAGTTACATCAATGTAAAAAGTAAGGGGAATGTCATAGACAGCCTTATGTTTCAAGGATTGCTTATTGAACATATGCAATCAGATATACTGGGTATTCTCATCATGGCAGATAAATTATGTTTACAAGTAGATCTTAAAGAATATTTAAAGCATCAAAAACAACATCGTGAATACAAGACTGCAACAGTTATTGAAGAGTTCCGAAATTTGCGTGACATAAATTCGACTGTTATTATTGTATTAAAAGATGGCGTACAAGAGGAACTGCAGACGGTAAAAGAAGATATAGCTGTTCTGACGTTGGCCGTCATAGATACATCAATAGAATTGGCGAGGTGTTATTGGTTTGTAGCTTGCACTATCAAAGGAAAATATACAGAAAAAGAACAAATGTTTCTCTCTGGAATATGTCCTTTAATAACATACACCTTAATAAACAAATTTATTGAATCTGTTAAAAAGCCCGTTGTACCAGAATATGAAAATATTATGGAGCGAATACAGTCTTACCCATTGGCGTGGCGAGAAGAGGATTTAGAAGCGATACAAAAAATGAGTGACGCTGGATTCTTCTACACTGGATATGGTGAAACAGGTCGATGTTTTCATTGCGGATGTGCATTGGCAAATATTCGTGCACATACAATGCCACTGATTCCTCATGCCATTGGTTTCCCCACTTGTCGTTACATTAAAAATAAATTAACAGAGGACGAAATCAAACAAGCAACTGCGAAATTTATGGACGAAGGAGAAAATTCCAAACTAGTTGAAAATTTCAAGAACAAATATGAAAGTTTTGATGGGCGCTTGAAAACATTTGAATCTTTTGAAAAAAACAATGGTAAAGTTTCAGATAATTATATATTAGACCTTGTAGAAGCAGGATTTTACTATTGTGGACTTGAAAATCTAGTACAATGTTTCAATTGCAATGTGAGAATATGTGGTATACCAAGCGACCAAAATGTCTGGAGTGTTCATGCCCATCTATCTCCAACTTGCTCTCACGTTCTGACAGAGAAAGGCAGGACCTTTCTCCATGAACAACAAACAGCAAAAGAACAAACTTTAAATGCAGATTACACAATTATTTCATTTATAAGGAAGACATGTGATGGTACTACACGTCGAGAATGGCCAAATAATATGTTTAGACCATGGAATAACAAGGTCCCCTGGACATAATATGTATCAATATAAGATGGGACATGGTTTTGATGTGTTGAATATACATTTACAGTAATATATCTGTTATTGGTTGCTAGAAATCTTTAAAAGGACATTTTACTCTGATTAATGTTTTTGGTTTAGAGAGTCAGACATATTACCTTTTTGGTCGCTATAGCTTGAGCCTGGTTGAAATCAAGCTACTTTTTGTCGTTCGGAATGAGATTGTCCCAAACCAAAGAGTTGTTCCAAATGATAGCCATGAAAATTTGCTTCCTTAAAAATACACTAAAAATACTATTCCAGTTATTCCCCTTTTACCAAGTTTTGATAAATTAATAGAAGTTTTAAATAAAATACACCCGCTTCATATCAGTCTTTTCCAGATACAATTTTGATGGGGAAAAATGGATGGAGAAGAAATAAGTGAGGCTATCTAATTTTTATTAGATAGATTTATCCCCGAAATGGATATAACAATATCCTGTTCATTTACATCTGTATGAAAATCAGTTGTTTCATTTATTATATACAGGTAGATATAAAAATATAAATAAATTCAAGTCTAATAATAGTTAATATATAAATATTTGAAAACGACTATTAAATAGCTATTATGAAATAGACCATGCATTTTCTGTTTACCGACATATTCCAAAGAAACAAGAAGCTAATAATCAATACCGTTACGGTGCAGGTGTAATGGTTAGGGTACTCGCATCTAGTGTGGTAGAATTACACGGGTAGATAATGAGTACGATCTGAGATCGTGTTAAACCAAAAACTATAAAATTGATATAAGCACATAACGTTAAAGAATAAAGGCAAAGGCTGGTTGACTTTTGAGTCTGAATAATGTGCCCAGTGGAACGGTTTTTTACTTTATTTAATTTTATAGCCAAGTCATAAATTTAAAATTGGCAGGATTGGAAAAATTAGAAATATAACTTTCTTCAAGAATACATGTATCAGTAGATATGCAATTATATACATTTTGTGTATGTCATAAATTTAACATACAATGTATGCTGGATTGGGAAAATTAAAAATATCAGTTTCTTTAGGAAAAGCATTAGAAATGCAATTACAAATGTATATATGGTATGAAACAACATTGTGATTATTTGGGTCTGAACCCTGGGGTCCAGGCTTACATATCCAATATATAGGCTGCAATAGCAAAAATGTAGCTTTCTCAAGAACCAGCAATCAATTATATTTGACATGAAGTATCCTTGTAAAATGCAAATTAAATCATTAAATGTATATAAGGTACAAATCCTTGGGTTCCCAAGTTTAACATATGTATACATGTGTTACATGTTGGTCCAAAGATGAACAGGGGCCGTCGTGTTCATGGTCGTATGGTAGTTGGATTCACCACCACCTATGTGGTGCCTATCACCACTATAACGTTGTGAATTCAAATCCTGCTCAGGGGATCGAGGTGTACTCGATAGAACATTATGTGATAAAGTTTGTCAGTGACTTGCGATAGGTCAGTGGTTTTCTCCGGTTTCCTTCACCAATAAAACTGACCGCCACGATACAACTGAAATATTGTTGAAAGTGGCATTAAACACCATAATCCTAACCCAAAGATTAACATAGACTACGGTGAGGAACTTTAAAAGACTGATATTTTTCTTATGAAAAAGCAATGGAAATGATATTGCTAAATGATCTTTGTTATGCGAGTGATTGTTGTTTAACATCAACTCAGCAATTTTCAGCTTTATCATGGCGAGAACAAATTAATTTTCCATGAGATGATGATGAGATCTGCTTTGTACTAGACCAACAGGTTTAGTTGGATTTTTATAGTGCTAGCTCACTGAAACAACAGTCTGCGATAGACATGTCACACCACTTGGATATATTATCCTGATTCCGAGCCAACAAGTGTTTGTTTTTTCTCCTTAATGATGTGTGCTTGGCATAGAAGCAACAAATACCAATTTTATAGTCTTTGATTTTACCTGATCGGGTCTCGAACCCATGAACTACCACAATCGACCTGAGCACCCTAACCATAACACCACCGGTGTGGTTTCTTTGCTATGTACAGGTAGTTTCACATTTACACAAGATAAGCCCCTAGGAGTCCAAGTCCTTGTGTTCCAAAGACAATAATACAAAATGTCATGTAGAACCAAGAATGGGAATACAATTGAATTTGACATGAATCAGCCTTGTGAATTGAAAAATTTATACCCTTGAATGTCCCCTTGTCTATGGGATTTATGTCATGGAGGATCAAAATCTAACAAGTTTTACCACAGGCCATAGTATAACTTACAGAGGCCTGTAAACTTACCCTCAAAATGAACATGCATATTATTAAAAGTTGAGTGGTTTTACAGTACAGAAAGCGACATACCGTGATTGATCACTCCGAGAGACATAATTTTTAATCCTTTAGATATATCATCACGGACATAAACCCACGGTGATAGACCTAAAAAGGACCATAAAACAAGGTGGTGGGGATTAAATTTTATGGCTCTCGGTCACCTGTGCGCCGATTGATATTTTACCGCCAATTAAGAGATTAGCGTTACCTGTTCTACCTGTTGACTTTTAATATCGTAAGCCGTAATTATTGCTACTGAAGGATGTATTTTTGACAATTAATTTTGTATCCTCTTGCTGTTAATATTTGACTGTTTGTTGCTTTTCATTGCCAAAGAATGTCTGTCTTGTTATCGTTCTCGTTCGTTTTAGAAAGTTCTACTTTATGACCTCGAGTTCTATATTAAGAATTTTGTTGAAACCGCAACTGAACTTTATCTTGTTTAATTTTAATTTCTCATTTTTTTTCTACTGTTGGGTTGTATTCAGTATGTATTGAAATATTCGTAAATACGGGCTACTTCATCAATGTATTTTTTGTTTATAAGTTAGGTTTTTGTTTGCAATTTTAAAGAAAATTATTTTCATCTATAACGAAATTACGTAACAAGCCATGTGTGTAAAACAGTTTACTTGAATTGTTAATTTTTTTTCAATACGAGAGGTAAAAGTCCAAAACACAAAATAAACCAATAATCAATTTTAAGTCTGCTCTTTACCAACTAAACACTAAAAACCCACGCTTGCAAAGTTAAACCGCAGTCGCGGGTTTTTGAAGCACGGACTTTGCAAGCGTGGGTTTTTTGATAGTTTATATATATATATTACCAGAGGCAACGGACATATTGGATAATTTGCTATGTTTTATTGACTCTCCATAGATGTGACTTCAAAATCATTTGTAGGTAGTTCGCCTCTTTTATACTAATAAAATGCATTACAAGACAAATAGTCCGTGACCATATAAGGCTCCAAACATTTTATATACCAGGGGGCCAGGATATTAAGATGCGACAATATATCTTAATACTGTTGACAATCAAACGGTTTTCAAATGGATTCAAAATAGCAATATACAAAAATAAAACTACACATAAATCAATTATTCGCAAATGTGGGTACACAAAATATCACAAGGGTGCCGTCGTGGTCGTGATTTACAAACTACCTGTGCAATCAGTGCCTATCACCACTAAAGTTGTGTGCTCGAACCCCATTCATAACGAGATGTATTCGATACAACATTATGTGATAAAGTTTGTCAGTGACTTGCGTTTTGTGATTATCTCCGGGTACTCCAGTTTCCTCTACCAATAAAACTGACCGCCACTATGTAACTGAAATATTGTTGAAAGTGGCGTTAAACACCATAAACCAAAATATCAGTGGTATGAGGTACCAACCAATAACCATAGTAAGATACTTAACTTGTTGAAAATTTGATAGTTTATGGTCATGGCTGTGCAACTCTATACATACGGTATTCAAATTAAATTGATTGATTGATTAGTTGATGTCTAACGCCAACCTGGGCAGTATTTCAGATATATCGTGGGCATGTCAAATTGAACATGGTGAAACAATTTTACCATAATTTCCATGAACATTTATTATCAATGGTAAAGCAGTTATGAAATTTAATAATGTTTTCAATAACATTCAAGTTGTTTGACTTTTCAATCTTTTTAACATTGAGTGCACCTGATGAAAGTTATTCTAGAAAGGAACGATGTTGTATTGGTTCGCCTGCTCGCATAAAGTGCAGTAGGTCGTGGTTTTGAAGCCGGTCGGGTCAAACCAAAGACTATCAAATTGGCATTTGTTGTTTCTCCGCGAAGCACGCAATAAGGAGACAGAAGGGTTGGCTAGGAATAGTGATAATGTGTCGGAGTATAGAGGCATGTCAAACCGCGGACTGTTGTCTCACTAAGCTAGCAATATAAAAATCCAACTAAGCGTGTCCAGTACAAAGCGGGCATCATCATTTTACCAAAACAGCTGTAAAATTGTTCACTTGACGTTAAACACCAATCACTCGCTTACTCACTCATTCAAGAAACTCGTCATATGCGCTAAACCTAATATCTAAGTTAATTGCATTACCATAATTGGGTCGATACGTCTGTTGGTGTACTATTAGCTCCAGAGGGTATCAACCACCCAGTAGTGATTCGATGGTAAGTATTTCGGCATTGACGTGATATTGAAATTTTTGTTGTTTCTAAGCAAAGTAATTCTCCTTCAGGTATATGTGACCTTAGCCTATTTTGGCTATCCTGTTTTAATTTAGCCTATTTTGGCTATCCAGTTTTAATTTAGCCTATTCTGACTATCCTGTTTTAATTTAGGCCTATTATGGCTATCCTGTTTTAACTTAGGCTATTTTGGCTATCCTATTTTAACTTAGTCTATTTTGGCTATTGTGTTTTAGCTTAGCCTATTTTGGCTATCCTATTTTAACTTAGCCTATTTTGGCTATCCTGTTTTAACTTAGCCTATTTTGGCTATTATGTTTTAATTTAGCATATTTTGGCTATCCTATTTTAACTTAGCCTATTATGGCTATCCTGTTTTATTTTAGCCTATTTTGGCTATCCTGTTTTAACTTAGGCCTATTTTGACTATCCTGTTTTAACTTAGGCCTATTTTGACTATCCTGTTTTAATTTAGGCCTATTTTGGCTATCCTGTTTTAACTTAGTCTATTTTGGCTATCCTGTTTTAACTTAGGCCTATTTTGACTATCCTGTTTTAATTGAGCCTGCTATGACTATCCTGTTTTAACTTAGCATATTTTGACTAACTTGTTTTAACTTAGCCTATTTTGGCGATCCTGTTTTAACTTAGCCTATTTTGGCTATCCTGTTTTAGCTTAGCCTATTTTGGCTATCCTGTTTTAATTTAGGCCTATTTTGACTATCCTGTTTTAATTTAGCCTATTTTGACTGTCCTGTTTTAATATAGGCCTATTTTGACTATCCTGTTTTAACTTAGGCCTATTTTGACTATCCTGTTTTAATTTAGCCTATTTTGGCTATGCTGTTTTAATTTAGCCTATTTTGGCTATCCTGTTTTAATTTAGCCTATTTCGGCTATCCTGTTTTAATTTAACCTATTTTGACTATCGTGTTTTAATTTAACCTATTTTGACTATCCTGTTTTAATTTATCCTATTTTGACTATCCTGTTTTAATTTAACCTATTTTGACTATCCTGTTTTAATTTAGCCTATTTTGACTATCCTGTTTTAATTTAACCTATTTTGACTATCCTGTTTTAATTTAACCTATTTTGACCATCCTGTTTTAATTTAGGCCCTTTGGTTTTCATGCTTCTAAAACTTTTTAAGACTTTTTGTTTTTCCAATCTTTCGACTTTTAAGTGAACCTAAAGGTGTTTCAAGAAACAAATTGGATTTTGCATACTAAATTATGTATGGTTTTTTGTTTCGTTCAGAAATTTTTTTTTCGGACAATTTTAGAATATTTATTTTGTTTTTTCAGAATTTAACATTAGGTTATATGACAAAACCTCTGAATCAGATAAAAAATAATTTCTCCACCAAAATCAGAATATTTTTTTCAGCAACATTGGGAATCAGAATATTTCTTTTAGAAAAAAACCATTACTCCCCCCCCCCCCCCCCCCCCCCCCCCCCCCGGAAGCTAAATGTTATTAGTACACGTAGTACATCAAATATTTTATCAATTAGTAAGAAAGGATATGGATGTAAATGAACATGAGACTACCCAACATAATAGATATTACACTTGGACATAAATAAAAGTAAAGGGATATCGTTTTTATTGCTGTTCTACATTTCGCAGTCGCAGTAGGATCTTTAACAATGAGAATTAACCCATACCCTTAAATGAATGTAAACCGGCCCTAGACTGCAGTTGAGCGGAACAATTTGCTTCCGTCGATAAACGTTACACCTGGACATCTTTGTCGTCTTGATGTCATTTGGTAAATAAAATGTTATTCTCAAATAAGGGGTTATCTCAAGCAAGAAAACAATATACGGATGAGTAATCTTATAATATATCTTAGCATGTGATAATCGTACATTTTAAAGAACTATTTACTCATTTCATCCCCTGTTTTTAGTTGGGATCGAGTTGCCTAATCCTTTGTTTTCTGTGTAGTGTTTTGTAGATCATTGTTTGTCCTAGTGTCCGTTTTCCTCTGGCCATTGTATGTCTATTCTTCTTCGATCTATATCTTCTGGTTACCCCTTTTATATTTTCAAACCTTTCTTAGTACTTTTCAATATACTAACATTCTCTATCTGATAAACACACACAACTCTCTTAAAGGACAAGATATCATAAGATACGTATACTTCTAGCTAGGAAAAACTTTATAATGTCACCTGAATTTGATCCCTCAAAAATGTAAAGTATTCTGTATCATATCTGTAGATACTGGTTATCTACCGTAGACAAAATTGTAATGACATATTTTCCCCATCGTCTCAACTTTTAAAGTTTGCTTGTTACTCCTCTAATTTGCCAAGATATATCTACCCCTTTTAAAATACAATTGAAGTTTTGATTTGTGGTCAGAATTAAGTCGGTGAGATTGACCACTTGTCAACCGAAGCCCCTGTAAAATATGAATGACTATTAACGTATTTCAAGTTGGTTAATCAAAGCCAGTAAACTTTTAAACCTCACCCTAAAGATTAATATAAATTGCAAACAACTGCATCAAAATCGGTTAAAATATGGTTCAAACCCGTCGATTCATTTCTGAAAGCTCGTGTTCAGAGCAACACAATGGAAAAACTGCACGTACATTTGATGAAAAATTTAAATTCTGTGAAAATGTGGTCCCTTTTAGACCCTCAACCAAAATGGATATCAAGACATGGTTGTGTTCATCAACTATAATTCTTAAAAGGATCACCTATATATCAATTCCAGCTTTGTAGTTATTGGACTTTAAACGATTTTTTTTTATTTATTTTGTTGTTGATTTACCTCTATGTTCTATTTATGGACATGGTTGCCATGTTGCATTGGTTGCTTAGCTAGATCACCGAACACATTTTTGAAAGTAGTTATCCTAAGGATGATTCAGACCAACTTTGGTTTAAATTGACTCAGTGGTTTCAGAGAAGATTTTTGTTAAAGATAATAACGGACGGACGACGAACACCAAGTGAGGGTAACAGGTGAGCTAATAATAAGAATCCCACTAAAACTGAGAGTGCACTCAGATGCTGTGGTAGGTTAAGCAGTGCCTGTTACATATTTGGCACTCGTCGTGCGAGAGACGACACCAACATTGTTTTAAAGGTCAGGGTTAGGATTATGGTGTTTAACGCCACTTTCAACAATATTTAAGTAATATTGCGGCGGCCAGTTTTATTGCTGGAGGAAACCGGAGTTCCCGGAGAAAACCACCGACTGCCGCAAGTCACTGACAAACTTTTTCGCATTATGTTGTAGCGAGTACACCTAACCTGAACGGTGTTCGAACTGACAAAGTTAGAGGTGATGGGCACTGAATGCATATTAGGTAGTTGTAAATCTTACTACCATGCGATTACATCCACAACGACCCACATCGTTTTTACGTGGAAATGGCGTTGGACAACACAATACTGAAAATAAATACATAATGAAAGCACAGGCGCTCATGGCACGAATTATCCAACCCCCTTTTAACTTTCTGTTTACATAAGGTCACATTCAAGTTTTGACTTAGGTCGTTTCATTCTGTTGAATATGAGGGTGTGATCTGGGTAAAACAACGGCGATTTAAGATAATGTAATAGTATGGATTAAGGTATTTATGCCAAATGTTCAGCATATATAAAGTGGATTTATTAAGGGTCGATTCATGAAGCCAAATTGAACTGATTTTTGTTTTCAAATTTTCAAATTAAAGGGTTTTCGAATTTTTATTCGTAATTCTGAGCTTCACCGCACACAGTTATAACGCTTTGTCCCGTTTTCGCCCCCACCTCCTTTGGCTGTATTACATGTAGAATTGACCCGCGTGTCTGATTCCAATAAATGACTGGTATCCAATGTTCCAATACGACACAATTTCTACAGCAGATACCTTGTATACAAAATGCTGGTGTAAATTATGAAACCAGTTTATGCTATAACAAGCAACACAGAAATAAGTTATGGCGAAACTTTTAGCTTTTTGAGGTATAAAATATACATATTGGAAAATAACAACTGTAGTAAAATCTACCATGTTAAAAAAAACAGTTTTTTTTTCGGTCGTTCAATACAAAATTATGTTTATTTCATATCACAGTAACATGAGCGAGAAACAGGATAGCTATTTTTTTCCATTAAACAAAAACGTTTTCTATACAACGAGTGGAAATTTGAGAAAAGGAAGTGAAATTTGATATCGTCTTATGATCGAGGTAAAAGTCCACGGTTTAGTGAATACAACCAAATCGAATATCTCCTATTTTATTTATTACTTAAGAGCGTAATAATTTTAAAAGAGTGATGGTCAACAATTCCATCATTAACAACAAAGTGAACAGCCACCTCTAATTACTGAACACGAAACAAAACTGCGACATATATCGTTGGAAATCCATGTCGGGGCTTGGGACAGGCACACAAATGGGATGGGGTTAAACCGGTTAACGAGATCCCTTCCCTCCCATCTTGATAATTGGATCTCCAACGGCAATACAGGTATAAACAAACGATAAAACTTGCACGGATTCCGTTCCAATTAATAAGATTACACAATCTCGCAAAAAATGAATAACAACAAACATGGAGAGTCCAATAACAGGGTCAACAAATGCTCGTATTTAACGTAGTTAACCGACTAATAGCTACGAGGGTAGAATATATTGGTTAAAGACAATTAACCTTAGGACAAAATCATAACTAATATTTCCAACAGATTTAATATAAATTGGACATTATAAAAATTTAATAGTCTTCGTGGGAGACCAGAATAAACAGACCATCCTTTTGTTGGAATCAAATATTGAACAAAGATTAGTCATTTGATTTGGAATGAAATATAAATGTACTTATTTATAATCGATAGTTGGACCGAGTTAGAAAAAAAATCCAATTATTTGGATTCATGTTGTAATACAAGTTTAGTTTAGAAGATAAACAAACCACAAGAGCAACAAACTAGTCAAAATAAATAAAGACAAGGACAAGCAACAATCAAGAAGAAACTAACACAACATTCTAAAACATGTGGTACTCCCATCACAGACATGTCAATTGACTTTGCATATTGAACTATATACAATGTGTATCATTATATCTTTATAATTAATTCATTTTCTTAATACCTAATAATTGGAGCAAACAAGTACTTTGTCCAAAGAACCATATGAACTATTGTCATCACTTTGTTTCTATCGGCTTTCTGTAATCTTTTCACATTTAAATCTTCTTCTCCATAACAAATGGGTCATTTAAATTGTCACTGTAGGAATGATCCACTACAGCTCTTTTTTTTATAGTAAGTAAATTTTGTCTTTTTAAGGAAGTTTGGAGAGGAATCCCCCACCATGTTATTAATGAACATGAGAAGTTGCTGCCCAGTAGTGATCGGTCATATTCATGTAAACACGGACCCCTCTCAAGTGATCGAGATAAAGGATGGCTAGAAAGAGACAGTGATCAACATGTTGTCTTGAGGAAAATTACATTGGACAAGCGATTTCTCAACAAAATGCCCTACTATCTCAATTTCAGGTATGTATTGGTTTTAATTAATTTTGCAAAAAATGTAATGTCATTGAATACAGAAACAATTTACTGATTAAAAAAAATGGTAACCACTGTTGTGATAAGTGAAAACCTGTAATTATGTATTCATTCTTTTTTTTTATTGAATGAATGAATTATTGTGCTTAACGCCACTTTTAGCGATATTTCAGCTATATCGTGGCGACCAGTTTTAGTGGTGAAGGAAGCCGGAGTACCCGGAGAGAACCACCCTTTGAAGAGTAAATGTTTTTAAACATGTTATATTATGCAGCATTTCATTTGTCTGCATACATATCTGTACTTTGCAAGACAAGATAAAACTCTTGATCAGTATCAGTTAACACATGTTCATGAATAGTGATATTTCATGCCATATTTTCTTTAAATGAACGTGATTAGTATGATACATGTTTATAATTTTAGGAGCATTGGGGAACTTGAGATTTTCCAGAATTTAATCCTTATGTACGCATCAAAGAGACAGTCATACAGACCCCCAGCATACAGAGTGAGTAATCTCTTGGCAGCCCTTGACCATAACAGCAATGTTGACCGGCCAGTGATGTTGAACCAAAATGGTACTATAAGGTGAGGATGATATTGTATATGAATAGCAACATAATACTAAAATTTCAATATTGTAACCAATTGCACTCAGTCTGTAGATAGTTACTTAATATGATGTCATTATATAGGACTATTTAGACTGTGGTGAAATAAAATATTTATGCAATTAGTACCTGGTACTTCGTCATTAAAGATATAATGTTAGGAGTCGAAATAACGACTTGAATTGGAATACTGTTTCCAGTTTGGTGTCATCTCTTATATAGGGTTATTGAATATCTGAATAAAAAGCATGCATTTATTTGGTTGAACACTCTCCATGTGACCTTCACTATTCCGCTTTACAGACTGGAATGCTGATATAGAATGGTCCAATAACCGTGTATAGACTGGTGCTATCAGTCTATACACGGTTTTTGGACCGATCTATATCAGCATTAATAGAAACTTTAAAACACCTTCAATGATCCTGATTAAAAGTACATTACAAATGTTCATTTGTCTGTATGTAAGGTTTTATTCATTCCTAAAATTGCAGTTTCTGTTAAG
Source organism: Bathymodiolus septemdierum (assembly GCA_963383655.1). Classification (NCBI taxonomy): domain Eukaryota; kingdom Metazoa; phylum Mollusca; class Bivalvia; order Mytilida; family Modiolidae; genus Bathymodiolus; species Bathymodiolus septemdierum. The sequence goes on from OY726524.1 coordinate 70,868,343, forward strand.
GTTTCTTGATTTCTTGAAAAATGAATATTTTGTGTGTCTTCAATTAGATAAACACAATAGTTACTGATATAGATGGCAATATCAGTAACTTTTATATAAATAGTATATTGGCAAGCATAAAAAAAGGAACTTAACAAGTACAAGTACAAACTATCTCCAATTAAACAATACAGTATTTACCGAGGTGGAAGTTTGGATCTAAACTCGAGTTTCTGATATAATCATCATTAGTGAATTATGATGGTAAGAGATATAAAAATTAGAAATCCGAATGAGGCAACCAAACAATGAAATAAATATCCCAAACGATTTTAAAGTATTTTCAAGCTAAGAGCACCTACAAAATAATAGATCTCATAATCTAACATATTGCTTTGTTCTTTTACAACAGATATCAGAGGAGTTTCAATAAAAAAAAACTGGAAGGTGGTCTGCCAGTCCTGTAAGAACTGAGAAGAGATACCTATACATGACAGAGCTTCTCAAGAAAATTGTTACATTACGATTGGAAGACAGAGTTGGCATGGCTAAAAAATTATACTGGAACCAGATGACCTAAGACGAATTTTAGCAGTTTTGGCTCCTATACCACCACCAACCACTCGTGAACTTGTTGCTGAACAGAGATCTCGTTTCGGCACTGTTGAATCACTCCAGACTGCAAACAGTTCCAACAATGTCGCAGATGATTCGAATGCAACAATTGGCTATTATAAATATAATGCTAAAATATGTTCTTGATCAAGCAAACAATATGCCTAATATGAAATTGCGAGTTAACTTTGCCAAACATAATAACCAAAAAAAACAAGGGTAGCATCTGGTGCTGCACAAGGGTAAGCATGTTCTGCTCCGCTAGTGGCATCTGACAAGTACAGAACACAGAAAACAAAAACAAAAAATATTCTCCAGAAGGGTAAGCAGGTACTAATTTGCATATTTGGAGCCATTACACCTTTAAAGACACAAACATAAGTCTGGTTTGTGGTTGGCACAAAAAGGTGGTCGAGTTGAGAAGAGGGCCTGCTGAGATCTTTGTAACAATCTTAAATAATGAAAACTGTTTCTTGCAGTTGTAAAAGTCTCATGTTTGAACTATTTAAAGGTTGAATAGTTTTAATTGAAATAAAAAAGAATAGTAATTGTTTGAAGAAATAACATTTAATATTTAAAAGTAATACAGCTGCCATTCATTCTATCCACGTCTTCCTCCCACAAAGCCACTGTACTGACCAAACCTGTCCGGATATTTGTCTCGAATTTTCCAGACGCAACAACTGGGAATAACCCTTTTGTTGCCAGCTCCCAGATACCCGTGATTCCATAAGATGAATTGCCTGTAGGCTGCATGCCTCTTCCCTCTGTTGAAATCGTCATCATGCCCTGCTGCTAATACATCTTTTCGATATCTTTGAGCAACAAGGAGGACAACTTCATCTAGCACAAGAAGGTCAAAGTTCTGAAACATAAGCCAATATAATTAAGCTGTATGGATATTATATGCAGTTCTTTCACTTAACAATTTTATACTGATTATCAAATATATGAATAATTATAAAACATGTTGAAGAATAAAGAATAGCCATAGTCAAAGCAGTACACACAGCAAAACCAAATGCTTTAACTATTTTACGTTATCAAGTTTTGGGACTATATTGTAGCGCGTGCATATATAGTACATGTTTATACAAAACGCACATGGATCAACAAAGGGTCATGTAAGGTATTATCATCACATTGCGTCCAGCGTGGTCTGTAAATCTTTAACATTAACATTGAAGGGATGTAGGAGAGGTGTGTATTCAGTGTAGTCTTAACGCATGGACACGCAGGGCAGTTTCTCGGGGGCCCACGAGCATAGGGGCCCCCATGCTTATATATGTATGTTGTGTACTGTATGTTTTTCTAATGTTTAAACACTGACTGTGTTGGAAATACCAATACAATATATATATATATGCTTAATTTTATATACATTTACAGTTTTATTCCTATGAGTTGTGTAGGTAAGGGCCCCATTGCACTGCTTCTCCCGGGGCCCCGTGATGCTGTTAAGACGGCCCTGCTTCTATTGTTATTATCCAAAAAGCAGTAGAGAGAGTCTACACATGTAAAATCCCACGGTAACGTTGTTGTTTAGATATTTCAGCAGATAAACAACACAAATTAATTTGTGAAGAAGGAAGCTTTTAAAGCACATCTATAAAACCTGTATTTAAGGAAAATTGTTACTACGCTGATTATTAAATGAAAATGAAAACAACAATTGTATTACATGACGTTTACTGTGACGTAACTTATCCGGAATATTTACACGTCCGCAATCGATATTACAAAAACCCTACGTCCTTTAAGTGTTTTATAATAATCGTTGTTTAGCATTTCTTGATTAAATTTTCAAAAATGGAATAGAACAACGGCATCCCGAAGACTGATCTTGGAAAAATTTTAACAGTCAACAGACTTTTTCATTAAATACGATATTTTCATATGGCAAAGAATACAGGGATTGAACGTAGCAAGAACAATCCCATAGACCTCGGAAAAAGGGGGGTTTCTTGCATATTTAGCCTTTCAATCTATTCGCACATTTAATTAGATGAAATTCAACACTTTGCCACGCATTTTTCTTGAAGAATAGGATATCCCTAATCCGCCGGTTCCTTCATTACTTGTATTGAACATCGTTATGTCGTTGTTCTGCTCGGTTTTAGTGGTCACGATGCTACTTTCTCTATAATGTGATCACGTGACCTCTGTAATTGATTCCTAATATTACTTTTTTTCATTTTGAGTAAATCACACATAATCTTATTGGTTTATGGCTTAAATGAGTAAAATTAATGCACTTGCGCATGTATTGAACCAAACAGTGAAAACACGTTTTTTTTCCAATTGAAGGACAACCTTAACATGACTGCGTAATTTTCCGGATCATGTATGTCTGACTGCCTGTGTAGGCCTACCGGGTCTACCTCCTTCAGGGTCCAAGTAAGGGGTCTCATAACTTAACTAGTACATGGCCTCATATGTCCTAAATCCGACACTGCCTCTATGGAGGATTTGATGTATGACCTATAAATACTGAGTTTTTGGGGGATGACCGAGCTATTTTTAGAGTAGGTGTTTTCCGCAGCCTGGCATTACACTGCAAGATTTTAAACATGTGTAATAAATAATAATGTGTTTATACCTGGATAGTATATTCTAGGGCTTTAGTCACCGGTGAACTGTCGTCCAGGATGGCAATTGTACAAAGTACATCTTGACAATTCGAATTCTGGTGGGTGACTCCGCCTAAATATACCAGTCTCGTCACGTCCGGGATCCCGTGTTGAGGTGTTCCGATTGTATGGTATAATCATTACATTCCTCTCTCTTTCAAAAAATTTATCATATATCAATTTTACAAAATCGTTTCCATAAAAATGTCCACATATTCTCCAATAAAGATCTCCGTCACCATTATTTATAATACCGTATATACACAGATAAACATTAAACACAAACAATGATAAAACAAATGTACAAAAATAAAGCAGAACTTTTACAGTATAAGTTCATTATTTAAGAAGCATGTATGAAACAGTATTGATAGAATACAAACACACGAATTAAAACATGTATACATATATCGAACAATTTGTATTCTATTCCACAAAATCATGGAGTTATGCTGGTCTTCTTCTCACTCGCCTTTGCCATCGAGAGTGAAGCAAAGATGGTGCAGCTTCTTCTGTACTGTCATCGTTTACCCTTTACAAAAACGTCTCGTTCAAACTAGCTGTGTTTTCATTATGTAATTTGTTTAAGTCCTCGATTATATTACTATCAAATATGTTGAATTCCTCTTGCATTTCATTGTCGTCAACAGCCCCTCTAGACACCAGAAGATCTGGCGCACTCGCGGAACCTTGACCATTGTCTGTTTTTGACATAAGAAAATATGATGCACTCGCGTTATCTTGATCAATGCCTGTATGAGACACCAGAGGATCTGACGCACTCATAGCAGCATCGTCTTCCTCAAATAGTTTAGTTAAATCAAATTCTCCATTCTCAACAGTTTCATTCATTAGCTCATTCCGATGACGCTTTAATCAGATAGGAAGTTCCCTGTCTTCGCAAAGCTCTAATCTGTCATGGTGTATCCAGGACTCGGATTTTCTGTCGTTCATCTGATAAAGCATTGGTGGACTTAACTGTCGCTTTGAGATAAGGAGGACCTTTCCAAAGTGATTGAAGCTTTGTTGATTTTGTTATTCGTTCTTGCAATTTGAGTCTTGGAGCAACTTATTCAAAGAGGGAAATGTTAATAACAGACACTTGAGCTGCTGTATCTACAACTCTGAGAATTTCTTTTTTGCTAACATGCATTTTTATATACAAAGTTTTGGGTCTATCTTGTCTACACTCGTGTGATATAGGTGGTCCTTAGCTCTTGATTCTTCATGAACAATAGGAGGTGGCCAACCGGTATGAACCGGATGAACTGAAGGGCGGCCTACGTCTTCACTCCCTGGAAGTTTAAATGAACACTCTCTGAGTCTGGGGTTGGAGACCATCGCCTTGATCCAAGCAGTTGTGGTGATCTTGATCTTCTTGGTTTAGTACAACTAGAACTGAAGTGCCCTTCTTCGTCACAGCTGTAACACCTGCCATCTCTAACCGGACTACTTGAACTATTTTGTCTTTGAGGAGATCTTGCTCTAATAACTGTGTTATTTCTTGTTAAAATATCCAATATCTACTTTACATTTCTTTTTGTTTCTTTTAGGTCTTCCTCCGTCTTCTGTAATCTGGTTTCAGACTTACTCATTGGTGAATCTGTATCCTTCCTGTAAGCCGTCCTCAAACTTGCTGATGCTTGAAAGTCATCATCAGGATCACAATCCTCCATCTCTGTCTCTTGGAAGGTCGCTCTCTTCACATCTGTCTTCTTAATTCCGAAAATCACTCTCTGATTAGTCATAGCAGACTTCACAAGCTGTACAGCTCTGTCTAAGTTTTCTGGGTCTTTGCCCATGGCAGTCAATGCTGCCCGCGTATCTTGACATCCCTTCAGGAAGGCATCACTAGCCACTATCTGTATGAATTCATCCGATGTACTTGGAAACTCATCAACTGCTAGATATTGTGCGCGTTCTGTGTATTCTTCTTGTAACTGACGACGTATTACGTTTGGCAAATCTTTGCATCCAAACCTTCTCCATTTTCGTGCATGTATGTTTGTAATTATCTTGCACGAACTTTGGTCTTGTTGTAAAATAATTAAATGCACGATCTCTAAGACATTCGATAAGTTTATCTAACCGATCTTGGTCAGACCATTCATATTTAGTGACAATATGGCAGAATTGCAGGAAATAAGGACGCCAGTCTTCCTTTCCAATAAAGGTTCCCATCTTTGGAGGTGTTGGACCACTTGGTCTGTTCTGTCCATGTCCCGATGAATTGTTAACTGTTTTATCTTCCAATGTAATTTTTGGTTGGTCTATGCTAAGAATTGTTTGTAAGAACGCTTTATCACCAAGTCGTGATGTCGATGTGTCTTCTAACACTCTAATTGTCACCTCACGTTCATCTATCTGTTTGAATAATTCTTCTTCTTTCTCATTTGTGTCTTTTAGTAACCTCTGTATTTCTTGTCTGTGTTTTTTCTCAGTTGCTTCTTGTAATTTATCAAATTCATGTATCTGGTTCTTAATCTTGATCTTGAAATCAACACTCATTTCATTCCATTTTTGCTCAAACTCGGCTTGCCTTAAGGTATTCTGTTTCTGTAATATACAGAATTCTGTCTTTAATTCTGCATTATATCTTTCTAATGTCTTTATCCTTTCTTGTTCGCTTGACATTGACTCTATCTCTTTGCCTTTCGCAACTCCATATTCCTTCTCCTCTTGTTCTAATGTGACTTCTCCATTTTGTATGAGTGGATCCCACATAGTGTTTGGTATGTCAGACATCAATTTCAAGTCTTCAAGTGTTAATGGAGACCCTTTCTCTTCTCTTTTATTGATGATATTATGTGGTCTTCGATCACTGATTCCTGTAATTCCCTTCAATATATCTAAGGATGCATTGTTGATATTAATTGGCATTGTCCTTTTGAATTATATTGATTTTGCTTTTTGAAAAAAAAATCGCCTTTATATGACAACAATCAACAATTACTAAACAAACAAAAATTACAGACAGTGGCAATGTTTGTACAATTGTCACTCAAAAAGGAATGTGAGAAAAAAATAGCAATCAGTACATACAATCAAAAAAAAATGTTGATCATAAAAAGGATTCTTGACAGAGCTGTGACATCAGAAGATATGTCGCACACAACTCTGACAAAAATCTATGTGAGAAAATTTACGGGTAACAAATCTGACAAAAACAAAAATATACAATTGTAATTGAAAAATTCCACAAAATGAAAAACATATTCTAGTTCAGGATATACACCATTCTATGCTATATACTACACTTTCAATTTATAAGTAATTAATGAAAAATGTTCAAACAATAATCAGTAAATCTGTGAATACAATGACAAATTTGTGAAAAATATCACAAATCTTGTCCAAAATAACAAATCAAAATACAAATAAATAATATTCCAACCACAGCAATGACATCAGAAGATAATGGACAATCTGGAAAATAAATATGGTAAATGTGACCCGAAATAGATTAAATGCAACAACGCGCCATATATCTTCGCGGGAAGAAAGAAAAACAAATTCTCTCCCGAAAAAAATTTGAAAATTGGCGCGAAGATCTGTCAATCATAATCAGTTTTAATTTCTGGAAAATCAGTGGGATCGTGCCGAATTCTGACACCACTGTAATAAATAATATTGTGTTTATACCTAGATAATATATTCTAGGTCTTTGGTCACCGGTGAACTGTCGTCAAGGATGGCAATTGTACCACGTACGTCTTGACAGTTCGAATTCTGGTGAATGATCACTCCGTCTAAATATATTAGTCTGGTCACTTCCGGGATCCCGGGTTGAGGTGTTCTGATTGTATACTATAATCATTACACATGCCCTGATATTTTGACAGAACGTAGAGGAATCATGTACGTTTCAGAAAATATATGGTCTTGGAAAGGTTAAACTTAAGATAAAATGGCCAGGTAGGCTCGAAAAAAACACAAATTTAGTAGAAAACCTTAAAGAAATTAATGAGTGATTTCACACCTTAATGCCGTTCCGTCAATGTTCGTAAGTTTATTACACACCACTTCGTGAATTTCCGGAAAACTGAACGTGCTCTACTTAATACATAGGTATAGGCTTATAATAAAATAACAGCAGAAATAGGTGAAGTAATTACAAGTGTTTGGGGTTACGACGGGGGGACGGTCATATCATATCATATCATATTATAAATATATATAAATATGAGCATATATCAAACATCTGTAAAAAAAACATCAAGGCAACTAAATGTATTGAAAAGAATAGGCAAACATCTTGCAAAGCTTGGAAAACTAACAATTTATTATGTCCAATTTTAATTATTGTCCTGTTGTTTGGCATTTCTGTGGGGAAGTTAATACAAAAAAGGTTGAAAAATTCAGGAAAGGGCACTTAGATTTATTTTTGAAGACTATTCGGCAAGCTATGATGAATTACTAAGTAAATCCAAATTACCCTCGTTAAAAGTCAGGAGAATGAGATTTTTGGCAATTGAAGTTTATAAAATTATTAATAAAGAATGTCCTGTATATTTACAAGATTTAATTCACATAAAGAACAACTCTTACTCCTTTAGATACCAAAATATTGCAGAACTGCCACAGGTCAGAACAACATCACATGGTTTACAGTCATTCAGGTATGCGGGCACTAAGCTTTGGAATGAGCTGCCAGATGAATTTCGTAAACAGTCTTCTCTAAATCAGTTTAAAACCTTGATAAGCTCTTGGCGTGGCAGCTCATGCCAATGTTTCGACTGCAAAACCAGTTAATTGTTGCTATGCCGTTACGCTTGTATTTGCACCACTTAACTTCCTGCTTGACTTTATTTAGTGCTTATGCTAGCTTTATGTTTAAATGCATGCTTAACCATAACTTGTGCTTTTGTGATTTTTATATGTATGCATGCTTAATGTATGTGCTATTTTATGTGAAATGTGCTGTTTATGTATAATGTGCTTATTTGGGACAATGACATATTTGATTATGTATTTTGCTTGTGTATAATACAAATGTATATGCTGTAATTGTCAGCATCTATTTCTATCCTGTTTTCTGGCCCTATGACAGTCAGTGTGCAGAGAGGCACTTGCCACATGTGCACTGGCTGTGGAGACCCAGAAATCAAATCATAGATGTGTTTGCATTTAATACTATATTAATAATATTTAATAATATTTTATTGTGTTGTAATTTATATCTTAAAATGCATATCGGTTTATTTTATTATTTTTATTGTGTTGTAATTTATATCTTAAAATGCAGGTCGATTTATTTTTTTTATTTCTATTGTGTTGTAATTTATATCTTAAAAGGAAGTCGGTTTAAAAAGCTCATGATTGTACTGTTTGTAAATGTACCGACTTTAAATAAAACTTTTGATTTTGATTTGATTTGATACAGACAACACTAAAATCGTCTACTGTGATTCTTAGATTATAACCGTCTGCTGTGATTCATCAATTTTAATCTACTGTTTTATGAATAAAACTGTATATACCGAAACACGGAAGTTTTAAATGAACACATACAGCATTTATTCTCACATATACTGAATATTGAAGTAACCGTGAAACTTTTTAGTGTTTTAAATATTCACTAGGATTTTATAGAACTAAGTTACATATGTATTTTTATTAACTGTATCGCTTAAAGTATACATAGACTACTTTTAAGTTAGTAAAGGCTTTTTACACCTGCGCACTTGTATATATTCACTTGGTGGAGGATTGTTCAACATACGCATTTGAAGTATGGTTATCCTTAGAAGGATGTCAAGATGCAGAGATAAGGTAAGGTTTACAAATATGGCGGACGACAGTGCAGACGAGATATATGATCAATGTTATTGTTCATATCATACATTTTATCAACCCTTGTTCATATATCATCCCTCGAGCCTATCGACTGTCGGGCTGATAAAGGGTATGAGTAGTATATGGGGACGGACAAAGTCGTATTTGAAGTGGTGCTGTGAGGTGGTGCTACTGGAAGTCACGTGCCCGGAAGTCACATGACCGGAAGTGACATCAGTCACGTAACTGGAAGTGACGTTAGTCACGTGTCCTGTCCGTAAGTATGTTCTCCGCATGCGCAACTGGAAGTTGCGCCATATCCGCCCTAGTGGGGCCTTTTGACCGGAAGTGACAAAGCCACATGACCGAAAGAGGACCGGAAGTATGTTCTGCGCATGCCCGGTTTTTCCCCGCGTTTTATTTTCTTAGTAGTAGTACAGTAGTTGACCCCTTCGGGGTTCCCTTGGGTGTGCACATGCGCAACCGGAAGTTGTACAACACCCGTAGTGACCGTAGGTCACGTGACCCCTTCAGAAGTGTCCTTGGGGTTTTCTCTAGGACGTCCGCGTCCTATTATCATTTTCTAGCCTTTTCACTGGTTATCTTCCCGTTTTATTTTCATATAGTGTCTATATAGGTTGTGTAGTACTTCTACTTTGCAAAGAGTACATTTGAAAATTTCCATCTGCAAAAATTTATTTTTTTTATTTTTTTACGCTTAATGTTTAAAATAAGACAACAATTAACAAAAATAAAACGATAAATTCCATGGTCGATTTGTAATTACTTGCGGTTAGTTTTTTGTTGTTTTTTTGGTATTGTGAGGATCTATTAATTATACCAGATTTGAAATGCTTGTATTGCGACATGTATATATTAATGAATTACTTATTTAACCCTTATATGTCCAAAAAGCCTAAATTTTTCCAAAGAGCCTATTTTTAGGCTTTTCAAACCACCCCTCGCGTGCCAACGTAAACATGACGTCACAAGTTCAATGATAGTGCCGTTCTGTAATATATATATGAAAGGCATTGCCGCTTCTTCTTTTGCTCTCAATCCCAAAACAGGATTGAAATGTTTTATAGTACCAACCATGGCTACCGAATGTGACCAAAGGTCACGTGACCCCAACGTCGCCCGAGGCATTTTTCCATAATGCATCACTATACATCATAATAAATTATCCCGATAGGTGGCGTTACTATCTCGTAAATTTGTAACTTCGTACCTTTTTCGTAATTTGTAGCCCTTTCATTTATCTATCGATCTATAGTACTTTAAAACCTCTCTGTGATTACTATCTCGTAACTTGGTAACTTGGTAACCAAGGTCTTTCGTAGCTTATTTTGTAGCCTCTTCGTAATCTTTTCGTATCTTCGTACCTTAACTTGTAGCCCTTTCATTTATCTATCGATCTATGATACTTTCAAACCTCTCAGTGACGTCATTGATAGTATAGAATTAACTATTAAGAATAGATCCTCACCCAGACACTTGTTTTTAGTGCGAACTGTCGCACCATTGGCACTCGACTAACTTCGTAGTGGACCCTTACTCCTGTTGGTCTAGTGATCTTCGGCTATGGGAACTTCGCTCCCATATTAAATAATATGCGTCCTATTATCGTTTTCTACACCTTTCACTGGTTATCTACCCCTTTCCCGCCATTTTATTTCAATAATTACATTTTTTACAAAAGTTTGCCACCACCACCACTTCTTCCATATTTTCCGTATCATTTAACAATTTTCTTCTGTATTTTCCAAATCTTATCACTATTCAACTTAGGTTTCTTCCCTATTTTTCATATCATTTCACAATTTTCTTCTGTATTTTCCAAATCTTTTCACTTTTCAACTTTCTTTTCTTCCATATTTTCCAAATCATTTCACTATTCAACTTGGTTTTCTTCCATATTTTCAATATCATTTCACACTTTTCTTCCATATTTTCCAAATCATTTCACATTTCAACTTACTTTTCTTCCATATTTTCCATATCATTTCACTATTCAACCTACTTTTCTTCCATATTTTTCATATCTTTTCACAATTTTCTTCTGTATTTTCCAAATCATTTCACTATTCAACTTACTTTTCTTCCATATATTCCATATCATTTCACTATTCAACCTACCTTTCTTCCATATTTTTCATATCTTTTCACAATGTTCTTCTGTATTTTCCAAAACTTTTCACTATTCAACTTGGGTTTCTTCCATATTTTCCCTATCATTTCACAACTTTTTTCTGTAGTTTCGAAATCTTATCACTATTCAACTTGGGTTTGTTCCTTATTTTTCATATCATTTCACAATTCAACTTGGGTTTCTTCCATATTTCTCATATCTTTTCACTATTCAACTTACCTTTCTTCCGTATTTTCCCGATCTTTTCACTTTTCAACTTGCTTTTCTTCTGTATTTTCCAAATCTTTTCACTATTCAACTTACTTTTCTTCATTTCTTACTCATTCACTTACAAAACTCACTCAATGATATTCCCAACATAATTAAGTTTTACAATTCTCCTGTGATTTAAATTTATTTCAAAGAATTTCCATTGCTCTAACATATATTGTGTTCTCCAGCTATTTGAAAAGAGTATTGAGCAATGTTTTCCAGTTATCAGAAACAAGCATTAACAGTTATGATATCTCCTTTATGTACAAACTGCTATGATATAACTGTAATATTGTTGAATGTGGCATTAAACACCGTCAACCTAATCTTTTATTTACAAAGACATATACCTACCTACCTATATATCTACATATTTATGAGTATTATAGATTTTATTCAATTTTTGCTAGTTATTTTCCTATCTTGGTGAGTTTCAGATTTCCACAATCAAATTAATTTTACATAACAGCCTAACACAGTGTTCTATGTTTAACTCTTACTCCTAAGTGCTGCGTGTTTTGTGGAGAAACAACAAACACTTTGGTTTAACCCGACAGGTGCTCGAATCTACTGCCCATCGCACTCGTAGTGAGCACGCTAACCATTACACAACCGATGTGGTTCTTCTACGCCGGAATTTATAATAATACTCATTTATATGTCGAAAGAAGTGGAAGTTCACAATGGTGAAACATTGTTCTCTAAAGGAGATCAATGCTTGCCTTTTTGTGATCATATGGAAATCAAAAAGAAATTATTCATTAAATCATAGAGGAGGTTCTGGCACACTACCTTTTCTCGATCGTTCAGTCTCCTACAAATGTTTTGACTTGTTTAATATCTTACATGATCTTGTGTTTCATTAATTTTTTCAGATGATTTGGGAGGGGGGGGGGGGGGGGGGGTTATTGTTTTTGTTCTTGTTTGTTTGTATTTTTTTTGTTGTTTTTTTTTGTCTTGCAGGTTGCAATCTGGTTACTGAATTAAGCAGTAAACAATGAATATGTGATATGTTAATTTGGGAGACACTTCACCATTACACTATCACACTATGTATATAACCAGTACCCGTTTACAGACGTTCAACTCTTGGCCAAACACAGGCATGCATGGTAGATGTCGAAACTTTAGTCAATGGTGGAGTATATTATACAGGTATATTTAGTATTTTTGGTGTAGTCTTTAGTTTTCTGTGAAGTGTTTCGTAGATTAGTGTTTGTTCGACTAAATTTTAAGTTGTTCTGAACATCAACATGTGAAGTACATGAACATACATACTGGCACTCTGTGCGAGGTTTTGCCCAGGTATACTCTGGATGGACCACCCATCACCTAACATGGTCATATTGGAGGTGCACTAAAGGGTGGTAAACAAATATCCAATCAATCACTGGTTTTTAGATGTTTTAATAACCAAACAAGAAGTGTAAGACCACTATTAATATGGATATTGCTGAATTTAGTACATGTATATATCTTGGGATTTTTTGTGAAATTTTTCTTTCAGCCGATTAATTTCGATTATGAAAGTAAGCCATATTTTGATAAAATATCATATCCTTGGGTGTGACTTCATTTATGCATCAATATGCTTAATTCCCTTGTTCTAGAATTTGATTTGATGTGATTTGATTTTTTTCTGTTTAACACCATTTCAGCTATATCATGGTGACCAGTTTTAGTGGTAGAAAAAGCCGGAGTACCCGGAGAGAACCACAGACCATGGGCAAGCAACTGGTAAACTTTATCACTTGCGGCTGCGAGTCAAGTGCACCCTCTTCTGTAATTCACAAAGCCGGGCGCAAACCCACGTCGTATTGGTGATTGGCTTGTAAGAGTTGCTAGGTAATCCAACTACCTAACTCATTGAGCCACTCGGGCCCTCTTCTAGAATTTGCATAGCAATATAAATCATTAGGCTCAAAACATATGGAGCTTTAAGTCTGTCAAGGCAACTTCCTGTTCAAGTCTTCTGAACAGAACGAAATGCTTCACAGTTTGTCTCTACCTCTCTATGAAACATGGGTTGATACCATGTGCAGGATAACCAACTTAACCCACAAGAAATGAAACGTTTCGTCTTGTATCACTAGTGCATTGCTAACCTCCAATATATAGAGAGAAAAAAATCAAATTTGGCTGTATGGAAACACATGTACATGTGTAATATTAAAAACTGATAATACCAAAGTGGTAATCAGAAGCCATACATCGATGGACAGACTATACAACGACAAAAATAAAATGGAAAGAAATGCAAACAATCCTCCACAAATTGCACAAAACACCACACGGAAAACTAAAAATTAATGGTAGTTAATGTACAAGGAAAGATGGACGTGCTTGCGACATCAGAAAACGGAACATATCCGAGATATCTCCTAACTACATAAACTATTTTATATATTTCAGTTATATTGTGGAGGTCAGTTTTATTGGTGGAGGAAACTGAGGTATCCGGAGAAAACCACCGACCTGCCACAAGTCACTGACAAACATTATAACAGAACGCTGTTTCCAATCCATTACACTTCACCAAGAGCGGGATTCGAACTCACAACTTTAGATGTGATAGGCACTGATTGTACAGGTAGTTGTATTTCCAACTACATTTTGTACCATATAATACGATCACGATCACAATGTCCCCAAATTAGGATAGATAAGATATTGTACATACTTATAAGATATCTCGGTCAGAATGCAAATCATCACCAGTACCCAGGCTTGTAATGGAAGCCTGTTTGACACAATACAATGGTTCGTGCAAGCCTTCTTTACCCATCGTCAGTCCTAGTTAGGACTAGCTGGTTGTTGGAAGAATACACAAACAATATGTTACAGTTCATAAGTATAAAATGTACAATATTAATGAAAATATATAATGTAATCCTCAATTCTCTATTTCAGAACGGACATTAGTTTATAAAACTGCTATGAATGAATAATATACAAACTGTGCTGAACGGTGTAATATGGCACTACAAAAGCACCAAATACCAAAGAAAAGTGGCGTTATTCTTGTTTACGATGAAGCAGATTCTGACAGAGCAAATATAATATTAGAAACGCTTAATAATAATGGAATACAATGTTGTACTACAGGCGATTATCCTGGTAAAAAAATCATAAAAATATTCACAGAATGTGTTACTACTATTAAAAAAGTAGTGTTAATATATTCGACGTCTTTTGCACAAAACGAACTACTTAATTTTGGTATTTCTATGATACTTTGCAAATTTCAAAAGAAAAATATCGTAACCGTCTTCATTTCCGGAACCTATGATGATAATTCCCTTGAATTTCAGCTTGGGCATCATACGATTATTGTTCGAACAAAGTCAGATTCATGGCTTGACGATTTAGTGAGAGAATTAAACACTGTAGTGCCGAGTTACATCAATGTAAAAAGTAAGGGGGATGTCATAAACAGCCTTATGTTTCAAGGATTACTTATTGAACATATGCAATCAGATATACTGGGTATTCTTATCATGGCGGATAAATTATGTTTACAGGTAGATCTTAAAGAATATTTAAAGCATCAAAAACAACATCGTGAATACAAGACTGCAACAGTTATTGAAGAGTTCCGAAATTTGCGTGACATAAATTCGACTGTTATTATTGTATTAAAAGATGGCGTACAAGAGGAACTGCAGACGTTAAAAGAAGATGTAGCTGTTCTGACGTCGGCCGTCATGGATACATCAATGGAATTGCAGAGATCTAGTTGGTTTGTAGCTTGCACTATCCAAGGAAAATATACAGAAAAAGAACAAAGGTTTCTCTATGGAATGCATAATTCAATAACATGCGCCTTAATAGACAAATGTATTGAATCTGGTAAAAAGCCCTTTCTACCAGAATATGAAAATATCACGGAGCGAATACAGTCTTACCCATTGGCGTGGCGAGAAGAGGATTTAGAAGCGATACAAAATATGAGTGACGCTGGATTCTTCTACCCTGGATATGGTGAATCAGGTCGATGTTTTCATTGCGGATGTTCTTTTGCAAATATTCGGGCACATACAATGCCACTGATTTCTCATGCCATTATTTGTCCCTCTTGTCGTTACATTGAGAATAAATTAACAAAGGATGAAATTAAACAAGCAACTGCGAAATTGATGGACGAAGGAGATAAGCCCAAAGTAGCTGAACTTTTGACGAACAAATATCAAAGTTTTGATGCACGCTTGAAAACATTTGAATCTTTTGAAAAAAACAATGATAAAGTTTCAGATAATTATATATTAGACCTTGTAGAAGCAGGATTTTACTATTTTGGAACTGAAAATCTAGTACACTGTTTCAGTTGCAGTGTGAGAATATGTGGTATACCAAACGACCAAAATGTCTGGAGTGTTCATGCCAATCTATCTCCAGCTTGCTCTTACGTTCTGACAGAGAAAGGCAGGACCTTTCTCCATGAACAACAAACAGCAAAAGAACAAACTTTAAATGCAGATTGCACAAGTATTACATTTATAATGAAGACATGTGATGGTACTACACGTCGAGAATGGCCAAATAATATGATTAAACCGTGTTAACACGAATAACAAGGTCCTCTGGACATAACATGTATCAATATAAGATGGGGCATGGTTTTGATGTGTTGAATATACATTTACAGTAATATATTTGTCACTGGTTGCTAGAAATCTTTAAAAGGACATTTTACTCTAATTAATGTTTTTGGTTTAGAGACATATTACCTTATTGGTCGCTATAGCTTGAGTCTGGTTGAAATCAAGCTACTTTTTGTCGTTCGGAATGAGATTGTCCCAAACCAAAGAGTTGTTCCAAATGATAGCCATGAAAATTTGCTTCCTTAAAAATACACTAAAAATACTATTCCAGTTATTCCCCTTTTACCAAGTTTTGATAAATTAATAGAAGTTTTAAATAAAATACACCCACTTCATATCAGTCTTTTCCAGATTCAATTTTGAAGGGGAACAATGGATGGAGAAGAAATAAGTGAGGATATCTAATTTTTATTAGATAGATTTATCCCCGAAATGGATATAACAATATCCTGTTCATTTACATCTGTATGAAAATCAGTTGTTTCTTTTATTATATACAGGTAGATATAAAAATATAAATAAATTCAAGTCTAATAATAGTTAATATATAAATATTTGAAAACGACTATTAAATAGCTATTATGTAATAGACCATGCATTTTCTGTTTACCGACATATTCCAAAGAAACAAGAAGCTAATAATCAATACCGTTACGGTGCAGGTGTAATGGTTAGGGTACTCGCATCTAGTGTGGTAGACTTACACCGGTAGATAATGAGTACGATCTGAGATCGTGCTAAACCAAAAACTATAAAATTGATATAAGCACATAACGTTAAAGAATAAAGGCAAAGGCTGGTTGACTTTTGAGTCAGAATAATGTGCCCAGTGGAACGGTTTTTTACTTTATTTAATTTTATAGCCAAGTCATAAATTTAAAATTGGCAGGATTGGGAAAATTAAAAATATAACTTTCTTCAAGAATACATGTATCAGTAGATATGGAATTATATACATTTTGTGTATGTCATAAATTTAACATACAATATATGCTGGATTGGGAAAATTAAAAATATCAGTTTCTTTAGGAAAAGCATTAGAAATGCAATTACAAATGTATATATGGTTTGAAACAACATTGTGATTATTTGGGTCTGAACCCTGGGGCCCAGGCTTACATACCCAATATATAGGCTGCAATAGCAAAAATGTAGCTTTCTCAAGAACCAGCAATCAATTATATTTGACATGAAGTATCCTTGTAAAATGCGAATTAAATCATTAAATGTATATAAGGTACAAGCCCTTGGGTTCCCAAGTTTAACATATGTCTACATGTGTTACATGTTGGTCCAAAGATGAACAGGGGCCGTCGTGTTCATGATCGTATGGTAGTTAGATTCACCACCACCTATGCAATCAGTGCCTATCACCACTATAACGTTGTGAATTCAAATCCTGCTCAGGGGATCGAGGTGTACTCGATAGAACATTATGTGATAAAGTTTGTCAGTGACTTGCGATAGGTCAGTGGTTTTCTCCGGTTTCCTTCACCAATAAAACTGACCGCCACGATATAACTGAAATATTTTTGAAAGTGGCATTAAACACCATAACCCTAACCCAAAGATTAACATAGACTACGGTGAGGAACTTTAAAAGACTGATATTTTTCTTATGAAAAAGTAATGGAAATGATATTGCTAAATGATCTTTGTTATGCGAGTGATTGTTGTTTAACATCAACTCAGCAATTGTCAGCTTTATCATGGCGAGAACAAGTTAATTTTCCATGAGATGATGATGAGGTCTGCTTTGTACTAGACCAACAGGTTTAGTTGGATTTTTATAGTGCTAGCTCACTGAAACAACAGTCTGCAATAGACATGTCACACCACTTGGATATATTATCCTGATTCCGAGCCAACAAGTGTTTGTTTTTTCTCCTTAATGATGTGTGTTAGCATATAAGCAACAAATACCAATTTTATAGTCTTTGATTTTACCTGATCGGGTCTCGAACTCATGAATTACCACAATCGACTCGAGCACCCTAACCATAACACCACCGGTGTGGTTTCTTTGCTATGTACAGGTAGTTTCACATTTGCACAAGATAAGCCCCTAGGAGTCCAAGTCCTTGTGTTCCAAAGACAATAATGCAAAATGTCATTTAGAACCAAGAATGGGAATACAATTGAATTTGACATGAATCAGCCTTGTGAATTGAAAATTTATACCATTGAATGTCCCCTTGTCTATGTGATTTATGTCATGGAGGATCAAAATCTAACAAGTTTTACCACAGGCCATAGTATAACTTACAGAGGCCTGTAAACTTACCCCCAAAATGAACATGCATATTATTAAAAGTTGAGTGGTTTTACAGTACAGTAAGCGACATACCGTGATTGATCACTCCGAGAGACATAATTTTTAATCCTTTAGACATATCATCACGGACATAAACCCACTGTGATAGACCTAAAAAGGACCATAAAACAAGGTGGTGGGGATTACATTTTATGGCTCTCGGTCACCTGTGCGTCGATTGATATTTTACCGCCAATTAAGAGATTAGCGTTACCTGTTCTACCTGTTGACTTTTATGGTTTTTTGTTTCGTTCAGAAATTTTTTTTTCGGACAACACGAGAGTTAGAATATTTATTTTGTTTTTTTCAGAATTTAACATTAGGTTATATGACAAAACCTCTGAATCAGATAAAAAATAATTTCTCCACCAAAATCAGAATATTTTTTTCAGCAACATTGGGAATCAGAATATTTCTTTTAGAAAAAAAACATTACCCCCCCCTCCCCCCCCCTCCCCCCCGGAAGCTAAATGTACCGTCCCTAATACATCACAATTAGTACACGTAGTACATCAAATATTTTATCAATTAGTAAGAAAGGATATGGATGTAAATGAACATGAGACTACCCAACATAATAGATATTACACTGGACATAAATAAAAGTAAATGGACATCGTTTTCATTGCTGTTCTACATTTCGCAGTCGCAGTAGGATCTTCAACAATGAGAATCAACCCATACCCTTAAATGAATGTAAACCGGCCCTAGACTGCAGTTGAGCGGAACAATTTGCTTCCGTCGATAAACGTTACACCTGGACATCTTTGTCGTCTTGATGTCATTTGGTAAATAAAATGTTATTCTCAAATAAAGGGTTATCTCAAGCAAGAAAACAATATACGGATGAGTAATCTTATAATATATCTTAGCATGTGATAATCGTACATTTTAAAGAACTATTTACTCATTTCATCCCCTGTTTTTAGTTGGGATCGAGTTGCCTAATCCTTTGTTTTCTGTGTAGTGTTTTGTAGATCATTGTTTGTCCTAGTGTCCGCTTTCCTCTGGCCATTGTATGTCTATTCTTCTTCGGTCTATATCTTCTGGTTACCCCTTTTATATTTCCAAACCTTTCTTAGTACTTTTCAATATACTAACATTCTCTATCTGATAAACCCACACAACTCTCTTAAAAGACAAGATATCATAAAATACGTATACTTCTAGCTGGGAAAAACTTTATAATGTCACCTGAATTTGACCCCTCAAAAATGTAAAGTATCCTGTGTCATATCTGTAGATACTGGTTATCTACCGTAGACAAAATTGTAATGACATATTTTCCCCATCGTCTCAACTTTTAAAGTTTGCTTGTTACTCTTCTAATTTGCCAAGATATATCTATCCCTTTTAAAATACAATTGAAGTTTTGATTTGTAGTCAGAATTAAGTCAGTGATATTGACCACTCGTCAACCGAAGCCCCTGTCAAATGTGAATGACTATTAACGTATTTCAAGTTGGTAAATCAAAGCCAGTAAACTTTTAAACCTTGTCCCAAAGATTAATATAAATTGCAAACAACTGCATCAAAATCGGTTAAAATATGGTTCAAACCCGTCGATTCATTTCTGAAAGCTCGTGTTCAGAGCAACACAATGGAAAAACTGCACGTACATTTGATGAAAAATTTAAATTCTGTGAAAATGTGGTCCCTTTTAGACCCTCAACCAAAATGGATATCAAGACATGGTTGTGTTCATCAACTATAATTCTTAAAAGGATCACCTATATATCAATTCCAGCTTTGTAGTTATTGGCCTTTAAACGATTTTTTTATTTATTTTGTTGTTGATTTACCTCTATGTTCTATTTATGGACATGGTTGCCATGTTGCATTGGTTGCTTAGCTAGATCACCGAACACATTTTTGAAAGTAGTTATCCTAAGGATGATTCAGACCAACTTTGGTTTAAATTGACCCAGTGGTTTCAGAGAAGATTTTTGTTAAAGATAATAACGGACGGACGACGAACACCAAGTGAGGGTAAAAGATGACCTAATGGCACGGAATTACCCCACCCCCTTTTAACTTTCTGTTTACATAAGGTCACATTCAAGTTTTGACTTAGGTCGTTTCATTCTGTTGAATATGAGGGTGTGATCTGGGTAAAACAACGGCGATTTAAGATAATGTAATAGTATGGATTAAGGTATTTATGCCAAATGTTCAGCATATATAAAGTGGATTTATTAAGGGTCGATTCATGAAGCCAAATTGAACTGATTTTTGTTTTCAAATTTTCAAATTAAAGGGCTTTCGAATTTTTATTCGTAATTCTGAGCTTCACCGCACACAGTTATAGCGCTTTGTCCCGTTTTCGCCCCCACCTCCTTTGGTTGTATTACATGTAGAATTGACCCGCGTGTCTGATTCCAATAAATGACTGGTATCCAATGTTCCAATACGACACAATTTCTACAGCAGATACCTTGTATACAAAATGCTGGTGTAAATTATGAAACCAGTTTATGCTATAACAAGCAACACAGAAATAAGTTATGGCGAAACTTTTAGCTTTTTGAGGTATAAAATATACATATTGGAAAATAACAACTGTAGTAAAATCTACCATGTTAAAAAAAAGTTTTTTTTTCGGTCGTTCAATACAAAATTATGTTTATTTCATATCACAGTAACATGAGCGAGAAACAGGATAGCTATTTTTTTTTCCATTAAACAAAAACGTTTTCTATACAACGAGTGGAAATTTGAGAAAAGGAAGTGAAATTTGATATCGTCTTATGATCGAGGTAAAAGTCCACGGCTTAGTGAATACAACCAAATCGACATTTTTTAAAGAATATCTCCTATTTTATTTATTACTTAAGAGTGTAATATTTTTATAGAGTGATGGTCAACAATTCCATCATTAACAACAAAGTGAACAGCCACATCTAATTATTGAACACGAAACAAAACTGCGACATATATCGTTGGAAATCCATGTCGTGGCTTGGGACAGGCACACAAATGGGATGGGGTTAAACCGGTTAACGGGATCCCTTCCTTCCCATCTTGATAATTGGATCTCCAACGGCAACACAGGTATAAACGAACGATAAAACCTGCACGGATTCGGTTCCAATTAATAAGATTACACAATCTCGCAAAAAATTAATAACAACAAACATGGTGAGTACAATAACAGGGTCAACAAATGCTCGTATTTAACGTAGTTAATCGACTAATAGCTACGAGGGTAGAATATATTGGTTAAAGACAATTAACCTTAGGACAAAAATCATAACTAATATTTCCAATAGATTTAATATAAATTGGACATTATACAAATTTAATAGTCTTCGTGGGAGACCAGAATAAACAGACCATCGTTTTGTTGGAATCAAATATTGAACAAAGATTAGTCATTTGATTTGGAATGAAATATAAATGTACTTATTTATAATCGCTAGTTGGACCGAGTTAGAAAAAAAAATCAAATTATTTGGATTCATGTTGTAATACAAGTTTAGTTTAGAAGATAAACAAACCACAAGAGCAACAAACTAGTCAAAATAAACAAAGACAGGGACAAGCAACAATCAAGAAGAACCTAACACAACATTCTAAAACATGTGGTACTCCCATCACAGACAAAATAAATAAAGACAAGGACAAGCAACTATCAAGAAGAACCTAACACAACATTCTAAAACATGTGGTACTCCCATCACAGACAAAATAAATAAAGACAAGGACAAGCAACTATCAAGAAGAACCTAACACAACATTCTAAAACATGTGGTACTCCCATCACAGACAAAATAAATAAAGACAAGGACAAGCAACTATCAAGAAGAACCTAACACAACATTCTAAAACATGTGGTACTCCCATCACAGACAAAATAAATAAAGACAAGGACAAGCAACTATCAAGAAGAACCTAACACAACATTCTAAAACATGTGGTACTCCCATCACAGACAAAATAAATAAAGACAAGGACAAGCAACTATCAAGAAGAACCTAACACAACATTCCTAAAACATGTGGTACTCCCATCACAGACAAAATAAATAAAGACAAGGACAAGCAACTATCAAGAAGAACCTAACACAACATTCTAAAACATGTGGTACTCCCATCACAGACAAAATATATAAAGACAAGGACAAGCAACTATCAAGAAGAACCTAACACAACATTCCTAAAACATGTGGTACTCCCATCACAGACAAAATAAATAAAGACAAGGACAAGCAACTATCAAGAAGAACCTAACACAACATTCCTAAAACATGTGGTACTCCCATCACAGACAAAATAAATAAAGACAAGGACAAGCAACTATCAAGAAGAACCTAACACAACATTCTAAAACATGTGGTACTCCCATCACAGACAAAATAAATAAAGACAAGGACAAGCAACTATCAAGAAGAACCTAACACAACATTCCTAAAACATGTGGTACTCCCATCACAGACAAAATAAATAAAGACAAGGACAAGCAACTATCAAGAAGAACCTAACACAACATTTCTAAAACATGTGGTACTCCCATCACAGACAAAATAAATAAAGACAAGGACAAGCAACTATCAAGAAGAACCTAACACAACATTCTAAAACATGCGGTACTCCCATCACAGACAAAATAAATAAAGACAAGGACAAGCAACTATCAAGAAGAATCTAACACAACATTCCTAAAACATGTGGTACTCCCATCACAGACAAAATAAATAAAGACAAGGACAAGCAACTATCAAGAAGAACCTAACACAACATTCTAAAACATCTGGTACTCCCATCACAGACAAAATAAATAAAGACAAGGCCAAGCAACTATCAAGAAGAACCTAACACAACATTCCTAAAACATGTGGTACTCCCATCACAGACAAAATAAATAAAGACAAGGCCAAGCAACTATCAAGAAGAACCTAACACAACATTCCTAAAACATGTGGTACTCCCATCACAGACAAAATAAATAAAGACAAGGACAAGCAACTATCAAGAAGAACCTAACACAACATTCCTAAAACATGTGGTACTCCCATCACAGACAAAATAAATAAAGACAAGGACAAGCAACTATCAAGAAGAACCTAACACAACATTCTAAAACATGTGGTACTCCCATCACAGACAAAATAAATAAAGACAAGGACAAGCAACTATCAAGAAGAATCTAACACAACATTCCTAAAACATGTGGTACTCCCATCACAGACAAAATAAATAAAGACAAGGACAAGCAACTATCAAGAAGAACCTAACACAACATTCTAAAACATGTGGTACTCCCATCACAGACAAAATAAATAAAGACAAGGCCAAGCAACTATCAAGAAGAACCTAACACAACATTCCTAAAACATGTGGTACTCCCATCACAGACAAAATAAATAAAGACAAGGCCAAGCAACTATCAAGAAGAACCTAACACAACATTCCTAAAACATGTGGTACTCCCATCACAGACAAAATAAATAAAGACAAGGACAAGCAACTATCAAGAAGAACCTAACACAACATTCTAAAACATGTGGTACTCCCATCACAGACAAAATAAATAAAGACAAGGACAAGCAACTATCAAGAAGAACCTAACACAACATTCTAAAACATGTGGTACTCCCATCACAGACAAAATAAATAAAGACAAGGACAAGCAACTATCAAGAAGAACCTAACACAACATTCTAAAACATGTGGTACTCCTATCACAGACAAAATAAATAAAGACAAGGCCAAGCAACTATCAAGAAGAACCTAACACAACATTCCTAAAACATGTGGTACTCCCTTCACAGACAAAATAAATAAAGACAAGGACAAGCAAAAATCAAGAAGAACCTAACACAACATTCTAAAACATGTGGTACTCCCATCACAGACAAAATAAATAAAGACAAGGACAAGCAACAATCAAGAAGAACCTAACACAACATTCTAAAACATGTGGTACTCCCATCACAGACATGTCAATTGACTTTGCATATTGAACTATATACAATGTGTATCATTATATGTTTATAATTAATTAATTTTCTTAATACCTAATAATTGGAGCAAACAAGTACTTTGTCCAAAGGACCATGTGAACTATTGTCATCACTTGGTTTCTATCGGCTTTCTGTAATCTTTTCACATTTAAATCTTCTTCTCCATAACAAATGGGCCATTTAAATTGTCACTGTAGGAATGATCCACTACAGCTCTTTTTTTCATAGTAAGTAAATTTTGTCTTTTTAAGGAAGTTTGGAGAGGAATCCCCTACCATGTTATTAATGAATATGAGAAGTTGCTGCCCAGTAGTGATCGGTCATATTCATGTAAACACGGACCCCTCTCAAGTGATCGAGATAAAGGATGGCTAGAAAGAGACAGTGACCAACATGTTGTCTTGAGGAAAATTACATTGGACAAGCGATTTCTCAACAAATCCCCTACTATCTCAATTTCAGGTATGCATTGGTTTTAATTAATTTTGCAAAAAATGTAATGTCATTGAATACAGAAACAATTTACTGATTAAAAAAAATGGTAACCACTGTTGTGATAAGTGAAAACCTGTAATTATGTATTCATTCTTTTTTTTTATTGAATGAATGAATTATTGTGCTTAACGCCACTTTTAGCAATATTTCAGCTATATCGAGGCGACCAGTTTTAGTGGTGAAGGAAGCCGGAGTACCCGGAGAGAACCACCCTTTGAAGAGTAAATGTTTTTAAAAATGTTATATTATGCAGCATTTCATTTGTCTGCATACATATCTGTACTTTGCAAGACAAGATAAAACTCTTGATCAGTATCAGTTAACACATGTTCATGAATAGTGGTATTTCATGCCATATTTTCTTTAAATGAACGTGATTAGTATGATACATGTTTATAATTTTAGGAGCATTGGGGAACTTGAGATTTTCCAGAATTTAAACCTTATGTACGCATCAAAGAGACATTCATACAGAACCCCAGCATACAGAGTGAGTAATCTCTGGCAGCCCTTGACCATAACAGCAATGTTGACCGGCCAGTGATGTTGAACCAAAATGGTACTATAAGGTGAGATTGATATTGTATATGAATAGCAACATAATACTAAAATTTCAATATTGTATCCAATTGCACTCAGTCTGTAGATAGTTACTTAATATGATGTCATTATATAGGACTATTTAGACTGTGGTGAAATAAAATATTTATGCAATTAGTACCTGCTACTTCTTCATTAAAGACATAATGTTAGGAGTCGAAATAACGACTTGAATTGGAATACTGTTTCCAGTTTGGTGTCATCTCTTATATAGGGTTATTGAATATCTGAATAAAAAGCATGCATTTAATTGGTTGAACACTCTCCATGTGACCTTCACTATTCCGCTTTACAGACTGGAATGCTGATATAGAATGGTCCAAAAACCGTGTATAGACTGGTGCTATCGGTCTATACACGGTTTTTGGACCGATCTATATCAGCATTAATAGAAACTTTAAAACACCTTCAATGATCCTGATTAAAAGTACATTACAAATGTTCATTTGTCTGTATGTAAGGTTTTATTCATTCCTAAAATTGCAGTTTCTGTTAAGGTTTCTTGATTTCTTGAACAATGAATATTTTGTGTGTCTTCAATTAGATAAACACAATAGTTACTGATATAGAGGGCAATATCAGTAACTTTTATATAAATAGTATATTGGCAAGCATAAAAAAAGGAACTTAACAAGTACAAGTACAAACTATCTCCAATTAAACAATACAGTATTTACCGAGGTGGAAGTTTGGATCTAAACTCGAGTTTCTGATATAATCATCATTAGTGAATTATGATGGTAAGAGATATAAAAATTAGAAATCCGGATGAGGCAACCAAACAATGAAATAAATATTCCAAACGATCTTAAAGTATTTTCAAGCTAAGAACACCTACAAAATAATAGATCTCATAATCTAACATATTGCTTTGTTCTTTTACAACAGATATCAGAGGAGTTTCAATAAAAAAAACTGGAAGGTGGTCTGCCAGTCCTGTAAGAACTGAGAAGAGATACCTGTACATGACAGAGCTTCTCAAGAAAATTGTTACATTACGATTGGAAGACAGAGTTGGCATGGCTCAAAAAATGATACTGGAACCAGATGACCTAAGACGAATTTCAGCAGTTTTGGCTCCTGTACCACCACCAACCACTCGTGAACTTGTTGCTGAACAGAGATCTCGTTTCGGCACTGTTGAATCACTCCAGACTGCAAACATTTCCAACAATGTCGCAGATGATTCGAATGCAACAATTGGCTATTATAAATATAATGCTAAAATATGTTCTTGATCAAGCAAACAATATGCATAATATGAAATTGCGAGTTAACTTCGCCAAACATAATAACCAAAAAACAAGGGTAGCATCTGGTGCTGCACAAGGGTAAGCATGTTCTGCTCCGCTAGTGGCATCTGACAAGTACAGAACACAGAAAACAAAAACAAAAAATATTCTCCAGAAGGGTAAGCATGTACTAATTTGCATATTTGGAGCCATTACACCTTTAAAGACACAAACATAAGTCTGGTTTGTGGTTGGCACAAAAAGGTGGTCGAGTTGAGAAGAGGGCATGCTGGGATCTTTGTAACAATCTTAAATAATGAAAACTGTTTCTTGCAGTTGTAAAAGTCTCATGTTTGAACTATTTAAAGGTTGAATAGTTTTAATTGAAATAAAAAAGAATAGTAATTGTTTGAAAAAATAACATTTAATATTTAAAAGTAATACAGCTGCCATTCATTCTATCCAAGTCATCCTCCCATAAAGCCACGGTACTGACCGAACCTGTCCGGATATTTGTCTCGAATTCCACACAACAACTGGGAATAACCCTTCTGTTGCCAGCTTCCAGATACCCGTGATTCCATAAGATGAATTGCCTGTAGGCTGCATGCCTCTTCCCTCTGTTGAAATCGTCATCATGTCCTGCTACTAATACATCTTGTCGATATCTTTGAGCAACAACGAGGACAACTTCATCTAGCACAACAAGGTCAAAGTCCTGAAACATAAGCCAATATAATTAAGCTGTATGGATATTATATGCAGTTTTTTCACTTAACAATTTTATACTGATTATCAAAGATATAAATAATTATAAAACATGTCGAAGAATAAAGAATAGCCATAGTCAAAGCAGTACACACAGCAAAACCAAATGCTTTAACAATTTTACACTATCAAGTTTTGGGACTATATTGTAGCGCATGCATATATAGTACACGTTTATACATGGATCAAAAAGGGTCATGTAAGGTATTATCATCACATTGCGTCCAGCGTGGTCTGTAAATCTTTAACATTAACATTGAAGGGATGTAGGAGAGGTGTGTATTCAGTGTAGTCTTAACGCATGGACACGCGGTGCAGTTTCTCGGGTCCCCACGAGCATAGGGGCCCCCATGCTTATATATGTATGTTGTGTACTGTATGTTTTTCTAATGTTTAAACACTGACTTTGTTAGAAATACCAATACGATATATATATATGCTTAATTTTATATACATTTACAGTTTTATTCCTATGAGTTGTGTAGGTATGGGCCTCAGTGCACTGCTTTTCCCGGGGACCTGTGATGCTGTTAAGACGGCCCTGCTTCTATTGTTATTATCCAAAAAGCAGTAGAGAGGATCTACACATGTAAAATCCCACGATAACGTTGTTGTTTAGATATTTCAGCAGATAAACAACACAAATTAATTTGTAAAGAAGGAAGCTTTTAAAGCACATCTGTATTTAAGGAAAATTGTTACTACGCTGATTATTAAATGAAAATGAAAACGACGATTGTATTACATGACGTTTACTGTGACGTAACTTATCCGGAATATTTACACGTCCGCAATCGATATTACAAAAACCCTACGTCCTTTAAGTGTTTTATAATAATCGTTGTTTTAGCATTTCTTGATTAAATTTTCAAAAATGCAATAGAACAACGGCATCCCGAAGACTGATCTTGGAAACATTTTAACAGTCAACAGACTTTATCATTAAATACGATATTTTCATATGGCAAAGAATACAGGGATTGAACGTAGCAAGAACAATCCCATAGACCTCGGAAAAAGGGGGGTTTCTTGCGTATTTGGCCTTTCAATCTATTCGCACATCTAATTAGATGAAATTCAACACTTTGCCACGCATTTTTCTTGAAGAATAGGATATCCCTAATCCGCCGGTTCCTTCATTACTTGTATTGAACATCGTTATGTCGTTGTTCTGCTCGGTTTTAGTGGTCACGATGCTACTTTCTCTTTAATGTGATCACGTGACCTCTGTAATTGATTCCTAATATTACTGTTTTTCATTTTGAGTAAATCACACATAATCTTATTGGTTTATGACTTAAATGAGTAAAATTAATGCACTTGCGCGTGTATTGAACCAAACAATAAAAACACGTTTTTTTTCCAATTGATGGACAACCTTAACATGACTGCGTAATTTTCCGTATCATGTATGTCTGACTGCCTGTGTAGGCCTACCGGGTCTACCTCCTTCAGGGTTCAAGTAAGGGGCCTCATAACTTAACTAGTACATGGCCTCATATGTCCTAAATCCGACACTGCCTCTATGGAGGATTTGATTCATGACCTATAAATACTGAATGCTTGGGGGATGACCGAGCTAATTTTAGAGTAGGTGTTTTCCGCAGCCTGGCATTACACTGCAAGATTTTAAACATGTGTAATAAATAATATTGTGTTTATACCTGGATAATATATTCTAGGGCTTTAGTCACCGTGAACTGTCGTCAAGGATGGCAATTGTACAACGTACATCTTGACAGTTCGAATTCTGGTGGGTGACTCCGTCTAAATATACCAGTCTCGTCACGTCCGGGATCCCGTGTTGAGGTGTTCCGATTGCATACTATAATCATTACATTCCTCCCTCTTTCAAAAAATTTATCATATATAAATTTTACAAAATCGTTTCCATAAAAATGTCCACATATTCTCCAATAAAGATCTCCGTCACCATTATTTATAATACCGTATATACACAGATAAACATTAAACACACAAACATTGATAAAAACAAATGTACAAAAATAAAGCAGAACTTTTACAGTATAAGTTCATTATTTAAGAAGCATGTATGAAACAGTATTGATAGAATGCAAACACACGAATAAAAACATGTATACATATATCGGACAATTTGTATTTTATTCCACAAAATCATGGAGTTATGCTGCTCTTCTTCTCACTCGCCTTTGCCATCGAGAGTGAAGCAAAGATGGTGCAGCTTCTTCTGTACTGTCATCGTTTACCCTTTACAAAAATGTCTCGTACAAACTAGCTGTGTTTTCATTATGTAATTTGTTTAAGTCCTCGATTATATTACTATCACAGATGTTGAATTCCTCTTGCATTTCATTGTCATCAACAGCCCCTCTAGACACCAGAAGATCTAGCGCACTCGCGGAACCTTGACCATTTTCTGTTTTTGACATAAGAAAATATGATGCACTCGCGTTATCTTGATCAATGCCTGTATGAGACACCAGAGGATCTGACGCACTCATAGCAGCATCGTCTTCCTCAAATAGTTTAGTTAAATCAAATTCTCCATTCTCAACAGTTTCATTCATTAACTCATTCCGATGACGTTTTAACCAGATAGGAAGTTCTCTGTCTTCGCAAAGCTCTAATCTGTCATGGTGTATCCAGGACTCGGATTTTCTGTCGTTCATCTGATAAAGCATTGGTGGACTTAACTGTCGCTTTGAGATAAGGAGGACCTTTCCAAAGTGATTGAAGCTTTGTTGATTTTGTTATTCGTTCTTGCAATTTGGGTCTTGGAACAACTTGTTCAAAGAGCGAAATGTTAATAACAGACACTTGAGCTGCTGTATCTACAACTCTGGGAATCTCTTTATTGCTAACAAGCATTTTTATATACACAGTTTTTGTGTCTATCTTGTCTACACTCGTGTGGTATAGGTGGACCTTAGCTCTTGATTCTTCATGAACAATAGGAGGTGGCCAATCGGTATCAACCGGATGGGCTGAAGGGCGGCATACGTCTTCAGTCCCTGAAAGCTTAAATTAACATTCTCTGAGTGTGGAGTTGGAGACCATAGCCTTGATCCAAACCATTGTGGTGATCTTGATCTTCTTGGTTTAGTACTACTAGAACTGAAGTGCCCATCTTCGTCACAGTTGTAACACCTGCCATCGCTAACCGAACTCATTGAACTATTTTGTCTTTGAGAAGATCTTGCTCTAATAACTGTGTTATTTCTTGTTAAAATATTCAATATCTGCTTGACATTTGTTTTTGTTTCTTTTAGGTCTTCCTCCGTCTTCTGTCATCTGGTTTCAGACTTGCTCATTGTTGAATCTGTATCCTTCCTGTTAGCCGTTCTCAAACTTGCTGATGCTTGAAAGTCATCATCGAGATCACAATCCTCCATCTCTGTCTGTTGGAAAGTCACTCTCTTCACATCTCTCTTCTTAATTCCGAAAATCACTCTGATTAGTCATAGCAGACTTCACAAGCTGTACAGCTCTGTCTAAGTTTTCTGGGTCCTTGTCCGTGGCGGTCAAAGCTGCTCGCTTATCTTGACATCCCTTCAGGAAGGCATCACTAGCCACTATCTGTATGAATTCATCCGATGTACCTGGAAACCCATCAACTGTTAGATCTTGTGCGCGTTCTGCGAATTCTTCTTGTAACTGACGACGTATTACGTTTGGCAAATCTTTGCATCCAAACCTCCTCCATTTTCTTGCATGTAAGTTTGTAATTATCTTGCACAAACTTTGGTCTTGTTGTAAAATATTTTAATGCACGATCTCTAAGACATTCGATAAGTTTATCTAACCGATCTTGGTAAGACCATTCATATTTAGTGGCAATATGGCAGAATTGCAGGAAATAAGGACGTCAGTCTTCCTTTCTAATAAAGGTTCCCATCTTTGGAGGTGTTGGACCACTTGGTCTGTTCTGTCCATGTCCCGATGAATTGTTAACTGTTTTATCTTCCAATGTAATTTTTGGTTGGTCTATGCTAAGAATTGTTTGTAAGAACGCTTTATCACCAAGTCGTGATGTCGATGTGTCTTCTAACACTCTAATTGTCACCTCACGTTCATCTATCTGTTTTAATAATTCTTCTTCTTTCTCATTTGTGTCTTTTAGTAACCTCTGTATTTCTTGTCTGTGTTTTTTTTCAGTTGCTTCTTGTAATTTATCAAATTCATGTATCTGGTTCTTAATCTTGATCTTGAAATCAACATTCATTTCATTCAATTGTTGCTCAAACTCGGCTTGCCTTAAGGTATTCTGTTTCTGTAATATACAGAATGCTGTCTTTAATTCTACATTATATCTTTCTAATGTCTTTATCCTTTCTTGTTCGCTTGACATTGACTCTGTCTCTTTGCCTTTCTCAACTCTATATTCCTTCTCCTCTTGTTCTAATGTGACTTCTCCATTTTGTATGAGTGGATCCCACATAGTGTTTGGTATGTCAGACATCAATTTCAAGTCTTCAAGTGTTAATGGAGACCCTTTCTCTTCTTTTTTCTTGATGATATTATGTGGTCTTCGATCACTGATTCCTGTAATTCCCTTCAATATATCTAAGGATGCATTGTTGATATTAATTGGCTTTGTCCTTTTGAATTATATTGATTTTGCTTTTTGAAAAATAAATCGCCTTTATATGACAACAATCAACAATTACTAAGCAAACAAAAATTACAGACAGTGGCAATGTTTGTACAATTCTCACTCAAAAAGGAATGTGAGAAAAAAATAGCAATCAGTACATACAATCAAAAAAAATGTTGCTCACAAAAAGAATTCTTGACACAGTTGTGACATTAGAAGATATGTCGCACACAACTATGACAAAAATCTATGTGAGAAAATTTACGGGTAACAAATCTGACAAAAACAAAAATATACAATTGTAATTGAAAAATTCCACAAAATGAAAAAAATATCCTAGTTCAGGATATACACCATTCTATGCTATATACTACACTTTCAATTTATAAGTAATTAATGAAAAATGTTCAAACAATAATCAGTAAATCTGTGAATACAATGACAAATTTGTGAAAAATATCACAAATCTTGTCCAAAATAACAAATCAAAATACAAATAAATAATATTCCAACCACAGCAATGACATCAGAAGATAATGGACAATCTGGAAAATAAATATGGTAAATGTGACCCGAAATAGATTAAATGCAACAACGCGCCATATATCTTCGCGGGAAGAAAGAAAAACAAATTCTCTCCCGAAAAAAAATTGAAAATTGGCGCGAAGATCTGTCAATCAAAATCAGTTTTAAATTCTGGAAAATCAGTGGGATCGTGCCGAATTCTGACACCACTGTAATAAATAATATTGTGTTTATACCTAGATAATATATTCTAGGTCTTTGGTCACCGGTGAACTGTCGTCAAGGATGGCAATTGTACCACGTACGTCTTGACAGTTCGAATTCTGGTGGGTGATCACTCGTCTAAATATATTAGTCTCGTCACTTTCGGGATCCCGGGTTGAGGTGTTCTGATTGTATACTATAATCATTACACATGCCCTGATATTTTGACAGAACGTAGAGGAATCATGTACGTTTCAGAAAATATATGGTCTTGGAAAGGTTAAACTTAAGATAAAATGGCCAGGCCAGGTAGGCTCGAAAAAAAAACACAAATTTAGTAGAAAACCTTAAAGAAATTAATTAGTGATTTCACACCTTAATGCCTTTCCGTCAATGTTCGTAAGTTTATTACACACCACTTCGTGAATTTCCGGAAAACTGAACGTGCTCTACTTAATACATGGAGCGCGGTGTAGGTTTATAATAAAATAACAGCAGAAATAGGTGAAGGAATTACAACAGTGTTTGGGGTTACGACGGGGGGACGGTCATATCATATCATATCATATTATAAATATATATAAATATGAGCATATATCAAACATCTGTAAAACAAACATCAAGGCAACTAAATGTATTGAAAAGAATAGGCAAACATCTTGCAAAACTTGGAAAACTAACAATTTATTATGTCCAATTTTAATTATTGTCCTCTTGTTTGGCATTTCTTTGGGGTTAATACAAAGTTAATACAAAAAAGGTTGAAAAATTCAGGAAAGGGCACTTAGATTTATTTTTGAAGACTATTCGGCAAGCTATGATGAATTACTAAGTAAATACAAATTACCCTCGTTAAAAGTCAGGAGAATGAGATTTTTGGCAATTGAAGTTTATAAAATTATTAATAAAGAATGTCCTGTATATTTACAAGATTTAGTTCACATAAAGAACAACTCTTACTCCTTTAGATACCAAAATATTGCAGAACTGCAAGAGGTCAGAACAGCATCACATGGTTTACAGTCATTCAGGTATGCGGGCACTAAGCTTTGGAATGAGCTGCCAGATGAATTTCGTAAACAGTCTTCTCTAAATCAGTTTAAAACCTTGATAAGCTCTTGGTGTGGCAGCTCATGCCAATGTTTCGACTGCAAAACCAGTTAATTGTTGCTATGCCGTTACGCTTGTTTTTGCACCACTTAACTTCCTGCTTGACTTTATTTAGTGCTTATGCTAGCTTTATGCTTAAATGTATGCTTAACCATAACTTGTGCTTTTGTGATTTGTATATGTATGCATGCTTAATGTATGTGCTATTTTATGTGAAATGTGCTGTTTATGTATAATGTGTTATGTACTTATTTGGGACAATGACATATTTGATTATGTATTTTGCTTATGTATAATACAAATGTATATGCTGTAATTGTCAGCATCTATTTCTATCCTGTTTTCTGGCCCTATGACAGTCAGTGTGCAGAGAGGCACTTGCCACATGTGCACTGGCTGTGGAGACCCAGAAATCAAATCATAGATGTGTTTGCATTTAATACTATATTAATAATATTTAATAATATTTTATTGTGTTGTAATTTATATCTTAAAATGCATATCGGTTTATTTTATTATTTTTATTGTGTTGTAATTTATATCTTAAAATGCAGGTCGATTTATTTTTTTTATTTCTATTGTGTTGTAATTTATATCTTAAAAGGAAGTCGGTTTAAAAAGCTCATGATTGTACTGTTTGTAAATGTCCCGACTTTAAATAAAACTTTTGATTTTGATTTGATTTGATACAGACAACACTAAAATCGTCTACTGTGATTCTTAGATTATAACCGTCTGCTGTGATTCATCAATTTTAATCTACTGTTTTATGAATAAAACTGTATATACCGAAACACGGAAGTTTTAAATGAACACATACAGCATTTATTCTGACATATACTGAATATTGAAGTACCGTGAAACTGTTTAGTGTTTTAAATATTCACTAGGATTTTATAGAACTAAGTTACATATGTATTGTGTATACGAACAATTTTAGTCAGTTGTTCGAATTTTATTAACTGTATCGCTTAAAGTATACATAGACTACTTTTAAGTTAGTAAAGGCTTTTTACACCTGCGCACTTGTATATATTCACTTGGTGGAGGATTGTTCAACATACGCATTTGAAGTATGGTTATCCTTAGAAGAATGTCAAGATCCAGAGGTAAGGTAAGGTTTACAAATATGGCGGACGACAGTGCAGACGAGATATATGATCAACGTTATTGTTCATATCATACACTTTATCAACCCTCGTTCATATATCATCCCTCGAGCCTATCGACTGTCGGGCTGATAAAAGGTATGAGTAGTATATGGAGACGGACAAAGTCGTATTTGAAGTGGTGCTGTGAGGTGGTGCTACCGGAAGTCACGTGCCCGGAAGTGACATGACCGGAAGTCACGTCAGTCACGTGACCGGAAGTGACGTTATTCACATGTCATGTCCGTAAGTATGTTCTGCGCATGCGCAACTGGAAGTTGCGCCATATCCGCCCTAGTGGGGCCTTTTGACCGGAAGTGACAAAGCCACGTGACCGAAAGAGGACCGGAAGTATGTTCTGCGCATGCCCGGTTTCCCCCCGCGTTTTATTTTCTTAGTAGTAGTACAGTAGTTGACCCCTTCGGGGTCCCCTTGGGTGTGCACATGCGCAACCGGAGGTTGTGCAACACCCGTAGTGACCGTAGGTCACGTGACCCCTTCGGAAGTGTCCTTGGGGTGTTCTCTAGGACGTCCGCGTCCTATTAACATTTTCTAGCCCTTTTGAAAATTTCCATCTGCAAAATTTTTTTTTTTTATTTTGTTTACGCTTAATGTTTAAAATAAGACAACAATTAACAAAAATAAAACGATAAATTCCATGGTCGATTTGTAATTACTTGCGGTTAGTTTTTTGTTGTTTTTTTGGTATTGTGAGGATCTATTAATTATACCAGATTTGAAATACTTGTATTGTGACATGTATATATTAATGAATTACTTATTTAACCCTTATATGTCCAAAAAGCCAAAATTTTTCCAAAGAGCCTATTTTTAGGCTTTTCAAACCACCCCTCGCGTGCCTACGTAAACATGACGTCACAAGTTCAATGATAGTGCCGTTCTGTAATATATATATGAAAGGCATTGCCGCTTCTTCTTTTGCTCTCAATCCCAAAAAAGGATTGAAATGTTTTATAGTACCAACCATGCCTACCGAATGTGACCGAAGGTCACGTGACCCCAACGTCGCCCGAGGCATTTTCCCATAATGCATCACTATACGTCATAATAAATTATCCCGATAGGTGGCGTTACTATCTCGTAAATTTGTAACTTCGTACCTTTTTCGTAATTTGTAGCCCTTTCATTTATCTATCGATCTATGGTACTTTCAAACCTCTCTATGATTACTATCTCGTAACTTGGTAACTTCGTAACCAAGGTCTTTCGTAACTTATTTTGTAGCCTCTTCGTAATCTTTTCGTATTTTTCGTATCTTCGTACCTTAACTTGTAGGCCTTTCATTTATCTATCGATCTATGATACTTTCAAACCTCTCAGTGACGTCATAAGCAAGCTGGGTGACGTCAATCGATCTTCCTCATTGATAGTATAGAATTAACTATTAAGAATAGACCCTCACCCAGACACTTGTTTTTAGTGCGAACTGTCGCACCATTGGCACTCGACTAATTTCGTAGTGGACCCTAACTCCTGTTGGTCTAGTGATCTTCCGGCTATGGGAACTTCGCTCCCATATTAAATAATATGCCTCCTATTATCGTTTTCTACACCTTTCACTGGTTATCTACCCCTTTCCCGCCATTTGATTTCAATAATTACATTTTTTACAAAAGTTTGCCATCACCACCACTTCTTCCATATTTTCCGTATCATTTAACAATTTTCTTCTGTATTTTCCAAATCTTATCACTATTCAACTTGGGTTTCTTCCCTATTTTTCATATCATTTCACAATTTTCTTCTGTATTTTCCAAATCTTTTCACTTTTCAACTTTCTTTTCTTCCATATTTTCCAAATCATTTCACTATTCAACTTGGCTTTCTTCCATATTTTCCATATCATTTCACACTTTTCTTCCATATTTTCCAAATCATTTCACATTTCAACTTACTTTTCTTCCATATTTTCCATATCATTTCACTATTCAACCTACTTTTCTTCCATATTTTTCCTATCTTTTCACAATTTTCTTCTGTATTTTCCAAATCATTTCACTATTCAACTTGGGTTTCTTCCATATATTCCATATCATTTCACTATTCAACCTACCTTTCTTCCATATTTTTCATATCTTTTCACAATGTTCTTCTGTATTTTCCAAAACATTTCACTATTCAACTTGGGTTTCTTCCGTATTTTCCCTATCATTTCACAACTTTCTTCTGTAGTTTCGAAATCTTATCACTATTCAACTTGGGTTTGTTCCTTATTTTTCATATCATTTCACAATTCAACTTGGGTTTCTTCCATATTTCTCATATCTTTTCACAATTCAACTTACCTTTCTTCCGTATTTTCCCGATCTTTTCACTTTTCAACTTGTTTTTCTTCTGTATTTTCCAAATTTTTTCACTATGCAACTTACTTTTCTTCATTTCTTACTCATTCACTTACAAAACTCACTCAATGATATTCCCAACATAATTAAGTTTTACAATTCTCCTGTGATTTAAATTTATTTCAAAGAATTTCCATTGCTCTAACATATATTGTGTTCTCCAGCTATTTGAAAAGAGTATTGAGCAATGTTTTCCAGTTATCAGAAACAAGCATTAACAGTTATGATATCTCCTTTATGTACAAACTGCTATGATATAACTGTAATATTGTTGAATGTGGCATTAAACATCGGCAACCTAATCTTTTATTTACAAAGACATATACCTACCTACCTATATATCTACATATTTATGAGTATTATAGATTTTATTCAATTTTTGCTAGTTATTTTCCTATCTTGGTGAGTCTCAGATTCCCACAATCAAATTAATTTTACATAACAGCCTAACACAGTGTTCTATTTTTAGAGCAGTAAGAAAACTTACTTCCTGAACAGGGTTTTAGTATATATTTACCTGCCAAAGGTAAGCAAATATCTATATATAAGTTTAAATATATCTATTTTCCTGCCAAGGACAAGTAACTCTCTGTATATAAGTGTAACAATCGATTTCCAAATAGCGATTTCTTGATACGTATTATATAGTATTTCTCCTTCTACACAGGTATATGTTCACATACAGAGTTGTAACCTATTCCTCCACATATATAGTTATATCCCCTACTGCAGTGTTAAGCCTCCACACACAGGGCTATGCCCCCTACGGCAGTGTTATCCCCACATAAATAGTTATGCCCCATACTGCAGTGTTAAACCTCCACATAAAGAGTTATTCCCCCTACTGTAGCATTATCCTTGCACATACAGAGTTGTAACTTATTCCTCCACATAAAGAGTTATGTCCCCTACTGCAGTGTTAAACCTCCACACAGGGTTATGTCTCCTACGGCAGTGTTATCCCCACTTAAATAGTTATGTTCCCTACTGCAGTGTTAAACCTCCACACACAGGGTTATGTACCTCTACTGTAGTATTATCCTTGCACATACAGTGTTGTAACTTATTCCTCCACATAAAGAGTTATGTCCCCTACTGCAGTGTTAAACCTCCACATAAAGAGTTATTTCCCCTACTTTAATATTATCCTTGGACATACAGAGCTATGTCCCCCTATTACAGATTGATCCCTTCAGATACAGAATTATTCCCCCTTATTGTAGGGCATAATGTAAACTTAGAAAAATTACAGGCAGTATTAATTGTTTTGTAAAAAAAAAAAATGTTCTTCCATATTTTCCATATTTTTCATATCTTTTCACAATTTTCTTCCATATTTTCCATATCTTTTCACTATTCAACTTGGCTTTTTACCATATTTTTCATATCATTTCACTTTTCAACTTACTTTTCTTCCATATCTTCCATATCATTTCACTATTCAACTGATTTTTCTTCCATACTTTCCAAATCTTATCACTATTCAACTTTCTTTTCTTCCATATGTTCCATATATTTTTTTCAATGTTTCTAATGATTCTTTCAAATCAGAATGTTCTTCTCTCCATGTTTCCTGATTTTCCAAGATTAATTCTGTTTTGCTAATTCTGGAAATATAAAAGAATGATTAAAATCCTAACTTCATACGCCATGACTATGGTATTGTGGTGTTTACTCTCAGAACAGTGAAATCTATGTAAGCATATTAAAACTCTGTAAAACGAATATAACTTGCAACGTTACTTGTTTTCCGCGTACATGACGTCATAAGAAATTTCATTTTACCGTACTTTTTCAAACCGCAATGTTTGAAATGCAATGTAATTTGTTTTCCGCGTACGTGACGTCATTTTCCACGTATCATTTTCCAGTACTTTTAAAAAAAAAATCATTTTCGTTACAGAATCTATTTTTTACAAGTTTTATTATTTTCCTAAATTTTCATTTTCGGCCCAGAATCTATTTTTACTATCAATACTACAGCCTGTTTTAGTTTCTCAAAGCAACCACATTAATACAATGTTTCCCAATGAGATGGTCTTAGCTCCTCTACAAAAGCTGAAGATTAAATATGAATTGTCTTACCAATCTACTACCAGGCTGAAATATATTGATAAATTTGACCAATTGCTGATCATCCACCAGTGAACGTCTATGGTTGATAACACTGTACGATCGTTGATATATTTCACCATTTTTATCTGATACTATGTAGTAAAACATTTCCCATCATTTATGAAAAAAAAATCATCATTAAATAACTGATGTCCAATTAAAATGTTTATAGTATTACATGTGTGGATCCTGTTTACGTGACACAGACAACAATAGCAGTGACTATATTACGTAGCATACATTACAGTAT
The DNA here is from genome assembly GCA_963383655.1 of Bathymodiolus septemdierum. NCBI lineage: Eukaryota > Metazoa > Mollusca > Bivalvia > Mytilida > Modiolidae > Bathymodiolus > Bathymodiolus septemdierum. The sequence goes on from OY726524.1 coordinate 70,908,009, forward strand.
AGAGGTTCCCAAAACAAAACAAAAACGGATTATTGGTTTTCATAATATAATAGGATTCTTCATCATTACTCTGCCTTTGGCAAGTAAATATATATTAAAACCCTGTTCAGGAAGTAAGTTTTCTTACTGCTCTAAAAATAGAACACTGTGATAGGCTGTTATGCAAAATAAATTTGATTGTGGAAATCTGAAACTCATCAAGATAAGAAAATAACTAGCAAAAATTGAATAAAATCTATAATTCTCATAAAAATGTAGATATATAGGTAGGTAGGTATATGTCTTTGTAAATAAAAGATTAGGTTGATGGTGTTGAATGCCACATTCAACAATATTACAGTTATATCATGGCAGTTTGTACATAAAGGAGATATCATAACTGTTAATGCTTGTTTCTGATAACTGGAAAACATTGCCCAATACTCTTTTCAAATAGCTGGAGAACACAATATATGTTAGAGCAATGGAAATTCTTTGAAATAAATTTAAATCACAGGAGAATTGTAAAACTTAATTATGTTGAGAATATCATTGAGTGAGTTGTGATTGTGAGTGAGAAAGAAATAAAGAAAAGTAAGTTGAATAGTGAAAAGATTTGGAAAATACAGAAGAAAAGTAAGTTGAAAAGTGAAAAGATCGGGAAAATATGGAAGAAAGGTAAGTTGAATTGTGAAATGATATGAAAAATATGGAACAAACCCAAGTTGAATAGTGATAAGATTTGGAAAATACAGAAGAAAATTGTGAAATGATACGGAAAATATGGAAGAAACCCAAGTTGAATAGTGAAAAGTTTTGGAAAATACAGAAGAAAATTGTGAAATAATATCAAAAATATGGAAGAAAGGTAGGTTGAATAGTGAAATGATATGGAAAATATGGAAGAAAAGTAAGTTGAAATGTGAAATGATATGAAAAATATGGAAGAAAACCAAGTTGAATAGTTAAATGATTTGGAAAATATGGAAGAAAAGAAAGTTGAAAGGTGAAAAGATTTGGAAAATACAGAAGACAATTGTGAAATGATATGAAAAATAAGGAAGAAACCCAAGTTGAATAGTGATAAGATTTAGAAAATACAGAAGAAAATTGTGAAATAATAGGGAAAATATGGAAGAAGTGGTGATGGTGGCAAACGTTTGTAAGAAATGTAATTATTGAAATAAAATGGCGGGAAAGGGGTAGATAACCAGTGAAAGGGGTAGAAAACGATAATAGGACGCATATTATTTAATATGGGAGCAGCCGGAAGATCACTAGACCAACAGGGGTTAGGGTCCACTACGAAATTAGTCGAGCGCCAATGGTGCGAGAGTTCGCACTAAAGACAAGTGTTTGGGTGAGGGTCTATTCTTAACAGTTAATTCTATACTATCAATGAGGAAGATCGATTTATGTCACCCAGCTTGCTTATGACGTCACTGAGAAGTTTGAAGATACGAAATACCTTGGTTACGAAGTTACCAAGTTACGAGATAGTAATCACAGAGAGGTTTGAAAGTATCATAGATCGATAGATAAATGAAAGGACTACAAATTACGAAAAAGGTACGAAGTTACAAATTTACGAGATAGTAACGCCACCTATCGGCATAATTTAATATGACGTATAGTGATGCATTATGGGGAAATGCCTCGGGCGACGTTGGGGTCACGTGACCTTCGGTCACATTCGGTAGCCATGGTTGGTAGTATAAAACATTTCAATCCTGTTTTGGGATTGAGAACAAAATAAGCGGCAATGCCTTTCATATATATATTACAGAACGACACTATCATTGAACTTGTGACGTCATGTTTACAGTGACGTCATCGATGAATGAGGCTTTACACAAAGCTTATAAAAAGGACGTAGGCACTCGAGGGGTGGTTTGAAAAGCCTACAAATAGGCTCTTTGAAAAAAATTTTGCTTTTTGGACATATAAGGGTTAAATAAGTAATTCCTTAATATATGCATGTCACAATACAAGTATTTCAAATCTGGAAGTGTTGGTGGTGGTGGTGGTGGTGGTGGAGGTGGTTGTGACAAACGTTTGTAAGAAATGTAATTATTGAAATAAATAATGTAATTATGAAAATAAAATGGCGGGGAAAGGGGTAGATAACCAGGGTTAGAAAACGATAATAGAACGCGGACGTCCTAGAGAACACCCCAGGACACTTCCGAAGGGGTCACGTGACCTTCGGTCACTACGGGTGCTGTACAATTTCCGGTTGCGCATGCGCACACCCAAGGGAACCACGAAGGGGTCAAGTGACCGTCGGCGACATCCGGTAGCCATGGTACTACTGTACTACTATTAAGAAAAAAAAAGGGGGAAAACCGGGCATGCGCTGAAGATACTTCCGGACAGGGCCACTTCCGGTTCTCTTACAGTCACGTGACTGTGCTACTTCCGGTCAAAAGGCCCCACTAAGGCGGATATGGCGCAACTTCTGGTTGCGCATGCGCAGAACATACTTCCGGACAGTGCACGTGACTTCCGGTAGTACCCTCACAGCACCACCTCAAATACGACTTTGTCCGCATACTTAAACCTATATAAGCGGAATCAATGTGTTCTTTTTGTGAAATCATCATATTGTTGTATGTAAATATAGGTGGTGGCCAGGAGCACATAATTAATAGAATTTCCAGCGCATACAAACTGTATGCTTTCTACTACTTTTATATAGTTTCTGTCGGGGTCGTAGATATAATCCGACACTCCGATAATCCGATAGTCCGACAAATGCTTTATTTCTTTGAAAGTTTTGGACTTATAGTTCAAAAAAGAAGGAATTTGATAATTTAATTCATTTCGAAAACTTTTCATTTTGTGTAGAATTCGTTTTAAATGCCGAGTTGAAATTGTGAGGACAACATTATCATAATTTATTTTTGCTTGAAATTACATTGATGCAACATGCTAATAATTTCCTCTCTATCCATGTTTCCGTATAATTGCTATATTAGGAATGAATTCAAATGTTTGAGATTATTAAAATCATATTGGGTTTTTTTTCCAGAAAAAAAAATGAATGCGTGTCCTAATTGTATCACCGTAGAAAAATGATAACTACCAAACCAACTTTATTATTGACGATCCATTAAGTAGAAAACACAGGTTCCTTACTGTCGTCGACAATGCACTACATGTACTTTATACTCGTGTTTTCATTCGCAAATGTCCATCCATTTTCGGAAAATCCCAGAATTATGTCCGTCCGTCCGCCATACATATAAGCAACCTCGTCTTAATTAAACTGATGAAAGTTTTGAAAAATAATTTGGCCAAAAATGATATATTCGTAATTTCAGGATATGGGCGGTTCATTTTTATGCGCCCATCAAAATACTATGGCATACCGCTGTTTGACCGTCCGTCCACGCCTCGTACGATAACATCTCTCACTTGTTCCCCCTTTAACTGATAGGTCACGTCGTGACATACATTGTATTGGTGAAAGGGGGAGCAAGAGGTGTGAATTTACTCAGTTTGGAATACGCCAGTTTTAATATGGTATATACAATTAAATGGTTTAAATAATGCAGCATATTAATTACTGTTCTCACGATGAGCAACTACCTTCGATTGTCACAAAAGGGGGGGAGGGGGTGCGTATCATTGCACAGTTGTTTATTTTGTCATATTCCGATGCTGTTTCTTTCCGTGATATAAGGGGTAACTTTGGGACAATTCCTTCAATCGTAACTTTTTATATATACGCTTGTCGTAGACGGCGACAATAGCAGGGTAACTCGTCGGAATCCCGGGGAATAAAAATAGGACCAACTTGTCTTCGGAAGAGACAGAAAAGCAAGTTCCCGTGTTAAGTCGTTACCTATGTTGACCCATCCCAGAGTCCCCTCTTTCTGATTTTTTGCTTACAAACTTTTCTCATCCTGAATATGACTGAAATATTGCTTGCTGGACCTTAAGCAATCAATCAATCAATCAATTCGCACACATTATTGTATCCAGCTCTACTGATGTGTCGACATTGCTTTTTAACATAAATATTCCATGATAAAGGGCGGGGGGACACTGGTACGCTCTTCTTTTTGTCTTTGTCTTTTTTTTTTGTATTTCTTTTTTTTTGTATTCATTTATTTCATCTTTCTTTTCAATAGTGACTTTTCTTGGCTGGACTCGGTTACACGCTACTTAAATAACGCCTGATGTAGTCGCTACTAAAAAATATACAGGATACTTACACTACCGGTTCATCACGACTGGATACAGGTTTTTATGGAGTCCGTGTTGTTCATATATGTGGTTTTTATTAGTTCTTGTGTGGCCCTGCCAATTGATTGTTCGTCTATGATATCGTGTTTCCGATGTTCTGGACCTTTCTTTGGTGAGTAAACGGTTCGGTTTCTGGCTCCATATTACACATGTTATAGTGTTAACTTTCAAGGAAATAAAGCATTTGTCGGACTATTGGACCGTCGGACCATCGGACTGTCGGACTATCGGACTGTCGGATTATAGGTCGGAACCCGTTTCTGTCTCTGTGTTTCCAAAGAAAAAAATTATAAAAAAATATCCAAATAATAAAAAGGAAATATATGACAAATATAGACACACAAGAGACAGATTATTCGGTCTAATAAAGGGTATGATATGAAAAATACCATGTAATAATGTGTATTTTTATTCTGACTCAATCTGAGTCTATTGCTAAGTTTTGTATTTCCAATTTTTCTAGTTTCGTTTTCGCATTCTCAAAGCTAAATGAGCGTAATCAATGTGTTCTATGTAAATATAGGTGATGGCCAGGAGCACATAAGAGAGGGAAATAAGATTTGACATTTATTCATAGAATTCTAAAGGATAAACATTTACATTTACTAGTGTATACAGGTAACGATATAATTTTATTGCAAACATATATTTTGCAACAATTAAGCAACTAAAATCTAAGGATTTTTGTTATGTCAGTGATTATATTATCATCCGACGAACTGTAGGAGTGTAGGGATGGTGTAATTAAAACCAACGAATCTATACTAGTATTTAATATATTGCATCATACTTTCTAAAAATTCGAAATTGCTCTATCATTATTTTAGAATAGACATTTTTTAATGAAAACGTGATAGATAGCTATAGGTACTTTACCACATTCGATCATCGCACCAGTACAATGTTGGCTGTCAACATCATTGGGGTAAAGTATTTTGTTTTATGTTAAATTTTTTTTTTTGGGGGGGGGGGGAGGAGTCATAGCGTGTCCATGGTGAAATATCCAACAATCCGGAGTGAGTGAGTAATTATTGCTTAATGCGAAATCAGCAATTTTTCAGCCATATCATGGCGAAAACAAGTTACATTTCGATGAGACGATGATGATGATGTTCGCTTTGTACACTAGACCAACACGCTTAGCTGGATTTTTATAGGCTAGCTTACTAGAACAACAATTCGCTCCACTCGGACACAATATCCTGATTTCGAGCCATCCAATCTTAACTCTTACTCTTAAATGCTGCGTGTTTTGTGGAGAAACAACAAACACTTTGGTTTAACCCGACAGGTGCTCGAATCTACTGCCCACCGCACTCGTAGTGAGCACGCTAACCATTACACAACCGATGTTCTTCTACACCGGAATTTATAATAATACTCATTTATATGTGGAAAGAAGTGGAAGTTCACAATGGTGAAACATTGTTCTCTAAAGGAGATCAATGCTTGCCTTTTTGTGATCATATGGAAATCACAAAGAAATTATTCATTAAATCATAGAGGAGGTTCTGGCACACTACCTTTTCTCAATCGTTCAGTCTCTTACAAATGTTTTGACTTGTTTAATATCTTGCATGATCTTGTGTTTCATTAATTTTTTCAGATGATTTGGGGGGGGGGGGGGGGGTTATTGTTTTTGTTCTCGTTTGTTTGTATTTTTTGTATTTTTTTTGGTTTTTTTTTTGTCTTGCAGGTTGCAATCTGGTTACTGAATTAAGCAGTAAGCAATGAATATGTGATATGTTAATATGGGAGACACTTCACCATTACAATATCACACTATGTGTATAACCAGTACCCGTTTACAGACGTTCAACTCTTGGCCAAACACTGGCATGCATGGTAGATGTCGAAACTTTAGTCAATGGTGGAGTATATTATACAGGTATATTTAGTATTTTTGGTGTAGTCTTTAGTTTTCTGTGAAGTGTTTCGTAGATTAGTGTTTGTTCGACTAAATTTTAAGTTGCTCTGAACATCAACATGTGAAGTACATGAACATACATACTGGCACTCTGTGCGAAGTTTTGCCCAGGTATACTCTGGATGGACCACCCATCACCTAACATGGTCATATTGGAGGTGCACTAAAGGGTGGTAAACAAATATCCAATCAATCACTGGTTTTTAGATGTTTTAATAACCAAACAAGAAGTGTAAGACCACTATTAATATGGATATTGCTGAATTTAGTACATGTATATATCTTGGGATTTTTTGTGAAATTTTTCTTTCAGCCGATTAATTTCGATTATGAAAGTAAGCCATATTTTGATAAAATATCATATCCTTGGGTGTGACTTCATTTATGCATGAATATGCTTAATTCCCTTGTTCTAGAATTTGATTTGATGTGATTTGATTTTTTTCTGTTTAACACCATTTCAGCAATATTTCAGCTATATCATGGTGACCAGTTTTAGTGGTAGAAGAAGCCAGAGTACCCGGAGAGAACCACAGACCATGGGCAAGCAACTGGTAAGCTTTATCACTTGCGGCTGCGAGTCAAGTGCACCCTCTTCTGTAATTCACAAAGCCGGGCGCAAACCCACGTCGTATTGGTGATTGGCTTGTAAGAGTTGCTAGGTAATCCAACTACCTAACTCATTGAGCCACTCGGGCCCTCTTCTAGAATTTGCATAGCAATATAAAACATTAGGCTCAAAACATATGGAGCTTTAAGTCTGTCAAGGCAACTTCCTGTTCAAGTCTTCTGAACAGAACGAAATGCTTCACAGTTTGTCTCTACCTCTCTATGAAACATGGGTTGATACCATGTGCAGGATAACCAACTTAACCCACAAGAAATGAAACGTTTCGTCTTGTATCACTAGTGCATTGCTAACCTCCAATATATAGAGAGAGAAAAATCAAATTTGGCTGTATGGAAACACATGTACATGTGTAATATTAAAAACTGATAATACCAAAGTGGTAATCAGAAGCCATACATCGATGGACAGACTATACAACGACAAAAATAAAATGGAAAGAAATGCAAACAATCCTCCACAAATTGCACAAAACACCACACGGAAAACTAAAAATTAATGGTAGTTAATGTACAAGGAAAGATGGACGTGCTTGCGACATCAGAAAACGGAACATATCCGAGATATCTCCTAACTACATAAACTATTTTATATATCCTAACTCGGATAGAGGGGTTATGGTGTTTAACACAACTTTCAACAATATTTCAGTTATATTGTGGAGGTCAGTTTTATTGGTGGAGGAAACTGAGGTATCCGGAGAAAACCACCGACCTGCCACAAGTCACTGACAAACATTATAACAGAACGCTGTTTCCAATCCATTACGCTTCACCAAGAGCGGGATTCGAACTCACAACTTTAGATGTGATAGGCACTGATTGTACAGGTAGTTGTGTTTCCAACTACATTTTGTACCATATAATACGATCACGATCACAATGGCCCCAAATTAGGATAGATAAGATATTGTACATACTTATAAGATATCTCGGTCAGAATGGAAATCATCACCAGTACCCAGACTTGTAATGGAAGCCTATTTGACACAATACAATGGTTCGTGCAAGCCTTCTTTACCCATCGTCAGTCCTAGTTAGGACTAGCTGGTTGTTGGAAAAATACACAAAAAATATGTTACAGTTCATAAGTACAAAATGTACAATATTAATGAAAATATATAATGTAATCCTCAATTCTCTATTTCAGAACGGACATTAGTTTATAAAACTGCTATGAATGAATAATATACAAACTGTGCTGAACGGTGTAATATGGCACTACAAAAGCACCAAATACCAAAGAAAAGTGGCGTTATTCTTGTTTACGATGATGCAGATTCTGACAGAGCAAATATAATATTAGAAACGCTTAATAATAATGGAATACAATGTTGTACTACAGGCGATTATCCTGGTAAAAATATCATAAAAATATTCACAGAATGTGTTACTACTATTAAAAAAGTAGTGTTAATATATTCGACGTCTTTTGCACAAAACAAACTACTTAATCTTGGTATTTCTATGATACTTTGCAAATTTCAAAAGAAAAATATCGTAACCGTCTTCATTTCCGGAACCTATGATGATAATTCCCTTGAATTTCAGTTTTGGAATCATACGATTATTGTTCGAACAAAGTCAGATTCATGGCTTGACGATTTAGTGAGAGAATTAAACACTGAAGTGCCGAGTTACATCAATGTAAAAAGTAAGGGGAATGTCATAGACAGCCTTATGTTTCAAGGATTGCTTATTGAACATATGCAATCAGATATACTGGGTATTCTCATCATGGCAGATAAATTATGTTTACAAGTAGATCTTAAAGAATATTTAAAGCATCAAAAACAACATCGTGAATACAAGACTGCAACAGTTATTGAAGAGTTCCGAAATTTGCGTGACATAAATTCGACTGTTATTATTGTATTAAAAGATGGCGTACAAGAGGAACTGCAGACGGTAAAAGAAGATATAGCTGTTCTGACGTTGGCCGTCATAGATACATCAATAGAATTGGCGAGGTGTTATTGGTTTGTAGCTTGCACTATCAAAGGAAAATATACAGAAAAAGAACAAATGTTTCTCTCTGGAATATGTCCTTTAATAACATACACCTTAATAAACAAATTTATTGAATCTGTTAAAAAGCCCGTTGTACCAGAATATGAAAATATTATGGAGCGAATACAGTCTTACCCATTGGCGTGGCGAGAAGAGGATTTAGAAGCGATACAAAAAATGAGTGACGCTGGATTCTTCTACCCTGGATATGGTGAAACAGGTCGATGTTTTCATTGCGGATGTGCATTGGCAAATATTCGGGCACATACAATGCCACTGATTCCTCATGCCATTGGTTTCCCCACTTGTCGTTACATTAAAAATAAATTAACAGAGGACGAAATCAAACAAGCAACTGCGAAATTTATGGACGAAGGAGAAAAGTCCAAACTAGTTGAAAATTTCAAGAACAAATATGAAAGTTTTGATGGGCGCTTGAAAACATTTGAATCTTTTGAAAAAAACAATGGTAAAGTTTCAGATAATTATATATTAGACCTTGTAGAAGCAGGATTTTACTATTGTGGACTTGAAAATCTAGTACAATGTTTCAATTGCAATGTGAGAATATGTGGTATACCAAGCGACCAAAATGTCTGGAGTGTTCATGCCCATCTATCTCCAACTTGCTCTCACGTTCTGACAGAGAAAGGCAGGACCTTTCTCCATGAACAACAAACAGCAAAAGAACAAACTTTAAATGCAGATTACACAATTATTTCATTTATAAGGAAGACATGTGATGGTACTACACGTCGAGAATGGCCAAATAATATGTTTAGACCATGGAATAACAAGGTCCCCTGGACATAGCATGTATCAATATAAGATGGGACATGGTTTTGATGTGTTGAATATACATTTACAGTAATATATCTGTTATTGGTTGCTAGAAATCTTTAAAAGGACATTTTACTCTGATTAATGTTTTTGGTTTAGAGAGTCAGACATATTACCTTTTTGGTCGCTATAGCTTGAGCCTGGTTGAAATCAAGCTACTTTTTGTCGTTCGGAATGAGATTGTCCCAAACCAAAGAGTTGTTCCAAATGATAGCCATGAAAATTTGCTTCCTTAAAAATACACTAAAAATACTATTCCAGTTATTCCCCTTTTACCAAGCTTTGATAAATTAATAGAAGTTTTAAATAAAATACACCCGCTTCATATCAGTCTTTTCCAGATACAATTTTGATGGGGAAAAATGGATGGAGAAGAAATAAGTGAGGCTATCTAATTTTTATTAGATAGATTTATCCCCGAAATGGATATAACAATATCCTGTTCATTTACATCTGTATGAAAATCAGTTGTTTCATTTATTATATACAGGTAGATATAAAAATATAAATAAATTCAAGTCTAATAATAGTTAATATATAAATATTTGAAAACGACTATTAAATAGCTATTATGAAATAGACCATGCATTTTCTGTTTACCGACATATTCCAAAGAAACAAGAAGATAATAATCAATACCGTTACGGTGCAGGTGTAATGGTTAGGGTACTCGCATCTAGTGTGGTAGAATTACACGGGTAGATAATGAGTACGATCTGAGATCGTGTTAAACCAAAAACTATAAAATTGATATAAGCACATAACGTTAAAGAATAAAGGCAAAGGCTGGTTGACTTTTGAGTCAGAATAATGTGCCCAGTGGAACGGTTTTTTACTTTTTTTAATTTTATAGCCAAGTCATAAATTTAAAATTGGCAGGATTGGGAAAATTAAAAATATAACTTTCTTCAAGAATACATGTATCAGTAGATATGCAATTATATACATGTTGTGTATGTCATAAATTTAACATACAATATATGCTGGATTGGGAAAATTAAAAATATCAGTTTCTTTAGGAAAAGCATTAGAAATGCAATTACAAATGTATATATGGTTTGAAACAACATTGTGATTATTTGGGTCTGAACCCTGGGGTCCAGGCTTACATACCCAATATATAGGCTGCAATAGCAAAAATGTAGCTTTCTCAAGAACCAGCAATCAATTATATTTGACATGAAGTATCCTTGTAAAATGCGAATTAAATCATTAAATGTATATAAGGTACAAATCCTTGGGTTCCCAAGTTTAACATATGTCTACATGTGTTACATGTTGGTCCAAAGATGAACAGGGGCCGTCGTGTTCATGATCGTATGGTAGTTGGATTCACCACCACCTATGCAATCAGTGCCTATCACCACTATAACGTTGTGAATTCAAATCCTGCTCAGGGGATCGAGGTGTACTCGATAGAACATTATGTGATAAAGTTTGTCAGTGACTTGCGATAGGTCAGTGGTTTTCTCCGGTTTCCTTCACCAATAAAACTGACCGCCACGATACAACTGAAATATTGTTGAAAGTGGCATTAAACACCATAATCCTAACCCAAAGATTAACATAGACTACGGTGAGGAACTTTAAAAGACTGATATTTTTCTTATGAAAAAGCAATGGAAATGATATTGCTAAATGATCTTTGTTATGCGAGTGATTGTTGTTTAACATCAACTCAGCAATTGTCAGCTTTATCATGGCGAGAACAAGTTAATTTTCCATGAGATGATGATGAGGTCTGCTTTGTACTAGACCAACAGGTTTAGTTGGATTTGTATAGTGCTAGCTCACTGAAACAACAGTCTGCAATAGACATGTCACACCACTTGGATATATTATCCTGATTCCGAGCCAACAAGTGTTTGTTTTTTCTCCTTAATGATGTGTGCTTAGCATATAAGCAACAAATACCAATTTTATAGTCTTTGATTTTACCTGATCGGGTCTCTTTGCTATGTACAGGTAGTTTCACATTTGCACAAGATAAGCCCCCAGGAGTCCAAGTCCTTGTGTTCCAAAGACAATAATGCAAAATGTCATGTAGAACCAAGAATGGGAATACAATTGAATTTGACATGAATCAGCCTTGTGAATTGAAATTTTATACCATTGAATGTCCCCTTGTCTATGCGATTTATGTCATGGAGGATCAAAATCTAACAAGTTTTACCACAGGCCATAGTATAACTTACAGAGGCCTGTAAACTTACCCCCAAAATGAACATGCATATTATTAAAAGTTGAGTGGTTTTACAGTACAGAAAGCGACATACCGTGATTGATCACTCCGAGAGACATAATTTTTAATCCTTTAGATATATCATCACGGACATAAACCCACGGTGATAGACCTAAAAAGGACCATAAAACAAGGTGGTGGGGATTAAATTTTATGGCTCTCGGTCACCTGTGCGCCGATTGATATTTTACCGCCAATTAAGAGATTAGCGTTACCTGTTCTACCTGTTGACTTTTAATATCGTAAGCCGTAATTATTGCTACTGAAGGATGTATTTTTGACAATTAATTTTGTATCCTCTTGCTGTTAATATTTGACTGTTTGTTGCTTTTCATTGCCAAAGAATGTCTGTCTTGTTATCGTTCTCGTTCGTTTTAGAAAGTTCTACTTTATGACCTCGAGTTCTATATTAAGAATTTTGTTGAAACCGCAACTGAACTTTATCTTGTTTAATTTTAATTTCTCATTTTTTTTCTACTGTTGGGTTGTATTCAGTATGTATTGAAATATTCGTAAATACGGGCTACTTCATCAATGTATTTTTTGTTTATAAGTTAGGTTTTTGTTTGCAATTTTAAAGAAAATTATTTTCATCTATAACGAAATTACGTAACAAGCCATGTGTGTAAAACAGTTTACTTGAATTGTTAATTTTTTTTCAATACGAGAGGTAAAAGTCCAAAACACAAAATAAACCAATAATCAATTTTAAGTCTGCTCTTTACCAACTAAACACTAAAAACCCACGCTTGCAAAGTTAAACCGCAGTCGCGGGTTTTTGAAGCACGGACTTTGCAAGCGTGGGTTTTTTGATAGTTTATATATATATATTACCAGAGGCAACGGACATATTGGATAATTTGCTATGTTTTATTGACTCTCCATAGATGTGACTTCAAAATCATTTGTAGGTAGTTCGCCTCTTTTATACTAATAAAATGCATTACAAGAAAAATAGTCCGTGACCATATAAGGCTCCAAACATTTTATATACCAGGGGGCCAGGATATTAAGATGCGACAACATATCTTAAAACTGTTGACAATCAAACGGTTTTCAAATGGATTCAAAATAGCAATATACAAAAATAAAACTACACATAAATCAATTATTCGCAAATACAGAATGATGTGGGTACACAAAATATCACAAGGGTGCCGTCGTGGTCGTGATTTACAAACTACCTGTGCAATCAGTGCCTATCACCACTAAAGTTGTGTGCTCGAACCCCATTCATAACGAGATGTATTCGATACAACATTATGTGATAAAGTTTGTCAGTGACTTGCGTTTTGTGATTATCTCCGGGTACTCCAGTTTCCTCTACCAATAAAACTGACCGCCACTATGTAACTGAAATATTGTTGAAAGTGGCGTTAAACACCATAAACCAAAATATCAGTGGTATGAGGTACCAACCAATAACCATAGTAAGATACTTAGTTTGTTGAAAATTTGATAGTTTATGGTCATGGCTGTGCAACTCTATACATACGGTATTCAAATTAAACTGATTGATTGATTAGTTGATGTCTAACGCCAACCTGGGCAGTATTTCAGATATATCGTGGGCATGTCAAATTGAACATGGTGAAACAATTTTACCATAATTTCCATGAACATTCATTATCAATGGTAAAGCAGTTATGAAATTTAATAATGTTTTCAATAACATTCAAGTTGTTTGACTTTTCAATCTTTTTAACATTGAGTGTACCTGATGAAAGTTATTCTAGAAAGGAACGATGTTGTATTGGTTCGCCTGCTCGCATAAAGTGCAGTAGGTCGTGGTTTTGAAGCCGGTCGGGTCAAACCAAAGACTATCAAATTGGCATTTGTTGTTTCTCCGCGAAGCACGCAATAAGGAGAAAGAAGGGTTGGCTAGGAATAGTGATAATGTGTCGGAGTATAGAGGCATGTCAAACCGCGGACTGTTGTCTCAGTAAGCTAGCAATATAAAAATCCAACTAAGCGTGTCCAGTACAAAGGGGGCATCATCATCTTACCGAAACAGCTGTAAAATTGTTCACTTGACGTTAAACACCAATCACTCGCTTACTCACTCATTCAAGAAACTCGTCATATGCGCTAAACCTAATATCTAAGTTAATTGCATTACCATAATTGGGTCGATACGTCTGTTGGTGTACTATTAGCTCCAGAGGGTATCAACCACCCAGTAGTGATTCGATGGTCAGTATTTCGGCATTGACGTGGTATTGAAATTTTTGTTGTTTCTAAACAAAGTAATTCTCCTTCAGGTATATGTGACCTTAGCCTATTTTGGCTATCCTGTTTTAATTTAGCCTATTTTGGCTATCCAGTTTTAATTTAGCCTATTTTGGCTATTCCGTTTTAATTTAGCCTATTTTGGCTATCCTGTTTTAATTTAGCCTATTTTGGCTATCCTGTTTTAATTTAGCCTATTTTGGCTATCCTGTTTTAATTTAGCTTATTTTGGCTATCCTGTTTTAATTTAGCCTATTCTGACTATCCTGTTTTAACTTAGGCCTATTATGGCTATCCTGTTTTAATTTAGGCTATTTTGGCTATCATATTTTAGCATAGCCTATTTTGGCTATCCTATTTTAACTTAGCCTATTTTGGCTATCCTGTTTTAATTTAGCCTATTTTGGCTATCCTGTTTTAATTTAGCCTATTCTGACTATCCTGTTTTAACTTAGGCCTATTATGGCTATCCTGTTTTAATTTAGGCTATTTTGGCTATCCTATTTTAACTTAGTCTATTTTGGCTATTCTGTTTTAATTTAGCCTATTTTGGCTATCCTATTTTAACTTAGTCTATTTTGGCTATTCTGTTTTAATTTAGCCTATTTTGGCTATCCTATTTTAACTTAGCCTATTTTGGCTATCCTGTTTTAATTTAGCCTATTTTGGCTATTCTGTTTTAATTTAGCATACTTTGGCTATCCTATTTTAACTTAGCCTATTTTGGCTATCCTGTTTTAGCTTAGCCTATTTTGGCTATCCTGTTTTAATCTAGCCTATTTTGGCTATCCTGTTTTAATTTAGGCCTATTTTGACTATCCTATTTTAATTTAGCATATGTTGACTATCTTGATTTAACTTAGCCTATTTTGGCTATCCTGTTTTAACTTAGCCTATTTTGGCTATCCTGTTTTAATCTAGCCTATTTTGGCTATCCTGTTTTAATTTAGGCCTATTTTGACTATCCTGTTATAATTTAGCATATTTAGGCTATCATGTTTTAATTTAGCATATTTTGGCTATCCTGTTTTAACTTAGCCTATTTTGGCTATCCTGTTTTAATTTAGGCCTATTTTGACCATCCTGTTTTAATTTAGCCTATTTTGACTCCTGCTTTAACTTAGGCCTATTTTGACTATCCTGTTTTAATTTAGGCCTATTTTGACTATCCTGTTTTAATTTAGCCTATTTTGGCTATGCTGTTTTAATTTAGCCTATTTTGGCTATCCTGTTTTAATTTAGCATATTTTGGCTATCCTGTTTTAATTTAGCCTATTTTGGCTATCCTGTTTTAACTTAGCCTATTTTGGCTATGCTGTTTTAATTTAGGCCTATTTTGACTATCCTGTTTTAATTTAGCCTATTTTGGCTATCCTGTTTTAATTTAGCATATTTTGGCTATCCTGTTTTAATTTAGCCTATTTTGGCTATCCTGTTTTAACTTAGCCTATTTTGGCTATCCTGTTTTAATTTAGGCCTATTTTGACTATCCTGTTTTAATTTAGCCTATTTTGACTGTCCTGTTTTAATTTAGCCTATTTTGGCTATCCTGTTTTAACTTAGCCTATTTCGGCTATCCTGTTTTAATTTAACCTATTTTGGCTATCCTGTTTTAATTTAACCTATTTTGACTATCCTGTTTTAATTTAACCTATTTTGACTATCCTGTTTTAATTTAACCTATTTTGACTATCCTGTTTTAATTTAACCTATTTTGGCTATCCTGTTTTAATTTAACCTATTTTGACTATCCTGTTTTAATTTAACCTATTTTGACTATCCTGTTTTAATTTAACCTATTTTGACTATCCTGTTTTAATTTGACCTATTTTGACTATCCTGTTTTAATTTAACCTATTTTGACTATCCTGTTTTAATTTAACATATTTTGGCTATCCTGTTTTAATTTAACCTACTTTGACTATCCTGTTTTAATTTAACCTATTTTGACTATCCTGTTTTAATTTAACCTATTTTGGCTATCCTGTTTTAATTTAACCTATTTTGACTATCCTGTTTTAATTTAACCTATTTTGACTATCCTGTTTTAATTTAACCTATTTTGGCTATCCTGTTTTAATTTAACCTATTTTGACTATCCTGTTTTAATTTAACCTATTTTGACCATCCTGTTTTAATTTAGGCCCTTTGGTTTTCATGCTTCTAAAACGTTTTAAGACTTTTTGTTTTTCCAATCTTTCGACTTTTAAGTGAACCTAAAGGTGTTTCAAGAAACAAATTGGATTTTACATACTAAATTATGTGGAAAGTGGCGTTCAATACCATAAACCACAAACATACTAAGTTGGATATATTACACATTTTTATTTTCTATCAAAAGATAGATACAAGGTATAGCAAAGTTAACTGTGCACAAAATCAGTAACCGTGCGAATAATTAAAAAAGAGCTATGTTTATTTTGTTTCGTTCAGAAATTTTTTTTCGGACAACACGAGAGTTAGAATATTTATTTTGTTTTTTCAGAATTTAACATTAGGTTATATGACAAAACCTCTGAATCAGATAAAAAATAAATTCTCCACCAAATTTGTCGTCTTGATGTCATTTGGTAAATAAAATGTTATTCTCAAATAAGGGGTTATCTCAAGCAAGAAAACAATATACGGATGAGTAATCTTATAATATATCTTAGCATGTGATAATCGTACATTTTAAAGAACTATTTACTCATTTCATCCCCTGTTTTTAGTTGGGATCGAGTTGCCTAATCCTTTGTTTTCTGTGTAGTGTTTTGTAGATCATTGTTTGTCCTAGTGTCCGTTTTCCTCTGGCCATTGTATGTCTATTCTTCTTCGATCTATATCTTCTGGTTACCCCTTTTATATTTTCAAACCTTTCTTAGTACTTTTCAATATACTAACATTCTCTATCTGATAAACCCACACAACTCTCTTAAAGGACAAGATATCATAAGATACGTATACTTCTAGCTGGGAAAAACTTTATAATGTCACCTGAATTTGACCCCTCAAAAATGTAAAGTATCCTGTGTCATATCTGTAGATACTGGTTATCTACCGTAGACAAAATTGTAATGACATATTTTCCCCATCGTCTCAACTTTTAAAGTTTGCTTGTTACTCCTCTAATTTGCCAAGATAAATCTACCCCTTTTAAAATACAATTGAAGTTTTGATTTGTGGTCAGAATTAAGTCAGTGATATTGACCACTCGTCAACCGAAGCCCCTGTAAAATATGAATGACTATTAACGTATTTCAAGTTGGTTAATCAAAGCCAGTAAACTTTTAAACCTTACCCCAAAGAATAATATAAATTGCAAACAACTGCATCAAAATCGGTTAAAATATGGTTCAAACCCGTCGATTCATTTCTGAAAGCTCGTGTTCAGAGCAACACAATGGAAAAACTGCACGTACATTTGATGAAAAATTAAAATTCTGTGAAAATGTGGTCCCTTTTAGACCCTCAGCCAAAATGGATATCAAGACATGGTTGTGTTCATCAACTATAATTCTAAAAAGAATCACCTATATATCAATTCCAGCTTTGTAGTTATTGGCCTTTAAACGATTTTTTTATTTATTTTGTTGTTGATTTACCTCTATGTTCTATTTATGGACATGGTTGCCATGTTGCATTGGTTGCTTAGCTAGATCACCGAACACATTTTTGAAAGTAGTTATCCTAAGGATGATTCAGACCAACTTTGGTTTAAATTGACCCAGTGGTTTCAGAGAAGATTTTTGTTAAAGATAATAACGGACGGACGACGAACATCAAGTGAGGGTAACAGGTGAGCTAATAATAAGAATCCCACTAAAACTGAGAGTGCACTCAGATGCTGTGGTAGGTTAAGCAGTGCCTGCTACATATTTGGCATACTCGTGCGAGAGACGACACCAACATTGTTTTAAAGGTCAGGGTTAGGATTATGGTGTTTAACGCCACTTTCAACAATATTTAAGTAATATTGCGGCGGCCAGTTTTATTGCTGGAGGAAACCGGAGTTCCCGGAGAAAACCACCGACTACCGCAAGTCACTGACAAACTTTTTCGCATTATGTTGTAGCGAGTACACCTAACCTGAACGGTGTTCGAACTGACAAAGTTAGAGGTGATGGGCACTGAATGCATATTTGGTAGTTGTAAATCTTACTACCATGCGATTACATCCACAACGATCCACATCGTTTTTACGTGGAAATGGCGTTGGACAACACAATACTGAAAATAAATACATAATGAAAGCACAGGCGCTCATGGCACGGAATTACCCAACCCCCTTTTAACTTTCTGTTTACATAAGGTCACATTCAAGTTTTGACTTAGGTCGTTTCATTCTGTTGAATATGAGGGTGTGATCTGGGTAAAACAACGGCGATTTAAGATAATGTAATAGTATGGATTAAGGTATTTATGCCAAATGTTCAGCATATATAAAGTGGATTTATTAAGGGTCGATTCATGAAGCCAAATTGAACTGATTTTTGTTTTCAAATTTTCAAATTAAAGGGTTTTAGAATTTTTATTCGTAATTCTGAGCTTCACCGCACACAGTTATAACGCTTTGTCCCGTTTTCGCCCCCACCTCCTTTGGCTGTATTACATGTAGAATTGACCCGCGTGTCTGATTCCAATAAATGACTGGTATCCAATGTTCCAATACGACACAATTTCTACAGCAGATACCTTGTATACAAAATGCTGGTGTAAATTATGAAACCAGTTTATGCTATAACAAGCAACACAGAAATAAGTTATGGCGAAACTTTTAGCTTTTTGAGGTATAAAATATACATATTGGAAAATAATAACTGTAGTAAAATCTACCATGTTAAAAAAAACTGTTTTTTTTCGGTCGTTCAATACAAAATTATGTTTATTTCATATCACAGTAACATGAGCGAGAAAGAGGATAGCTATTTTTTTCCATTAAACAAAAACGTTTTCTATACAACGAGTGGAAATTTGAGAAAAGGAAGTGAAATTTGATATCGTCTTATGATCGAGGTAAAAGTCCACCGTTTAGTGAATACAACCAAATCGAATATCTCCTATTTTATTTATTACTTAAGAGCGTAATATTTTTAAAAGAGTGATGGTCAACAATTCCATCATTAACAACAAAGTGAACAGCCACCTCTAATTACTGAACACGAAACAAAACTGCGACATATATCGTTGGAAATCCATGTCGTGGCTTGGGACAGGCACACAAAAGGGATGGGGTTAAACCGGTTAACGGGATCCCTTCCCTCCCATCTTGATAATTGGATCTCCAACGGCAATACAGATATAAACAAACGATAAAACTTGCACGGATTCGGTTCCAATTAATAAGATTACACAATCTCGCAAAAAATGAATAACAACAAACATGGAGAGTACAATAGCAGGGTCAACAAATGCTCGTATTTAACGTAGTTAACCGACTAATAGCTACGAGGGTAGAATATATTGGTTAAAGACAATTAACCTCAGGACAAAAATCATAACTAATATTTCCAACAGATTTAATATAAATTGGACATTATAAAAATTTAATAGTCTTCGTGGGAGACCAGAATAAACAGACCATCCTTTTGTTGGAATCAAATATTGAACAAAGATTAGTCATTTGATTTGGAATGAAATATAAATGTACTTATTTATAATCGATAGTTGGACCGAGTTAGAAAAAAAATCCAATTATTTGGATTCATGTTGTAATACAAGTTTAGTTTAGAAGATAAACAAACCACAAGAGCAACAAATTAGTCAAAATAAATAAAGACAAGGACAAGCAACAATCAAGAAGAACCTAACACAACATTCTAAAACATGTGGTACTCCCATCACAGACAAAATAAATAAAGACAAGGACAAGCAACAATCAAGAAGAACCTAACACAACATTCCTAAAACATGTGGTACTCCCATCACAGACAAAATAAATAAAGACAAGGACAAGCAACAATCAAGAAGAACCTAACACAACATTCCTAAAACATGTGGTACTCCCATCACAGACAAAATAAATAAAGACAGGGACAAGCAAAAATCAAGAAGAACCTAACACAACATTCTAAAACATGTGGTACTCCCATCACAGACAAAATAAATAAAGACAAGGACAAGCAACAATCAAGAAGAACCTAACACAACATTCTAAAACATGTGGTACTCCCATCACAGACAAAATAAATAAAGACAAGGACAAGCAACAATCAAGAAGAACCTAACACAACATTCTAAAACATGTGGTACTCCCATCACAGATATGTCAATTGACTTTGCATATTGAACTATATACAATGTGTATCATTATATGTTTATAATTAATTAATTTTCTTAATACCTAATAATTGGAGCAAACAAGTACTTTGTCCAAAGGACCATGTGAACTATTGTCATCACTTTGTTTCTATCGGCTTTCTGTAATCTTTTCACATTTAAATCTTCTTCTCCATAACAAATGGGCCATTTAAATTGTCACTGTAGGAATGATCCACTACAGCTCTTTTTTCATAGTAAGTAAATTTTGTCTTTTTAAGGAAGTTTGGAGAGGAATCCCCTACCATGTTTTTAATGAATATGAGAAGTTGCTGCCCAGTAGTGATCGGTTATATTCATGTAAACACGGACCCCTCTCAAGTGATCGAGATAAAGGATGGCTAGAAAGAGACAGTGACCAACATGTTGTCTTGAGGAAAATTACATTGGACAAGCGATTTCTCAACAAATCCCCTACTATCTCAATTTCAGGTATGTATTGGTTTTAATTAATTTTGCAAAAAATGTAATGTCATTGAATACAGAAACAATTTACTGATTAAAAAAAATGGCAACCACTGTTGTGATAAGTGAAAACCTGTAATTATGTATTCATTCTATTTTTTATTGAATGAATGAATTATTGTGCTTAACGCCACTTTTAGCAATATTTCAGCTATATCGTGGCGACCAGCTTTAGTGGTGAAGGAAGTCGGACTACCCGGAGAGAACCACCCTTTGAAGAGTAAATGTTTTTAAACATGTTATATTATGCAGCATTTCATTTGTCTGCATACATATCTGTACTTTGCAAGACAAAATAAAACTCTTGATCAGTATCAGTTAACACATGTTCATGAATAGTGATATTTCATGCCATATTTTCTTTAAATGAACGTGATTAGTATGATACATGTTTATAATTTTAGGAGCATTGGGGAACTTGAGATTTTCCAGAATTTAATCCTTATGTACGCATCAAAGAGACAGTCATACAGACCCCCAGCATACAGAGTGAGTAATCTCTTGGCAGCCCTTGACCATAACAGCAATGTTGACCGGCCAGTGATGTTGAACCAAAATGGTACTATAAGGTGAGGATGATATTGTATATGAATAGCAACATAATACTAAAATTTCAATATTGTAACCAATTGCACTCAGTCTGTAGATAGTTACTTAATATGATGTCATTATATAGGACTATTTAGACTGTGGTGAAATAAAATATTTATGCAATTAGTACCTGCTACTTCTTCATTAAAGACATAATGTTAGGAGTCGAAATAACGACTTGAATTGGAATACTGTTTCCAGTTTGGTGTCATCTCTTATATAGGGTTATTGAATATCTGAATAAAAAGCATGCATTTAATTGGTTGAACACTCTCCATGTGACCTTCACTATTCCGCTTTACAGACTGGAATGCTGATATAGACCGGTCCAAAAACCGTGTATAGACTGGTGCTATCGGGCTATACACGGTTTTTGGACCGATCTATATCAGCATTAATAGAAACTTTAATACACCTTCAATGATCCTGATTAAAAGTACATTACAAATGTTCATTTGTCTGTATATAAGGTTTTATTCATTCCTAAAATTGCAGTTTCTGTTAAGGTTTCTTGATTTCTTGAAAAATGAATATTTTGTGTGTCTTCAATTAGATAAACACAATAGTTACTGATATAGAGGGCAATATCAGTAACTTTTATATAAATAGTATATTGGCAAGCATAAAAAAAGGAACTTAACAAGTACAAGTACAAACTATCTCCTATTAAACAATACAGTATTTACCGAGGTGGAAGTTTGGATCTAAACTCGAGTTTCTGATATAATCATCATTAGTGAATTATGATGGTAAGAGATATAAAAATTAGAAATCCGGATGAGGCAACCAAACAATGAAATAAATATTCCAAACGATCTTAAAGTATTTTCAAGCTAAGAACACCTACAAAATAATAGATCTCATAATCTAACATATTGCTTTGTTCTTTTACAACAGATATCAGAGGAGTTTCAATAAAAAAAACTGGAAGGTGGTCTGCCAGTCCTGTAAGAACTGAGAAGAGATACCTGTACATGACAGAGCTTCTCAAGAAAATTGTTACATTACGATTGGAAGACAGAGTTGGCATGGCTCAAAAAATGATACTGGAACCAGATGACCTAAGACGAATTTCAGCAGTTTTGGCTCCTGTACCACCACCAACCACTCGTGAACTTGTTGCTGAACAGAGATCTCGTTTCGGCACTGTTGAATCACTCCAGACTGCAAACATTTCCAACAATGTCGCAGATGATTCGAATGCAACAATTGGCTATTATAAATATAATGCTAAAATATGTTCTTGATCAAGCAAACAATATGCCTAATATGAAATTGCGAGTTAACTTTGCCAAACATAATAACCAAAAAACAAGGGTAGCATCTGGTGCTGCACAAGGGTAAGCATGTTCTGCTCCGCTAGTGGCATCTGACAAGTACAGAACACAGAAAACAAAAACAAAAAATATTCTCCAGAAGGGTAAGCATGTACTAATTTGCATATTTGGAGCCATTACACCTTTAAAGACACAAACATAAGTCTGGTTTGTGGTTGGCACAAAAAGGTGGTCGAGTTGAGAAGAGGGCATGCTGGGATCTTTGTAACAATCTTAAATAATGAAAACTGTTTCTTGCAGTTGTAAAAGTCTCATGTTTGAACTATTTAAAGGTTGAATAGTTTAAATTGAAATAAAAAAGAATAGTAATTGTTTGAAAAAATAACATTTAATATTTAAAAGTAATACAGCTGCCATTCATTCTATCCAAGTCATCCTCCCATAAAGCCACGGTACTGACCGAACCTGTCCGGATATTTGTCTCGAATTCCACACAACAACTGGGAATAACCCTTCTGTTGCCAGCTTCCAGATACCCGTGATTCCATAAGATGAATTGCCTGTAGGCTGCATGCCTCTTCCCTCTGTTGAAATCGTCATCATGCCCTGCTACTAATACATCTTGTCGATATCTTTGAGCAACAAGGAGGACAACTTCATCTAGCACAACAAGGTCAAAGTCCTGAAGCATAAGCCAATATAATTAAGCTGTATGGATATTATATGCAGTTTTTTCACTTAACAATTTTATACTGATTATCAAAGATATAAATAATTATAAAACATGTCGAAGAATAAAGAATAGCCATAGTCAAAGCAGTACACACAGCAAAACCAAATGCTTTAACAATTTTACGCTATCAAGTTTTGGGACTATATTGTAGCGCGTGCATATATAGTACACGTTTATACATGGATCAAAAAGGGTCATGTAAGGTATTATCATCACATTGCGTCCAGCGTGGTCTGTAAATCTTTAACATTAACATTGAAGGGATGTAGGAGAGGTGTGTATTCAGTGTAGTCTTAACGCATGGACACGCGGGGCAGTTTCTCGGGGCCCCACGAGCATAGGGGCCCCCATGCTTATATATGTATGTTGTGTACTGTATGTTTTTCTAATGTTTAAACACTGACTTTGCTGGAAATACCAATACGATATATATATATGCTTAATTTTATATACATCTACAGTTTTATTCCTATGAGTTGTGTAGGTATGGGCCTCAGTGCACTGCTTTTCCCGGGGACCCGTGGTGCTGTTAAGACGGCCCTGCTTCTATTGTTATTATCCAAAAAGCAGTAGAGAGGATCTACACATGTAAAATCTCACGGTAACATTGTTGTTTAGATATTTCAGCAGATAAACAACACAAATTAATTTGTAAAGAAGGAAGCTTTTAAAGCACATCTGTATTAAAGGAAAATTGTTACTACGCTGATTATTAAATGAAAATGAAAACGACGATTGTATTACATGACGTTTACTGTGACGTAACTTATCCGGAATATTTACACGTCCGCAATCGATATTACAAAAACCCTACGTCCTTTAAGTGTTTTATAATAATCGTTGTTTTAGCATTTCTTGATTTAATTTTCAAAAATGCAATAGAACAACGGCATCCCGAAGACTGATCTTGGAAACATTTTAACAGTCAACAGACTTTATCATTAAATACGATATTTTCATATGGCAAAGAATACAGGGATTGAACGTAGCAAGAACAATCCCATAGACCTCGGAAAAAGGGGGGTTTCTTGCGTATTTGGCCTTTCAATCTATTCGCACATCTAATTAGATGAAATTCAACACTTTGCCACGCATTTTTCTTGAAGAATAGGATATCCCTAATCCACCGGGTCCTTCATTACTTGTATTGAACATCGTTATGTCGTTGTTCTGCTCGGTTTTAGTGGTCACGATGCTACTTTCTCTTTAATGTGATCACGTGACCTCTGTAATTGATTCCTAATATTACTGTTTTTCATTTTGAGTAAATCACACATAATCTTATTGGTTTATGACTTAAATGAGTAAAATTAATGCACTTGCGCGTGTATTGAACCAAACAATAAAAACACGTTTTTTTTTCCAATTGATGAACAACCTTAACATGACTGCGTAATTTTCCGTATCATGTATGTCTGACTGCCTGTGTAGGACTACCGGGTCTATCTCCTTCAGGGTCCAAGTAAGGGGCCTCATAACTTAACTAGTACATGGCCTCATATGTCCTAAATCCGACACTGCCTCTATGGAGGATTTGATTCATGACCTATAAATACTGAATGTTTGGGGGATGACCGAGCTAATTTTAGAGTAGGTGTTTTCCGCAGCCTGGCATTACACTGCAAGATTTTAAACATGTGTAATAAATAATATTGTGTTTATACCTGGATAATATATTCTAGGGCTTTAGTCACCGGTGAACTGTCGTCAAGGATGGCAATTGTACAACGTACATCTTGACAGTTCGAATTCTGGTGGGTGACTCCGTCTAAATATACCAGTCTCGTCACGTCCGGGATCCCGTGTTGAGGTGTTCCGATTGTATACTATAATCATTACATTTCTCCCTCTTTCAAAAAAATTTTCATATATAAATTTCACAAAATCGTTTCCATAAAAATGTCCACATATTCTCCAATAAAGATCTCCGTCACCATTATTTATAATACCGTATATACACAGATAAACATTAAACACACAAACATTGATAAAAACAAGTGTACAAAAATAAAGCAGAACTTTTACAGTATAAGTTCATTATTTAAGAAGCATGTATGAAACAGTATTGATAGAATACAAACACACGAATAAAAACATGTATACATATATCGGACAATTTGTATTTTATTCCACAAAATCATGGAGTTATGCTGCTCTTCTTCTCACTCGCCTTTGCCATCGAGAGTGAAGCAAAGATGGTGCAGCTTCTTCTGTACTGTCATCGTTTACCCTTTACAAAAATGTCTCGTACAAACTAGCTGTGTTTTCATTATGTAATTTGTTTAAGTCCTCGATTATATTACTATCACAGATGTTGAATTCCTCTTGCATTTCATTGTCATCAACAGCCCCTCTAGACACCAGAAGATCTGGCGCACTCGCGGAACCTTGACCATTTTCTGTTTTTGACATAAGAAAATATGATGCACTCGCGTTATCTTGATCAATGCCTGTATGAGACACCAGAGGATCTGACGCACTCATAGCAGCATCGTCTTCCTCAAATAGTTTAGTTAAATCAAATTCTCCATTCTCAACAGTTTCATTCATTAACTCATTCCGATGACGCTTTAACCAGATAGGAAGTTCTCTGTCTTCGCAAAGCTCTAATATGTCATGGTGTATCCAGGACTCGGATTTTCTGTCGTTCATCTGATAAAGCATTGGTGAACTTAACTGTCGCTTTGAGATAAGGAGGACCTTTCCAAAGTGATTGAAGCTTTGTTGATTTTGTTATTCGTTCTTGCAATTTGGGTCTTGGAACAACTTGTTCAAAGAGCGAAATGTTAATAACAGACACTTGAGCTGCTGTATCTACAACTCTGGGAATCTCTTTATTGCTAACAAGCATTTTTATATACACAGTTTTTGTGTCTATCTTGTCTACACTCGTGTGGTATAGGTGGACCTTAGCTCTTGATTCTTCATGAACAGTAGGAGGTGGCCAATCGGTATCAACCGGATGGGCTGAAGGGCGGCATACGTCTTCAGTCCCTGAAAGCTTAAATTAACATTCTCTGAGTGTGGAGTTGGAGACCATAGCCTTGATCCAAACCATTGTGGTGATCTTGATCTTCTTGGTTTAGTACTACTAGAACTGAAGTGCCCATCTTCGTCACAGTTGTAACACCTGCCATCGCTAACCGGACTCCTTGAACTATTTTGTCTTTGAGAAGATCTTGCTCTAATAACTGTGTTATTTCTTGTTAAAATATCCAATATCTGCTTGACATTTGTTTTTGTTTCTTTTAGGTCTTCCTCCGTCTTCTGTAATCTGGTTTCAGACTTGCTCATTGTTGAATCTGTATCCTTCCTGTTAGCCGTTCTCAAACTTGCTGATGCTTGAAAGTCATCATCAAGATCACAATCCTCCATCTCTGTCTGTTGGAAAGTCACTCTCTTCACATCTCTCTTCTTAATTCCGAAAATCACTCTGATTAGTCATAGCAGACTTCACAAGCTGTACAGCTCTGTCTAAGTTTTCTGGGTCCTTGTCCGTGGCGGTCAAAGCTGCTCGCTTATCTTGACATCCCTTCAGGAAGGCATCACTAGCCACTATCTGTATGAATTCATCCGATGTACCTGGAAACCCATCAACTGCTAGATCTTGTGCGCGTTCTGCGAATTCTTCTTGTAACTGACGACGTATTACGTTTGGCAAATCTTTGCATCCAAACCTCCTCCATTTTCTTGCATGTAAGTTTGTAATTATCTTGCACAAACTTTGGTCTTGTTGTAAAATATTTTAATGCACGATCTCTAAGAAATTCGATAAGTTTATCTAACCGATCTTGGTCAGACCATTCATATTTAGTGGCAATATGGCAGAATTGCAGGAAATAAGGACGTCAGTCTTCCTTTCTAATAAAGGTTCCCATCTTTGGAGGTGTTGGACCACTTGGTCTGTTCTGTCCATGTCCCGATGAATTGTTAACTGTTTTATCTTCCAATGTAATTTTTGGTTGGTCTATGCTAAGAATTGTTTGTAAGAACGCTTTATCACCAAGTCGTGATGTCGATGTGTCTTCTAACACTCTAATTGTCACCTCACGTTCATCTATCTGTTTTAATAATTCTTCTTCTTTCTCATTTGTGTCTTTTAGTAACCTCTGTATTTCTTGTCTGTGTTTTTTCTCAGTTGCTTCTTGTAATTTATCAAATTCATGTATCTGGTTCTTAATCTTGATCTTGAAATCAACACTCATTTCATTCAATTGTTGCTCAAACTCGGCTTGCCTTAAGGTATTCTGTTTCTGTAATATACAGAATTATGTCTTTAATTCTACATTATATCTTTCTAATGTCTTTATCCTTTCTTGTTCGCTTGACATTGACTCTGTCTCTTTACCTTTCGCAACTCTATATTCCTTCTCCTCTTGTTCTAATGTGACTTCTCCATTTTGTATGAGTGGATCCCACATAGTGTTTGGTATGTCAGACATCAATTTCAAGTCTTCAAGTGTTAATGGAGACCCTTTCTCTTCTCTTTTCTTGATGATATTATGTGGTCTTTGATCACTGATTCCTGTAATTCCCTTCAATATATCTAAGGATGCATTGTTGATATTAATTGGCATTGTCCTTTTGAATTATATTGATTTTGCTTTTTGAAAAAAAAATCGCCTTTATATGACAACAATCAACAATTACTAAACAAACAAAAATTACAGACAGTGGCAATGTTTGTACAATTGTCACTCAAAAAGGAATGTGAGAAAAAAATAGCAATCAGTACATACAATCAAAAAAAATGTTGCTCACAAAAAGAATTCTTGACACAGCTGTGACATCAGAAGATATGTCGCACAGAACTATGACAAAAATCTATATGAGAAAATTTACGGGTAACAAATCTGACAAAAACAAAAATATACAATTGTAATTGAAAAATTCCACAAAATGAAAAAAATATCCTAGTTCAGGATATACACCATTCTATGCTATATACTACACTTTCAATTTATAAGTAATTAATGAAAAATGTTCAAACAATAATCAGTAAATCTGTGAATACAATGACAAATTTGAGAAAAATATCACAAATCTTGTCCAAAATAACAAATCAAAATACAAATAAATAATATTCCAACCACAGTAATGACATCAGAAGATAATGGACAATCTGGAAAATAAATATGGTAAATGTGACCCGAAATAGATTAAATGCAACAACGCGCCATATATCTTCGCGGGAAGAAAGAAAAACAAATTCTCTCCCGAAAAAAATTTGAAAATTGGCGCGAAGATCTGTCAATCAAAATCAGTTTTAAATTCTGGTAAATCAGTGGGATCGTGCCGAATTCTGACACCACTGTAATAAATAATATTGTGTTTATACCTAGATAATATATTCTAGGTCTTTGGTCACCGGTGAACTGTCGTCAAGGATGGCAATTGTACCACGTACGTCTTGACAGTTCGAATTCTGGTGGGTGATCACTCCGTCTAAATATATTAGTCTCGTCACTTCCGGGATCCCGGGTTGAGGTGTTCTGATTGTATACTATGATCATTACACATGCCCTGATATTTTGACAGAACGTAGAGGAATCATGTACGTTTCAGAAAATATATGGTCTTGGAAAGGTTAAACTTAAGATAAAATGGCCAGGTAGGCTCGAAAAAAACACAAATTTAGTAGAAAACCTTCAAGAAATTAATTAGTGATTTCACACCTTAATGCCTTTCCGTCAATGTTCGTAAGTTTATTACACACCACTTCGTGAATTTCCGGAAAACTGAACGTGCTCTACTTAATACATGGAGCGCGGTATAGGCTTATAATAAAATAACAGCAGAAATAGGTGAAGGAATTACAACAGTGTTTGGGGTTACGACGGGGGGACGGTCATATCATATCATATCTTATTATAAATATATATAAATATGAGCATATATCAAACATCTGTAAAAAAAACATCAAGGCAACTAAATGTATTGAAAAGAATAGGCAAGCATCTTGCAAAACTTGGAAAACTAACAATTTATTATGTCCAATTTTAATTATTGTCCTCTTGTTTGGCATTTCTTTGGGGTTAATATAAAGTTAATACAAAAAAGGTTGAAAAATTCAGGAAAGGGCACTTAGATTTATTTTTGAAGACTCTTCGGCAATCTATGATGAATTACTAAGTAAATCCAAATTACCCTCGTTAAAAGTCAGGAGAATGAGATTTTTGGCAATTGAAGTTTATAAAATTATTAATAAAGAATGTCCTGTATATTTACAAGATTTAATTCACATAAAGAACAACTCTTACTCCTTTAGATACCAAAATAGTGCAGAACTGCAAGAGGTCAGAACAGCATCACGTGGTTTACAGTCATTCAGGTATGCGGGCACTAAGCTTTGGAATGAGCTGCCAGATGAATTTCGTAAACAGTCTTCTCTAAATCAGTTTAAAACCTTGATAAGCTCTTGGTGTGGCAGCTCATGCCAATGTTTCGACTGCAAAACCAGTTAATTGTTGCTATGCCGTTACGCTTGTTTTTGCACCACCTAACTTCCTGCTTGACTTTATTTAGTGCTTATGCTAACTTTATGTTTAAATGTATGCTTAACCATAACTTGTGCTTTTGTGATTTTTATATGTATGCATGCTTAATGTATGTGCTATTTTATGTGAAATGTGTTGTTTATGTATAATGTGCTATGTGCTTATTTGGGACAATGACATATTTGATTATGTATTTTGCTTATGTATAATACAAATGTATATGCTGTAATTGTCAGCATCTATTTCTATCCTGTTTTCTGGTCCTATGACAGTCAGTGTGCAGAGAGGCACTTGCCACATGTGCACTGGCTGTGGAGACCCAGAAATCAAATCATAGATGTGTTTGCATTTAATACTATATTAATAATATTTAATAATATTTTATTGTGTTGTAATTTATATCTTAAAATGCATATCGGTTTATTTTATTATTTTTATTGTGTTGTAATTTATATCTTAAAATGCAGGTCGATTTATTTTTTTTATTTCTATTGTGTTGTAATTTATATCTTAAAAGGAAGTCGGTTTAAAAAGCTCATGATTGTACTGTTTGTAAATGTCCCGACTTTAAATAAAACTTTTGATTTTGATTTGATTTGATATAGACAACACTAAAATCGTCTACTGTGATTCTTAGATTATAACCGTCTGCTGTGATTCATCAATTTTAATCTACTGTTTTATGAATAAAACTGTATATACCGAAACACGGAAGTTTTAAATGAACACATACAGCATTTATTCTCACATATACTGAATATTGAAGTAACCGTGAAACTGTTTAGTGTTTTAAATATTCACTATGATTTTATAGAACTAAGTTACATATGTATTGTGTATACGAAAAATTTTAGTGAATTGCTCGAATTTTATTAACTGTATCGCTTAAAGTATACATAGACTACTTTTAAGTTAGTAAAGGCTTTTTACACCTGTGCACTTATATATATTCACTTGGTGGAGGATTGTTCAACATACGCATTTGAAGTATGGTTATCCTTAAAAGGATGTCAAGATCCAGAGGTAAGGTAAGGCTTACAAATATGGCGGACGACAGTGCAGACGAGATATATGATCAACGTTATTGTTCATATCATACACTTTATCAACCCTCGTTCATATATCATCCCTCGAGCCTATCGACTGTCGGGCTGATAAAGGGTATGAGTAGTATATGGGGACGGACAAAGTCGTATTTGAAGTGGTGCTGTGATGTGGTGCTACTGGAAGTCACGTGCCCGGAAGTGACATGACCAGAAGTGACATCAGTCACGTGACCGGAAGTGACGTTAGTCACGTGTCCTGTCCGTAAGTATGTTCTGCGCATGCGCAACTGGAAGTTGCGCCATGTCCACCCTAGTGGGGCCTTTTGACCGGAAGTGACAAAGCCACGTGACCGAAAGAGGACCGGAAGTATGTTCTGCGCATGCCCGGTTTTCCCCGCGTTTTATTTTCTTAGTAGTAGTACAGTAGTTAACCCTTTCGGGGTTCCCTTGGGTGTGCACATGCGCAACCGGAAGTTGTGCAATACCCGTAGTGACCGCAGGTCACGTGACCCCTTCGGAAGTGTCCTTGGGGTGTTCTCTAGGACGTCCGCGTCCTATTATCATTTTCTAGCCCTTTCACTGGTTATCTTCCCCTTTTATTTTCATATAGTGTCTATGTAGGTTGTGTAGTACTTCTACTTTGCAAAGAGTACATTTGAAAATTTCCATCTGCAAAAATGTTTTTTTTTTTTTTTTTTACGCTTGATGTTTAAAATAAAACAACAATTAACAAAAATAAAACGATAAATTCCATGGTCGATTTGTAATTACTTGCGGTTAGTTTTTTGTTGTTTTTTTTGGTATTGTGAGGATCTATTAATTATACCAGATTTGAAATACTTGTATTGTGACATGTATATATTAATGAATTACTTATTTAACCCTTATATGTCCAAAAAGCCTAAATTTTTCCAAAGAGCCTATTTTTAGGCTTTTCAAACCACCCCTCGCGTGCCAACGTAAACATGACGTCACAAGTTCAATGATAGTGCCGTTCTGTAATATATATATATAAAAGGCATTGCCGCTTCTTCTTTTGCTCTCAATCCCAAAACAGGATTGAAATGTTTTATAGTACCAACCATGGCTACCGAATGTGACCGAAGGTCACGTGACCCCAACGTCGCCCGAGGCATTTTTCCATAATGCATCACTATACGTCATAATAAATTATCCCGATAGGTGGCGTTACTATCTCGTAAATTTGTAACTTCGTACCTTTTTCGTAATTTGTAGCCCTTTCATTTATCTATCGATCTATGGTACTTTCAAACCTCTCTGTGATTACTATCTCGTAACTTGGTAACTTCATAACCAAGGTCTTTCGTAGCTTATTTTGTAGCCTCTTCGTAATCTTTTCGTATCTTCGTACCTTAACTTGTAGCCCTTTCATTTATCTATCGATCTATGATACTTTCAAACCTCTCAGTGACGTCATAAGCAAGCTGGGTGACGTCAATCGATCTTCCTCATTGATAGTATAGAATTAACTATTAAGAATAGACCCTCACCCAGACACTTGTTTTTAGATCGAACTGTCGCACCATTGGCACTCGACTAACTTCGTAGTGGACCCTAACTCCTGTTGGTCTAGTGATCTTCCGGCTATGGGAACTTCGCTCCCATATTAAATAATATGCGTCCTATTATCGTTTTCTACACCTTTCACTGGTTATCTACCCCTTTCCCGCCATTTTATTTCAATAATTACATTTTTTACAAAAGTTTGCCACCACCACCACTTCTTCCATATTTTCCGTATCATTTAACAATTTTCTTCTGTATTTTCCAAATCTTATCACTATTCAACTTGGGTTTCTTCCCTATTTTTCATATCATTTCACAATTTCCTTCTGTATTATCCAAATCTTTTCACTTTTAAACTTTCTTTTCTTTCATATTTTCCAAATCATTTCACTATTCAACTTGGTTTTCTTCCATATTTTCCATATCATTTCACACTTTTCTTCCATATTTTCCAAATCATTTCACATTTCAACTTACTTTTCTTCCATATTTTCCATATCATTTCACTATTCAACCTACTTTTCTTCCATATTTTTCATATCTTTTCACAATTTTCTTCTGTATTTTCCAAATCATTTCACTATTCAACTCACTTTTCTTCCATATATTCCATATCATTTCACTATTCAACCTACCTTTCTTCCATATTTTTCATATCTTTTCACAATGTTCTTCTGTATTTTCCAGAACTTTTCACTATTCAACTTGGGTTTCTTCCATATTTTCCCTATCATTTCACAACTTTCTTCTGTAGTTTCGAAATCTTATCACTATTCAACTTGGGTTTGTTCCTTATTCTTCATATCATTTCACAATTCAACTTGGATTTTTTCCATATTTCTCATATCTTTTCACTATTCAACTTACCTTTCTTCCGTATTTTCCCGATCTTTTCACTTTTCAACTTGTTTTTCTTCTGTATTTACCAAATCTTTTCACTATTCACCGATGTGGTTCTTCTACGCCGGAATTTATAATAATACTCATTTATATGTTGAAAGAAGTGGAAGTTCACAATGGTGAAACATTGTTCTCTAAAGGAGATCAATGCTTGCCTTTTTGTGATCATATGGAAATCACAAAGAAATTATTTATTAATTCATAGAGGAGGTTCTGGCACACTGCCTTTTCTCGATCGTTCAGTTTCCTACAAATGTTTTGACTTGTTTAATATCTTACATGATCTTGTGTTTCATTAATTTTTTCAGATGATTTGGGGGGGGGGGGGGTTATTGTTTTTGTTATCGTTTGGTGGTATTTTTTGTATTTTTTTTTGTTTTTTTTTGTCTTGCAGGTTGCAATCAGGTTACTGAATTAACCAGTAAACAATGAATATGTGACATGTTAATTTGGGAGACACTTCACCATTACAATATCACACTATGTGTATAACCAGTACCCGCTTACAGACGTTCAACTCTTGGCCAAACACAGGCATGCATGGTAGATGTCAAAACTTTAGTCAATGGTGGAGTATATTATACAGGTATATTTAGTATTTTTTGTGTAGTCTTTAGTTTTCTGTGAAGTGTTTCGTAGATTAGTGTTTGTTCGACTAAATTTTAAGTTGTTCTGAACATCAACATGTGAAGTACATGAACATACATATTGGCACTCTGTGCGAAGTTTTGCCCAGGTATACTCTGGATGGTCCACCCATCACCTAACATGGTCATATTGGAGGTGCACTAAAGGGTGGTAAACAAATATCCAATCAATCACTGGTTTTTAGATGTTTTAATAACCAAACAAGAAGTGTAAGACCACTATTAATATGGATATTGCTGAATTTAGTACATGTATATATCTTGGGATTTTTTGTGAAATTTTTCTTTCAGCCGATTAATTTCGATTATGAAAGTAAGCCATATTTTGATAAAATATCATATCCTTGGGTGTGATTTCATTTATGCATGAATATGCTTAATTCCCTTGTTCTATGATTTGATTTGATTTGATTAGATTTTTTTCTGTTTAACACCATTTCAGCAATATTTCAGCTATATCATGGTGACCAGTTTTAGTGGTAGAAGAAGCCGGAGAGAACCACAGACCATGGGCAAGCAACTGGTAAACTTTATCACTTGCGGCTGCGAGTCAAGTGCACCCTTTTCTGTAATTCACAAAGCCGGCCGCAAACCCACGTCGTATTGGTGATTGGCTTGTAAGAGTTGCTAGGTAATCCAACTACCTAACTCATTGAGCCACTCGGGCCCTCTTCTAGAATTTGCATAGCAATATAAAACATTAGGCTCAAAACATATGGAGCTTTAAGTCTGTCAAGGCAACTTCCTGTTCAAGTCTTCTGAACAGAACAAAATGCTTCACAGTTTGTCTCTACCTCTCTATGAAACATGGGTTGATACCATGTGCAGGATAACCACCTTAACTCACAAGAAATGAAACGTTTCGTCTTGTATCACTAGTGCATTGCTAACCTCCAATATATAGAGAGAAAAAAATCAAATTTGGCTGTATGGAAACTCATGTACATGTGTAATATTAAAAACTGATAATACCAAAGTGGTAATCAGAAGCCATACATCGATGGACAGACTATACAACGACAGAAATAAAAGGGAAAGAAATGCAAACAATCGTCCACAAATTGCACAAAACACTACACGGAAAACTAAAAATTAATGGTAGTTAATGTACAAGGAAAGATGGACGTGCTTGCGACATCAGAAAACAAATCCGAGATATCTCCTAACTACATAAACTATTTTATATATCCTAATTCGGATAGAGGGGTTATGGTGTTTAACACAACTTTCAACAATAATTCAGTTATATTGTAGAGGTTGGTTATATTGGTGGAGGAAACTGGAGTATCCGGAGAAAATCACCGACCTGTCACAAGTCACTGACAAACATTATAACAGAACGCTGTTTCCAATCCATTACACTTCACCAAGAGCGGGATTCGAACTCACAACTTTAGATGTGATAGGCACTGATTGCACAGGTAGTTATATTTCGAACATGTATATAATACGATCACGACCACAATGGCCCCAAATTAGGATAGATAAGATATTGTACATACTTATAAGATATCTCGGTCGGAATGGAAATCATCACCAGTACCCAGGCTTGTAATGGAAGCCTGTTTGACACAATACAATGGTTCGTGCAAGCCTTCTTTACCCATCGTCAGTCCTAGTTAGGACTAGCTGGCTGTAGGAAGAATACAAAACAAAATATGTTACAGTTCAGAAGTACAATATTAATGAAAATATATAATGTAATCCTCAATTCTCTATTTCAGAACCGACATTAGTTTCTAAATCTGCAATGAATGAATAATATACAAACTGTGCTGAACGGTGTAATATGGAACTACAAAAGTACCAAATACCAAACTGTACATTAAAGAAAAGTGACGTTTTTCTTCTTTACGATGATGCAGATTCTGACAGAGCAAATATAATATTAGAAACACTTAATAATAATGGAATACAATGTTGTACTACAGGCGATTTTCCTGGTAAAAATATCATAACAATGTTCAACGAATGTGCTGCTACTTTTAAAAAAGTAGTGTTAATATATTCGACATCTTTTGCACAAAACGAACTGCTTAATTTTGGTATTTCTATGATACTTTTCAAATTTCAAAAGAAAAATATCGTAACCATCTTCATTTCTGGAACCTATGATGATAATTCCCTTGAATTTCAGCTTGGGCATCATACGATTATTGTTCGAACAAAGTCAGATTCATGGCTTGACGATTTAGTGAGAGAATTAAACACTGAAGTGCCGAGTTACATCAATGTAAAAAGTAAGGGGGATGTCATAAACAGCCTTATGTTTCAAGGATTGCTTATTGAACATATGCAATCAGATATACTGGGAATTCTTATCATGGCAGATAAATTATGCTTACAAGTAGATCTTAAAGAATATGTAAAGCATCAAAAACAACATCGTGAATACAAGACTGCAACAGTTATTGAAGAGTTCCGAAATTTGCGTGACATTAATTCGACTGTAACTATTGTATTAAAAGATGGCATACAAGAGGAACTGCAGACGGCAAAAGAAGATATAGCTGTTCTGGCGTCGGCCGTCATGGATACATCAATGGAATTGCTGAGCTGTAATAGTTGGTTTGTAGCTTGCACTATCAAAGGAAAATATACAGAAAAAGAACAAAAGTTTCTCTCTGGAATGTACCATTTAATAACATGCACCTTAATAGACAAATGTATTGAATCTGGTAAAAAGCCCTTTGTACCAGAATATAAAAATATCACAGAGCGAATACAGTCTTACCCATTGGCGTGGCGAGAAGAGGATTTAGAAGCGATACAAAATATGAGTGACGCTGGATTCTTCTACCCTGGATATGGTGAATCAGGTCGATGTTTTCATTGCGGATGTTCTTTTGCAAATATTCGGGCACATACAATGCCACTGATTTCTCATGCCATTATTTGTCCCTCTTGTCGTTACATTGAGAATAAATTAACAAAGGATGAAATCAAACAAGCAACTGCGAAATTGATGGACGAAGGAGATAAGCCCAAAGTAGCTGAACTTTTGACGAACAAATATCAAAGTTTTGATGCTCGCTTGAAAACATTTGAATCTTATGAAAAAAACAATGGTAAAGTTTCAGATAATTATATATTAGACCTTGTAGAAGCAGGATTTTACTATTTTGGAACTGAAAATCTAGTACACTGTTTCAGTTGCAGTGTGAGAATATGTGGTATACCAAACGACCAAAATGTCTGGAGTGTTCATGCCAATCTATCTCCAGCTTGCTCTTACGTTCTGACAGAGAAAGGCAGGACCTTTCTCCATGAACAACAAACAGCAAAAGAACAAACTTTAAATGCAGATTGCACAAGTATTACATTTATAATGAAGACATGTGATGGTACTACACGTCGAGAATGGCCAAATAATATGATTAAACCGTGTTAACACGAATAACAAGGTCCTCTGGACATAACATGTATCAATATAAGATGAGACATGGTTTTGATGTGTTGAATATACATTTACAGTAATATATTTGTCACTGGTTGCTAGAAATCTTTAAAAGGACATTTTACTCTAATTAATGTTTTTGGTTTAGAGACATATTACCTTATTGGTCGCTATAGCTTGAGTCTGGTTGAAATCAAGCTACTTTTTGTCGTTCGGAATGAGATTGTCCCAAACCAAAGAGTTGTTCCAAATGATAGCCATGAAAATTTGCTTCCTTAAAAATACACTAAAAATACTATTCCAGTTATTCCCCTTTTACCAAGTTTTGATAAATTAATAGAAGTTTAAAATAAAAAACACCCGCTTCATATCAGTCTTTTCCAGATACAATCTTGAAGGGAAAAAATGGATGGAGAAGAAATAAGCGAGGATATCTAATTTTTATTAGATACAAAATGTAGATTTATCCCCGAAATAGATGTAACAATATCCTGTTCATTTACATCTGTATGAAAATCAATTGTTTCATTTATTATATATAGATATAAAAATATAAATAAATTCAAGTCTAATAATAGTTAATATATACATATTTGAAAACGAATAATAAATAGCTATTATGAAATAGACCATGCATTTTCTGTTTACCGACATATTCCAAAGAAACAAGAAGCTAATAATCCAGTGATTTTCCTACTCATTTGTATCTGGGGCCCGGGTCCCTTATACATTTAATTGGGGAAATTAGCACATAATATAGGGCGTAAATTATGTGAATTGGGAAAAGATGGGAAGAGTAAATTTTTTAGTTTGGATGTCCAGTATTAATAGAATAGTGATCATTGTACCAAGGTTAATGCCAACAGTAACAAATTATTGTGATGAAGAAGAATGACCACAAAACAGTTCACAAAACTTACATGAAATAATAAACAAGCATGTCTTGGCTTATGTTTGTTACTATTCATTTTTTTAATGAAATTCTTATGATTCATATTTTTTTCAAAGGTACAAATATTTTTTAAGCGATATGTTACCATTTATGTCATACTTAATTTCTATTCCATATGAAAAAAAAATGTTTCATTCCTATTTCTAATTTATTTTACATGTATTCAGGGTTGTATTAATAACACTTAAACTTCACTCAACTAATATTGTGGCTTTTTCTACAATATTTGACATAAAATACAGGTATCCTCGTGTGATGGGTTTTCGTACTATTATGGATTTTCCGATATAGCGATTAACAGTGTTAACCCTTCATTCATATGACGATTGGAATTTTCAAAGAATGACTAGTTAAATATTTCTTTGTACATAAGATTGCTTTAAAAGCCATTCTTGTAGTTTAATATATATACTCTCAGTTATGACAACTTTTTTTAGACAGTGGGAAAGAAATCAGAGTTGTATTCTGTGACATTAGTAAAGCCTTTGATCGGGTATGGCATAAGGGATTATTGTTTAAGCTAAAACAGTATGGAATATCTGGCAATCTGTTAGTATGATTTGAAAGGTATCTTTCTGGACGGTCCCAACGGGTGGTTTTAAACTGGTCAAATTCCGAGTGGAAAACTATAAATGCGGGGGTTCCCCAGGGCTCTATATTAGGTTCTATTCTATTTTTATTATTCATAAATGATATTGTAACTGATATCAAAGATTATTCGCAGATAACACTAGTCTTTATGTAACAGTTGATACTCCTCAAAACGCAGCTGACATTATTAATAGAGATCTTGAAAAAATCAATCAGTGGTCGGTAAACTGGCTTGTAAAATTCAATCCCCCGAAAACGGAGACTATGGTTATTTTTAGAAAATTAATAAAACCACTCCACCCCCCACTAGAAATGAACAGTCAAATTCTTCAACAAGGTACAAATCATAAACATTTAGGATTATTCTTTTCTAACAATGGGTTGTGGCACGATCACATCGACTACATTGTTAAGAAGGCTTATACACGATTAAACATGTTAAGGAAAGTCCGTTTTAAACTGAACAGATTTACTTTAGAAAAGATGTACTTCTCTTTTATTAGACCCATTTTGGAATATGGGGATGTTGTTTGGGATACGCAGACTCACTATTTGATAAATAAAATCGAAAATGTCCAGAGCGAAGCTGCACGAATTGTTACGGGTGGTACAAAATTAATATCTATTCAGAAACTATACGAGGAAACGGGATGGGAAAAACTTTTGGAAAGAAGGGAAAACATAAATTGATTTTACTTTATAAAATAGTTAACAATCAAGCACCTGGAAATTTGAGAAATTTGTTGCCTGATAGAGTCGACAATCGACACAACCATAACACTCGTCAGTCTGCGAATATTCTAGAAATAAGTTCAAAGACTAAATTCTATTCAGATTACTTCCTTACATCATCCATAACATTATGGAATAGACTCTCAATAGATAATCGAAATTCAAGATCCCTGAATATTTTTAAGGAGCGTATTAAAACCCAAAATAGCAAATGCCCTGCACATTATTACAGTGGTACTCGATTGGGTCAAATTTTGCACACCAGGTTAAGAATGAACAGTAGCTCATTAAATGAGCACCTGTTCATTCGAAATCTGGTGGATTCCCCTAATTGTGCATGTGGTCAGGTCGAGTCTACACTGAGTACATGTACAAATGTACATCCCACTTTTTGATATCGTGCAAAAAATATACTGATTTACGTATTGAACTCATGTATACAATCAATTATCCGGTTACTATTGATCTTAAACTTCTACTAAAGGTAGTCAGACACCTTAAGTGTAGATCAAAATATAGACATTTTTTTCAAGGTACAGAATTTTATTCTTAAAAGCAAAAGATTTACATCATAATTCTAAGTTGCATTTCATCTGTATTACTAATTTTATATCTTTCTGTTTTGTTATCCCACTGTTTATTATTATTTTTTTAGATTTGTCATGTAGCATGTTCTATAACTTGTTTGCTATATTAGTCAATTATAATTCATAGGAGACGGATTAGTATAAGCTTTGCTTGTTTCCGAATCCTGTCATGTTCAAACATATTGTGTGTGTATTGTAACATTATACCAGTTTATCATGAATAAATATGTGTATACCATGGGAACTTTTAATTTGCTGTCAGTAAAATGGCGTCATATGTTTTCGTATGATGTAAAATCAGGGTCGATATACGGAATGGAAACGAATATAACATCTGGAAATGGCTGGTTTTAAAATTTCATGGTTCTGGCCATCTACAAATCATACTACATGTACATCTAAATAAAATAACAATATTTGAAAATGACCTTTTTCAAAATTGTGTTTACTTTACTTTACTGCTGAAACCACATGTACTGCTGATGTTTTGCACAACTATTTAGTGTTTAGTATTTATTTGGCTAAAAGGAAACAAATATATATATACAAGTGTTAATCATTTTATGTAATTTTGTCAAAGATACATTGCATTCACATACATTGTAGTGACTAGTATAAAGCGAAATATTACAAACAATAATTCCCCAAAGTTGTTGGAGAGTATTGCCTGTATCTGTGCCTCTTGGCAGTGGATTTCTACAATAAATATGACAATAATAAATGATTTTTATTATCCAGACTTGTTTTAAAGATCAGAGTTTATTATATAAAAAATCAGGCTGTTTTTATGTCATTTTATTACAGTAATATAAATAAAAGTTGACACTGAAATACATTAATTTCCAAGGTGGCGTATTTTATATAAGAAACAGGCACATTTCAGTCAGCTCTTTTGTTTACAAGTACGATCAGTGACCCCATGACAGTCACATGACAGGAAGAGCGGTGTCTGAGAGGCAGACACATAGTTCAATTTCATATAGCCTTTCTGGATTTTTTCCCAGCTACTTTATAAATGAAGTAAATGTTTAGCATTGCAAAAAGTATGGTTCAGTAGCTAGGTAGGTTCACTACTTCGGTACTTACGTCTTTAAAAGCAACCTTGAACATTTTTGACAGATGTCACGTTGGAGTCCTGTTTACGCTCCAGAAATAGAAACCGGAAGACACGTCAAAAATAACGCGTGCACTGTGGAAATCAAAATAAAATGGATGATGCGAAAACAGATGACATACGATAAATCACAGGTAATAATTAATTAGATACTAATTGCAAAAACAGCAAATTAACTGTAACAATACCTATTGTTATTTGTAAGTGGGAATACCTGGAATAGTTTTTTTTTCTAAGTGGGATAC
Organism: Bathymodiolus septemdierum; assembly: GCA_963383655.1. Taxonomy (NCBI): domain Eukaryota; kingdom Metazoa; phylum Mollusca; class Bivalvia; order Mytilida; family Modiolidae; genus Bathymodiolus; species Bathymodiolus septemdierum. Next base: position 70,949,712 of record OY726524.1, read on the forward strand.
TTCAAAGACACCACAGGTAGTGCCTAGCACTAGCAGTGGGTCAGACTCACTGCAAAGCATAAACACTGAAACAGTTTCACTAGCTTTATTAACTTCATCGACCTCATTGCTCCCAGACAGTAAACACTTTTTTTTTAATCCAGAGGAAAGGATTCAAGTTACCTGTACTTGCTTCCATCTTTACTGGTAATTTTTTAGCACATTATTTAGAATTATACAACATCGTGACATTTTTATTTTTAACTTTAAAACTCGATTGGCAATAATTCGCGTATTCCCGTTCATCAACTGTTTTCCGTTTTTAGCTCGCGTGGCCTTTAGGCCATGTGAGCTATTGTCATCACTTTTCGTCCGTCGTCCGTCCGTCAACATTTCACATTTTAATATTCTCCTCAGAAACCACTGGGCCAATTGCAACCAAACTTTGGTGGAATGGTCCTTGGATGGCCCTCTTCCAAAATTGTGTCCGGTGATCCCGACTTCCAACCAAGATGGCCGCCAAGCTAAAAATAGAAAAAAAGGGGTGATGAAATTTTAATTGTCCATTGCTGCTTTAGTATAAGTCAAAATGAGCTCAAATTTTAACTGCAGCTACATGGCAAGGAGTAGTTTAACATATATTCCGGGTTTTTCTGTGAAATTTTTCTTTCAGCCGATTTATACCGATTATGCAAATTAGGCATATTTTGATAAAAGATCAGATTTAAATCTTCTCCTCTGAAACCGCTGAACCAAATTAAACCAAACCTGGCAGGGATAGTCCCTGGGTGGGTCCCTTTCAAAATTGTGTTCGACAGCCCCGTCCTCCATTCAAGATGGCTGCTGTTACTAAAAATAGAAATTTCTTCAATTGTCCATTGCTGCTTTAGTATAAGTCAAAATGAGCTCAAATTTTAACTGCAGCTACATGGCAAGGAGTAGTTGAACATATGTTCTGGGTTTTTGTGTGAATTGTTTCTTTCAGCCGATTTATACCGATTATGCAAATTAGGCATATTTTGATAAAAGATCACATTTAAACCTTCTCCTTTGAAACCGCTGAACCAAATTAAACCAAACCTGGCAGGGATGGTCCCTTTCAAAATTATGTACGATAGCCACGCCCTCCATCCAAGATGGCCACCGTTATTAAAAATAGAAATTTCTTCAAATGGCCAAAAACTGCTTTATTTTAAGCCAGAATGTACCCAAATTGGAACTGTCTAAGCATATTGATGATCTTTTTAACATATATTACGCGATTTTATATGAACTTTGAACTTTTGTTGATTATGCATATTAGAAAAAAGGGGAGATGAAATTTAAAAAAGCATCTTCTCCTCTGAAACTACTGAGCCAATCTCAACCAAACTTTGCTGAAATGATTCTTGGGTGATCCTATTCCAAATTTGTGTTCAGAATTTCAGAACTCCGACCAAGATGGCCGCCACAGCCGAACTTAATTTAACATAGGACCCTATGGGAAATTTCCATAACAATCTTATTGTCTGAATCCATTTGCTCAATAAGAACAAAATGTTGATGAAATAATCATTGGATGGTTCTCTTCCAAAAATGTGTCCGGCGGTTCGGCACTTCGACCAAGATGGCCCCCACAGCCGAACTTAGCTTAATATAGGATCCAATGGGAAATTCACATAAAAATCTTCTCCTCAGAAACCACTGGGTCAATTGCAACCAAACTTTGGTGGAATGATCCTTGGATGGCCCCCTTTCAAAATTGTGTCCGGTGATCCCGACTTCCAACCAAGATGGCCGTCAAGCTAAAAATAGAAAAAAGGGGGATGAAATTTAAAAAAAATCTTCTCCTCTGAAACTACTGAGCCAATCTCAACCAAACTTTGCTGAAATGATCCTTGGGTGGTCCCCTTCCAAACTTATGTCTGGCATTTCAGAACTCCGACAAAGATGGCCGCCAAATGGTTTCAGACAAGAAGATTTTTATGGGAATTTCCCATAGGGTCCTCTGTTAAATTAAGTTCGGCTGTGACGGCCATCTTGGTCGGTGTTCTGAAATGCCGGACACATTTTTGGAAGAGGACCACTCAAGAATCATTTCAGCAAAGTTTGGTTGAGGTTGGCTCAGTAGTTTGAGAGGAGAAGATTTTTTTTAAATTTCATCCCCCCTTTTTTCTAATTTGCATAATCGATCAAAATAGGCAAAAGTTCAAAGTTCATAACAAATCCCGTAATATATGTTAAAAAGCTCATCATTATGCTTATACAGTTCAAATTTGGGCACTTTCTGGCTTAAAATAAAGCAGTTTTGGCCATTTGAAGAAATTTTCATCTTTAGTCATGGTGGCCATCTTGGATACAGCACGGCGCTGACGGACACAATTTTGAAAGGGGACAACCCAAGGATCATTTCAGCAAAGTTTGGTTGAGATTGGCTCAGTAGTTTCAGAGGAGAAGATTTTGTTTTTATTTCATCCCCCCTTTTTTCTAATTTGCATATTCGGTCAAAATAGGCAAAAGTTCAAAGTTCATAAAAAATCTCGTAATATATGTTAAAAAGCTCATCATTATGCTTATACATTTCAAATTTGGGCAGTTTCTGGCTTAAAATAGAGTAGTTTTGGCCATTTGAAGAAATTTCTATTTTCAGTCATGGCGGCCATCTTGGATACAGGACGGCGCTGACGGACACAATTTTGAAAGGGGACCACCGAAGGATCATTTCAGCAAAGTTTGGTTGAGATTGGCTCAGTAGTTTCAGAGGAGAAGATTTTTTTTAAATTTCATACCCTGTTTTTTCTAATTTGCATAATCGGTCAAAATAGGCAAAAGTTCAAAGCTCATGAAAAATCCCGTAATATATGTTAAACAGCTCATCATTATGCTTATACAGTTCAAATTTGGGCACTTTCTGCTTCAAATAGAGCAGTTTTGGCCATTTGAAGAAATTTCTAATTTAAGTCATGGCGGCCATCTTAGATAAGGACGGCGCTGACGGACACAATTTTGAAAGGGGACCAGTCAAGGATCATTTCAGCAAAGTTTGGTTGAGATTGACTCAGTAGTTTCAGAGGAGAAGAATTTTTTTTAATTTCATCCCCCCTTTTTTCTAATTTGCATAATCGGTCAAAATAGGCAAAAGTTCAAAGTTCATAAAAAAATCCCATAATATATGTTAAAAAGCTCATCATTATGCTTATACAGTTCAAATTTGGGCACTTTCTGGACTAAAATAGGGAAGTTTTGGCCATTTGAAGAAATTCCTATTTTTAGTAATGGTGGCCATTTTGGATACAGGACGGCACTGACGGACACAATTTGGAAAGGGGACCACTCAAGGATCATTTCAGCAAAGTTTGGTTGAGATTGGCTCAGTAGTTTCAGAGGAGAAGATTTTTTTTTTAATTTCATCCCCTTTTTTCTATTTTTAGCTTGGCGGCCATCTTGGTTGGAAATCTGGATCACCGGACACACTTTTGGAAGGGGGCCATCCAAGGATCATTCCACAAAAGTTTGGTTGCAATTGGCTCAGTGGTTTCTGAGGAGAAGATTTTTTTTTTAATTTCCTCCCCCCTTTTTTCTAATTTGCACAATCGGTCAAAATGGGTAATGGGATTTACTTCAAAATTGCAGGGTAGGTAGATCTGGACATGCTGAACATGTTTGCAGTTTCAACTAACCACCTGTCTCTTATAGTTTTTGAAATAAAGGACGAAAAGTATTAAAATTTTGAAAAGTTGATGAAAAAAGGGAAATAACTCCAAAACGGGTTATGGGATTTACTTCAAAATAGCAGGGTGGGTAGATCTTGATATGCCACACATTTATGCAATCTAAAGTTAACCTTTATCTCTTATAGTTTTTGAAATATAAGACGTAAAATATTAAAATTTTACAAATTTGATGAAAAAAGGGCAATAACTCCAAGATGGGTAATCAGATTTACTTCAAAATTGCAGGGTATGTAGATCTTGATGTGCTGATCATATTTACCGCATTTCAGATTTTTGATATTATTAACGGTTTTTGAGTTATTACCAAAAACCTGCAATTTTACCATATCTTCTATTTTTAGTAACAGCGGCCATGTTGGTTGGTGCACGGCATCACCGGACACAATTTTGAAACTAGACACCCTAGTGATGATTCAGACCAAGTTTGGTTTCCATTGGTCTAGTACTTTCAGAGGGGAAGATTTTTGAAAAGGTTTACGACGTACGACGGACGACGGACGCCAAGTGATGGGAATAGCTTTGGGTCAAGTGAGCTAAAAAGTTGAGTCTGGTTTCATGTAGTTCTGTTAAAACTGAGGCGAGCAAAAGATAAAAAGGTTGAGTCTTGTTTTATGTAGTTCTGTTAAAACTGAGGCGAGCAAAAGATAAAAAAGTTAAATCTGGTTTTATGTAGTTCTGTTAAAACTGAGGCAAGCAAAAGATAAAAAAGTTGAATCTGGTTTTATGTAGTTCTGCTAAAACTCAGGCGAGCAAAAGATAAAAAGGTTGAGTTTGGTTTTATGTAATTCTGTTAAAACTGAGGCGAGCAAAAGATAAAAAGGTTGAGTCTGGTTTTGTGTAGTTCTGTTAAAACTGAGGCAAGCAAAAGATATAAAAGTTGTATGCAATGAAATCTCTTCAAAAATATATAACTTCTAATTGTAAAATATCACTAAAAATATGTTACAAAGTCATAAAAATCACTAAAATAAGTTAATTGTAAGTCCACATTTTTGGACTTGTACATTGGAAGATGGATACAAATGATCATGAAAAAATTTAACGAAACCACTTAAAAATCATCGCCAAGAAATATAGCTTTCCCGGGGGTTATGCATGACACATGTTGTGAAGCTTTAATTCACATATCATGGTATGGCTAAAGGTTCAAACTCAAAGGAAGACAAAGATTTTAACCTTTTTCACTAAAAAAATGTCTGCCATCCATCAAGACAAGGGTTAGTGCTTAATGCCACTTTCAGCAACATTTCAGCTATATCGTGGGCAGTCAGTTTTATTGGTGGAGGAACCAGAGTATCTGTATAAAACCATCGACCTGCCACAACTCGCAGACAAACTTTATCATATAATGTTTAATTTAGTACACCTCGCATGAGCGGGATTCAAACTCACAACGTTAGTGGTGATGATAGGCACTGATTGCATAAGTAGTTATCAATCCAACTACTATACAATCACCACCACGCCGGCCCTTCCACCAAGACAAATAATTCCTGTAATGATTAACTACATCGGAATAATGACCATTAAACTGTTGACAATGAACAAAATAAAATACATTCGAGTAAAAATATCACAGAGGTAAACAGCAAATATTTCACAGCCAAAAAATCCCACATAAAACATGAATGGAAGTATTTTGACAGTTTACTGAAGTACAGTGAAATCCGTTTAAATCGAAATCCTCTAAATCCACCTCTGACATTACTCATCCCTAACAATAGAAAAAAATACTATTATATTTCAACTAAAATAACGTAAAAAAAATCAGTAATGTTGTAACTAGGAATATAATGTATCTACCTATAAACCACTATAACTGAAATATTGTTGAAAGTGGCGTTAAACATCATAACCTCCTATATTTTATATTGGAAGCAAAATTTATAATGTCGATCTTATTTTTCTATGTTAATCACTGAATCTATGGTTTTATGTGTATGATTTTCCACGACTTTGTTTTTCTTTTTTTTTAATCTTTTTGGGGAGTATATAACGATTTCGGTTTGTTGTTATCTATTTGAATATTTTCTCGATATGCGAAACCGAATCAAATACCATGTATGTCGTCACGAAACACCTTTACAGCACAGGCACTCGTATTCCGGACCCCCCTTTTTCCTCATTTGGTCCCTCCCGCGATTATGGTATGGATCTTTGTCTGGAAGTATATCTTTGAACCATTTATCCATATTTTATAACATTTCGTGTTACAACTCTCTCGTTCTACTAATTTGTTTCTAGGTCCAGCTGCCGTATTACTTATATATACATAAAGGTATGAAACAATCGTCAAAATACAAAGAGGGAATCCTCGCTTCGACTCGATATTTTACAATAACGCGCTAGTTTTAAAAAGGACCTTCGTTTGTCCTCGTCTCAAAATTGAGTTCCCTTCATTCCTATCTAGTTTATACGTACGAACAACAAATATTTATTGACGAAATTCAAGTTTATTCTCGACGACACGTCCAACTTTCCTCCATTCAAGAGGTCAGCCGAACATATTTTGTTTCGCGCTATTTCATTGGTCGCAAAGATTTTCGGAACTTTTTCAGCTTGTTCTTCGCTATGCACGGCCAATCCATTTCGTATCGAGAGGCCTATTAAGCGGGAGTTTTAAATAAGAATAAAAAATACAAGTTTCAACAAAAATACTGTTATTTTGGCAAAACTTTCAAAGAACAAGCACGAGAAGTACACGGCAGATTAAATCTAGGACTCTGTTGATGACCATTTTTCTTCTTCTTTTTTTTTGGAAAAAGGGGGGGGGGAGAGAATAAATGATGTTGTTAGGTATAGATTGGTTTGTTGTTGAAGATTCAAGCAGGAAAGCAAAGCTGGTTGTTTCCTTGTATGTTGTTGGATTTTGTTTTATGTACAATATACATGATGTACATTTACCCATATCCATTCTTTTTTTCAGGTAAATAACATAATTAGAACTTTTCATGAGTATCGCAACAAAGTTTGATCTTTAATTCGTTCTGTAGTTGAAAGAAATATTATAAAAATTCTGATTCGAACAATACACACCTAAAATTGTGGGTGTAAAAAAAAAAAGGGGGGGTAATTACTCACAAAAATGTTTTTGTACCTAGACACGTATTATTTTTGAGTCTAATGTACTCTTTTTGGGGGGGAGGGGGGACCAAATTTGTGCTGTATTTTTTTATTGGCTTATTGAAACATGAAGTACTAAAAATGCACACCTTCATGTTTTACTTATTTTAACTGTTTAAATCAAAACTGGGCATTAGAAATTGCATTAAGAGGGGTTTTTTTCTTGTTTTTTTTTTTATTTTTGGGGGGGGGGCGGTCATTAATTATTTGTGATGAGACTAGGTACAAAAATGTTGACCCCCCCCCCCCCCCCCCCCCCCCCCAATGTAAATTAAAGAATATTTTGTTCTTTCCTATGTGTTTTGCAAAGGTTATTACAGTTGGAATTTTACACGTATTTCCCTAAACAGTAAAGAAATACAAAGAGTAGTTCTAATCCCTTTAATGCAAACATTTCTTTTGAGGCATATTTATATATACCTGCAGAAGAGGGGAATTTTGAAAGCTACAATTTACAAGGGGTTTACTTATGTACACTGTCTTTTTGTTGTTGCTGGGATAGGGGTTGAGGAGCGTTAACTCATTTTTATTTTTTGACAAGCCTAAAAAGGAGATTTTTTTGCTTTATGATAACTAGTGTCCCTTTCTCTCTGATCTTTTCAGTGATCAAATGGTCATCCGTCAAAATTTATGTTTGAAGTGCATTTTTCCATTTCAGACAATATTCTTACCATGTCTGTCACTAGGTTCGTCATTTTTTTTCTGGTGCCTATATAACACATTGGCTGAAAAGATTTACTTTCCACTTTTATTCTTATTTAAAACTCCCGCTTAATAGGCCTCTCGATACGTAATGGATTGGCTATGCATAGCGAAGAACAAGCTAAAAAAGTTCTGAAAATCTTTGCGACCAATGAAATAGCGCGAAACAAAATATGTTCGGTCGACCTCCTGAATGGGCACGAGTGGAGGAAAGTTGGATGTGTCGTCGAGAATAAACTTGAATTTCGTCAATAAATATTTGTTGTTCGTACGTATAAACTAGATAGGAATGAAGGGAAATCATTTTTGAGATGAGGACAAGCGAAGGTCCTTTTTAAAACTAGCGCGTTATTGTAAAATATCGAGTCGAAGCGAGGATTCCCTCTTTGTATTTTGACGATTGTTTCATACCTTTATGTATAAGTAATACGGCAGCTGGACCTAGAAACAAAAGTTAGTAGAACGAGAGAGTTGTAACACGAAATGTTGTAAAATATGGATAAATGGTTCAAAGATATACTTCTAGACAAAGATCCATACCATAATCGCGGGAGGGACCAAATGAGGAAAAAGGGGGGTCCGGAATTCGAGTGCCTGTGCTTTACAATAGGACAGCCAGCGTGACAGGAGAGCTCCAAAGTCAAGTCCTAGTCACGTGACTTTCGCTTCATTTTTGATGAAAAATGACGTTCAACCCTTCGCTTAAAATACGTCCGTTTACAATAAATATTTATGCTTGAAATCAATTAAAATATATGGAAGATGTCTATGGATCAATAGAAAATTATTGTATCACTTCAGTTTTTATTTATATTGTGTACAAACATCGAATTTTGCTACTTGAAGTGGATTCAATTTCAAAACAAATGTCAAGGTGGTTCTATTTAAAAGAGAAAATTTAATTAAAACAATATGATGGCTTTCTGTAACATACATTGCCTGAGGAAATCATCTAGGATCATTGTCATACCGACAACTAGTGCTAATGTCTTGTGGGATGCAATTGTTCCACTTAGTGCTACACCCACCTTGATCGATCGACCATTTGCCAAACATCGAAATTCATTGTCTTTCGGAACACATCGGTGGTGTTTCTTAACATCAACAATAAACGACACATAAGCGTACATCCGAAAGAGGATATTTCATTTGGGAAAGGGGTGTCTATTTTTATGTCTTTTTTAAATTTTCTTGTATTAATACCGTATTTTTCAGTTTAATTGAAATATTTTTATTGCAATATTGTTTTAGACATTGTGCATTTTGTAATTTAGACTGGGGAATTACTATTTATCATCACTTCAAATTAAAAAAAAATCATCTATGATACTAGACTTTCACAGGGGATACTTTCAATTGAATTTAATTTCAATACTTTGTAACAGGTACAAGATAAATAGAAAGAAATGAATGTGTGAAAAAAATAAAAGCATGTAAACAAAAATTAAGTGAATTGAAAAAATTTGAAAATATCATAAAAAAAAAACATGTAAAAAAAAATAATAAATTTTTAAAAATCTAAAAAAAAAAGGTGAAACCTTGAGACCAAAAGGGGCATACAAAATAGTATTCGGATATCTTAACCCTTCCTGTTATATCGAGGCAAATTTTTAAAGAAAAGGTGTAAGCAAATATTTTTCTTGGAATTAGGAAATTTCATTATCTGAATGAAAGCTGCCAAGTTTTATGTTTATCTCACAATGTAAATATCAATGTATTTGGAATATTCATGTGTTTGACACAACTACAAACTAGTTTTTATAACATATACTGATGGCTAAGTTGTAATAATTCTTTCCCCTTGACATTCACAAAATGACCAGCATTTACAAATACGAGTACTTAAGTTGCAATAATTCTTTCTCCAGGACATTCACAAAATGACCAGCATTTACAAATATGGGTACTTAGTTTGCAATAATTCTTTCTCCAGGACATTCACAAAATTACCAGCATTTACAAATATGGATACTTAGATTGCAATAATTTTTCCACCATGACATTCACAAACAGAATGACTATAGCATTCACATAAAAGACAGACACAAAATGACTAGCATTCACATAAAAGACACATACAGAATAACTAGCATTCACATAAAAGACACATACAGAATAACTAGCATTCACATAAAAGACACATACAGAATAACTAGCATTCACATAAAAGAGCATATTGAATGACTACCATTCACATAATTTTAAGACACATACAGAATACTTGCATTCACATGAAAGGACAAACCAGAATTCAAAATTTCACTAAGTAAATTAAATGACTAGAATAGAATGAATATGTTTTCTGTTGGTAAAATAACCAAGTATTGGTTAATATTGTTTAAAATTGAAGTTAAACAAATTATTTTATTTGTTCCAATGACCGGAAAAAAGTTAATAAATGGGCACATTTTGAAAAATTATTTTCTGTAAAAGAAAATTTATAAATTTCGGCATTAATATTCATAGATAAAAGATAATTATATTTCTCATAAACAACAGGCAACATAAGCAGAGGCGAATTTAGAGGGGGGGGCGTGCGGGGCGTGCGCCCCCCCCCCCCCCCCCCCCTAAAATTTGCAAAGCATATGTTATACAACGTTAATTAAGCAGTTCAACAAACAACTTTTTCATGAATGGTTAACTCGTAACCTGTAGTAAAATATTCCTACACATTGTAAATACACGGCGTTAAGTGTGTTCGCTGATTCATATATGGATTCGCCGTCAGTAGTTCAAAGATTATTCCATTCTGATTGAAACGTATGATTCGTTCTTGTTTATAGACAAACAAAGGCGAATATGTTAACATTAATGCAGCATGAAGCGATTCTGATCATCTAATTTAGTTACGTTAGCTAATCAGAAATCAACAACAAGTTCATGTATTGATAATTTCCACTTTTGTTTGTCTATAAACAAGAACGGTCGAATCATACGTTTTCAATGAATGAATCAAACGACGAAAAGAAAAGCTCCATCCGGACGGGCAGTATTAACTAGAACCACCCGAAAGGACAAGCACCGAAAGTACAGACCAATTAGTGAAATGAGGAATGCGTTAAAACTAAACCAATAGTTCTTTGAAGGGTTAAAATATCGTGATTGATCAGTCATGAGTTGAACAATTCGCATCACAGTTGTTAAAAAAAAGTTTTACTTTAGGTTCTTATAATCTGACAAAAACATACTGTTAACAATTATCCAACAAAATTAAGACTCAAAGTCAAGTTTTTTTGGTTTGATAAAAATGGTGTGGTTGGTTCAAAATTGTCCTTCAAATAAATGGCTGCAATTCCTCAAACCCCAGAGGTTCCGGGGGGCTTTGCCCCCCTGGGCACACTACCAGGGCTCTGCCCTTGATCCACTGGGACCTTAAGCGGTCCCCAGACCCCTCGCCGACTCACACCCCACTAACCACAAATCCTGGATCCGCCCCTGTATATTACAAAACCAGATCTGGTTAATTGTTACATATCAACAAAAACAAACTAATCCAAACAACCTACGCGGTCCGTCTTTTCTTCCATTGTGTAATAAATTAATTATTCATTGACACTGTTGTTTACTCTATAAGTGAAATACAATAAGATTCGTGATATGTAAATCGTGTTTTAACCCTCGAACAAAACATCATAGACAGAACATGAGAATACTGATGATGATATGTGTTGTAAATTGATACTTAATAAAAAAATTAATAATTAATAATTATTAACAAAGCAGATTTATTCACTTCCTATAGAGAATTAATCACGATTATTTATAAAATTATGTAGAATTAACAGATATATATATATATTGAAGGGAAGATATCATGCGAGGATTATACGATAAAAGATAATTATTATACAAGAATTGCGTCATTTGGGGTAATTTGTTTAGGGATCACATTCAAACTCGACATGTTCTGGAAAAATATTGAGAACAATGGTAGAAAACAAATAAGAAATTAATATCACACTGTCGGAGCAACTCCAAAATACAATCGCAAAAATCTTTAAAACAGAGGCCAACTCGATATCCATATAGCGTACATATAAATGACAGATCACGTTCCTGGCTTGGTACAAGCATTCAATAAAAAAAAATGGCGAGGTTATGGGCCCAAACCTTCACTCTTAGTTAAATGATGCGGTGATATTGATATTCTCTACATGTGTATGAACAACCAACCTTTATCTAGGTGATCACCGTTGTTACAAAGATCGAGTTCGAAGCCCGTTCATGGCGAAGTGTACTCCAAACAATATTATGTGATATAATTTTTCAGTGACTTGCGCAGGTCGGTGGTTTTCTCCAGAGACTGTCACTGTGGCTTCCTCCACCAATAAAACTGACCGCCACAATATAACTGAAATATTCTTGAAATTGGCGTTAAACACCATATCCTTAGCCATTTATACTACTAATATTGTTTACTATCAGTATCACCGTTGTTACTATGTGAGATGAAATGTGAATACATATTTACGGTGATTGATGGCTGACTTCAAAGTTATATTGGTATTCACACGAAATACACCAACAATTTTTTAAGTGGCCCCCCCCCCCCTCTAACTTGAAACCCTAGATCCGCCCCTGATAAGTACCTTTTCATCTAAAAAAAAAAGCATGAATAACAAATTCAACAACATGTTGGAGTGTATACAGGTCTAAATGTCTGTAGAAACTTGTTCAACAACTTGGTTCTGGTTCAATATATCTATAAGAAATTGAAAAGTTTGAGATCTTGTTTCAGCTCCACTTTCTGACCTAGAAAATGTGTTACAACTGTTATAACAATATGTACCACAATATAATTTATCTTCTGAGCCAAATTCTTTACAGAAATTTAATTCATTCTTGAAATGTTTAAGACAAGTTCTGGTTTTCAATTGAAATTGAAATAAACCTTTTGACTTTCAGATGAAGTTTCACAAATTACACAATCAAAAAGTTCTTTTCTGAATGACTTTATTATAATTTATGACAAAAGGTGTCTTGAAAACTCATGGCATTTGTTTGATGATGTACTTTAAAAATAATTGGAATGCTGGTCCATTTTTTTTTACTTCATGGATATTTTAAAAGATAAAAAACATATATATATATATATTGATTTTCAAACCTGTATGAATATATATATAAGACTCATCATATATTCTTATTTTTATTTATTCAAATATTCAACCAATAAACATCACAGGAAACTTTGCATTTATACTCATAGAATCTGAAACTAACAGAAAATAAACATCCATTTTATTTAATAGAATCTGCAACTTTGCCCCTTTGGTATCTTCACTCTTCTTGTTAAAAAAAATAAACATCCCATGTCCAGTCTGTATATATATATCTACCTACAATGATCTAAAACTAACTAAAACTGGAGGTTGTCAATACCATTGGCACTGAAAAGTAGCATGTACACACATCAATAAGTATTTCAGGAAAACAGACTGAAAATGAAAAAAAAGGGGGGGGGGGGAATGCTTGACATGAACTAAATATGTAGCCTTATGCTATGCCATGCTAATCTAGAGTGAATTTAACATAATCTTTCACCATTCTCTGCATGACAAGATCATACATTATAATGCAGACCTTTTTATTTCTAAAATGTATTTATTAATTATGTCAATATTTTGACATGTCCATAAATGCCATGGAACCAGTCAACGAAAAATGAAAGATTTGTTGTTAAAAATGGAATAAAATGACTCTATATATGTGTGGCTATGATTGGTCAAGTGGCTCTTTCGTGTTTAAACAGAAATCAATCTATATCTAAAAATAATAAAAACGGGAATTTACCTTTAACGTTTTTGTCGATCTATTTTTAGTTACATGTAGGTGTTATTTATTCACGGTTCACGTTCATATCATGCACGTTGAATGGTAGTTCTAATAATAAAACCCTAAATGCTCGCTTACTCGCAAGGACACAAGTTTGTCACAGGAGCTACATTATTGCAGCTAGTTGAATGGTATCTTTTAATTTAAATCGACTTTAGAATAGACGTCTATGAGTCAATCCTCGATAAGATGAATGCCATGTTATTTTATGCGTTTATCTAAAAAGAGATGAAATTATGTTTCAGGTAAACCCGGCAGGATATAGATAGAATTGTTTTTTCTGTATACAAACGGCGGATACTGATAGTGTTGTACCACTTGCACAAAGCGAATGTAAGTACGTAGTAGAAAATAACTATTATTTAGTTTTACATGCAGAACTTGGATTGCAGTTTCCTCTTTGTTTTAAAGCCTTTAAACTTATGTTTAGATATTATATTAGACTGATACAATTAGAAGAAAATAATGACAGTAAATATAATTTACTTCGGTCAGCATTTGAAGAAGACAAGCAGTTATTCAATCATAATAACACAAGTTGGGTTAAATCTGTATTTCAGATGAAAAACCTAATTATTTAATTTGCCAAGTCTTGATATATCTTATTCAGACTTTTGAGAAAAAATAAAATTAACTTACATAAATAAAATTATGAGCTAACTTTCTCATATTAAAAATACAGAAAAGGGAAAGCTTCGTTTCTTTAATAATGTATATGTTAGTATAATACAGGTTTGACTGTAATTTAATATCAATTTTTTGAGATTCACCTACTGTGGCAAAAAAGTGATTTTTTTTAATACAGAAATTAAGGATCATCTGGATTTTAATACTACAACAATAACTATTGGAGACAACAAATAATAATAAATTTATTACATATCATAGGCAAAAATGTCATTAAAGTTTGCAATTTTTTGAGTATCTAGGAAAGGGTATTGTATCTCTATATTTTTTTATACCAAGAACAAGTGTGGACACGGAAATGTCCTGTCCAAAAGGCAAGTGTGGGTGTCAATATTTCATATAATTAACTTAAAACAAAAAAATTCATGGACACAGGGGTCTTGGATTTTTTTTTAATAAAAACCTAATCCTGGATTATTATTTTAGCTTAAAGTCCGGTCCTGTGTTTTTATTTCAAATTTTCATCATAGCCCCCTCCCCCTCCCAAGGGATATAAAATTGTACCATCAATAATAAATTAATCAATAATAAATTCAGATTTTCTATTTAAAATAAATCTCATTTACAAAACCACTGATATTTGTTCAATTTTTAATGCTGATTTAAGCTTTAGTCGTTTTATTTTTCTCTTTAAACTGTCGAAACATAACATTTATTTAACTGTAAAATTCACAAATAAATCCCCCCCCCCTTTTTCCATTTTTTCTTGTTTAAATCAATGATCAACAATATTCCAGAATCAAACAAATGAATAAATATAACATAGATTTCTTTTACATGCATCTTTTATGTAACACACAAATATAAGCACAAGTACCGTATTTAGGGTTGTATAATGCGCAAGATTTTGCCCAGATTCTTTAATTTGTAGGAGGGGTGCGCATTATAAACAGAAACAATGTGTTTCACTCTTTCCCAGACCGGGAAATCACATGTCCGCCAATACAACCCAACACATTTAATATTTTGCAACTTTATTGAAGATGAAAAGAGATAAATGGTTCTTAAATTCTCCCAGCAAATGAAACATGCTCAAAGGACTGAAAAATATATACGATTGATATTTAATTCTTACATTTGCGACGGCGATTTTTTTAAAAGTCCATGCGCATTATAGACACGAACTAGTTTTTTTCTGGAGATTTTCAAGGCCAAGAGGAGGTGCGCATTATGCACCAATGCGCATTATACAACCCTAAATACGGTATAATGACAATATTATGGTTCCATAAGTTTTGTGAAATTAACTTCCAACAAATATAGGGGCCGTCGTGGTAGTGATCGTGATGGTATGGTAGTTGGATTTACAACTACTTATGCAATCAGTGCCTATCATAACTAAAGTTGTGGGTTCGAACCCGTTCATGGCGAGGTGCACTCGATACAACATTATGTGATAAAGTACCATACGTTTTTCTCACACGTCAAAGCTCGTATTCAAGAAACAGTAAAGAACATTGATTTGAGAATCGGAAGCGACGATGAAAGTGGTCTTATTTAAAGCTCTAGAGAGTGTTATTCCTGAAGCTACGAGTTCCAAATTTCAAAACCACAAACGCTTGCTAGGAAACCTAATCAACGTAAAAGACCGAGGACATGCGCACACAGCCAACATATATATATTAACTGTTGAAATTCTTTTGTGAAATAACGAAAATAACAAAATGTTTTGTTGTTAATTTATTAATTAATTTCTATATGTCCATTTGATATGACATACATGTAATATGATATTAAAATATGTATAAAATATGATTTTGTTTTATCACTTTTTACTACACAAATAAACACTAAAAATTACGGTAAATTTATATAATACACATTTTTACAAAATATTAGTAAAAACATATATATACATTATTTCAAATACTTCACAGTAAGCTGATGTAAAATTTGACACTAATTAATGGTTTACAAGTTTGTTTATTCATTCAAAGTTTATGGTCGACTGGTTTCGTAATCAACATAATTAGCGGCGTGTGTCAATATTTCCAAGGAAAATGCATAATAATTCGTAAATCGTTCTTTAGAATGACATGAACATTTCAGTATTGTTTTTGCATGTTCAAATACAAGTGGTTACGTATTTATGGTGCCAAATCAACCCCTCTATCACGGGTTTAGTGCTCACATTAGTTCTTAGTGCACTAAGCCCGGGCTATGCGGTGTTTAGACGCACCGATCCATACAAGATAAAATCTTGACAAAAGAAAACACTGAAAACATGCGAGATAACTCGTACTACTGAGGAATATTGTTGGACATGTTCACAGGGGCGTAGCTTACTATGTTATTATACCGAGGCAGGGGGTCTGGGAGCTGCCTGATTTTGAGCAATTTAGAGCATATTTGGGACCCGTTTTGCTTCAAAATGGTCATAAAAATATGTCACAGCTATACACAATTAATTGTACATTCATAATGATGGTCATTTCACATGTACAACTTAGTCCAAGAAACTTTGTTAATTGCTGATTCAAAAATATTATGGATTGCTTTAGACAAAATCACACATATAAACTTGAACATACTATGTTCGTGATTGCTATACAGGAACTGCCCCAACAGCACCTTATAATTGCTGTTCTTCATCTTGAAGTTGCAATGAGGCCTAGACCCTTCAGCTAGGCGCCATTTCCGTCAGTAACTGAGTCTTAATCTGTTAACTTATGTATTATCCTTTATTGAGAACATGGAAATATAATTTAATTGTCTTTATATTTTTTTTTTGCATATATTTTTTACCGAGGCACCTGCCTCGGTTGCCTCAACGTAAGCTACGCCCTCGATGTATAGCAGTTACCACATGTACGCTAATCGGCAAACTGCAACTTCTATATATAATTGATATATATCCTCAATACGGTCCGACTAGTCATTTGTCCCCCCCCCCCCCCCCCCCACCCCCACCCCCAAAAAAAGAGTACATTAGACCCAAAAATAATACGTGTCTAGGTACAAAAACATTTTTGTGAGTAATTACCCCCCCCTTTTTTTTTACACCCACAATTTTAGGTGTGTATTGTTCAAACCAGAATTTTTATAATATTTCTTTCAACTACAGAACGAATTAAAGATCAAACTTTGTTGCGATACTCATGAAAAGTTCTAATTATGTTATTTACCTGAAAAAAAGAATGGATATGGGTAAATGTACATCATGTATATTGTACATAAAACAAAATCCAACAACATACAAGGAAACAACCAGCTTCGCTTCTCTGCTTGAATCTTAAACAACAAACCCAATCTATACCTAACAACATCATCTATTCTCCCCACCCCCCCCCTTTTCCAAAAAAAAAAAGAAAAAAAAATGGTCATCAACAGAGTCCTAGATTTAATCTGCCGTGTACTTCTCGTGCTTGTTCTTTGAAAGTTTTGCCAAAATAACAGTATTTTTGTTGAAACTTGTATTCTTTTATTCTTATTTAAAACTCGGCCTCTCGATACGAAATGGATTGGCCGTGCATAGCGAAGAACAAGCTGAAAAAGGTCCGAAAATCTTTACGACCAATGAATAGCGCGAAACAAAATATGTTTGGCTGACCTCCTGAATGGGCACGAGTGGAGGAAAGTTGGATGTGTCGTCGAGAATAAACTTGAATTTCGTCAATAAATATTTGTTGTTCGTACGTATAAACTAGATAGGAATGAAGGGAAATCATTTTTGAGACGAGGACAAGCGAAGGTCCTTTTTAAAACTGGCACGTTATTGTAAAATATCTAGTCGAAGCGAGGATTCCC
Organism: Bathymodiolus septemdierum; assembly: GCA_963383655.1. Classification (NCBI taxonomy): domain Eukaryota; kingdom Metazoa; phylum Mollusca; class Bivalvia; order Mytilida; family Modiolidae; genus Bathymodiolus; species Bathymodiolus septemdierum. The sequence continues at coordinate 70,967,498 of OY726524.1, forward strand.
TCTTTGTATTTTGACGATTGTTTCATACCTTTATGTATATATAAGTAATACGGCAGCTGGACCTAGAAACAAAAGTTAGTAGAACGAGAGAGTTTTAACACGAAATGTTGTAAAATATGGATAAATGGTTCAAAGATATACTTCCAGACAAAGATCCATACCATAATCGCGGGAGGGACCAAATGAGGAAAAGGGGGGGGGGGGGGGGGGGGTCCGGAATTCGAGTGCCTGTGCTGTAGACTACTGTAACGATATAATTTTATTGCAAAAATATATTTTGCAACGATTAAGTAACTAAAATCTAAGGATTTTTTTATGTCAGTGATTATATTATCATCCGTCGATCTGTAGGAGTGTAGGGATGTTGTAATTAAAACCAACGGATCTATTCTTAACTACAGGTAGTATTTAATATATTGCATCATACTTTTTAAAAATCCGAAATTGCTCTATCATTATTTTAAAATAGACATTTTAAAATGAAAACGTGATTGATAGCTATAGGTATTTTACCACATTCGATCATCGCACCAGTACAATGTTGGCTGTCAACATCATTGGGGTAAAGTATTTTGTTTTATGTTAATTGTTTTGGGGGGGAGGGGGGGGGGGGGGGGGGGAGGAGTCATAGCGTGCAGGGCTTTCAACACTTTCAAAAAGTAGGAGGCTATTTTGAAAAAAGTAGGTGAAGAACGGCAAGTGAAGCGAGGCTGATAAATTTAGTCTGTGGGCCGCAAAGGCCCCCAGAAGCTGTAGGGTAAATGGTGCAAAATCCTGCATTCTGGGGGTTTCCTGACACATACCCTGTACCTGTATTTTAACTTCCTAAAATTCTTATTTTTCATAGATTTGCTTTACTTTAGCCTCCTTCCTTTCAAAATGTAAAGTTGTTTTGAATTTTGCATCAATTTCAAATTGCTCTGAGCTGAGGGACCGACCATTTAACTTGCAGGGGGGTTGATGGTTTTTTGTTTCGTTCAGAATTTTTTTGTCGCGCAAAGCCCAATTTTTTCCCCCCAGAATTCAACATTAGGTTATATGATAAAAACTCTGAATCAGATTATTTTTTTTTCCTCCACCAAAATCAGAATATTTTTTTCAGTAACATTGGAAATCAGAATATTTTTTTAGAAAAAAAACCATAACCCCCCCTTCAAGTTAAATGGTCGTTCCCTTATTGTCAGATATTTAATTATAATCTTATTAAATTTTATTGCTGTTTCATTTTACCTAAGCAAAAGCTTCATGCCAAATACCTAAAGATAAATCATTGCATCATTCCAAATGCCTGTTGATAATGGGAAATATTTCAAATTTTGATGCAAAATTTTGACTTTTCTGCTTTACAAATTAATAATCTGTGACTTTAACTTTATATCATCCAATAATGGAACAGATAATGTTTCAAAAATATCTTTCTTTTCTTTTAATAAAAGTTTAATTAGCCATTTGTCTAATTTGGTGATGGAACTCTGATCGGGGAAACTCAATTTTCGTTTCGACATTTTGTGGTGCTCGGTTAAATACAGGCTTTCAAGCGGGCCCTTATTTTCCTAATTTTCCTTATTTTTTGACAGCAGCCCTAATATTCCTTATTAAAGAATTGCCGGTAGGTGTTTGCATTACACAAAACTCAAGAAATCCCAGAATTTCCAGTGCATACAAATTGTATGCTTTCTACTACTTTTATATAGTAGTGCTTGTTTCTCAGTTTCTGTCTCTGTCTTTCAAATTTTTTTTTTTTTTAAATAAATGTCCAAATAATAAAAAGGAAATATATAATGACAAATATAGACACACAAGAGACAGATTATTCGGTCTAATAAAGGGTATGATATGAAAAATGCCATGTAATGATGTGTATTTCCATTCTGACTCAATCTGAGTCTATTTTTAAGTTTTGTATTTCCAATTTTTCTAGTTTCGTTTCCGCATTCTCAAAGCTAAATGAGCGGAATCAATGTGTTCTATGTAAATATAGGTGATGACCAGGAGCACATAATTACATTGAAACATCACAGAGAAGGAAATAAGATTTGACATTTATTCATAGAATTCTAAAGACTAAACATTTACTTTCGTTTTCCTTAGCTTACACTGTAGGCTGTAGTGTAAGTTACAGGTAACGATATAATTGTATTGCAAAAATATATTTTGCAACATGTAAGTAACTAAAATCTAAGGATTTTTTTTATGTCAGTGATTATATTATCATCCGACGATCTGTAGGAGTGTAGGGATGTTGTAATTAAAACCAACGGATCTATTCTTAACTACAGGTAGTATTTAATATATTGCATCATACTTTTTAAAAATCCGAAATTGCTCTATCATTATTTTAGAATAGACATTTTTTAATGAAAACGTGATTGATAGTTATAGGTATTTTACCACATTCGATCATCGCACCAGTACAATGTTGGCTGTCAAAATCATTGGGGTAAAGTATTTTGTTTTATGTTAAAAAAAATTCTTTGGGGGGGGGGGGGAGGAGTCATAGCGTACAGGGCTTTCAACACTTTCAAAACTGACAAAAGTAGAAGGCTATTTTGAAAAAGTAGGTGGAGAACGGCGAGCGAAGCGATGCTGAAATATTTAGGCTGTGGGCCATAAAGGCCCCCAGAAGCTGTAGGGTAAATAGTACAAAATCCTGCTTTCTGGGGGTTTCCTGACACATACCTGTATTTTAACTTCCTAAGATTCTTATTTTTCATAGATTTATTTTTTGTTTTACTTTAGCCTCCTTCCTTTCAAAATGTAAAGTTTTTTTGAATTTTGCATCAATTTCAAATTGCTCTGAGTATTAATATTGTCAGATATTTAATTATAATCATATTAAATTGTATTGCTGTTTCATTTTACCTAAACAAAAGCTTCATGCCAAATACCTAAAGATAAATGATTGCAGCATTCCAAATGCCTGTTGATAATGTGAAATATTTCAAATTTTGATGCACAATTTTGACTTTTTTGCATTACACTTTATATCATCCAATAATGGAACAGATGATGTTTCAAAAATATCTTTCTTTTCTTTTAATAAAAGTTTTATTAGCCATTTGGCGATGACAGGCCTCTACATTAACATAGTTTTCAACTTTTCCCTTCGGACAACTAACTAAAAAAAGTACTTGTCCGACTTAATCTTTTAGTTGTCCGAAGAAAATAATAAAAATTACAAAAACTAGAGAATAATTATCCAGGGCTCCCACTACTTTCAAGTTAGAGTGATTTTTAGTGAACTATTGCCATCACTTGGCGTCCGTCGTCTGTCGTCTGTAAACTTTTCACATTTCAAGCTTCTTCTCCGAAACCACTTGGCCGATTGGAACCGAACTTAGCAGGAATGTTCCTTGGAAGGTCCTCTACAAAGTTACTGTTTTTCGTTCCAGTCGGATATTCAATATGGCTGCCAGGGCCAATAATATGCTCTGATTGGCTGAAATTTCAAAGATCTTCTTCTCTGAAACTAATGAACTGACTGAACCCAAACTGTAAAGGAATGATCATTGGAATGTCCTTTACCAAGTTACTGTTTTTTATGCCGATCGGAAATCCAAGATGGCCGCCATCGCAGGACATAGATTAACATTGGACCCTATGGAAAAATGTTCAAATCCCTTCTTCTCAGAAACTACAAATATGATTAAAGCCAAACTGTACATGAATGTTCATTGGATGGTCCTCTACAATCTTAAGGTTTTTTGTTCCGATATGAAATTCAAAATGGCGGCTACGGCAGGACTTAGTTTAACATCGGACCCTATGGGAAAAATGTTTCAAAATGCTTCTTCTCTGAAACCACTTGGACAGTTGAAACCAAACTGCCCAGGAATGATCATTGGAAGGTCCTCTACAAAGTTTCTGTTTTTTATGCCGATCGGAAATCCAAGATGGCCGCCACCGCAGGACATAGATTAACATTGGACCCTATGGGAAAATATTCAAATGCCTTCTTCTCAGAAACTACAAATATGATTAAAGTCAAACTGTACATGAATGTTCATTAGATGGTCCTCTACAAACTGTACGTTTTTTGTTCCGGTATGAAATTCAAAATGGCGGCTACGGCAGGACTTAGTTTAACATTGGACCCTATGGGAAAAATGTTTCAAAACGCTTCTTCTCTGAAACCACTTGAATAATTGAAACCAAACTGCCCAGGAATGATCATTGGAAGGTCCACTACAAGGTGTGTGTTTTTTATGCCGATCGGAAATCCAAGATGGCCACCACCGCAGGACATAGATTAACATTGGACCCTATGGGAAAATGTTCAAATGCCTTCTTCTCAGAAACTACAAATATGATTAAAGCCAAACTGTACATGAATGTTCATTGGATGGTCCTCTACAAACTGTACGTTTTTTGTTCCGATATGAAATTCAAAATGGCGGCTTCGGCAGGACTTAGTTTAACATTGGACCCTATGGGGACAATGTTTCAAAACGCTTCTTCTCTGAAACCACTAGGACAGTTGAAACCAAACTGCCCAGGAATGATCATTGGAAGGTCCTCTACAAATTTTATGTTTTTTATGCCGATCGGAAATCCAAGATGGCCGCCACCGCAATACATAGATTAACATTGGACCCTATGGGAAAATGTTCAAATGCCTTCTTCTCAGAAACTACAAATATGATTAAAGCCAAACTGTACATGAATGTTCATTGGATGGTCCTCTACAAACTTTACGTTTTTTGTTCCGATAAGAAATTCAAAATGGCGGCTACGGCAGGACTTAGTTTAACATTGGACCCTATGGGAAAAATGTTTCAAAACGCTTCTTCTCTGAAACTACTTGGATAATTGAAACCAAACTGCCCAGGAATGATCATTGGAAGGTCCACTACAAGGTGTGTGTTTTTTATGCCGATCGGAAATCCAAGATGGCCACCACCGCAGGACATAGATTAACATTGGACCCTATGGGAAAATGTTCAAATGCCTTCTTCTCAGAAACTACAAATATGATTAAAGCCAAACTGTACATGAATATTCATTGGATGGTCCTCTACAAACTGTACGTTTTTTGTTCCGATATGAAATTCAAAATGGCGGCTTCGGCAGGACTTAGTTTAACATTGGACCCTATGGGGACAATGTTTCAAAACGCTTCTTCTCTGAAACCACTAGGACAGTTGAAACCAAACTGCCCAGGAATGATCATTGGAAGGTCCTCTACAAATTTTATGTTTTTTATGCCGATCGGAAATCCAAGATGGCCGCCACCGCAATACATAGATTAACATTGGACCCTATGGGAAAATGTTCAAATGCCTTCTTCTCAGAAACTACAAATATGATTAAAGCCAAACTGTACATGAATGTTCATTGGATGGTCCTCTACAAACTTTACGTTTTTGTTCCGATAAGAAATTCAAAATGGCGGCTACGGCAGGACTTAGTTTAACATTGGACCCTATGGGAAAAATGTTTCAAAATGCTTCTTCTCTGAAACCACTTGGACAGTTGAAACCAAACTGCCCAGGAATGATCATTGGAAGGTCCTCTACAAAGTTTCTGTTTTTTTATGCCGATCGGAAATCCAAGATGGCCGCCACCGCAGGACATAGATTAACATTGGACCCTATGGAAAATGTTCAAATGCCTTCTTCTCAGAAACTACAAATATGATTAAAGTCAAACTGTACATGAATGTTCATTAGATGGTCCTCTACAAACTGTACGTTTTTTGTTCCGGTATGAAATTCAAAATGGCGGCTACGGCAGGACTTAGTTTAACATTGGACCCTATGGGAAAAATGTTTCAAAACGCTTCTTCTCTGAAACCACTTGGATAATTGAAACCAAGCTGCCCAGGAATGATCATTGGAAGGTCCACTACAAGGTGTGTGTTTTTTATGCCGATCGAAAATCCAAGATGGCCACCACCGCAGGACATAGATTAACATTGGACCCTATGGAAAATGTTCAAATGCCTTCTTCTCAGAAACTACAAATATGATTAAAGCCAAACTGTACATGAATGTTCATTGGATGGTCCTCTACAAACTGTACGTTTTTTGTTCCGATATGAAATTCAAAATGGCGGCTTCGGCAGGACTTAGTTTAACATTGGACCCTATGGGGAAAATGTTTCAAAACGTTTCTTCTCTGAAACCACTGGGACAGTTGAAACCAAACTGCCCAGGAATGATCATTGGAAGGTCCTCTACAAATTTTATGTTTTTTATGCCGATCGGAAATCCAAGATGGCCGCCACCGCAATACATAGATTAACATTGGACCCTATGGGAAAATGTTCAAATGCCTTCTTCTCAGAAACTACAAATATTATTAAAGCCAAACTGTACATGATTGTTCATTGGATGGTCCTCTACAAACTTTACGTTTTTTGTTCCGATAAGAAATTCAAAATGGCGGCTACGGCAGGACTTAGTTTAACATTGGACCCTATGGGAAAAATGTTTCAAAACGCTTCTTCTCTGAAACCACTTGAATAATTGAAACCAAACTGCCCAGGAATGATCATTGGAAGGTCCACTACAAGGTGTGTGTTTTTTATGCCGATCGGAAATCCAAGATGGCCACCACCGCAGGACATAGATTAACATTGGACCCTATGGGAAAATGTTCAAATGCCTTCTTCTCAGAAACTACAAATATGATTAAAGCCAAACTGTACATGAATGTTCATTGGATGGTCCTCTACAAACTGTACGTTTTTTGTTCCGATATGAAATTCAAAATGACGGCTTCGGCAGGACTTAGTTTAACATTGGACCCTATGGGGAAAATGTTTCAAAACGCTTCTTCTCTGAAACTACTTGGATAATTGAAACCAAACTGCCCAGGAATGATCATTGGAAGGTCCTCTACAAAGTTTCTGTTTTTTAATGCCGATCGAAAATTCAAGATGGCCGCCACCGCAGGACATAGATTAACATTGGACCCTATGGGAAAATGTTCAAATGCCTTCTTCTCAGAAACTACAAATATGATTAAAGCGAAACTGTACATGAATGTTCATTGGATGGTCCTCTACAAACTGTACGTTTTTTGTTCCGGTATGAAATTCAAAATGGCGGCTACGGCAGGACTTAGTTTAACATTGGACCCTATGGGAAAAATGTTTCAAAACGCTTCTTCTCTGAAACCACTTGGATAATTGAAAACAAGCTGCCCAGGAATGATCATTGGAAGGTCCTCTACAAGGTGTGTGTTTTTTATGCCGATCGAAAATCCAAGATGGCCACCACCGCAGGACATAGATTAACATTGGACCCTATGGAAAATGTTCAAATGCCTTCTTCTCAGAAACTACAAATATGATTAAAGCCAAACTGTACATGAATGTTCATTGGATGGTCCTCTACAAACTGTACGTTTTTTGTTCCGATAAGAAATTCAAAATGGCGGCTACGGCAGGACTTAGTTTAACATTGGACCCTATGGGAAAAATGTTTCAAAACGCTTCTTCTCTGAAACCACTTGGATAATTGAAACCAAACTGCCCAGGAATGATCATTGGAAGGTCCTCTACAAAGTTTCTGTTTTTTAATGCCGATCGAAAATTCAAGATGGCCGCCACCGCAGGACATAGATTAACATTGAACCCTATGGGAAAATGTTCAAATGCCTTCTTCTCAGAAACTACAAATATGATTAAAGCCAAACTGTACATGAATGTTCATTGGATGGTCCTCTACAATCTTAAGGTTTTTTGTTCCGATAAGAAATTCAAAATGGCGGCTACGGCAGGACTTAGTTTAACATTGGACCCTATGGGAAAAATGTTTCAAAATGCTTCTTCTCTGAAACCACTTGGACAGTTGAAACCAAACTGCCCAGGAATGATCATTGGAAGGTCCTCTACAAAGTTTCTGTTTTTTTATGCCGATCGGAAATCCAAGATGGCCGCCACCGCAGGACATAGATTAACATTGGACCCTATGGAAAATGTTCAAATGCCTTCTTCTCAGAAACTACAAATATGATTAAAGTCAAACTGTACATGAATGTTCATTAGATGGTCCTCTACAAACTGTACGTTTTTTGTTCCGGTATGAAATTCAAAATGGCGGCTACGGCAGGACTTAGTTTAACATTGGACCCTATGGGAAAAATGTTTCAAAACGCTTCTTCTCTGAAACCACTTGGATAATTGAAACCAAGCTGCCCAGGAATGATCATTGGAAGGTCCTCTACAAGGTGTGTGTTTTTTATGCCGATCGAAAATCCAAGATGGCCACCACCGCAGGACATAGATTAACATTGGACCCTATGGAAAATGTTCAAATGCCTTCTTCTCAGAAACTACAAATATGATTAAAGCCAAACTGTACATGAATGTTCATTGGATGGTCCTCTACAAACTGTACGTTTTTTGTTCCGATATGAAATTCAAAATGGCGGCTTCGGCAGGACTTAGTTTAACATTGGACCCTATGGGGAAAATGTTTCAAAACGTTTCTTCTCTGAAACCACTAGGACAGTTGAAACCAAACTGCCCAGGAATGATCATTGGAAGGTCCTCTACAAATTTATGTTTTTTATGCCGATCGGAAATCCAAGATGGCCGCCACCGCAATACATAGATTAACATTGGACCCTATGGGAAAATGTTCAAATGCCTTCTTCTCAGAAACTACAAATATTATTAAAGCCAAACTGTACATGATTGCTCATTGGATGTTCCTCTACAAACTTTACGTTTTTTGTTCCGATAAGAAATTCAAAATGGCGGCTACGGCAGGACTTAGTTTAACATTGGACCCTATGGGAAAAATGTTTCAAAACGCTTCTTCTCTGAAACCACTTGGATAATTGAAACCAAACTGCCCAGGAATGATCATTGGAAGGTCCTCTACAAAGTTTCTGTTTTTTAATGCCGATCGAAAATTCAAGATGGCCGCCACCGCAGGACATAGATTAACATTGGACCCTATGGGAAAATGTTCAAATGCCTTCTTCTCAGAAACTACAAATATGATTAAAGCCAAACTGTACATGAATGTTCATTGGATGGTCCTCTACAATCTTAAGGTTTTTTGTTCCGATATGAAATTCAAAATGGCGGCTACGGCAGGACTTAGTTTAACATCGGACCCTATGGGAAAAATGTTTCAAAATGCTTCTTCTCTGAAACCACTTGGACAGTTGAAACTAAACTGCCCAGGAATGATCATTGGAAGGTCCTCTACAAAGTTTCTGTTTTTTATGCCGATCGGAAATCCAAGATGGCCACCACCGCAGGACATAGATTAACATTGGACCCTATGGGAAAATATTCAAATGCCTTCTTCTCAGAAACTACAAATATGATTAAAGCCAAACTGTACATGAATGTTCATTAGATGGTCCTCTACAAACTTTACGTTTTTTGTTCCGGTATGTCATTCAAAATGGCGGCTACGGCAGGACTTAGTTTAACATTGGACCCTATGGGAAAAATGTTTCAAAACGCTTCTTCTCTGAAACCACTTGGATAATTGAAACCAAGCTGCCCAGGAATGATCATTGGAAGGTCCTCTACAAGGTGTGTGTTTTTTATGCCGATCGAAAATCCAAGATGGCCACCACCGCAGGACATAGATTAACATTGGACCCTATGGAAAATGTTCAAATGCCTTCTTCTCAGAAACTACAAATATGATTAAAGCCAAACTGTACATGAATGTTCATTGGATGGTCCTCTACAAACTGTACGTTTTTTGTTCCGATATGAAATTCAAAATGGCGGCTTCGGCAGGACTTAGTTTAACATTGGACCCTATGGGGAAAATGTTTCAAAACGCTTCTTCTCTGAAACCACTAGGACAGTTGAAACCAAACTGCCCAGGAATGATCATTGGAAGGTCCTCTACAAATTTTATGTTTTTTATGCCGATCAGAAATCCAAGATGGCCGCCACCGCAATACATAGATTAACATTGGACCCTATGGAAAATGTTCAAATGCCTTCTTCTCAGAAACTACAAATATTATTAAAGCCAAACTGTACATGAATGTTCATTGGATGGTCCTCTACAAACTTTACGTTTTTTGTTCCGATAAGAAATTCAAAATGGCGGCTACGGCAGGACTTAGTTTAACATCGGACCCTATGGGAAAAATGTTTCAAAATGCTTCTTCTCTGAAACCACTTGGACAGTTGAAACTAAACTGCCCAGGAATGATCATTGGAAGGTCCTCTACAAAGTTTCTGTTTTTTATGCCGATCGGAAATCCAAGATGGCCACCACCGCAGGACATAGATTAACATTGGACCCTATGGGAAAATATTCAAATGCCTTCTTCTCAGAAACTACAAATATGATTAAAGCCAAACTGTACATGAATGTTCATTAGATGGTCCTCTACAAACTTTACGTTTTTTGTTCCGGTATGACATTCAAAATGGCGGCTACGGCAGGACTTAGTTTAACATTGGACCCTATGGGAAAAATGTTTCAAAACGCTTCTTCTCTGAAACCACTTGGACAACTGAAACCAAACTGCCCAGGAATGATCATTGGAAGGTCATCTGTTTTTTATGCCGATCGGAAATCCAAGATGGCTGCCACCACAGGTCATAGTATTAACACAGAACCATATGGGGAAAATACAGAAATATATTCTTCTCTGAAGCTATTGCACTGATTGAACCTAAACTGTGCATCAAACGTTGGAAGGTCCTTTACAAACTTTGTGTTTTTTATGTTGATCGTAATTCCAAGATGACTACCACTGCAGGACATAGTTTTTACATAGGACCAATTGTTTTTTTTTATTACCAGGTGAACGATACAGGCTCTTGAGAGCCTCTGGTTATATGTACCCCCCACCACCCCCCGCCTTTTTTCCTTTTGAAATATTACTGTGTTGTGATCCAATACCACACAAATTGTAATAACTCATATTTGTGCTATATATTGTTTCTGGTAACAAAAATATATCTAGATACTATATATACCAGTATCTAGGTATATTTGTTTTACCAGAAACAAGTGCCTGTGATATAAATAAAGCAAAGTATTTTATTTAAATTCACAGAGAAATACAAATTTTAGTGGATCTTTTCAACCAGATCAGGAAAAAGCTTGTAATATTTGTCCATTTCAAGGTTTCAATATTTCCCAAAAGCCTAAATCAAGTCCTCTATCGTATTTTGCACAAAAGACAAGATTAAATTTGGCGCCAAATTGATATCCGATAATTTGTACGTGTCCGTTCCGGAGTGATTCTTGTTTTTATATTTCAAATATTGATATTTCCGTTCATTAAACCGTTTCTGAGATTGCGACTTTAATTTTGTCAATGTCCTTGAACTTCATATGGAGGAACGATAAATGATACAATAAAAGAGTTTTGATCTGGCGTTTCACTTTAGTTTTAATCAAAATGAATTATGGACAAATTGGAAATCAAACAGGGCTCTTTTATACAACAAACCCAGTATTTTATACCAGTGGAAATAGATTTGTCTGTCGTACCAGCACGTCTGGGAATCTCTGATTTTTTCACTTGTTCCGTCGGACAACCACAGGCACTTGTTTTATTCAAAAAATATATGCCCCCTCCTCTTCCTTACTTCAAGGTAAACATCTATCCTTTACCCCTTCCCCTCAATATTTGTCGCTTATTTGTGATCCTTTCGCTGACCCAATTATATCGTTACACTCCCGAGATATTTCTTTTTTCGACTGCCACATTTAAATATACCTACCGGGCCCCCCTCAGACGAATTGGACAAGAATATTCAGCGAAAGTCGCATTTTCTATTTTTCAGTCACTGAAACGGACACAGTCACTTCCGGTCCGTTCTAAATTGATTTAGATACTAAAAAAAAAAGGTGTTTTAAAAATCAAATGTCAGTAATTTGGAGTTGAACATATTTTTATAATCTGCATTGGAACAATTATCTGTATTTTAAAGGCTTACTTTACATTTGAGAGGAGATGATCATGATGGCATTGTTACACATGGCCGGTCTAGAGAATTCCGAATGCATACGAAAAATCCAGCGCAAACCGGAAGGGGTTGTATCCGTTTCGGTGACAGAAAAATAGAAAAAGCGACTTTCGCTGAATATTCTTGTCCAATTCGTCTGAGGGGTGCCCGGTATTTATATTTAAATGTGGCAGTCGAAAAGAGAAATATATAGGGAGTGTAACGATATAATTGTGTCAGCGAAAGGATCACAAATAAGCGAAAAATATTGAGGCGTAGTGGGGAAGGGGTAAAGGGTAGATGTTTACCTTGAAGTAAGGAAGAGGAGGGAGCTTAATGCCAAATCAGCAATTTTTCAGCCATATCATGGCGAAAACAAGTTACATTTCGATGAGACAATGATGATGATGTTCGCTTTGTACACTAGAACAACAATCCGCGGGTAGACAAGTCGCTCCACTCGGACACATTATCCTGATTTTGAGCCATCCAGTCTTAGCTCTTACTCCTAAATGCTGCGTGTTTTGTGGAGAAACAACAAACACTTTGGTTTAACCCGACAGGTGCTCGAATCTACTGCCCACCGCACTCGTAGTGAACACGCTAACCATTACACAACCGATGTTCTTCTACACCGGAATTTATAATAATACTCATTTATATGTCGAAAGAAGTGGAAGTTCACAACAATGGTGAAACATTGGTCTCTAAAGGAGATCAATGCTTACCTTTTAGGCTTTTTGTGATCATATGGAAATCACAAAGAAATTATTCATTAAATCATAGAGGAGGTTGTGGCACACTACCTTTTCTCGATCGTTCCGTCTCTTACAAATGTTTTGGCTTGTTTAATATATTACATGATCTTGTGTTTCATTAAGTTTTTCAGATGATTTGGGGGGATGGGGGTTTTTGTTCTTGTTTGTTTGTTTGTATTTTTTTTTTAGTTTTTTTTTGTCTTGCAGGTTGCAATCTGGTTACTGAATTAAGCAGTAAACAATGAATATGTGACATGTTAATTTGAGAGACACTTCACCATTACAATATCACACTATGTGTATAACCAGTACCCGCTTACAGACGTTCAACTCTTGGCCAAACACAAGCATACATGGTAGATGTCGAAACTTTAGTTAATGGTGGAGTATATTATACAGGTATATTTAGTATTTTTGGTGTAGTCTTTAGTTTTCTGTGAAGTGTTTCGTAGATTAGTGTTTGTTCGACTAAATTTGAAGTTGTTCGGAACATCAACATGTGAGGTATATGAACATACATACTGGCACTCTGTGCTAAGTTTTGCCCAGGTATACTCTGGATTCACCACCCATCACCAGTCTTCGAAATTAGACTTTCGAATGTACTGGCCCGAAAACTTCAAAATTATAATATTTATATAGATTCTATTGAAAAATTTGGGCAAAAGTCACTGGTCCGAATCAATTTTCACTGGCCGTGGGCCACCGGACCACTGCTAAGGTCAATAACTGCATCACCTAACATGGTCATATTGGAGGTGCACTAAAGGGTGGTAAACAAACATCCAATCAATTACTGTTTTCTAGATGTTTTAATAACCAAGCAAAAAGTGTAAGACCACTATTAATAGGGGTATTGCTGAATTTAGTACATGTATATATCTTGGGATTTTTTGTGAAATTTTTCTTTCAGCCGATTAATTTCGATTATGAAAGTAAGCCATATTTTGATAAAAGATCATATAAAATCTACTCCTCAGAACCCACTAAACTGGTACATGGATGTGACTTCATTTATGCATGAATATGCTTATTTCCCCTGTTCTAAAATTTGATTTGATTTGATTTTTTGTAGTTAATGCCACTTTCAGCAATATTTAAGCTATATCATGGTGACCAGTTTTAGTGGTAGAAGAAGCCGGAGTACCCGGAGAGAACCACAGACCATGGGCAAGCAACTGGTAAACTTTATCACTTGCGACTGCGAGTCAAGTGCACCCTTTTTGTAATTTACAAAGCCGGGCGCAAACCCACGCCGTATTGGTGATTGGCTTGCATGAGTTGTTAGGTAATCCAACTACCTAACTCATTGAGCCACCCGGGCCCTCTTCTAGAATATGCATAACAATGTAAAACATTAGGCTCAAAACATATGGAGCTTTAAGTCTGTCAAGGCAACTTCCTGTTCAAGTCTTCTGAACAGAACAAAATGCTTCACAGTTTGTCTCTACCTCTCTATGAAACATGGGTTGATATCATGTGCAGGGTAACCACCTTAACTCACAAGAAATGAAACGTTTCGTCTTATATCACTAGTGCATTGCTAGCCCCCAATATAGAGAGAGAACAAATCAAATTTGGCTGCATGGAAACTCATGTACATGTGTAATATTAAAAACTGATAATACCAAAGTGGTAATCAGAAGCCATACATCGATGGACAGACCATACAACGACAAAAATAAAAGGGAAAGAAATGCAAACAATTGTCCACAAAACACTACACAGAAAACAAAAAATTAATGTTAGTTAATGAACAAGGAAAGATGGACTTGGTTGCGACATCGGAAAACGGAACATATCCGAGATATCTCCTAACTACATAAACTATTTTATATATCCTAATTCGGATAGAGGGGTTATGGTGTTTAACACAACTTTCAACAATATTTCAGTTATATTGTTGAGGTCAGTTTTATTGGTGGAGGAAACTGAGGTATCCGGAGAAAACCACCGACCTGCCACAAGTCACTGACAAACATTATAACAGAACGCTGTTTCCATTACACTTCACCAAGAGCGGGATTCGAACTCACAACTTTAGATGTGATAGGCACTGATTGCACAGGTAGTTGTATTTCCAACTACCATACATGTATATAATACGATCACGACCACAATGGCCCCAAATTAGGATAGATAAGATCTTGTACATACTTATAAGATATCTCGGTCGGAATGGAAATCATCACCAGTACCCATGCTTGTAATGGAAGCCTGTTTGACACAATACAATGGTTTGTGCAAACCTTCTTTACCCATCGTCAGTCCTAGTTAGGACTAGCTGGTTGTAGGAAGAATACAAAAAAAATATGTTACAGTTCAGAAGTACAATATTAATGAAAATATATAATGTAATCCTCAATTCTCTATTTCAGAACCGACATTAGTTTATAAAACTGCTATGAATGAATAATATACAAACTGTGCTGAACGGTGTAATATGGAACTACAAAAGCACCAAATACCAAAGAAAAGTGACGTTATTCTTGTTTACGATGATGCAGATTCTGACAGAGCAAATATAATATTAGAAACACTTAATAATAATGGAATACAATGTTGTACTACAGGCGATTTTCCTGGTGAAAATATCATAACAATATTCACAGAATGTGTTACTACTGTTAAAAAAGTAGTGTTAATATATTCGACATCTTTTGCACAAAACAAACTACTTAATTTTGGTATTTCTATGATACTTTTCAAATTTCAAAAGAAAAATATCGTAACCATCGTTTCTGGAACCAATGAAGATAATTCTCTTAAGAAACATACGATTATTGTTCGAACAAAGTCAGATTCATGGCTTGACGATTTAGTGAGAGAATTAAACACTGAAGTGCCGAGTTACATCAATGTAAAAAGTAAGGGGGATGTCATAAACAGCCTTATGTTTCAAGGATTGCTTATTGAACATATGCAATCAGATATACTGGGTATTCTTATCATGGCAGATAAATTATGTTTACAAGTAGATCTTAAAGAATATTTGAAGCATCAAAAACAACATCGTGAATACAAGACTACAACAGTTATTGAAGAGCTCCGAAATTTGTGTGACGTCAATTCGACTGTTATTATTGTATTAAAAGATGGCGTACAAAAGGAACTGCAGACGGTAAAAGAAGATATAGCTGTTGTGGCGTCGGCCATCATGGATACATCAATGGAATTGGAGGGATGTAGTAGTTGGTTTCTAGCTTGCACTATCAAAGGAAAATATACAGAAAAAGAACAAAGGTTTCTCTATGGAATGCATAATTCAATAACACGTGCCTTAATAGACAAAAGTATTGAATCTGGTAAAAGGCCCTCTGTACCAGAATATGAAAATATCCCAGAGCGAATGCAGTCTTACCCATTGGCGTGGCGAGAAGAGGATTTAGAAGCGGTACAAAATATGAGTGAAGCTGGATTCTACTACCCTGGAAGTGGTGAATCAGGTCGATGTTTTTATTGCGGATGTTTTTTTGCAAATATTCGGGCAGATACAATGCTACTGATTCGTCATGCCATTAATATTCCCTCTTGTCGTTACATTGAGAAAAAATTAACAAAGGATGAAATCAAACAAGCAACTGCGAAATTGAGGGACGAAGGAGATAAGCCCAAAGTAGCTGAACTTTTGAAGAACAAATATCAAAGTTTTGATGCACGCTTGAAAACTTTTGAATCTTATGAAAAAAACAATGGTAAAGTTTCAGATAATTATATATTAGACCTTGTAGAAGCAGGATTTTACTATTTTGGAATTGAAAATCTAGTACACTGTTTCAGTTGCCGTGTGAGAATATGTGGTATACCAAAAGACCAAAATGTCTGGAGTGTTCATGCCAATCTATCTCCAGCGTGCCCTCACGTTCTGACAGAGAAAGGCAGGACCTTTCTCCATGAACAACAAACAGCAAAAGAACAAACTTTAAATGCAGATTGCACAAGTATTACATTTATAATGAAGACATGTGATGGTACTACACGTCGAGAATGGCCAAATAATATGATTAAACCGTGTTAACACGAATAACAAGGTCCGCTGGACATAACATGTATCTCGTTTTATTTAGTTCTGTTAAAACTGGGGCAAGCAAAAGATAAAAAAGTTGAGTCTGGTTTTATGTAGTTCTGTTAAAACTGAGGCGAGCAAAAGATATAAAAGTTGAGTCTGGTTTTATGTAGTTCTGTTAAAACTGGGGCAAGCAAAAGATAAAAAAGTTGAGTCTAGTTTTATGTAGTTCTGTTAAAACTGAGGCAAGCAAAAGATAAAAAAGATGAGTCTGGTTTTATTTAGTTCTGTTAAAACTGGGGCAAGCAAAAGATAAAAAAGTTGAGTCTGGTTTTATGTAGTTCTGTTAAAACTGAGGCAAGCAAAAGATAAAAAAGATGAGTCTGGTTTTATTTAGTTCTGTTAAAACTGGGGCAAGCAAAAGATAAAAAAGTTGAGTGTGGTTTTATGTAGTTCTGTTAAAATTGAGGCAAGCAAAAGATAAAAAAGATGAGTCTGGTTTTATGTAGTTCTGTTAAAACTGGGGCAAGCAAAAGATAAAAAAGTTGAGTCTGGTTTTATGTAGTTCTGTTAAAACTGGGGCAAGCAAAAGATAAAAAAGTTGAGTCTAGTTTTATGTAGTTCTGTTAAAACTGAGGCAAGCAAAAGATAAAAAAGATGAGTCTGGTTTTATTTAGTTCTGTTAAAACTGGGGCAAGCAAAAGATAAACAAGTTGAGTCTGGTTTTATGTAGTTCTGTTAAAACTGGGGCAAGCAAAAGATAAAAAAGATGAGTCTGGTTTTATGTAGTTCTGTTAAAACTGAGGCGAGCAAAAAATAAAAAAGTTGAGTATGGTTTTATGTAGTTCTGTTATAACTGAGGCGAGCAAAAGATAAAAAAGTTGAGTCTTGTTTTATGTAGCTCTGTTAAAACTGAGGCGAGCAAAAGATAAAAAGGTTGAGTCTGGTCTTATGTAGTTCTGTTAAAACTGAGGCGAGCAAAAGATAAAAAAGTTGAGACTGGTTTTATGTAGTTCTGTTAAAACTGAGGCGAGTAAAAGATAAAAAAGTTGAGTATGGTTTTATGTAGTTCTGTTAAAACTGAGGCAAGCAAAAGATAAAAAAGTTGAGTCTAGTTTTATGTAGTTTTGTTAAAACTGAGGCGAGCAAAAGATAAAAATGTTGAGTCTAGTTTTATGTAGTTCTGTTAAAACTGAGGCAAGCAAAAGATAAAAAAGTTGAGTATGGTTTTATGTAGTTCTGTTAAAACTGAGGCGAGCAAAAGATATAAAAGTTGAGTCTAGTTTTATGTAGTTTTGTTAAAACTGAGGCGAGCAAAAGATAAAAAAGTTGAGTCTGGTTTTATGTAGTTCTGTTAAAACTGAGGCGAGCAAAAGATAAAAATGTTGAGTCTAGTTTTATGTAGTTCTGTTAAAACTGAGGCAAGCAAAAGATAAAAAAGTTGAGTATGGTTTTATGTAGTTCTGTTAAAACTGAGGCGAGCAAAAGATAAAAAAGTTGAGTCTGGTTTTATGTAGTTCTGTTAAAACTGAGGCGAGCAAAAGATAAAAAAGTTGTATGCAATGAAATCTCTTCAAATATATATAATTTGTATACAATAAATATTAATAAAATAAAATACATCTATAACTATTTGTTCCCAAATTTAATGTGGCTCACTACCTTGTGTTTATTGTCTTAAATATCCAGGTACAACAGACCTCCTCGGTTGTGCAATGCACATGTACAGGCATTTAAGAAAAGAACTCTCTCTTTTTTGTATTTTTTCTAATTTATTTTCAGTAACTTATAATTGTAAAATATCACTAAAAATATGTTACAAAGTCATAAAAATCACTAAAATAAGTTAATTGTAACTCCACATTTTTGAATTTGTACATTGGAAGATGGATACAAATGATCATAAAAAAATTTAACGGAACCACATAAAAATCATCGCCAAGAAATATAGCTTTCCCGGGAGTTATGCATGACACATGTTGTGAAACTTTAATTCACATATCATGGTATAGCTAATGGTTCAAACTCAAAGGAAGACACAGATTTTAACCTTTTCCACTAAAAAAATATCTGCCATCCACCAAGACAAGGGTTAGGGTTATGGTGCTTAATGCTACTTTCAGCAACATTTCAACTATATCGTGGGCGGTCAGTTTTATTGGTGGAGGAACCAGAGTATCTATAAAACCATCGACCTGCCACAACTCGCAGACAAACTTTACCATATAATGTTTAATTTAGTACTCCTCTCATGAGCGGGATTCAAACTCACAACGTTAGTGGTGATAAATAGGCACTGATTACTACTATACAATCACCACCACGCCGGTTCCTCCACCAAGACAAATAATTCCTGTAATGATTAACTACATCGGAATAATGACCATTAAACTGTTGACGATGAACAAAATAAAATACATTCAAGTAAAAATATCACAGAGGTAAACAGCAAATATTTCACAGCCAAAAAATCCCACATAAAACATGAATGGAAGTATTTTGACAGTTTACTGAAGTACAGTGAAATCCGTTTAAATCGAAATCCTGCGGCAAAAATGTGATTTTTTTTTAATACAGAAATTAAGGATCATCTGGATTTTAATACTACAACAATAACTATTGGAAACAACAAATAATAATAAATTTATTACATATCATAGGCAAAAATGTCATTAAAGTTTGCAATTTTTTGAGTATCTAGGAAAGGGTATTGTATCTCGTATATTTTTTATACCAAGAATAAATTGTAATAGTCTCTCAAAACCTAAACCAAATCCTCCATGTGGTACGGACCCAAACTTACGTAGATCTAAGTACCTGTGAACAGAAAAAAAAATAATTAACACACAAATATAGCACAAGTATAATGAAAATATTATGGTTCCATAAGTTTTGTGAAATTAACTTCCAACAAATATAGGGGCCGTCGTGGTGGTGATCATGATGGTATGGTAGTTGGATTTACAACTACTTATGCAATCAGTGCCTATCATAACTAAAGTTGTGGGTTCGAACCCGTTCATCGTGAGGTGGGTTCGAACCCGTTCATCGTGAGGTGCACTCGATACAACATTAAGTGATAAAGTTTGTCAGTGACTTGCGGCAGGTCAGTGGTTTTCTCTGCATACTCCGGTTTCCTCAACCAATAAAACTGACCGCCACGAAATAACTGAAATATTGTTGACAGTGGCGTTAAACACTATATAAAACCAAAAGCAAAAGAAACCAATAAATGTAGTACAAGTTAAGGCCACCTCCTCAGCAGCCTCTCTGGAGGAGGACAATTTAGTACATGTAGTATTTGACTATCTCAGTTCATCTAAAGGTCGGCCTGATAACAGTGATGTCCTTTTGAGAGAGGAACCTTTTATGAGGGTGACTCCTGTACTATGTAACTTAATAATACAGGTTGACTCAAAACACGTTATTCAGACTTTGCAGATCTTTTGGCAGACTCCAACTACAGACTGATTCTTTGGTTGTATTACGCCATGCATTTTTGCACAGATTTACCAAGATTAATAGGTTCTTTCAGAAATTTTATGTCTTTTCACGAGTGGAGCCCAATGGAACGAGTGGAAAGAAATAAAACATTTCTATCACGAGTGGAAGATTCGGCAATGTTCCATATCAACACATAAAAGTACCTATTTCTTCCGTAAACAACATTTGTTTTCAAATACATTGTACACACACCTATGTATGGTTTTCATTGATCGATACCTCATTTACATATCGGGTATTATTGTGCACTACGTCATAGTACGTGACTGAGAAATGTAGGTCATAGAGTATATTATGTTGCTTTACGATAAAGAGCTTTAATTAATCCTTTGATTGCGACGTTTCGTGTATAACCGTAACGTCGTGTGCAGTATTATTACTGATGTTATGACCCTTTCATCAGGGTGATGTCATTTTAACAGCAATGTGACATTACTTACCGTTTTTTTAAAAGTGGTTCTATATGTGCAATATCTGTATCTGACTTTAAATTGTGTAATCTAATTATAATGTATTTGAGTAACTTATTCTTAAAGAAAATAAAAATAAAAGTAAATTTCTAGTGCAGTCAAAGGGTTAAATAGTTTCCAAATCATAATTTTACAAGAACAAATTATTTTTGTTATTTTTTATGATTTGTTTTTAAAAATAACGGTGCGATCTGATTGGCCGACAAGCGATGGGAGATGAGGTCATGTGCACCGATCTTCAACGGGTCATCTTGCACTGAAAATGGCCATTTATGGAAGAATATAATTTCTGCAATTTTTTTTATGCTAAAAAAAAGTTTTTAAAAAACTTTCGTTTATTATTTTGAAAATTAACAGAATATTTTGTTATGAAACTAAACCAATAGTCTAAGGAATTGGGTAGACAAAAAGATAATTTCTACTGTTTAAGAAATAAATCAAGAAAGCCAGAATGTGTTTTGAGTTTTAACATCCGCCTACCCATGTTAAAACTCAAAACACATTCTGGCTTCCATGAATTATTTCCATTCTGATATGTCTAACAGTACAAATACGGTAGTATATTTTGATTGGAAGACAGTAATTTATATTTACGTTTGCGGACAATGTTGCACACAATTTATGCTGCCAAATTCGAGCAGACGACAATTCATCAACATGTACTTTTACGACGGGAAAGTCAGTCACATCTACATTTACGACAGGAAAGTCAGTCGTATTGATGGAGCATCCGTAACAATAATATTGTGTTTGCATGTTTTAATTGCACGTCGCATATTATTAATTTTGGACATGTTGATTATTTTCAGTGAATATAGATGTTTAAAATGTTAACAACCGTGATTTTATCACCTGGTTTAAATGTGTACCATGCATGTGCTAATGAGATTTTGTCATCTGGTTAATCACTCGTTTGTTTGCAAAGCAAAAGAAGAACGTCATGTTAGAATGTCTTACAATTCTAGAAAAAAATGTATTTAGTATTAAAAGAGCAATTGATCCATTCCCTTTACACTTTAGGAATATTTCCATGACAAACCCTTTTTTTTTTTTAAATATAATCACATAACCCATGATCTGAAAACAATTTAAAATCTCAGATTCTTACTATAAAAAAATCTTTTAAAAAAATGTAGAAAACTTTTGAGATGATCCCTTGTTTCTCACAGACAAGGGACATGTAGGTATACAATGAACAATATGTTATTGATGAGGGTGTGTTCCTCCTTTAAGGCACACTCATAAGCTATGATACATCTAAATTCAACAAAACATTCAAATTGCAACAATTAAAACTATTTAAAAACTATATTTTTATCGCCATGACAACCAACAAAGAAAATATTAACCCAACGATATTAATGCCTACCAATTAAGGCTTTCCAGAAGATTATCATGTTGTAGTTTTTCTCTCAGTATATCATATCTCTCTTCTCTCATTGTTCCACCTACTAGTTCTCCTATATCAGGGACCAGTAAATCTACAGAGGAAACCTGGTAATAGAAATGGTGGAAATGTATCTAGGTATAAAGAATTAAAACAATTCTGACAAACACCAATCCTTTAACAAAATATCTTGGGGCAATATGCATTTACAGTACATATGTAATGGTTAATGGCAGAAGTATGGAGTACTGCTCATCAACTACAGGCTAGGCGCTGTTTCACATTCATTTCAGGTAGGTATGGTGTTTAACGCCACTTTCAACAATATTTCATTTATATCGTTGCGGTCAGTTATATTGGTAGAGGAAACCGGTGTACCCGCAGAAAATCACCGACCTGACGCAAGTCACTGACAAACTTTATCACATAATGTTGTATCAAGTACACCTCGCCCGAGCGGGATTTGAACTCACAAGGTTAGTGGTGATCGGCACTGATAACACAGGTAGTTATAAATCCAACTACCATACGATCATAACGACGACGACCAGTGAAGATTTATTAAGATGATGTCAGTGATGTTAATGTAACGTCACATAGTGACACCTAAAAATTAGTGATCATATTTCACATCATGCTAAATGAACTGTTTCAGTGAATATTGCTTAAAACAAATCTTCTGAGGTAAATCATAAGTAACTTGCTATGACAAGATTTTGCTATATCACCTTAGAATATAGACAAGTTTTACTAGTTTATCTTCTGTATCAGGGACCGTCTTGGTCGTGATCGTTGAATTTATAACTACCTATGCAATCAGTGGTGATAGGCACTGTTTGCACAAGTAGTTGTAAATCCAACTACCATATGATCACGACCATGACGGCCCCTTATTTAAAAGCACAGCATGTAAAGTACAGTAATTTACTGTATTGCTGTACAGTTTAATCAAGTTCTTCTTTTGAACAGCATCTTTCTCTATAGAAGTGGGTTGTCACTATAATAACATCATATCTTGCAATCATTGACAAGACCTACCGTTTGTCCATCATCATTAACTCTAGCATAGAATGGTTTTATACTGGCAGGAAAATCTGTTATAAATATTGGAATATTGTTGTTATACTTTACTAGATACTTCTCATGTTCTCTCTTCAAATCATCTCCCCACTAGAATAATCAAAATGAAAGGAGAAGATGAATTAATAGCCATTGTTGGTTTGTAGAAGTCAGTTATAGTAAAACTAAATGGTCTACAAAAAATCAAAATAACATGTTTGCATCTACCATCTGTATTTTCAAGTACTAAGGAATCGATATCTTAATACCAGACCTCTCAGCCATACAATTTGTTATTATGAGTTTCATAAACATTAATTTGTATTTTGCTGAGGAAAGACCGTCTCCAACTTGGAGAAGGATGATAGAGACAGAAAGGGACAAACTAGGGATAAACAGATGGCCAAGGAAAATGACAATAGCCAAAGACAAAGAAAAATGGAGGCAGCATATTAGGGCCTTATGCGCCATCCATCGAGAGTGAAGAGAATAGGTAGGTAGGTAGGTAGTGAGGAAAGGCCACTGAAATTTTAACATTCAATACCTTACGAAATTACTCACAACTATTAAGATATGATAATGTATAGTGTGAAAGGATAATATATTATTTTCTTTACACTGCTAATAGTCAGATTTATTCTATTTGAAACATTGGTATAGTCTAATTGAGTGAAGAATACAACAAAAAGTACAGACAGATGAGTGTGTGTTCCTAAACTTTGAGCCACATCTTAAAATGATATTAATTCAGTTTTTCCTTTTAATAAGGTACTTAAGAAATATTAAAAATGAAAAAATAACATAAATCTTTATGATGAGCAAATTTTCAGCCATATCGTGACGAAAACAAGTTACAATCAATGAAATGATGATGTTCGCTTTGTACTAGACCAACATGTTTAATTGCTAGCACAATGACACAACAGTATTGCAGGTAGACATGTCGCTCCACTCGGACACATTATCCTGATTCCGAGCCAACCAGTCTTTGTTCTTTACTCCTTAAAGATATATGCAAAGTGGAGTAACAGCAAATACCAATTTAATAGTCTTTGGTTTGACCAGACTGGGGCTTGAACCCATGATCTAGTGTACACAAGGCGAACACGTTAACCATAACACCACCTTGGTAGGGAGTTTGATAGATGTTTAGACTGTAATAATTGTGTTTAAAGGAGGTGCACAGGTAAAGCAGGGGTGGATCCAGGGGGGGTGCACCCGGCGTGCGCCCTCCCCCTAAAATTGGAAAAAATATGATTTTTTGGCGTAAAATCGTGATTTTTCACACGAAATACCCCAAAAATGTTCGTGCCTCCCTCCGCAATTGGAAAAAATATGATTTTTTGGCGTAAAATCGTGATTTTTCACACGAACTACCTCAACAAATTTTGGGCCTCCCTCTGCAATTGGAAAAAATATGATTTTTTTGCGTAAAATCGTGATTTTTCACACGAAATACCACAAAAATTTTCGTGCCTCCCTCCGTCCGGTGCAATTTTTTTAAGGTGCGCCCCCCCAAACTTGAAATCCTGGATCCGCCCCTGTCAAGTTTGAAGCAAATTTTAAGAAAAAGAAGACTGTTTTAGTGCATCTTTAATGACATCCTGTCAAAAGTGAATTCTTTTAACGATTCCCTTAGATGGTATCAAATTTGAATATTGACTACTAAAACAACATACTGTGATTTTAAATTCAAACTTTTTGTTTTTCTTTTCCAGAATCTTCACTGCATCAGTATATGACATTCTGCAATAAATCAATAAATTAATATTTCATATCTTTTTCAAATCTCCCAAAACATAACTATATAACTTCATCAAAAACATTATTAATATATTAAAAAAGCTGGAACTTTTACAACACACACTTGTTGATCATTGTTATCTTTTTTTTTTATGGTGGACGACCTTATAGTAGATTGCACATGCTGCAAATGGTATTGAGAAAGGAAATTAAAAATCTGCAAAAAGAACTAATCCATTCATTGAATACAATAGTCTTTGTATACAGTTGAATCTTTTTGTTGAACATTTCATCTTTTTTTATTATGACTGCACTACATTGTACATCCTTCACAAATAGTAGATGCTCCTTTAGAACACGTTATAACCTTCAATCTCGAGAAGAAAAATCACATTTCTATACTCAAGGATCCTCCATTCCACATATATCAAATAAGCAACATTTCTTACCTGATAAAAGGATTATCTACTGCTTTTTTCACTATATTCTGAAAAACAAAGAATTTACAAAATTTATCACATTCTGTTTTTTTTTAGAAAGTATTCTGAAATTATGTTCAAAATAAAGAATGACATATGTGTTCTTCATTTTTCATTTCATATTAGCACAAGAAAATGGTGAAAGCTGTCAAGTCCACGGATATGTTAAAAACTGCAATGTTCAAATACAGTTAAAGCTGTCTTATGTGATCGTCAAAGGGAACATTGAAATAGGGTCACTAAATACAGGTTTAATTTATATGCAATGCACTGTAAAGGGAAATCAAAATTAAGGTGACATAATCAGGGGCGGATCCAGGATATCAAGTTAGGGGAGGGCGTACTTAAAAAAAATTGCACTGAACGGAGGGAGGGGCGAAATTTTTTGGGGTATTTCATGTGAAAAATCACGATTTTATGCAAAAAAAAATCATATTTTTTTCAATTTTAGGGGGGATATGCACCAGGTGCACCCCCCCCCCTGGATCTGCCCCTGATAATACAATTTATGGCTTAATAGAAGTGACTAAAGCAAGTTTAACTGTATAAGACAAAACTGTCATGTGAGAGATGCATTTACATCTATGAAATCATTATCTAATGACTACTAAGTGAGCGAGTGAATCTTGTTTTAAAGGGATATTAAAGCTCATTTTGGTAATTTTTTGTATCTCATGAAAACTTGTAATTGGTTCAATAAATGATATTTATGAAACATTAACCCAGTTTTTATCAATGAAACTTTGTGAAAGTGACATAATTCGTTGACAATTCTGTCATATCTTGCGGTTTTTCCCATTAATTGAATTTTTACTTCCTGGACAAAAATTCATTTCGAACCTTTTAAGTAATATTTTAACGATATTAGGGATTATATGGGCATGCAAAGTATTTTTGGATTGTTTTTTACAATTAAATTGAAAAGAAACAACCTTCGTCACGAGTTGAAAAAATATATGTTAAAACGAGCTTTAATATCCCTTTAAATCCAAATGAGCAATTGTTCAGCTATATCATGATGATAACAAGTTACATGTTAGCTTTGTACAAGACCAACACACTTAAATTGATCTTTTTGTGCTATATTATTGAACCAACATGCCGCTCCACTCAGACATAGTTACCTGATTCCATGTCAACCAGTCATTGCTCTTACTCCTTAATGTTGTGTGCTTAACATAGAAACAGCAAATACCAATTTTATAGCCTTTGATTTGACCTGACTTGACCTGGGCTCGAACCCACAATCTGCAGCACTTGAAGTGAGCACACAAACTATCACACTACCGATGTAGTTTTAATTACTTACTTGATAGTCTCTATCTGCTACATACTTGTAGTAGAACTGTAAATCATCATCACAGTTACTCTGTAAATCTCTGATTGTAAACTTAGTTAATTCTTCTATAATCTACAATAGAGTTATAGGAGGTTAATGTCATGTTATGTAAATCATCATCACAGTTACTCTGTAAATCTCTGATTGTAAACTTAGTTAATTCTTCTATAATCTACAATAGAGTTATAGGAGGTTAATGTCATGTTATGTAAATCATCATCACAGTTACTCTGTAAATCTCTGATTGTAAACTTAGTTAATTCTTCTATAATCTACAATAGAGTTATAGGAGGTTAATGTCATGTTATGTAAATCATCATCACAGTTACTCTGTAAATCTCTGATTGTAAACTTAGTTAATTCTTCTATAATCTACAATAGAGTTATAGGAGGTTAATGTCATGTTATGTAAATCATCATCACAGTTACTCTGTAAATCTCTGATTGTAAACTTAGTTAATTCTTCTATAATCTACAATAGAGTTATAGGAGGTTAATGTCATGTTATGTAAATCATCATCACAGTTACTCTGTAAATCTCTGATTGTAAACTTAGTTAATTCTTCTATAATCTATAATAGAGTTATAGGAGGTTAATGTCATGTTATGTAAATCATCATCACAGTTACTCTGTAAATCTCTGATTGTAAACTTAGTTAATTCTTCTATAATCTACAATAGAGTTATAGGAGGTTAATGTCATGCTATGTAAATCATCATCACAGTTACTCTGTAAATCTCTGATTGTAAACTTAGTTAATTCTTCTATAATCTACAATACATTTCATTATTGAGCGTACCTAATGAAGGTTATTCCAGTAACTCATCATGCGCCCTATATCTGATATCTAAGTTTTTATTACTATCACTGGGTCTATACCATGCTGATGAACTATTAGTCCCTGAGGGTATCATTCCCCAGTAGTCAGTATTTCAGTAATGACATGGTTTAATAGATATATTTATTATTGAAATTTACAGTTCCTAAATAACGTAATTATGATGAAAACTAAGGTTCTCCTCCCTCCTGTTTCCTCCACCAAAAAAATGGACCGCCACGATATAACTGAAATATGGTTGAAAGTGGCATTTAACACCATAACCCTAACCCTTAAAAAAC
Organism: Bathymodiolus septemdierum; assembly: GCA_963383655.1. NCBI lineage: Eukaryota > Metazoa > Mollusca > Bivalvia > Mytilida > Modiolidae > Bathymodiolus > Bathymodiolus septemdierum. Next base: position 70,995,259 of record OY726524.1, read on the forward strand.
CTTCCGATCATAATTGATAAAATGGAACAGTACTTACCTGAAGTATATCCTCTAGGGAATGTGGAAAAGCTACCTCAGCCTCAACCATGTAAAACTCAGCAAGATGTGTTCTATCTGAAGAGCTGTCTGCTCGAAATGTTGGACCAAAATTATAACATCTGGACATAGCACTACAAACAAACAACATGAGTTTTTTTTCAGATTAAAACGATAAAACTAAAATTTAAATATTGACTACAATATTTAGTAATTTTGGAAATTAGGTATTTTTGGAATTTATTGGGAACGTTATCACTTTTCACTGGTGAAGAAAAACAATTCTTGCACGTCTATCAGCATTGAAATTTTTCATACCTGGTCAGACGATGATACAGTTTTTCTCGAATCAATAGAGATCAAAGGAAATTATTGATAAGTTTTTCTATAGCAAATTCTATGGTATTTGAATTCAGTCATTATTATTATTACGTATATCCCATTTTTGGAAGCAATTCAAAGCTAGACAATCAAGACAATGAATTCTTGTCTAAAAATTCTCATAGGATCTTTATTGTGCAAAAATGGTTTTAATTATCATTAGTTTGATAACCTCTAAGTCTTAATAAAAAGATGCCATTCATTTTTAGCATCCAATTTTACAACAATAAAAAAAAACATGGACTATACCATTTTGTCATACTATCTCATACTATCTTTTTTACTTGCCTCAGTCATTTTAGAACCTGGTTCCCATATACCTTTCTTCTTCTAAAATGATGCTGTTAACCTACCCAGTTATAATTTCTAAATGTAGTTGTCCAGATACTGTTAAATATGCAGGGTTTCTAAAAAACAATTTTGGCTCATCTGAATCTTCTTCATCCGAGAGGTCAGCAACTGTGTCCAGAGGCTGAAATTACAATTAAAATAAAAGTACCCATAACATAAAATTGCGTTTATATAGGAGTTATTTCCCTTAGGATGGGAAAAATGGTACCAGCTCTAACATATACAACAGAAAGGACAAAGAATTTCAATATAATTTTCTTATAATTTGTAGATATTTGAACCCTGTAAAATATGCAGAGGATAAATTCTATAGCAAATAGAAAATTCACAAGTTGTCACAACATTAAAATTAGTTATTGGGAAAAATATTTGTTATTTTCATTGAACTTTGCATTCAATGGAACCCTTTTGCCTCATTAAAGGGAAATAACTCCTGAAAATGTTTAAAATGAAATCGGGAATGTGCAAAAGGTCTATTGTCCATCTGAAGTAGTTGGTCATGTAATATAATATACTGGCATTTAAATAAATTACAGAAAATGTTACATGTTTTATGCATAGCCATAAACTTCATACAAAAGATTATGAATGGATAATGCTTTCGTTAAATGAAGATTTTTCTTTGATATCGTGAAGATAACATATTACTATGGATGCATATTTTTTTATGCATGTTGGTACCATAACTGGATAGAACTTTATCGCATAATGTTGTATCGAGTACACCTCACCATGAATGGGGTTCGAACTTACAACTTTAGTGGTGATAGGCACTGATTGCCTAGGTAGTTATAAATTCAACTACCATACGATCACGATCACGACGACCTCCATATAAACACATGATAAACCTTACCCTTATAACAATGTACTTACCTCTACATTAAAGACTTCTCCACCTCCTTCACAATCATTGGATGTCAGGATAGGAGTATGGATAAAAAGAAACTCATTTTCCTACAAGGAGATCATACTTATCTAAATAATTAAGATCAAATATTTATAGGGTTAAGATTTGGGTGTTTAAGGTCACTTTCAATAATAATTCATTTAACTTATGATGGTTGTTCTTCATCTTACAGTACAGTAATATAAAACGCTATGATTGTGGATGGTTCATTATACTAGGCGCAAGATTGCATAATGGTAGAATATACACTTTTTAAAAATTTCCATCCAATGAAAGTAATGGTTAAATTTATTTAAATCCTTCTGTTTGAATCCTTAGCTAGCAAAGATACTTTAACACAATATTGCAGCTACATCATATTGATCAGTTTTATTGGTGGTTAACCAGACTTCTCAATTGAATTGAAGATCCAAAGAAAAATGGAATTAATATTTACCTGAAAATATTTGTGAATGGCATTTGTGGCTGCACTTCGTAACCTCAGAAGACTGCTAAAAGAATTATTTTTCGGTCTCAAATGTAATAAATCTCTCACAAATTCTACTGGTGGTTGAATTCTGTGCTGGAATGGAAATTCCTGAAAAAAAAAGATGAGATATATATATTATCAAAGGCGAAACAAAATAAAATATAACAATTCTTTCTTTAAAACTTAAATTTACTAGTGGGTTAGGGTTAGGGTGTTATACGCTATTTTCAACAATATTTCAGTTATATGTGGTGGAAATTTACTAGTGAAAGTCTACTATCAATAAAATGTAATATAATTGAGTAAAAGGTGCCATCAGCTTATTAATTAAATCCCTTCACCAATATCAGCTTAATGGGAGATAACTCCACTAATTTCTATAAAACAAACCTCAGGATCACATTTTCCACAGACAGTTACTTTTTCAGCAATAAGTTCAAACTTTTGACCTTTTCCTGGGCTTTCTATCAGTTTCCCTTCCACTGACACACTACTTCCATATGTAATTTCACTGCAAAATGAATACAGTTTTGAAAATGAAGGCAATGTTGTGTGCTTTGCAAGTTTTAGAATTCAAAATTGCATCAAACAAGAGAGATAACTCTAATTCTTTAAAAAAAAATTGACATCAGAATGGTAAATGGGATATAATGTGGAACTTTATTTTTAGAGCAAAAACAGTCTTGCACTAACCCATTTGCCCGAAGTCTGGGACAAGAAAAACTGGATTCGGACAAGTGAAAATCATGAATGAATTTGTTTGAATAAATATAATTTTTTCTAAATTTGGCTTTTGGGCAAGTAGGTGAAAAAAATTAAGACAAAAACTGCAATAAAATGTGAAAATATTTCTGTCTTTAGTAAAATGTACAGGATAAATTCTACACAATATGGCAGCCATTTTATGGCTAAACAAGGTATATAAAGAATAAGATCTAACCTGTGCATTGCATTTTCCTGTGGTGGTTTTGCAACATGTTTTCCCCCTGACATTCATGTCTGTTATACATGTTCTTAACATACTTTTGGTGAAATTCATATTATGCATACTAACACAATAATTCGGGGTTCTTTTCACATCAGAAGTGTTATAGAAATAAGCCTCTACTGTAACATAAACATTTTTACAGATTTATTTTATTATTCCGTAGTTTCGCAGGATCTTCTTTTACCCACAATGCATATGTGAACTTGTAAACTTACTCAGTATTTAACTCAGGAGGTATGACGACTTGTAGTGCAGCCAACGTTGATCCATCACTAACTTTAATAAATGTTACATTCTTGTGGTATTGTAATGCATTCACCCAGCCCTGTAAAATTATAATAATATTACCATTAATATCATGGAATATTACAGCAAAAACTAGGTTTAGGCTAATGGTGTTTAACACTACTTTCAACAATATCCCACGAGGGAATACATCTTCGTTTTCTCTTTTCTTGATCGTATTTGGCATTTTTGCTTTTTGTTGTGTCTGCCTCATCTTTTCCATCTACCGATTAACGTTTCAAAACATCTGATGTTCCCGTTCGGAACTAAAATACTTAGAAATGCTTTGCTGACTCATGCCATTCATGTGTTGTCAGCCATGACAAATGAAATTGTACGCCAGTCATGAAATTTGATTGGTTGAAATAAAAAGAGTCAAGATGGGAATTTCCAATTTCTATATAGGTAATGTCTTGAATATATTTCTACTAGTCCGTCCGGCATATCATGGGCATACAAGTTTTGGTTGCCCAATATGTAAATTTACTAGCCCCGGGCGTCCGACTAGTTGGTTTTTTAACACCTGGTTAATAAACTTGATCATACTTGAGAGATAACTGTATTGTATTTGAAAATTTTATGGCATCAATTGGAGATTTGATGGTCGCAAATTCAATTTACTGGGGACGCGATAGCAGAGACAGGATACGGATATTTGCATTCATTAAATCGACAATTGATGCCGTGAAATTTTAAAAATACAATACAGTTATAATATATCCATTCTAATGTAATCATGTGTATAGATGTGTATTGCCACATTATTGACAAGATGACAAGCGGTAATCAGCTAAAATTCAAAAAATGCTATATAATATTTCAACCGTGGAATTGATATAGTGAAAATTACATCATTAAATCGACAATTAATGCCGTGAAATTTTCAAATACAATACAGTTATCTCCATTCTAATGTGCATTGCCACATTATTGACAAGATGTCGTAAGCGGTAATCGGCTAAAATTCTATTCATGATATTTCAACCGTGGAATTGATACCTTGAAAATTACAAACCTGGAATATTAAACAACTACATTAGAATTAGAATTTTACATTTAAAATTGGAGTTAATTCCTGCTTCAGAGGTCAGATATGTCAAATGCATTCTAGAATGAGACAATTTGGGGGACATCCCATGACCCTTTCTGCTAAGTTTGGTTAACATTAGAGTAACAGATTCTGAGGAAAAGATTGAAGCGTAAAATGATAACGATTGACGCCAAATGATGGTAAAAATTCATTCTGTTGAGTGTGGAAACATCCGAATAACTGTTCGTGTTAGGAACACTAAATACCTTTGCAGTTGTTGAACTGGAATTATCAATTGATTTTATGCTTAAGATATCTTTAATTGTATGTCTAATTGATCGATATTGCAGAAAGGTGACAGAGCAAGATTTAATCGAGCGTTTTAGTCCTCTAAGAAGATATGTTGACATTTTTCTGGGACTTCATGTAATTCACCTGGGGGCTGACATATTGAAGTTCTGCAGTAACGGAAAGTATGGAAATGTTGTAAGTGTTATTTTAAATGCAGCTAATATCAAATTTAGACGAATTTACTATACACAACCGGAAAAATATATCTTAAAAATATTTCAAAAATTAATTTTATTAATATTTCATCATGACCATCCAATCAAAATGTGTTGATTTCAGAAAATCTGCGCACTTGTCATGTGAGGGTGTCGAAAGGTCAAGGTCTTCTAGAAATAAAATTGAAGAAAGCCAACTGGTTGAAATAAACAAGTTTAAATCCCGTTAAATAAAATATGGGATGCTGCTTTAGCAGTGACGATGATAAGGATACACTGGTAAAATAAATTCTTTAGCAAATGTCCAAATATGGAAAGAAAAAATACAAACAACTGGTCTGCTGGTCACTATTTTACGCATAATTTTGGACGATTTTCGAGGATCTACTCCCCCTTTCCCTGATTTATATAATTAGCCATTAGGAACATTACCTTTGTATACACTGTCTTTATCACAAAACATATTTAATAACTATTGAAATGAATGACAAACAATGCGCCGGAAAGTAACCTTCATCAAGTTGAAGATTTTCCGTAGTGAAAGAAGAAGAAACAGTATTTACACACTGGTCATTTTAAATAAAAATTTTTGTATTTGCTGTGTAGCATCCTGTCCTGGGTTTGGCATGCTCGACATTATAATAGAACAGCATTTTATCTTGGGGAGAGGGGGAATGCAATGTCCCTGAACCTCATTTATCGTAAGTCAACGCTCTACCAACTGAACTAAAGGAGAGCTCGATTAAGGTAGTTAGCAGTGTGATCATTAACCTGCTATATGGTTCCTATTGCCACACAGGGGCCGTCATGATCGTACGGTAGTTGGATTTACAGCTACCTGTAAAATCAGTGCCCATCACCACTAAAGTGATGAGTTTCAATCCCGTTTATGGTGATGTGTACTTGATACAACATTATGAGATAAAGTTTGTCATTGACTTGCGACAGGTCGATGGTTTTCTCCAGGTTCTCCGGTTTCCTCCACCTGTAAAACTGACTGCCACGATATAACTGAAATATTGTTAAAAGTGGCATTAAACACCGTAACCCTAACCCCCATTACCCGACAGTTGGTCATACGGAACTTCTCGGATGTTACAGCTCTCAGTATATGTATTTCTGCCTTGGGTGATTTAAAAAAAAAATGAAGACTTCATTTTCAGAGAATAATTTGAATATTAAATGATATGAAAGAAAGGTAAATATCTTAAAACGTGCACAATGGTAACAGTTATCTTCATGCAAAGTGTCATGGAGTTTGCTCTTCCGATTAAAAAGTTATCCTCTAAAAACTGGTCAGATTTGTCAGGAGTGTGACGTTTTAACGTGACAAACTTTAAATTGCCTTAACTTACCTCGATGATAAAAAAAAAAAAAAAAAAAAATATATTAAAGACAGATGGTATTCTATAATTTCGTACCATTTTACTTCAAATATCTAGATGTTTTGTGACCCTATGATTTTGCGACAAAAAATTATTCTATTTTTTAAATTAGTGTACGTGAATAAATTTAACTTGGAAAATTGTACAAATGTCAAATTAAACCTTAATAGTTTTTCATTGTTGAGACTAATTAGTTCAGGAAAGTCAAAATATGTTGTAAAAAAAACATTACCGGGTAGTTATAATAATTTAGTAGTATTAGACTGGATGAATATGATAGTTGTAATATTGGGCTTGCATAAGGAGAGACACAAAAAATGTCAGGAGTGTGACATTTTATCTTAGTTGTATAGTACTATGTTGTATGCTATAATAGTTCACAATTTTCTTTATTTTCCAAAAGCTCCAGACCCAATCAAAGAAAAAAGTTGGAAATAGCTCTGATATATGACATATCATAGCTAGGAAATCAAAATAACTAATGTCAGGAGTGTGACACTTTTAATAGGCATATCTTTTAAATAAAAAAAATAATAAACCATGCTTCTACAAACTTCCACAATGTTTTCAATTTAAATACATATAAACAATAAGTAATAATTATAGTATTTTTGTATATTGCATGACACCTTTCTCATAATAAGTGATGATAAAGGGTTATATTTTCTTAAAACATGTCAAAATATGGATTTTTTTCTAAATGAAAAATTGATGTATGTTGCTTTAGATAAACAGAATACTTACTTTAATATATCTTGCCTTTCATAAAACATTTTCATTCTTTTGATAGCATTTTTGAAAATTTATCAATAATTTTTCATTCAACAGTAATACAAATGTATGTCACACTCCTGACATAAAAACATTAATTGTCGATTGCAATTGCAGTAAGAAGTTTTTTTGCAGAGTAAATTATTGAGAAACATGGGGAAACTAATTTGAAAACCACTAAAAAGTAATTTTATACTAAGAAAAGATAATCTATGACTAGTTTTAATAAATTTCAAATCCATTTTTGATGAGATAAATTCCTAAAGGGCAAATAATTAGCACACTAATCATTAGAAAAAGCAAAAACATAATTTTGAATCTTCTTTTAATATTTATTGTTAACTGTAAGAAATATAAGCTTTTGAAGAAATATAACTTTTAGTTTGGAAAGAATAAGTTGGTTATATTATTTTCAGCTCGACAGGTTTATTTTCGAGAGGGAGTCAGGAGTGTGACAATTTTATTTAAGAAATAGATTACTTTGTAAGCATATAGCCTCCATAAAACTGCTTGTAATTGTCTCAGGGAATTATTTAATTCTCAATAAGCACTTTACTCTTGAAAAGATGTATAAATGGTTGAAAATTGAGTTGTCATTTTTTATAATTATGATAGTATTACTTAGAATATGATAAAATATGATTGAAATAACATCATAACAATGCAAGAATGAAATATATTCAAGGGAAACCTTTTTTCAGTCAAAATAGATTATGTATTACTACTTAAAAAAGTTATTGTGACCAACAATGATTGCATTTAGCTTGATATTTGGTGTATTTATCTTTTAGAAAAATGTGTCAGGAGTGTGACAAAACATCAAAAAATGAACAGTATTTTCATTTGGTTACCTCTAGTTTATACCACCAATGATCAACTTAACTTAACTTTTGTTATATTTATTAGGCATATATAAATAATTGATTTACAACTATTAAGCCTCATTAGATCATATTTTTTATGCTTGTATGAAAACTTTAATTACCAGATTTTTTTAAATATACAGTTTAAATAGTGTTTCTTTGATATATTGAAACTGTTTTCTCATGATATATACAAAGTTTGGTACCAAAATGTGCCTATTTCATATCATTATAAAATGGAAATGCATTTAGGTCTTTTACCATACCCAAAAGAAAATGATACCTCTGAGGAAGTAAGTCTGTATTTGTTATCATTTTAACACTTTGTTGCTAATAAAAGTTGAATTTTTTTTTTTGTCTTCATACATTTGTATATTGCTCTGAGCAACTGAATCTGAAAAATATATCATATTGACATTATTTTACGACCAAAATTATGTCAATTTGAAATTTCACCCTCTATGTCACACAAAGTCTTCATTTTTTGGAAAATCACCCCCTTATCTTTTTAGATAAAAATATGTATACAGAAAAACATTTAATTGAGTTGTTTAATGATCATGACCATAGGTAATCTTGCATTCAGTTCTGTATAAAAAACAAAATTTGACAGGTTATATACATGTACATTACAATATTACAAAAAAATGGTGGGACAGACACAAAGGCCATGGGTCAGACAGAACCCCAGATCCTGTCTGACCCAATGTCAGACAGAAATTTTTTTTTTTCGCCAACTCTGCAACAGTAGCCATTGATAGCTTTTAAAAACATCTTGTTGGCGAAGCAGTCAACGTATTATAACATATGATGGAATTTTTTCCTGAAAATTTGATTGATTGTTAGTTGGAAAGATTTAACTAGCAAGTCAAAATGTTAATTTTTATGTCTGAAATGTATAAAAAGTCATACGACAATTGTATTGAAGTACATCGTCTTAGTCTACCATCTATTTTATAATGTACTGTATACATATTGTTTTATCTACTATTACAGACAACAGAACCAGACGAAACAACACGATTGATCAACCCAGTAACAAATCAATCCCCAAGATCTATGTAAGTTTTATATTTATGATACTGATGTAAAATTGATTTTTTTCTAAGTTCTTTTCCAGGAAAAAATACCTGGTAGGGTCGAAACGCCATTGATTTTTTAAATCTAGGTGGGGGACGTTAAGCGTATTTCTTTTCTGGGGGTTGTTGTCAAATTTCTATTTAATTAATCGCGGTTGTCGGTATTTTTACCATTTCGGTATATTAAAATAGACCTACTTGCCGGCAAGTCGTGTCACTGTGTTCGTTAAACGGTGTATAATATTCGGTTGTTTGTTCTGCGATTTCGCTTCTTTTGCGTGATTTTTAAGCCAAATTGTCTCCCTTTATCTTCCGAAATATTCCGAATGATATGTTATGTAAAAGATGGAGAAATACAAATGATGAACTGGTACCTGGTTCTTTTATTTTCGTTCCTGGGTTCCGAGATAAAAAGTACCAGTCGAAAACGAAACGTGGTCAAATGCCGAAATGGACTGGGATATTGAACAAATTTGCCACTGGTTAACAGCCGTGGGCCTGGGGGAATATGTTCAGGTGTTTAGAGGTATGTTTGTATGATGCTACACAGTGTTATCATATATGAAGATTTGTATGGCACCTCAAAAATAGATAAACAGTACACTTTATAGATCACACTTGTACCTGCATTACTGCCATTAAACAGTTACAGATTTGATCAGTCTGTTTCAAATTTAATTTCTATTTTCTAGGTGGGAGTCATTTTAAATATTTATGTGGTGGTACCCCAAAAATAATTAAAATTCTGGTGGTAGTACCCCAAATTATTGACGGAGTTTCGACCCCCCCCCCCCCCCCAGGTATTTTTTCCTGGAAAAGCCCTAAGCCAAGACATGAGCATAAATCAAATATTAATTATCCAAAAGATTTTTGTATAAATGTTTTTTTGTAATACAGTAAATAATAAGCTTTGTAAGGTTCACAAGATATGGGTGTGCACATGAATGTAAGTACATTTACCAGGTAATGCAATAGATAGAGTAGTCAGAAACATAGTGTGATAAAGAACTGTGATAGACGTATCACTTTTCTTAATGATGCTGATATATTTTTTGCTCTGTTTAATTTATTTACTTACTTTCTTGTGCATCTCGGGTGATGGCAAGTAACACTCTAAATACAAAAGAAATTTTGAAGATATACTAAACAGAACAAAAAATATATCCATATACCCAATTCAAGATGAGTGATACATTGTATGTCTATCACTGTGATTTATCATGGTATGTCTCTGACTGTACTGGAACATATTTTCAATTTGTGTCGTCTTATGAAGTCAAATTCAGATGGAAATTAATTTGTTTTATATATATATTTATATAGTTTCAGCTGTTGCTGTTGTTATAAGGAAAAGGATGAACCAAAACCAATCATTCCAGAACCACCCCCACCCCAAATTCAAACTTGTATACATGTTTCACATGTCTCAAGTTCAAGTTTAAGGTACACTCTGAAAATTCATATGAATGAATTATGATAAATGTTCATACTTTTGCCTACAACAAATAATAAATTCTGCAAGTCTGTAAAACGAAGCAGCATTCTTTTTTTTATACTTTCAACATCTTTGTCTTTTAATCTTAACCGCATAACATGTCATAGGAACTTTGGTTTTGAAGCTTCACATTTCTTTCAAGATACATGTATTACCTGCATTTTGTTAAAAATGTATAGTGTATGACACCTGAGAGTGTGTTTATACGATATGCTTGGTGATTGATGCAATTTTTTGCTTTAAAATATCAGTCTTTGCCTTAAATTATTTCACCTACGGGGTACTTGCCCGAAAACCAAATTTACAATTTTTTTTTTATTTTATTCAAGCAAATTCTTTAATAATTTTCACTTGTCCGAATCCAGTTTTGTTTGTCCCGGGCTTCGTGCAAGTGGGTTAGCGTGAAGACTGAAATATATATACATGTATATTGTTAATATAATTTTCTTATGATATAACTATATTTAAATTTAACATTCTATCCTGCTTAGCATAAACATATTGAATGAACTGCAGGTGCATGCATCATGCATGTGAATATTACATGTATGATTTTACAATGTATGATACATGTAATACATCATGTACTATAAGTTTAATAAATTATTAAAGTTACAATAACAAGATAAGTTTATCAACCCTGAGGGGTTTAGAATTTATGATTTAAATGATATAACAGCATGTGTTAAGATGGAATAATGAATTTAATAATTTATTGGTTAAATGAGTGAATTTTAAAAATCCATTGGTTAAATTAATGAATTGAACGATCCATTAGTTAAATAAATGAATTTATTTCTTCAATGAATCAATGAATTTTTTTTAGAACGTTTGTTCTCTTATCAGCGACATTGGCAAATTTATGTATTCATTTAAGTTCACCTAACCAAAGGGTCCTGTGATCAGGTATTGTCATCATTTTGCATCTATTGTCACCTGCATTTATCATTGTTAGCAGAGATACTTATAGCAATTTAATTATACCCCCCGCAAACAAAGTTTGGGGGGTATATAGGAATCACCCTGTCCGTCCGTCCATGTACCTTGTAAGCGCAACTCCTCCTAAACCGCTAATTGGATTTTTATGAAACTTTACACATTTGTAGTACACTACCTGCAGATGTGCATGAAGGAATATGGTTGCTGTCCAAAGTTTAAAAGGGAAGAAAATTCAACTTATGCTTTCACAAAAGGGGGAGAGGGGAGGCCATGTACCTTGTAAGCGCAACTCCTACTAAACTGCTAATTGAACTTTTATGAAACTTTACACAGTTGTAGTACACAACCTGCAGATGTGCATGAAGGAATACCGTTGCTGTCTAAAATTTAGAAGGGGAGATAATTCAACTTATACCTTCACGAAAAAGGGGGTCGTGTACCTTGTAAGCGCAACTCCTCCTAAACGGCTTATTGGATTTTTATGAAACTTTACACATTTGTAGTACACTATCTGCAGATGTGCATGAAGGAATATGGTTGCTGTCCAAAATTTAAAAGGGGAGATAATTCAACTTATACTTTCACGAAAAGGGGAGGGGGGGGAGGCATGTACAACTGTACCTTGTAAGCGCAACTCCTACTAAACTGCTTATTGAATTTTTATGAAACTTTACACAGTTGTAGTGCACAACCTGCAGATATGCATGAAGGAATACCGTTGCTGTCTAAAATTTAGAAGGGGAGATAATTCAACTTATGCTTTCACAAAAAGGGGGGGGGGGGGCGTGTACCTTGTAAGCGCAACTCCTCCTAAGCGAGTTATTGGAGTTTTGTGAAACTTTACACAGTTGTAGTATTGTATATACTTTCACGAAAAGGGGGGTCGTTTACTTGTGGCGACCGCTAGATGTATGTTCTTGGTTAGTTTATTTTGGAGATGGGATGTTGTCTCCTTGACATAACTCCATATCCGTTCATTTTTCATAGGTAACTTGCTAATGTACCTGTATTCCAAAGTTTGAACATCATAGTATTGCAAGCGGGCAGCTATAACTCAGTGAGGTCACTCACAGTTCTAGTTTGATGAGTCCAGAAGACATTTAGGAAAATTTTGGCAAGTCCCACCATTGTAATAAGAATCTAAAATTTGAAAACGTTGGTTAGTCCAGGACTCGTGTAGGCGAATTGCAAGAATCATTGGTTAGTTTTTCCCCTGTATTCTGAGCCGTAGCAATGGACAACATTCACCCATTTCCCACCAGGGGTCCATTGTTGAACTTGTGATATAAGCTAATCATATGATTAGCCATAATTACATGATTCATTCCTAATCACATAATTAGCTAATTCAATGATTAAATATGATTAGTTAATTACATTGATTAAAAAAGAGTTCAGCAACAGAATTTAATCATTGCATTAGCTAAGTATGGGATTAGGAATTAATTATGTAATTATGGCTAATCATATGATTAGCTTAATCACAAGTTCAATAACGGACCCCAGGTGGCGTCACTGTACCAACGGTGGTTAGGAAGACGTTTGTTTTCTGATAAATGCTTGTAGCCAATGGCAATATCATGGTGTCCTTGGTCTGAAAACGTTATGTAATACACATGTATGATGGTAGTGAACATAATAGATTTTAATTTGATATTTCCAATACCTTTTTTCTAGTTTATTTCACAGTGACCGGTAACAATCATAGGACCCAATGGCAATGACAATGTCAAATTGCACATAGGCGCTCGTGGCACGGACCCCCCTTTTTGTAACTTTCTGTTTACAAATTTATTTTCAATAAAATTTCTTTATTATTTCATCTCTTTTTCCTTATTTTAACTTGTTCGTGTCAATATTCATACAATCTTATGGTAACATAAAAAAAATCACGATACAACAAAACTAGGAAACCAACACGGAAATCTTTTAAAAAGGGAAATACAAAGAATGTGAACAAATATCAAACTTTGTTAACAACATACATGTAATTGTACTAGTATTACCTTATTTTACACAGTTATTGTACATGTACTAAGCGTATTTACTAATTACACAATTATTGAAAATATTGATTTTTACTCATGGAGGACATAAGAAAAAATTTATAAGAATGTATTCAATTTGATTTTATATTATAGTAACAGGTGCCTGTGACCCAGATATAATTGCAACATTGTCCTTGTCTTATTTCAATGTAATGACGTGATCATTTTAGTAGTTTAGTAACATGTCAGAAGATGGTTACAAGATTCATTTTCATTGATGATGCATTTGTTGTAAACCTGAGGAATATTGTTATACAATTAATAATTATTGTTGGATAATTAGATAGAAATTGTGTTTGAAATAATAGTTTACATAAGTTACAAACGTCTTTGCGAAAATAGAATGCTCAGCTAACCACCGTTAGTACTCGAGCGACACCTGTTGAGTAAATTTGGATGAATGTTGTCCATTCGAAAGATAAATTGGCTGGAATGTTCCTTCTACGGTCGTCTACACAGTTCATGTTTTGTTTTGATTGGAAATTTAAGGTGGCTGTCGTCTGAACACATGGTTTTACAAAGATCCTTTTAAAAAAGCATGTTAAAAATATCTTTTATTACACCACATAACTGTAGCTGGGATCTGTTTCTTGTGCATTCCTCTACTTTGCCTGTATTATTTGTGTTGATTTGAGATCAAGATGGCTGACATACAATTTGATACATATGGATGATTATCTTAAGTGTCTTCTGGTAGTTCCTGTCATTTTCAACAATATATCAGTAGTAACATGGTAGTTTTAATGGTGGAGAAGACCAGAGTACCTGGACAAAACCACTGACCTGCCGATAGTCGCTGACAACTTTTTTTGTACAAAGATATATTTCTAGTGCATACACCTTGTTACAGCCATGAATTGAACTTACCCCTTAATTAGTGATTGGCGTTAATTGTATAAGATGATTGCCCCTCCAAAAAATAAAACATGGGGTCATACACATAATTGAGCAAAATATATCATTTGTATACTGATATATATTCCTTGTATAGTTCCATGTACATGTATATAGGAGTGGTCTGTATACAAATTAATTTAATTTGATGTGAAATTGAATACTGCAATCTGATTGGCTGATCTGCTTGGAGCAACATTGGTTATACTTGATAACCTGGATTGGTAATGTGACATCACCAACGACAAATTCAATTAGTCTCATGAAATAATCGTAATTAAATTCAAGGAATCATTGAATTTTGTTGTAAAAATTAAATTATAAGGAATAGGTTCAATTTTTGAACAGGTTATACTTGTATAAACTGATTTGGGCAGTTTATGCTTAATAAACTGTGAAGCCAAAGGCTCACTTTTCTACAGGTTTCTAAAGCTCGTACAAATAATTTTTATATTTTCATACAGTGTACATTTATTGTATATGTATAATTTCAATGTTTATAAACAAAGGTTTGACTACAGTACATATATTTCATGTGTTTTAGTGACGGTGGACAAAGTAGTGGACCTGTCAAGACAAGTAACCAGAAAGGAGATGAACAGTCTGCATTAGATAGAATTTTACAGAAAAATGCCAGGTATTTATTAGTCAAAACTGCCCATGCGATCACCTGTATTTATAGGTCACCTTTTCCTTGTCTTGTAATAGAAAATTTCATGTGAATTGAACCTCTTTTAAGAGATCTTTTAAGAAACACTTTTTCTTTGCCCCAAAGGTGACCTTTGACCTAAATACTGGTTTGACTGTAAAGTAATTTCAACATCTACCTATATGAAATCAGTGCCTATCACTGCTGAAACTGAGTTTGATTTACACCCATGATAAGCTTGATTTCATTCAATTTTTTTATGCGATTTGTGGCAGGTGATTTTTTCAGCGTACTCGGTTTCCTCTACCAATAAAACTGACTACTATGATATAGCTATAGCCTATAATATAGTTGAAAGTGGCATTATGGTTATGGTGTTAACCCTACTTTTAACAATATTTCAGTTATATCGAGACGGTCAGTTTTATTGGTGGAGGGAAATGGAGTATCCGGAGAAAACCACAGACCTGCGGCAAGTCACTTACAAACAAATCACATAATGTTGTATCAAGTACACCTCACCTGAGCGGAATTTGAAATCACAACGTTAGTGCTGATAGGCACTGATTGCGTAGATAGTCATAAATCCAACTACCATACGACCACGACGGCGTTATATTTAAATAGGAGGTATAAAAGAAGCAAAGGATATTCGAGGCTTTTATTTACATTTAACTGGAATGAATTATATTTGAATTTGATCTCACTGGGATAATATTTTAAACATATATATTAATTATCAAATTATTGAGTGATTAACAAATTCAGTCTGTACCAAAAACTTTTTCACAAGCTAACCTCAAATGTATTTAGAATTTTTTTTTTATTCAAACAAAAACATTTGGCACAGACTGCTAAGTGACTGTTAATCATTAAAAAATCACCAAAACATTACAAAGAGACCTCCATGTTTTCCAAGAAAATATGGATTGACCGATCTTAAATACAAAAAAATTGTGCAGTCATTTTTCTGTTGTTCCAAGGGTTACTGACAGACTCAGACTGTATATGTATGTGCCTCAATCCTATTTCATATATTTGATACATATTTAATACATACATTGTAACGGTGAAATAAATATTAGAATAAAGAATGTAGTTGATCTGAATTTACATACATGTATTTATACATTTTATGTATTATTTGAAATTGATACAATGCAGAACAACATTATGTGATATAGTTTGTCAGTGACTTGAGACAGGTCGGTGGTTTTCTCTGGGTAATCCGATTTCCTTCACCAATAAAACTGACTGCTACGATATAATTGAAATATTGTTGAAAGGAGCGTTAAACACCATAACCCTAATCCTTACTTCTTTATACATTTAATACATATTTTTTTAAACAGTGAAATAAATATTAAAATAAAGAATGTAGTTGAACTGAATATACAAAAAATGTACATGTATTTATACATTTTATATATTATTTGAAATTGATATAATTCAGAAGACTTATTTTGACATGTTAATATTACAGGAATGTTATAGATGTGTCTGTAGAGAGTAACTTATTATTCAGTAGACTTATTATACCCCCCACAACGAAGTTGTAGGGGGGTATACTGGGTTCACCATGTCCGTCCGTCCGTCTATAGACAAATCCTATGTCGTACGATAACTTGAGTTGTGTTTCTTAGAATCTTTTAAAATTTTATCAGCTGTTTACTGGTGAAGAGAGGAGGATCCCTTTTTTTTTTTTGACGATTTTCACTTTTGCCATTCCAGAGTAATTGGACTTGATATGACGGAAAATAGGATTTTTACCCTATGTCGTATGATAACTTGAGTAGTGTTTCTCAGAATGGTTTGAAATTTTATCAGCAGCTTACCGGTGAAGAGAGGAGGATCCCTTTCATTTTTGACGATTTTCACTTTTGCCGTTCCAGAGTTATTGGACTTGATATGACGGAAAATAGGATTTTTACCCTATGTCGTATGATAACTTGAGTAGTGTTTCTCAGAATGTTTTGAAATTTGATCAGCAGTTTACTGGTGAAGAGAGGAGGGTCCCTTTCATTTTTGGTCGGAACAATCAGTAATGTTTTGGTTATGGAAATAGGGTGGGGAGTGGGGGGTATATCTTAGTGAGCTGTACTCACAGTAATACTAGTTTTGACACAGGAATGTTATAGATGTTTCTGTAGAGAGTAACTTATTATTCAGTAGACTTATTTTGACATGTTAATGTTACAGGAATGTTATAGATGTGTCTGTAGAGAGTAACTTATTATTCAGTAGACTTATTTTGACGTGTTAATATTACAGGAATGTTATAGATGTGTCTGTAGAGAGTAACTTATTATTCAGTAGACTTATTTTGACATTTTAATGTTACAGGAATGTTATAGATGTGTCTGTAGAGAGTAACTTATTATTCAGTAGACTTATTTTGACGTGTTAATATTACAGGAATGTTATAGATGTGTCTGTAGAGAGTAACTTATTATTCAGTAGACTTATTTTGACGTGTTAATATTACAGGAATGTTATAGATGTGTCTGTAGAGATTAACTTATTATTCAGTAGACTTATTTTGACATGTTAATATTACAGGAATGTTATAGATGTGTCTGTAGAGAGTAACTTAGTAGAACAAACAGAATACCAGGAGAGAGCAAGACAATATAGGTATGACAACTAAGGCAGATTAATTTGTGTCAAATCATCTGTTTATAAAATTTTAAGCTATATTTTTAGATTTAGCCATTTATGTCTATGAAAAATATTTCTTGGCAATTTTGTTAGAATCATTTTAAAAGACATCAGCAATTTTTATGAAAATTTTTGCAGCAAATATACAGAATTGCCTCCCTTTATTATTATTTGGAAATACACAAACTGCTACAAACTGAAAACGGGTAGTGTCTGTGATATTGGGTTAAAGCAATACCTGGTGTCGTGTTGATATGATAATGCCAGAAAAAGCTTCTGTGAATGGCCACACAAAAAAAAGAAAAATCCTATTACACATATGTTTGGTTCTAGATTTTTTAGAATTATTTGGTTTTCCATTCTTTTACCTTCGAGCGTACCTGATAAAGGTTATTCCAGTAGCGTATCGTTGCACACTGTTTGTGACTCCAAGAAAGGAAAAAAATGTAACACAGGCCATTTATATAGAAATGTTTTTATTTTTGCCGCATCAGTGGTGTAATGGTTAGCGTGCTCGCCTCAAGTGTGGTAGATTATGGGTTTAATTTTTTAAAACTATAAAATTGGTATTTGTTGCTTCTCCGCAAAGCACTCCACATTAAGGAGAAAGAGCAAAGACTGGTTAACTCGGAATCAGGATAATATGTCAGAGTGGGGCAACACGTCTATCCGCAGACTGTTGTTTCAGTGAGCTAGCAATCCAACTAAGCGTGTTGGTCTACTACAAAGCAGACATCATCATCTTTTTCCACAGTTTAAAAATGTCCTGCAAAAGAAAATATCGGGTAGTTTTGAAAATCAATTAATTCAAAATTAATAATAATATCACACTGCTTAGACAACATGTTAGAGAGACAACATTTTAAATATATAGCATTAACTAATCAAATGAATATTATTTGAGAAAGATCACATTTTAATATAAACAAACTGGATATGGCCACAATTTCAAGGTACCATATTTATTTTGAAAAAGTTAGTTTCATAACATTTTCATTGAATTAGAAAGTATACTGCAGGTTATTTTATTTACACATTAATATGGATTCCGTGTTAGAACACTCGGGTAAAAATTAGGAAATATGAATGTTATAAAGTTTTGTACCGGAAATTCATATTACATATTATGATTGGTTTTAGATTTTTAAGAATTAGTTGACTTTCCAATCTTTTGACTTTGAACGTACCCGATGAAGGTTATTCCAGAAACGTGTCTTTGCACACTAAGTTAGATATTTACATTTTTATATACAGTTAGTGACTTCAAGAGAGAAAAAAAATTATGTCAATGTAACACATGCCATTTATATAGACGTTTTTTTTATTTTAAATGCATCATATGAATACTACATGTATAATTTTACAGTTTATGTGAATGGTGGTATAATGGTTAGCATTCTCTCCTCAAGGGTGGTATAATGGTTAGCATGCTCTCCTCAAGGGTGGTAGATTGTGGGTAGGAGCCCAGATCGGGTCAAACCAAAGACTATGAAATTGGTATTCGTTGCTTCTCCGCTAAGCATGCATCATTAAGGAGAAAGAGCAAAGACTGGTTGGCTCCGAATCAGGATAATGTGTCCGAGTGAGGCGACATGTCTATCTGTGCCGTGGACTGTTAATTTAGTGATCAAGCACTAAGCATGTTGGTCTAGTTCAAAGCAGACCTCATCATCATCTCATTAACTTGTTCTCACCATGATATAGCTAAAAAATTGCTTAACTGTTTTTATTTGATGTTACAGTAACAGAATAAATATGGTAGTTGGAGGAAGTAGTCTGTTAAGACATAAGCCAAGTTTACCTAACTGTGTAACAGCACCACAATCTGTGTTGGCTAGTAAACCTATTTCATTAAACAATATACAATTAGTAAGTATTACTGGTACATGAATTTGCTGACAATACAACAATACTTTGAAATATGGTTCTGATAAATACAAAGGGAGATAAGTGTGATAGGATCAAACACACTTTTGTGACGGTGTACAATTTAATAAAGTGTGCTCCTTTCAGATTTGAAAACACTTGTAAAGAGAAAATATTGGTATCATACATGTATATTTGTTCAGCAAAAGTGCCACTCAAGAGAAATATGAAAAAGAAAATTCATTAACATGTAGCATAGTCTGTGGAACAACATTTTGGACGCTTAGCAAGAAATGATCATTAAATTAAAGAAAGATTCTATCTGTAAAATCATTAGTTTGAATATATACCTACCATTTAACGGGACTGTCCATCAATATTATTAATCATATATACTTTGTGATAAAGATTTAGAAATCAAAGCTGTAGTTTATCACTTTAAAATGAAGATTACTGTTTAAACTGTACAGAATCTTTGTAATATTTTGATCACTAGAACATTGTGTTTCAAAACTTAGTGTCACTTTAGCACATGCTTAATTTTCTACTTGTTATTTTCATATTATGTATCAGTAACTATACCTTATTATTTCTTGATTGAATACCATGGTAACATTAAAATACAATATACATGTAGATAGATATTATTGATGTTTGTAACACTAATTTCTGCAGTGTTTCTCTGATATTGCTGTAATAAGAATTAGTTAAAAGGATGAATGGTCTATTACTGTGCACACAATAATATAATTCAGCTTTGTCATGTACACAATTAGAAGTTCATGCAAGTATGGTATTTTATGATAGAGAGATGACACTAAAATAAAATATTGAATTGAATTGTTATTATACAAGATCTCGGTCAGGATCTGGTACCCTTTAATTCCATGACTAAGAACAGACAAGAAACCAATACAGAATCGACAATTGAAAGCAGCCCATGTTCTTGTTTAGTTTTCTATGGAGTTTTAAATGACCATAGAATTATATTTACTTTTTAACAGACAAAGCAGCCATTCTTGATTGCTTCTTCGGTTTCTCTAACGATTCTTTACTTATGATGTCCGTTGTTAATAAAAACAGCATGTATAAATCTTATTTCTAAAGAAAATAGTCTTTTCCTCTATGATGTATTCAAATGAATCTATTCCAACAAATTCAAACAGAAATATATTCAAAAAGTCTATGGCAAGCCGTTGAGGTTTTTAATAAAAAAAAGTTTTATGAAGTTTAAATAACCATAATTTTATTGATATTTTATGTTTATTTACAGATAACAAATGTGACAGATAAAGCCGCCAAATGTATAAAAGATATAAAAGTACAACATAAAGAAAATCTAGTAGTACCGTTTGGCGTTCCTTGATACTGAGACAGGGCTGTAGCTTTATAGTGTTTTATTGCCAATGCAAGATTTGTACATAGCCACATTGTATATTTATGTATATAATGTATGAGTGTAACAAATGTGTATGTAAGGTCATGTGATATAGGTTACAGAGGGCAAAGGTCATTCATTATATCATGTTATTATTATTATTATGCAATATATGAAATATTTAAATTCTTTTAGTGAAAATGGGATTATTTTATTTTTGTTGCTCAATGGTGTTTTTTGGCTATTATTAATATACCAGCATTTATTTATTGGCGTTTATGTTATGTGTTTTTCAAGAAATATTTATAAAATTGAAGGTGATGTGTAGCACGAAAAAAAGTTAAATGATAAAGGCTAATTGACTAATATTCTTAAGACTTTATATCACAAAAATGTACACAATGCAATTTGATGGGAAAAAACAGTAAAATCATTGTTTCTAACATTTCACTTAAATCCAAATCTTCCTTGTTACAAGTATATTGCAGAGAGTGTGTGTTCTAGTCATCTTTATTATTTCAAAAGCAAAATTTGGGAGAGAAAAAAATATTTTTAATAATTCATAAATTTAAGTTCAAATTTTTTTTTTATGAAAAAGATAGTTTTGAATATTGCACAAATTTCACATTCCATTATAACTGGATAAAAAGAAGGACTGTTTATAACAACTGTATATCTGTATCATTAATAAGAACTTTTGTCTAGTTTTGTTTTGTTTTCGATTTTCAAAAGTTCTTCACATTGTGTGCCACATCATATATACCTTATTTACAAGTTATATTTAGATAGTTTTATGTAGGAGTTAAAAATAGATTAAAATTTTAGAAACAAAGGTTAATATTGATAATGTTTGATTTCTCAATGTGATTTCTATAAGTGTTTAAATGAACATGTACTTGTACAGTGAAACCTGTCTAAACCGAAGCTCCTTGGGACCAATTTTTGTTTTCGGAACAGACAGGGGTTCGGTCTATACAGGTCATATTAACAGATACTTCCTACATTTGGACTTGATATATAATTTAAGTTTATACATGATTCTGGTTTAGACAAGTTTCACTGTAAGATACTCAATACTGATCTAAACCTGTTTGTTTCGGGATTAGAAATTTCTGATGTTATTATTAAACTGCAAGGAAAATTGAGTAAAATCAATTCGTGCTAAAATATGATAAACCTGTATACAGAAGATAAGTTTGGAGAGATATTACTGTAGCAGAAAACAAATTAGTTGAATTTTTATAATGCACACCATTTTACCTCTAATGTTGAAAAGTCAATGTTTTTTTTAACAAAAAAAATTGTTGTACTACTTTCGATGATATTCATACACACAGTTAAAAGTTTAATGCATGTAGCATGTATAATTTTATTTAATTGAATTAAAATTAAACCTAACACCCTGGAAGTCATGTTTATTAAATAAGATATACTTTTATAAAAACCTTGTAATATGCTGATTTTACAAGATTTCATTTTTCGCCTACATTTTGTGATATAGATGTAATTCACTAGTTTTATTTAGTTTGTATATAATACAGAGAGAGCTTTTTGTTATATATTTGGTGCATTAAAGGAATATTAAAGCTCATTTTGGAAATTTTTTGTATTTCATGAAAACTTGCAATTGGTTCAATAAATGATATTTATGAAACATTAACCTGGTTTTTATCAATGAAGCTTTGTAAAAGTGACATAATTCGTTGATAATCCTGTCATATCTTACGGTTTTCTCGGGGTTTTTCCAATAATTGAATTTTTGCTTCCTGGACAAAAATTCATTTCGACCCTTTTAAGTGATATTTTAACGATATTAGGGATTATATGGGCGTGCAAAGTATTTTTGGATTGTTTTTACAATTAAATTGAAAAGAAACAACCTTCGTCACGAGTTGAAAAAATATATGTTAGCTTTAATATCCCTTTAAAGAGTGCTTTAAGGAAAATGTGCAATTTTAAAATATTGATAAAAAAAAGAACAACAAATATTTAGAAATTAATGAGGTACATTATTCAGTTGTAAGTCTCAAAATTCTTTTTATGCTTAAAACCGAATCGCATAGTGGCATAACAAAGAACATTAATAGACTCTAAATATTTACTTTGTGTCAATTTTTCAAAGAATTTAATCATATTTTAATAATGAACAAAACCTGCAGCATGCGACAAGGACACTGATTTAAGCACAATGCCAGATTAAGCTAGTGTGGGAGCTGTAGCATACGTTATAAAGGGATCCTAAATTTAATTTTAAATAATATATTATATGCTTGTATAGTGCGTACTTCAATTTTTCATTTGTTATACAGACAAATAATATGGTCAATATGAATACAGGGATAATTCTTTTCAGTTATTCAACTGATTTTAGCTACTTTCCTTTGAAAAATGTTTTCCGAAAGTTGCTGGACACGGTCAGAACAGGTAAAAAAATGACCATTTTGAACGGGGATGTTTCAACCATTTTTCCTTGATTTCAGTTATTTTATTTTCTAACCAGGATTATCCCTGTGAATGACACGTCAGTAATAGTGTTGTTAGATGCAGATTATTGTAAACAGCTTGTAAGTATTTAATGTGGGCCTGTTACATGTGCAACACTTGCTTTCAGGTTAATCTGGCACTGTTTAAACAGTCAGTGGTTTTTTTGCAACTGTTGAAGTTTGTTGTAGGTTATACAATACCAAGTGCAAATTATATGATTGTTCACTGAGGTCGATATAACCATGTCTACCATAAAGATACTTTTTTTTATTTGACACGAGGGACAATTTTTCAAATAGATTAATAGATGATATGTGATTTAATAATTGTGTTGTACATCTTGTCAAAATAAATTGAAATAAAATGAGATTAATTAAGTATTTAGATCATTGGAAAATTGTTGCCATGACTACTTACTCTAGGAAATATATCAAAAGATATATTTGCTTAGAAATAAAAAAAAGTAGAACTTTGAGAAGGCTTATTATCATTTATTTAAAAGACCAATCATGAAAAGAAAGTTGAAATAGTGATGGTCAACGATTCCACCAATATCAACAAAACCAGCAATTACCTTTCACTTTAACTCACTGAACACAAGCAAGAGAGGTGGTGACATATGATGTTGGAAATCCAGGTCCTGGATCGGGTTGCACAAAAATGTGGTGGGATTAAATTGGTTCATTGGATCCCAACTTTCCCCTCTTGATAACTGGATCTCCAGAGGCAATACATATATAAACTAATGATAAGAAACCTATACAGATTCTCTTCCACTAAAGAAAAACCACACACTATCACAAAAATGAACAACAAATAAACATGGACAGTACAATAACATTGGTCAATGAATGTTTGTAGTTAACATACTACTATCTAATGTATTAAAAAATAACACATGAAACTTATATTGCTTTAAAGTAAGGATGTGGTAATACTTTGCATTCATATTCTAATGTTAAAGATTTAAAGCTTCTATTTTATTGGATGGAACATAAAGCATTGGGCAGTTTGATACCGAACTTTGATTCCAGTTTTATGGATATGTTCTGAATGACAAAAAGTAAAAACGTCAATCATACACTTTTTATCCCCTGCAAACTATAGTAACGCTACTGTCCATCCTTCCGTAACATTCTTCAATGGATTTTGACGATACTTGGTACATACTTAGTCCTTAAGAGAATCTGGAACCCTGTTGATATTCAGGCGAGGGGATACGCCACGCTTTGCGTCGCCCTTGAAATGAAATGCACCAGGCAAAAATAGTATCGTTATGTTATGTATCATGTATCCTTAAATCTATGACAAAAAATAATCTTGACCAGTTTTCGTAGACCCTTTCTTTTTAATAGTCCCTAGACACAGTGCCTAATGGATAATCCGTCACTGCCATAGGGTCTATGAATTGCATGCGCAATTCATGGAAATTTGTACTGACAAACTAGAAATGGGAAGTATCATCATTGTAAAATGAAGAATCAAATTTGTATGAATGACGGGCTTAAGTGGGCCCCAGTTCTGATGTCCAAAAAATAATATTGTCAACAACATCTAATTGGGACTTTCAACTGCTATATATTGGATCATGGCTATTGTAACTAGGAAATATTATTTTTGGACAATGTGGTACAAAAACGTTTTAGGTAAATTAATCAGAATAAGAAATGAGAGGGTTAGGATTTGGTGTTGAACGTTTTTTTTCAACAAATTTCAGTTATATCGTGGTGGTCAATTTTATTAGTGGAGGAAACCGAAGTACACGGAGAAAACCGCCGACATAACGTAAGTCAATGACAAACGTTGTCACATAATGTTGTATCTAGTACACCTCGCCTGAGCGGGATTCGAACCCGCAACGTTAGTGATGGTAAGCACTGATTGCATAGGTAGTTATAAATCCAACTACCATACGATCACGAGTACGATGGACCCCAAATGAAAGAATATGATTAAACAATGGCAATCAATATATATCATAATACTTAAGGCAATAAAGACCCAAGGTATAAACACAAAAACAATGTACGGGCGGACAAAATTACGTTAAAGGTTCCTGTACAACACGACTTCTTATACAAATCGTCAGTGACCAAATGTTCTACAAACGTATTTATGACATCAAAATCATGTGTCAAAATTTGTTTAAAACAGCAATAACGTCAAGACAAAAAACAAATGGAAATAATTTGATAGAGGTTTTATAGAATAACAAGAATAGATTGCAAAAAAATATCTCTCTCTCAGATTTGTATGCATATCAAATTCTTTGTTGGTGATTTGTGTGTGTGTTTAGCTACTTACAAGTGGTCAAATAAGTTAACATCTACAGTAACATTGTGTGTAACTAGTAAGAACGTGTTTTCATATTGATAATAATATCTTGTATACTTTATATTTGTTTTCTAAACATATCTGCTTTGACAAAATAATGAGGGGAAGGAATAGTTGACAATAACAAAATAATGAGGGGAAGGAATAGTTGACAATAACATAATTGAAAAGTGACGATGAAAAGAAGCAATATATTGTTACTATATCACAGACAGAATATTTGTACAATGTTCGACTTTCTAACTAAACAGTTATTATACAGTATACAAATTTGTACAACAAAGACTTTCGAACTACTCACATTCATGACGTAATTTCACAGTGATGGAAGTCTTAGTGGATGCTTATTTTGAAGAACCACCTTCCGTGGATATAAGGTGAGAAAATTATTTTAATCTGTTATAAATTCCTGGGTAATGTAATTATCATTAAATTTAAGGTTCTCCTCCCTCAGGCATAGGTTACCTTAGCTGATTTCATGTTTAGGCCCTTTGGTTTTCTTGATCCCAAAAACTGACATATGAATTGGTTGACTTTCCAATCTTTCTTCCTTACCTGATGAAGGTTATTCCATAAACCTGTCATGCGCACTAACTAAAATATCTAGGTTTTCGTTACGTGCAAATACAGATTTGCTAAAGATAATGCTCATCTACCAACTGTAAGATAATGAACAACAATATATGAACTGTTAGTTTGAACTCTAGATTACCGCTGTCGGATGGATATCCATTTATGTTTAGTTACATCCACATTCATTTATGCTGAAAACTTTCATTTGTGATTTTATGATCATAATTCCTTAGCTAGTAGTCAATTAAATACAGGGGGTTAGGGGATTATGGTGTTTAACGCCACTTTCAACAATATTTCAGATATATCGTGGTAAGTTTTATTGGTGGAGGAAACCGCAGTGCCATGAGAAAAACACCTACCTGTCGCAAGTTACTGACAAACTTTATGTTGTATCGAGTACACACTCACGACTTCAGTGGTGATAGACACTGATTGCATATGTAGTTGTAAATCCAACTACCACATGATCACGGCCACGTCGTCCCCGAATTACATACAATGTACAATCATTCACTGACTGTGTTATTTTACTGTCCATGTTTATTTTATTTATATCTGTTATTAGAAAAAAACAACAACATCGAAATCTGACTTGGTGCACAAGAGGCGTTTCTAGAATAATTGTGAAACGATAGTTGAAGCAGTGATTGCCACCATTGCAGCAAATATCAATGTTCAAATTATTGAAACGATCACCTATCTTTGACCTAAACTCATTTGACACATAATAAAACAACGACATATGCTAATGGAAATAGAGGTCATGATTTTTTACAGTCACAATAATGTGGCGGGATCAAACCGGTTAATAAGATACCAATCATATTTTTATCTATTTAACAATAATACCTACCCATTTTTACCACGTATATAATTACTACAATGCTTTTGTTATCATCATTATTATTTTTATACAAATAAATCACTATAGCATAGGCGGCGGGGTGATTCATTTTTAATATAAACTATTTGTTATTTTACACCACCACAATATGCCAGTATAGTAAATTCTGAATTACCAAAAAACAATGATTAAAACATAATTACTGTATATTTATACAGGCACACCAACTTCATCACGCAAAAATTGCCGGTAAATTATATCAACCATTGTTTTTGTCGGGTTGGCTTTCAATCATTTCAACCACCTGTTTGTTTTTGTACAGTCATCATTTGTAGTTTAAAATATAAAAAAGTATATAAAACGGTCACGAATCAACAAGTACCCGAAGTTAGGTTATAAAAATCTCGTTACTGTTAATATATGTTTCATAAGAATATAATAACTATGTAATATATAGATATTGATATAAGATTGATCTTACCACGACTTCACATAATGGGCGTTTTATACATAGCTTGTTTGATATTATTCCACCCGGACTATACGCTGAAAGTTGAGTTTGTGTCGTGACATTGCCTTGTGGACCAACTGTATATATGCTAAAAATATAGCTCGATTGCTTGATATTTTACCATCCAGATTTTATGCTTAAAATTATTGAGCTTGTGTCGTGACATTGCCTTGTGGACCAACTGTATACATGCTAAAAGTAGTTGTTTCATGCTATGACATTCCCTAGTGGACATTGAATTTGTAGCTGATGTTCGGTACTATGGCATCGCCTAGTGAACATTTTAACAAGGTGGTGAGAAGATCAGGATATCATTGTAGACTCAGATTATCATTGTGCATTTTTGAGAAATTTCCAACCAAGCTTGAAAGGTGTCGGACTGATTTCAACCTTTTGCCAAAATTACATACTGATATTAAGCAAAGTCCAGGAACAAGGTAAACAATTAGAATTTTATTAAAACCAAGGTTCTCCTTCCCCGGACATAGGTGATCTTACCCGATTTAGGATATCCCGTTTTAGCGTTTTGGATTTTTTTTTTACATTATCTTTCCAATCTTTTGACGTTGATCATGCCTGGTTAAAGTTGTTCCAGACACACGTCGTTCTCGCTGGGTTTGGTATCTAAGTTTTATTTTTATTAATATTTTCAAAAATATTATGATAAGATTATGCACTATATGAGACTTGGCCTTACTGTCATAAAACTATCGAATACAATTTTCATGCTCGTACCCCTCCCCAAGAGTGTCCAATCAGAACAAAATATTGTTTTTTACAGTGTTCTGATTGGCTGGATGTGGTTTTTTTTCGAGCACGAGCTCAAAATTATGCTCAAACGTTCTATGACCGTATAAGACCAGAATCAAAATATTATAGTTTACACCTCAATTCTCCCCAGAGTAATTCTCCTCAGAGACATCGACTGTTTCATCCTATTAAATGACGCACATCTCGTTTAAGATATATTTGAATCTGTTTACATTTCATGAATAACTTCAGATATAAGAACCAATGACACCACAACATATTTTCTTCATCACGCAATGACTACGAAATCACAATGTAAGGAACTATTATGTTCTTTGGTTTAGATGAAGTCTATGTCACTAAAATCAATGTTTATATTTTTGTTTCAGACGCAAGTCAGAAAATGATTTACGTAGATCTAGAAGCTTCAAGTCCAGATCAAGATTTCACACATCCTTATATCCTGATACCTCTACTGCTGTTCCAAAGATACAGGTAAGAGTGTCATTATTTTATATATTATTTCCGTGTTACAAGCAAGATAACTACGTATGTCAGTTTAAAGATCTAACGACAAGAATCCGAGAGAGGCTAAAAATAGCCTATTCCTGCTTTTCAATCTCTTTTTTTCATTATTGTGACTAAAATATAGTTTAAAATAGACAAGAATCCGTTTCATAAGGAATAATGTAGAAAAAACCCACATATGTCTCTCAGTAGCTCATTGATTGATTGATTGATTATTACTTGACATTCAGCGAGCAGAATTTCAGCTCTATTCAGGACAAGAACAAGTTCAATAGAAATGAGGGAAGGGATGGGTCAACCGATTCAACGACTTTTGATTGCCACTGACAAAGCCTGGATAATTGAGTAGGGACGAAAAATGTAAACTTTTGTACCAGCTACAAAAGAGATCTTTAGCATGCAGGGAGCATGACACTCTCCAAACACGTTATAACCCACGATGATCTCCGTATTATAGCCTGACAACCCTCATTGAGAGGTCTCCCCGTATAATCCACTCGGGAACGCACTGTGCAGCTCTGTGAGTATGATCACAGGGAACCGTCACCAATACCCAGCCTTTACCAGCTGGATTACAATAGCAATATAAAAGCAGAAAGATACAATATTGGTGTATTGACGGTAAATATAGAATTTATGTGGCGAGGTTTAGAAATGGGGGAAAGATGATCTTTAGCGAGTCTTTCCATCCGTTTCGTGCCGAGCCACATACATTCTATATTTACCGGCAATACACCAATATTGTATTTATTCTGCAACAAAATTTGCAACAACAAAAAAAAGTTATTTAATTTAATAATAAAAAAAAAATAACGGAAACCCAATTGATACCTCAATAGTAGTTCCAGTAAGGGGTGTGGCTTAATAGGTTTATTAAGCTAATGTGAAAAGTGTTATTATGACAGGAGTGTGGCTTAATTGCTTTATTAGGCTAATGTGAAAAGTGTTATAATGACAGGAGTGTGGCTTAATTGCTTTATTAGGCTAATGTGAAAAGTGTTATTATGACAAGGGTGTGGCTTAATAGCTTTATTAGGCTAATGTGAAAAGTGTTATTATGACACTATCATAACAAAGCAACAGTTTATTTCAACCCATTTATTATGACAAAATATAACCCAATTGCAGGATAAAACAGAATAGACGGATACTTTGAAGTTAACGTTTTTCCTAAATTATATAATTATTATTAAAACTAAGGTTGTCCTTCACCAGGTACAGGTGAACGTAGCCGGATTTGACTATCCTGTTTAGGCTTTTTGCTTTTCTTGCTACTCAAGATTTTAAATTATTTGACTTTCCAATCTTTTGACTTTGTGCATACTTGATGAAGGTTATTCTAAAAACGCATTAAGGAACGACCATTTAACTTGAAAGGGGGGGAGGGGGGGTATGGTTTTTTCCCAAAAAATATTCTGATTCCCAATGTTGCTGAAAAAAATATTCTGATTTTGGTGGAGGAAAAAAATAATAATCTGATTCAGAGTTTTTGTCATATAACCTAATGTTAAATTCTGGAAAAATATTTCGCGCCTTGCACGACAAAAAAATAAATATTATAACTCTTGTGGTGTCCGAAATAAAATTTCTGAACGAAACAAAACACCATACCGCCCCCCCCCTTCAAGTTAAATGGACGGTCCCTTATGTACACGAAGTTTGATATCTACGTTTTATTATGAACAAATTTATTCCTGCAAAGCTGAATGATATGCATTTCATAACAAACCGTACTTAAAAATACTGTATTTTTTTTTGATTTGCTAATTAATACATCGTTGACTACACAAGTTCAATATAAATCAAGATGGGCTTGATTATTATATTGACTTAATCAACAGATTGATGATCGAATTAAAATTCAGACTTAAATTGTCCATTTAAACCTAGATGCATCCTTTGTATTTTTATTATTATGGAAAATTGTCCATATAAACCTAAATGCATTCTTTGTATTTTTACTATTATGGAAATATTTCCAATGTTTTATGGTAAACACTAAAAGCATCAGTTCATTTACATAACTTGCATATCCTGTGATTATCCAAACAAACGCATGGCTATATTAATGAGGGTGTATATGTGTAGAAAAAGTATTGTAAAAGGATAAAATGAAAATTAAAAAAAATACCAGGAAAAACGATGCAACTGAGACAAAATTGATATACCTAACACACATATGCATGACCGCTAACTGTCCTGGCTTTGTACAGGCACATTGATAACATTTGGCGGGGTTTAGATTTATTAATGGGCCCAAGCTTCCCCTTTAGTGACATGTGGCAGTGATGCAAGCGTTCTCCGCATATGAGTAAAATGACAATCATCACTCATTAATCTGGGTGATCAGCGTTGTTCTAAGGAACGCATATTTCTAACCTTGAACTCTATGCATAATATAAAGGTAGAACGGATAGATCTTTTCGAAATTTAAAAAATAATTATTATATTTTTTGTTTCAATGCCAGCGAAATCTTGTTAAATAGACAAAAATAGAAAAGTTCGAAGATATCAAAGAGGAAATCAGGAGCCGTAAATCGAAGAAGGACAGACAACACAATGGCAAAGAGGACCAAACAACGATGTGCAAAACATTAAAATTAAAGACTGAGCGACACGAACCCCATTAAAAGGCAGGGGTAAACGCAGATGCTCCGGAAAGCAGTACTAGTCTAAATCATTGTCACTTTCATATCATCATACACACGTCATATATTAGCATTACAACGCATCGATGGTGTAATTGTTAGCATGTTCGCCTCGAGTGCTGTACATTCTGGGATCTAGTCTCGATCAGGTCAATCTAAAGACTATGCAATTGGTATTGTTGGAATTCCGCTAAGCCCCCAGCATTAAGGAGAAAGAGCTAATACTGGTTGGTCCGGAATGAGGATGGTGTGTCCGAGTGGAGGGACATATCTATCCACGGACTGTTGTTTCAGTGAGCTAGCACTATAACAATCCGATTCAGTGTGTTGGTCTAGTACAAAGTGGACATCTTCATAATCTCATCAAAATATAACTTGTTAAATATAGCTTGTTCTCATGACTTGGTTGACCGTTATGTAATATCTGTGTCACAAATGACCACGGATATGTTCCACTTGTCGTAAACACTTCAAGATCCTTTCCTCATTCATGACTTATCACTGGGTTTGTAACAAAATTAACACGACGGTTGCCACTAGTGGAGCAGGAATTGCTAACCCTTCCGGAGCACCTTAGTTCACCCCCGGTTTTAGTGTGGTTCGTGTTACTCGATCTTTAGTTTTATGTGCAAGTTATGTAGATCGTTGCTTGTCCTTTTGTCTTTTTTCTTTTGGTCATTGTGCTGTCTGTTCTTCGATATATGGATTCTGATTTTTTGATATCTTCAAACTCTTCTGACAATGATATAACTGGCAAATTGCCCATTTTGGCGTTAAAGAACAACCACGCACTCACTCCTTCACTTGCATTTCAAAATTATCTTTACAACAGTGTTATACCTTTAAATTGTAAAACAGAACCTAGTCTCAAAGCCAGAAATAGAAACTGAATGTCACAATGTATAATCAATTGATCTACTGCTAAAATATTAGAGAGATGTAAGGTGTCTCAATTTAGAAACGTTGATTGGATGTTATCAAAACATTTGTAAATATCTCCAATACTTGTATAGATGTCTTTCAAATGTGTTCATGATACCTTTTATTGTCGAACCAAGAAAGAAAAAAATTTCCTATGATTCCAACCAAACAATAATTTTGAAAACATCAATCGCATTATTTATTTACTTGCGGTGTATCTGTAAAGGAGCGCTTGTTAAGAAGTATTCATAGAGCTATCTTCCAATCTTTTATAGATATATACACATATAATAATTTTATGACATGCAAAATAAAAAAATATCTTGAGTAAGTATATAATTTTAAAGATATCTTATAAATATTTGTTAACGAAATATGTTTAAAATTAAAAGAATACGGGAGTTCGGAGTGAGGAAGTCTTTTGTGAAGGAGGTAAAACAGGACTATTTATATTTCCCGCCGTTGGACGTTTATTCAACATGGCGGGTTTTACTTTGTATTATGTTCCTTTGAATTGAACATTGATGCAAAAAAATAATGCCCACAGCTATTTTTATATATATTCTTTCTAATATGACAAATAATAATTGGTTTTTCTGTATATTATGTTACTGTAAATCTAACATTGATACAGGCAAAATAAGTATATGCTTCTTTTAATGTGACTAACATGATAAAATCATAAAATGTCTATTATTTTCATTAAATATAGTCTGTTCAATTTTTTTCATAAAGCAGGTAATTTTACACCTGAAATGTTCAGTGTCATCTACGGTAACTAAATTTGAACATTACATCCGATACTGCACGATATAGCAAAGTTTCTTTATCTGCAACTTCAACTTCTGATGAATAATCCTAACCTAGCCAGGCAATGATCAGTGATAACGTAGAATATGAAATTAACACGCAACCACTACCCAGTAAGGTATAAAAGGGAAAGTTATTTCTCTGCTGATAATGACAGCTATCAGTATACCTAAGGGCGGCAGCCATCTTAAAGAAGCGTCCGAAAATGAGACCCAGATGTACAACTTATGTACTCTTAACGGCAAAGAGCTAGACACGGGACATAACTCTTCCCCCAACTCCGAACTGTCGTATTAAAAATATCTAAATTGTTCTATGAGGTATCTACAAATTATCATATACCTTGTTAACATTTGAAGATGACGTAGATGTATAGTATTTTTAGATATCTGTAATTCTTGTAATGTAATATGAAATAGACACGGCCATGAATGCTTCGCGAATCTGAAAATTATATGACAATTTCACGCTCATTCAGTGCATCAAAAAGTGTCGATATTTTTTGGGCCGAGATATATCGGGGACGACCTTTTTTTAGGGCCGAATCTAGTCTCATTTAATCGAACTGTCGTTCCTTACGAAATTTCAAAAGTTATCTTCCGCGTAGAAACAAAAATTCTTGTCAGTATGTCAGAAGAGATTTAATAAATTAAATAAAAATATCAATATAAGTAAAACAAGCTAACAAGATGACTTATATTACACACAGGTTCCGGGTTTCAGTGGTATCGGACGTACGAGAGAGGGTACGAGACTTAGGATCACCTTTGCGCTTTATGCTAAGAAGATCTTCATTAGTTGATTGTGTTAGTGTGTTACACGGAACGTGTTTACAATGCGCAGAATTTTTTTTATCCATCAGTATGTGCAGCATGTTTGTCCAAAAATCCTAAGTACACATTTTATACCATAAAGAGCTCGTTGACGCTCGCATATTAAGCGGAACTATTCACGGCATGAAAACATTCATTACCTCTTTTTTTTAATCTTACCGTATTTAGCTATATTTTTTGCAATGATATAAATCTTGACTACATAAATAGAACTTATAAATGGTAAGAATCAGTTGGATAAATCTGTTCTTAGCTTTACAATATCGTAAAGCGATGTTTGTGCGTGTGCGAAAAGTGATTTTAACTTGGAAAGATAGAGTTTGCTATTGGTTTTCGCTTACCCATTAAGTAACATATGTACATCATAAAAAGACAACAGTTCCATTGTGGCTTAGATATATAGTCTTGTTCCGACATTAATGTTACACAACACGAAAATTTTATTTAAAAAATAACGTTCTAACTGGCACACATCAATTTCGGCATATGACGAATATTGACGTTGATACATTGTCGCGAACACCTGAGTTCACTCTCTGTTTTGTCTATGGTGTCCGTGTTGCTCATCTTTTTAGTTTTCTGTGTTGTCCTATAATGTGTCTTGACGTTGTGAGTTCCGTGCTGTGTTGTCCGTTACGATTTCCGCATTAAAACGATGTTCGGATCGTCTTTACCGCCAGTTGTTTGTAGGATGGCTCGTGTCTTATTTACGTTATTCGTGTTTGTTTGCGTATAGCGGTGTTCAACACATATTGTGTTGTGTTTTTGTTTTGTTAGTCTTCTTCTTGTGTCTTGTGTACCCAATATTGCCAGTTTCTCTAGATTGTCCATTCTTGATTGCCCATTCGGTTTTCTCTAACGTTTAGGTAAACAACATCACACCAACTCTTCCCGTCATGAACAGAAGTAGCATACTCCACATTTAATGGTAAATAACAATTATTGCCTTGTACAAGCAATATTAAAAGCTTAATATAAAATGTTTCATATAAAGTAACAGAAAAACACTATAATTACTTCAAGAATAGCAACGTCATACAAATATCAATTAAAGAGTTGATGCTGGTCAATTTCCGGGCTGATATTGTTTACGAATTCCATAAAAACGGATTTCCTGTTACCACCGTGTATGTTGTTGCTGATAATTTTAACTAAAAATAGCAAGATCTAAACCCTCAATATGTGAACAGACATCAATATAAAATAATAAAAAAAAAAGGAATTTTGAGTCAATTACCATTAAATGAATCACATTAACGGATGCTTTAATTGACAAAATTGATTGATATCCGTAAAAGTAAATATGTGGCTGCATATTAAAAAGACAGCCCTTTTGATGTTAGATGTTACAGGATGGAACTAACACCATTACATAGTCAGTAATAACACGCAGCTATATATATGAATATACAAATGTATAGACATCACAGGTTAATCTGACATTGCTGTGGAGATTCGTATTTATACCTAATTACCTGGTTCAAATTTATTAATCAGAAAGGATTTTTAGAATAATAACTTATCAATTGAGTTATTAAAGAAATGTGGATTTTAGTGCGCGTAACATGTTTCTGGAATAATATTCATCAGGTACGCTCGAAGCAAAACGATTGAAAGTCAAATAATTATAACCAAGCAATCGAGTAATTTTGAAAACATAGATATCTTAATAAGTTCATGCGACGCGTTTCTGGAATAAACGCCATCAGGTACGTTCAAAGTCAAAAGATTAGAAAACCAAAAGCCATTGGGAGAGAGGAAACCAGAAGGCCTAAAGATTTAATATGAATAAAAAATTCATTCGGAGTAAGACTTCGGCAAACATCAAATCAAACGTAGAATGTGGGGATGGAGTTAAGCATAAGAGACAAATCTACACATCACACAGATCAACTTCCTATGGATATAACTCCAAAAGTAGGAGGAACATAGTTCGACTATTATCGATTCGTTCAGAAGGAGATACACAAGAAAAACAATACAAAGGCATAATAACGGTAAGCGTAAATTTATGTTTGGTTCATAAATTAGGTACAATTCCTCTTTCAGCAGTGCTTTTTGACGGAATAACTCTTAATAATTTTTAAAGCATATCGGAGCACCTGAGGTCACCCCCGGGTTTTAGTGGAGTTCGTGTTACTCGATCTTTAGTTTTATGTGTAGTGTTTTGTAGATCGTTGTTTGTCCCTTTGTCCTTTTTCCTTTGGTCATTGTGTTGTCTGTCCTTCGATTTACGGATTCTGATTACCACTTTGGTATATTCAAACTCTTCTTACCACAGCGAAATTCCATGTATAAATGGTGTCTTGGAAGATCTCTTCAGAATTGTGAACAGTATTTGTAGTAACCACTTTGGTTTTAGAAAACGTACAGTTTTGCAGTGTCTAGTGTCTATGATAGATCATAGAAGCATGTATGTATTTATCACTCAAATTGTAAACCAATATCTTGACCAGAACTATTTACGAACTCTTAATATATTAGATAAGAACATGGCGATCAAATGGGCATATAGCTGGATGTTTT
Organism: Bathymodiolus septemdierum; assembly: GCA_963383655.1. Classification (NCBI taxonomy): domain Eukaryota; kingdom Metazoa; phylum Mollusca; class Bivalvia; order Mytilida; family Modiolidae; genus Bathymodiolus; species Bathymodiolus septemdierum. The sequence continues at coordinate 71,032,005 of OY726524.1, forward strand.
AATTGCAACAAATCAACAGATCACCAAAAAAACAAATCTCAACACATTTATAGGAACACATCGTGAAATAAAAACGATGCTCCTTTATTTTAGGAACCATGAGAAAAAAGGTTTTTCCTTTTTATTGAGAATTGAGAATGAATGTCGTAGGCTTTGTTGTTACTTCCATTCTAAATATTACAGACGATGATTAACACTAGAGTCATGTTTCGTGTATGAAATATAATTTACTGTTTCGTATTTGAGTAAAATTTATAGTTTGTTTTATATGATCGTGACAACCCAGTACAAGAGATAGATAGAAATGTAACATTGAGATTGTTTAGTATGAACATAACATGTAACATTGATTTCAGAATTGATAATATCAATACCCAGTTATTTGTAACATGAACTTTTCTGTAGGTCATGACAATCGTCTATAACTGCACTTCTTCCATGATCTGAGCAGGCAAATTGCATTGACTGTATAATAAAAGTAATAACAAAATTACCGAACTCCGAATAATCTTACAAAGGCAAAGTCAAAACTCATAATTATATAAACAGACAAAATCAGTCAACAACCGGAAAACTGTGAAAACCGTAATGACCCTGACTTGGTACAGGCATTTTTAAAGAAATGGTGAGTTGAATCAGATTTTAAAGTGCCAAACCTCCCGCTTTCATTACTTGGATACTATTTTCTTGCATGCTGTCACTGACCGAAATATAGCTTTTTACTGGTACCACTGTCACATGCTACCTGTTGAGTTTTGAGAGCCTAGTTGTAAATGCAGTTCACTTCCTGTTGACATAAAATATCAAAAGGGACAATCAAGGAATAATTATCCAATTTGATTATTGAATGAAAAATATAAACGTCGATGAATTAAAGTTTGATTTATCTGCAGGGTAAACACAATATTAACACCGTGTCTTAAAATATAAACTTTATGTGTATTCAGAGCATAACTGAGGAAAGGCTTGGTGACGTCCCCACCTTTATCCCAGTTTCTAAGCCTCATACACATAAACGTTCTACTGTAAGACACTACACTAATATTGTCTATATATACTCTTAACCAACGATTGTTACATCGAAATTATGAGTATTCCTAAACAATTAGCTAGCGGACTTACTTTTGAGTTATTTGCTAAATGGGCCAATAAAACTATCTTAGCCTCACAACTGTTTATTGATGTCCCTGTAGAATGGGGGGGGGGCGGTAATATATTTGGGTATCGAATTTGCCTCTTTCTACGATTTGGATTTTGGATTTTGGAACTGTTCCGACAATGGCATTGCTTGCTTTTCATTTGATGACCTCTCCTCGAACAATCAAAAATTCTGATATAAAGCACCAATTCCTATAAAATACTGTTTTCTATTTCTTATTAAATGTCACCACCACCAGCTTCTTTTTTGTGGCGAAATCGTGTTGGCCTTATACATATTAAACGTGTTTTTATAAGGTATTGCAATGTTGACTATTATACCCTCACAAAAGATGTTCGTGGCAGTATTATACACGACAGATACTATTCATGAACCCGATTTGAAGCATATAATATTATTCCTTATTTTTGTGACAGTTATGCTATTCATTTCTAATTGTATGTTAAACAGTTTTAAATAATAAGGTAATTATTAATAAAACAACTAAGGTTCTCCTCCCTCAAACATAATTGACATTAACAGATTTTGTCTATCCTGTTTAGGCCATTTGGTTTGGTTTTATTGCTCCCAAAATTTTCAATTATTTGGCTTTCAAATCTTTCGATTTTGAACGTACCTGATGAAGTACGCACTAAATTAGATATCTACGTTTTTATTAAAGGTGTTGCTTTGTATTTCTGGATTGTGATGGTCTACATTGTTTTCTCTAATTTGTATTTTAACTTTATCTTGTATATATATATATGTGACTTTGAAGATATTTGGAGATCTTCATATTTTGTTATCAAGTATTACATAATGAGAGGGTGGTGTATGGAAAAGTTACTTTCTGGAAATTCCAATATAGACGAACGGCAGCCATTATAATTATATTTTATTGAAACATGTACATGCTACCGCGATTGTAACTTGATGGACTTTAGCTTGTATTTTATTTTGAAGAAGCTCAAACAGAAAAAGAGTTGATACATGTGAAACAAATTCTAAATATCAAAGATGGCTGGATATTGAATTTATTTTCCATTTTCCTTTCTTGGAATTCTCTGTTGAAAAAAGTCCAATATTGTCATTTTAGAATAAGAGGAAATGACAATGATGATGTTTTAGGCTCTGTTGCCATTGCTTACTCTGTCATTTCAAAAATGCGACCGTCGTGGTCGTGATCGCATGGTAGTTAGATTTACATCTACCTGACTGTGCAATGAGTGTCTATCACCACTGAAGATGTGAGTTCGAATCCCGCTCATGGTTAGGTGTGTGCGATACAACATTATAATAAATTGTCCGCCACGATATTACTGGAATATTGTTGAAAGTGGTGTATTAATTGGCTTTCCTATCTTTCATTTTTTCGATTTTGAGTGTACCTGATCAAAGTTATTCCAGAAGCGCGTCGTGCGCACTAAATTTGATTTCTACGCTTTTATTAAACACAATAGCCATAACCCTCGTATTGTCCGAGCAGATACTCTTCATTTTAGTTTCATTAACCTATTAGGTATTAGCTTACCGCATCCAAATGACCATATGAGGTATTGTCATCACCTTGTGTCCGTCGCCCCCGTCTGTTAATCGCTTCTTCTCCAAAACCGTTTGACAAACTGTATGGGAATGTTCATGGATGGACCTCTATGAAGTTTGTTGATTTTATTTTGTTTTGATACAAGAAGTTCAAGGTGGTCGTCACCACAAATAAATAATGCCTAACATGGTGTTTTCTGTTTTGTTAATTGGTATGCTTATTTTTCAACAAATTTCGATGATTTGTTTTCTTGTTGTTCCCAATAAATTTCGTTTCATGTAATGTACTAACATATTGTGTATAGCTCTTCATGGATATAAAAATGCGACCAACATCAAACTTTTAAAAACCGCATCGGTGGCGTAATGATTAGTGTGCACGACTCGAGTGTGCTAGAACGTGGGTTCGAGCACCGCGATCGCGTCAAACCAAAGAAAAAAAATTTGGTATTTGTTGTTTATCCGCATATCACATAACATTAAGACGAAAGAGCAAAGACTGGAATTAGGATAATGTGTCTGAGTAGGGCAACATGTCTATCTGCGCACTGTTGTTTCAGTGAGCTTGCACTATAAAATATCCAACTAAGCGTGTTTTTCTAGTACAAAGCGCAAAATTAACTTATTCTGGTCATGATATAGCTGAAAAATTGCAGAATTGGCGTTAAGCAACAATCACTCACTCACGAATTCACTCACTCTTTTTTTTACCATTACATTGTCTGTCCTTCGATTTACGGCATCTGAATTCCCCTTTGGTATCTTCAAACTTTTATAAAAAAAACCCATACATTTGAGGTACACTTCAACCAATTGACAGTTCTTGAGTAGTAGTACTGTCATATAAAACAGTTGTCAAGTAGTTAACAAGTCAATAAACTTGTATTGTTTTATCACACTATTTGTTCACTATCTAATAAAAGAAATTACTTTTTATTGATTGAGACTGGTTTTAGAGAAGGTCACTGATTGATAATCAAAAACATATCTCACGTACACGGCAAGTTTTAAATGGGAAAATAATAAAATTATGACATTAAGCATGCGCTTACAATCTGTTCACAGATGTATTATTGCAAACAAGTCAAATAAATCTTATTTTGTCACAAGCATGACCTCCATGTGAACACAAGAGTGTCCTTCAAAATCACACAGCAAGAGAAAATATATTTCTAAAGGAGACGGTAAAATGACAAATGTAATGTTCTGGCAACATAGACAGGTTGCTATATCTCTGGATTATGTAGAGCTTATAGCTTTAGTTGTGCTGTACCTATGATATCGACAAATTAAATAACCTTATGATCAACACGTTTTTTATTAGGTGGAATTAATAATATGTTCCATAAGAAAATGTGCACGGTATCGATGACTTCTCCCCTTTGTATATGCTTACGATCAGGGGTGGCCTTAGGGGGTGCGGGGCCCAATTGGGCCCAATTAAAACCTGCAGTTTGTTGTTGTGTGTACTTGAACAACCGAGAGTAAATAGCCCCAGTGCGAGGCCACTTAAGCACGGGTCCAATTGTGAGTAATTGGTCCAAATGGCGTTAGACCGGCCATGCTTACGATGCTTTTTCTGGAGAGATACATAATATAAGTCTTAATTTCCCCTTTTAATATATAGAATATATATTGCCACTTAACAATTTCCGTGACGAATAACACTGCTAATGTACCCAAAAGAATGCCGTGTCAAGGATGTACCTGACAGTTATAGAACCGTATTATATTTGTATTTGGATAGATACCGACAATCAGGATTGTATTGTAATATATTATTGCTTTGATTTATAATACTAGTCACAATTGCATATGTGGTGATTTATTATCATTTGATACGGTATTATTGTGTTTCTGTTTTATTTTATTTGAGAGAAGCTACCCTTTTGTTGCCAATTACTTACGTTAACTAAGATTACATAAAGCCTAATTGAAGTGAATTTAATTTAAGACATTCTATTGTTATCATCCTTGGTTGTGTCCATGTCTAAATGTCAAGCTTGATACCATGTAGCACCTTATTCAAAATTATTCTTGTATTAAAGAAAAAATCGAAAAGTATATATTAAGTACACTCGATTCTTTTTTCTGTTTAAGAAATGTGGGGCCGGATGGCTCAATGAGTTAGGTAGTTGTAGGGGGCACGGGTGGCTCAATGAGTTAGGTAGTTGTAGGGGGCCTGGGTGGCTCAATGAGTTAGGTAGTTGGATTATCTAACAACTCATACAAGCCTATCACCAATACGGCGTGGGTTCGCGCCCGGCTTTGTAAGTTGCAAAAAAGGGTGCGCTCGACTCACAGCCGCAAGTGATAAAGATTACCAGCTGCTTGCCCATGGTCGGTTGTTCTCTCCGTGGGTACTCCGGTGTCTTCCACCACTAAAAGTGGTCGCCATGATATAGCTGAAATATTGCTGAAAGTGGCGTTAAAACACCAAAAATCAATCAATCACTCAATCATTAATAAATGTGGAGATATTGGAAATTAAACATTGACCTATTACATTTGGGGTTGTATGCATACATATGCTACTGACTTATATAAAGAGACGTTATTTTACTGAACGAATATTCTGTGTTAAGAATGTAGGTACATGTGCAATGCATTTTTATTTTCATCAAAATATTCTGATTGACGAAATACCATAACTCGTTGCTTAGCACAATATGAGCAATTTCTTCAGTTATGTATGTATCATGGCGAGAACAATTTGCTTTTTTGTGAGACGATGAGGTACTAGATAGTTGACCAGTATCTTTCTAGTGCTAGCCAACTCACAAATAACAGGTCTACAGTTAGACATGAAGCTACACTCGGACATTATATTCCCGACTCTGTCAATCAGTCCTTGATCTTGTATACATAAATGCTGCTATCACTGTGATAACTAGTTTTTTGCATATTCATAAAGTATAGAAAAGCCATTACTTTTGTATATTTTCATAATTATTATCTTCCATTCAAAATGCATGAGCTAATGTATTACTACAGGAAAGGTGTCACATGTGGGGCAGGAACTCCTTAGCCTTCCGGGGCACCTGAGTCCACCACCGGATTCTACTGGGGTTCGTGTTGCTCGATCTTTTGTTTTCTGTGTAATGTCCTTTTGCCCTTTGTCCATTGTGTTGTCTGCCCTTCTTAGACTTACGGCTTCTGATTACTCCTCTGGACGTAAAATGTCACGCATAAAAAAATAATTCTTCAGCATTTATATATTCATGTATACTAATATGTCACTACTAGCAATTAAATGTCCTACATGTTTCGCTTAAAAGCAGTTGTTTCTTTAGCAACAAGATATAGTTTATTCAACAATGCTTGTTACAATTTATATTCAAAGTCCAAGCTCCTTGGAAGTTACTCTGTGAAACTAACATTGATTCTCCAGGGAATAATCAACGTATATAGACAACATTTTATAACATATATATCATATACTTTTTCATAATTACTTTTCAATACACTTTTGTATCTTGTTAAGCAACACACTAGAATATATATATTTTACATACATTAAACATTGTTCGTAATTCTCGTACAAATAAACTGTATACATCTATCACCAGAGGAGTTGTTCGTGTAGTTGTGAATGAATATGTTATTAAAAGTGGAAATTGAACAAATAGATATATATTATAAACATACGGCCTTTAATTGAGGGTGTTATGGTAGATTACCACACTCAGAAAACCAATATCATCCGAGACGAAGTCGAGGGTGATATTGTTGTTTTCTGAGTGTGGTAATCTACCATAACACCCGAAACTAAAGGCAGCATGTTTTATATTATACTGAATGCTCTGGTATTACATTGTCAATAGTTTGTGTTGTTTTAATACTGATTTAAGGTAATTGTCTAAGAACTAAATTACAATATCTAATTTAATAAAGTTTTATTTAACAAGGAAACAAAAACAACTGTAACAATGGTGTAAAAGTGTAACAATATAAAAATGTTTGAATCACAGCCATCATTTTGAATAAAGATTGAAATGAACAGTACAATTATAATTGGATACGGCTGGCATCACATTTCGGTTACTAGCCTCCATGAGGCTGTTGAATTGTACTGGCATAGACTGAACACTCTGAACGGGGTTACTTGGAACATTTGCAGGGGGTACATTTTGCAGTTCAAAATCAATGTCAAACAGTGCTTGTAAATCAGTATCGGCAAAAAGAAAAATCTACATCTGTGGTATTGATATCGCTTGAATTTTTTTCATTACTTCCCACATTTCACATATTCTCAGTGTTGGATGGCAGAGTTGTCTTTGCGAACTTTTGACCACAGAGATTTGTCAGAGTATCATTCAAACAATCTGAAATTTCACGCTTCTTTTTGTCACTTAACCTGGTCTGAATGTCCAAGAGCGTATTGTCGTCTGTTTGTTTATTTATTTGTAAAACTAAATTAAAAACTTTGACGGAATGGACTGTTTCCGGTCCGGAGGGTGGTATTGCAATAACACCCGTTGCTAACATAGAATACCACCCGTTGCTAGAAGGAGGCGGAGCTACATGATGTGGTATTGATACGAAGGTGGAGCTTCGTAAAATTAGTGAAAAATACCATTTTCTAATCGACCAATGCATTGTATCTATAGTCTAGAAATTTGCATAAAGTATAATATATACTGATATCATATACATTGAAAGGATATCTAAATTGAATCAGATAATGAAAATGTTTCATCTTATGTCCAAAAAGTCCTGTTATGTGCTTGTCGAAATACAGGACATAAAATATGATATTACTTTATGTATTTCAATGTAAAACATATTTGTGACATTCTAGACAAATAGAAATCTAGATTTTAGTAACTCGTTGTCGTAATGATAGCTCAATAGATTCTCATAATTTAACTGAAACATATCTTTGCATTAGTATACATACATATATACAGTTAATAGTGTTAATCACTAAAGACATTATTACCTAACTATCCTTGGTGGGAACTTTACAGGTCAGTCCTATATAGCGTTCCGGGCTTTCCTTCCCTAATAAGTCTAGTAGTCATGAAATAGCTGAACAAATTACTGAAAATGGCGTTAGACACCAATAACTCAACCCTTTATGTGTGGTTAATTGATAATAATCGGTTCAAACGCAGCAGGTACACAAACGTCATTTCAATGTTGGAAAAAAACATCGCCACGTTGTATAAAGAAAAACTTGAATTTATCAAAGGAGTAACCAAAAACAGTGACTCGAAGAAGAACAGACAATAAAATGACCAAAAGATAAAAAAAAAGAAAAGAAAAAACACACAAATAATGATCTACAAAACACTACAAAGAAAGCAATAGATCGAGAAACAAGAAGACCATCAAAATCCGAAGGTGAATTCAGGTGTTCCGGAAGGGTATTCAGTTCCTGCTCTACATGGCACCACTGGGCAGCTGTCGTGTTGCTCTTGTTACAAACCCGGTGATAAGTCATGAATGAGGAAAGGACCGGATTGCTTCAACGTTGAAATGATATAGTGTACCTACTCGGAATGGTCATATCTGTTAATCCATTTCGTAAATATCATATATCTCTACGGGTACTCCGGCTTCTTCCGCCACTAAAACTGGTCGCCATGATATAGCTGAAATATTGCTGAAAGTGGCGTTAAGCTCAATAAATCAAATCAAATCATTAAATATCATATATGCATTATCAATAATTTAATAAACGTGTATTTTAAAAGCGTAGGATAAACGGAATTTTTAAATCATATTATTTGCACTTTTAGATACAAATGTCGTTACTGTCCCCATTTCTTCGTCATAATACGTGGACTTTAGAATTTTGCTCAAATACGACAAAAACATTATATCATCATAATGATTCATAAATCTTTAAAGCTGTTAATTAGATCTCAATTACCATTATTTTCCCCTTTAATACACCACATAAAAATGAAATATGTGTTTGTTAGCAAATGAGATGTTATAACATCGAAATTACACGGTAATATACATCACACACAATTTGAAATAGACATAATTTTGAATGGCAATATAAATCACATAGAATTTGAAATCGACATAATTTGTACCTTCGTAACAACAAGTCACTGTTAAGTAGCTGTACTTAACTCAATGATAACGGACAATGTTTACAATATCTCTTGTTGAAATTTTAAATTAGATTTACAACCGAAAACGATTTTCATAAGGCCAAAGATTTGCACTAAAATGAAAAATGCCATCAAATATTATAAATCTTTAAATGATAGCTATAACATACAGATGGACAATGCACATGTTTGTAAACAACTTTGTCAAAGGTTTTAAATACAAATAATAAATTTATGCAAGATATTTAAGATATAAGATCGATAGTTTGTAGGTGACTATTGGTGAATATTTAATGCTTTAGTACGACTATTGTTTTCAGAACGAAGGTGACAAAGTGCTAAATTGCTTAGGTTATCTTAATAGACCAACGTGTAATATCTTTGTTTGCTAGTTATAAACCCACACGCGTTTTATAAGATTCACATAGATAACGCAACTTTTTTGTAAGATGGCAAATGTTGATTATTAATTTGATTTACTTTGGAAGTAGAAATATTATTGACAGATGAAAAATAACTGCTGCAAAAATCTCGGACCATTTTCATTTATCTTAATCGAGATTACCCCTGCATAGCAAATTATCGTTTATCGAATTTTCGTGAAAAGAAAATTATGTTGGATAACAAAACAACGGCGAAGCTTGAACTCTCAATCTAGTTACCTGAGATTTCAATAAAAACGTTTTCTCCTCAGAATTGAGATGAGAGAAATCGAATTATTCTAGTAATTTGTCGGATTGGATGGTCCAAAATCATATAAAGTGTCTGAGAATTTGATATAATTAATTATTGATGAATTAAAACAACTTGTTTTTGCAAAAAAATGAGTAGATACCATCACAAATATGATACCAAAGAGACTTTCTATAACCGAATAACATTGCGAAAACATACATCTGTGATGTCTAAGTTAGAGGTAGATACATTGCCGCTTAAATCAACACCAAACGACTTCAGTATAAAAGACAGTAAAAGTGGACGGAACACTAAAGGATTAAAGACCAAAGGATTTTTACCTAGCCTAAAGAGTTCGGCACTGCTTGTCACCAATAGTCTTGGCGATTCGTATACGTCTACCAGAGTAGCAAAATGGAGTAGTGTTTACAAAAGGGTCATGGTGGTCAATAGGTTTCCAAAACCACCAAAACGGTGTGTGAAAATGTTCTCAACAGGAAAGGTGAGTTGTTTGTGGATCACAGTTTATCTTTGTGACCTTTGTAAATGTAAAATGTAAAATAATTGCGCTTCATATTTTGCCACAGAAAAATTTCAAACAAAGAAAAAATTAAATGCAATATCAAACTAATTTCTTTTTAATAATAATGCAAATCATTTAAAGATTGCCTCCAGGTTAAACGCAGCGATATAACTGAAATATTGCTAAGGTTGGTGTTAAACACCAATCAATCAATCAACCTCTTTGTTACTTGTAATATGTTTTTTAAATTATTTATATGTTGACAATTATAATCTCTGAGAGTACATACTTCCACGATCACTCTCATCATACAATAGCATTAAAAAGTTTGAATTCCTTAGCTTACGCACCTATTTTAGGCCACTCTATGCTAACAGGCAGATTAAAAAGGAATTGGCTGAATATTGTTTCGTAAAACAAAATGGCCAACGTCAAATTGTGTATCATGTTTTAGAAACAAATCTTATTTTGCATGAAACCACTTTGAAAGGTTCTGTGACAACATATTTCCTATATTTGGTGACGTGTGTTCAAGAGAAATTCGACATTTCTATTGGGACTAATTGTACTCCCTTGTCGCTGACTTGTTCCCTTATTCGTATGGAGCAGACTGCAAACAAGAGCATCTCATGAAAAGCGAAAAGAAGATAGCACTTTAGCTTAGTTTCACGATGCGCTATATAGTTGTTTGTAGAAGGGCTCATGTCTTATTTACGTTATATGCGTTTGTTTACATGTAGTGGTGTCCAACACATATTGTGTTGTGTTTTCGTTTTGTTTTTCTTCGTCTTGTGTACTCTATGTTACCAGTTCTCTGGATTGTTCATTGTGTACTCTATGTTACCAGTTCTCTGGATTGTTCATTGTGTACTCTATGTTGCCAGTTCTCTGGATTGTTCATTGTGTACTCTATGTTACCAGTTCTCTGGATTGTTCATTGTGTATTCTATGTTGCCAGTTCTCTGGATTGTTCATTGTGTACTCTATGTTACCAGTTCTCTGGATTGTTCATTGTGTATACTATGTTGCCAGTTCTCTTAATTGTTCCTTGTGTACTATATGTTGCCAGTTCTCTGGATTGTTCATTTTTAATTGCCTATTAGGTATTCTCTAGCGTTTACTTTTACTTAATAATAAATAAGTTTGGTAAATATATATATCGATCGCATTTATCTCATTAAATTTGAGATGAAGGGCACTTCTCGAGGTACAGATAGGTATGCTTCATACTCTGACATAAACCTTTTAAATGAACATCGAACGAGAGCGACATTTACGCCGTTACTGGACTACATAAGAGCAATGGAAGGAATACATACTTCCAGAAAGCACTTCCTCCCTTATATTCAAAAACATTCATCAATTGTGCGTTTCACAGCCAGATCTTTAACCTTTAAACAGTGGTGATCGAATTCATAATGTTTACAAGGAACTCAAACAGAAAAAGAGACAAAGCGGTAAAAATTTCGTTAACAACGTTTCGTTGCCCAAACAAATATTGTTTCAACACTTATCAGACATACTTAATGATATTAATCTAGACGCAGACGATTCAGGCGATTTATCGCTATTTGAACAATACAGACAGAGTGGATTGGTCACCATTGTTATAAATGGTGAAATAGTAGTCAGGAAGCGAAGACACTGGAACAAAAAACTGAGAGCTTCACAAAATTTCCATGAACCAATTAAAAGGAAGAATCAAATTCCGGAAAGTACATTTGTTGAAGATGAGATAGCACCCAAGGTTTTCATACAGGTAGGGCTAAATACCGGAAAGTACATTTGTAGAAAATGAGATAGCACCCAAGGTTTTCATACAGGTAGGGTTAAATGTTGGAAAGTACTTTTGTTGAAGATGAGATAGCACCCAAGGTTTTCAGATAGGTATGCTTCATAATCTGACATAAACCTTGAAATTGACAGTGATGGCATGGTTAATACAGAAATTTACAACAAAACAAGACTATTTCAATCTTCCTATTATGAACTTTCCATGTACTGGTAGCTGTTGCAACATTATGTAACTCGTGCGTTGTCGATATTTATTGCAAATATATCCGATTGAAATGTAGATTCGATCTGACAGGAAAAAAACAACAATTGTTATATGCATAAATTATTTACAGAATATGACATTTGATAGTTTGTTTTAAATGAACATCGAACGAGAGCGACATTTACGCCTTTACTGAACTACATAAGAGCAATGGAAGGAATACATACTTCCAGAAAGCACTTCCTCCCTTATATTCAAAAGCATTCATCAATTGTGCGTTTCACAGCCAGATCTTTAAACAGTGGTGATCGAATTCATAATGTTTACAAGGAACTCAAGCAGAAAAAGAGACAAAGTGGTAAAAATTTCGTTAACAACGTTTCGTTGCCCAAACAAATATTGTTTCAACACTTATCAGACATACTTAATGATATTAATCTAGACGCAGACGATTCAGGCGATTTATCGCTATTTGAACAATACAGACAGAGTGGATTGGTCACCACTGTTATAAATGGTGAAATAGTAGTCAGGAAGCGAAGACACTGGAGCAAAAAACTGAGAGCTTCACAAAATTTCTATGAACCAATTAAAAGGAAGAATCGAATTCCGGAAAGTACATTTGTTGAAGATCAGATAGCACCCAAGGTTTTCATACAGGTAGGGCTAAATACCGGAAAGTACATTTGTAGAAGATGAGATAGCACCCAAGGTTTTCATACAGGTAGGGCTAAATGTTGGAAAGTACTTTTGTTGAAGATGAGATAGCACCCAAGGTTTTCAGATAGGTATGCTTCATAATCTGACATAAACCTTGAAATTGACAGTGATGGCATGGTTAATACAGAAATTTACAACAAAACAAGACTATTTCAATCTTCCTATTATGAACTTTCCATGTACTGGTAGCTGTTGCAACATTATGTAACTCGTGCGTTGTCGATATTTATTGCAAATATATCCGATTAAAATGTAGATTCGATCTGACAGGAAAAAAACAATTGTTATATGCATTAATTATTTACAGAATATGACATTTGATAGCTTGTTTTAAATGAACATCGAACGAGAGCGACATTTACGCCTTTACTGAACTACATAAGAGCAATGGAAGGAATACATACTTCCAGAAAGCACTTCCTCCCTTATATTCAAAAGCATTCATCAATTGTGCGTTTCACAGCCAGATCTTTAAACAGTGGTGATCGAATTCATAATGTTTACAAGGAACTCAAGCAGAAAAAGAGACAAAGTGGTAAAAATTTCGTTAACAACGTTTCGTTGCCCAAACAAATATTGTTTCAACACTTGTCAGACATACTTAATGATATTAATCTAGACGCAGACGATTCAGGCGATTTATCGCTATTTGAACAATACAGACAGAGTGGATTGGTCACCACTGTTATAAATGGTGAAATAGTAGTCAGGAAGCGAAGACACTGGAGCAAAAAACTGAGAGCTTCACAAAATTTTTATGAACCAATTAAAAGGAAGAATCAAATTCCGGAAAGTACATTTGTTGAAGATGAGATAGCACCAAAGGTTTTCATACAGGTAGGGCTAAATACCGGAAAGTACATTTGTAGAAGATGAGATAGCACCCAAGGTTTTCATACAGGTAGGGCTAAATGTTGGAAAGTACTTTTGTTGAAGATGAGATAGCACCCAAGGTTTTCAGATAGGTATGCTTCATAATCTGACATAAACCTTGAAATTGACAGTGATGGCCTGGTTAATAAAGAAACTTTACAACAACATAAACTATTTCGATCTTCCTATTATGAACTTTCCATGTACCGGTAGCTGTTGCAGCATTATGTGGAGAAAGTTTGTAGGAGGTCTCACGTCTTATTTACGTTATTTGTGTTTGCATGCGTCGTGTCTAACACATATTGTGTTGTTGTTTTGTTTTGTTTTTCTTCGTCTTGTGTACCTCATGTTGCCAGTTTCTCTGGCTTGCCCATAACGTTTATTAAATAGTTACTTTAAACAATTCCACTCCTATCAATTTATTTTAGACATTGTATTTTTTGTCCATCTTTGAATTAGTTATAGCGTAGCCTGATTGATGCCTTTTCCATACATCGATATGAGTTTTAAATTTGAAGGAAAAGAAACAGAAAAGTTAAGGTGATTACAAAAAAAATTAGAATCCCGCTCATGCGAGGTGTACTCAATACAACATTATGTGAAACAGTTTTTCGGTGACTTGCGGCAGTCGTTGGTTTTCTCCGGGTACTCTGGTTTCCTCCATTAATAAAACTGACCGCCACGACATAACTGACATATTGTTGAAAGTGGCGTTAAACACCATAACCTATAACCCCACAAAACATTTAAAACTATGTAATTATGCATAATTTGCAAATTGTAGTGATGTTTTATTTCTTTAGATATGATGTTCATATTTATATGTAGGACATTGTTTTCTGAAAAATAAACCAATTAATTGGAAAAATTTATACTATTGTAAATATTATCAGTGACATATGGATTATGTAATGCTTTCTTTGAAGCAGTCAATACATTACGTATTTGATTAGAAGACTTCAATCTACATCTTTGTTAAAGACATTAGGAACTACAAACAGATATAAAGTATGAGAGAATGTCTGAGTAACTCTCCATTCCATTATTTTTTTATTAATTATTAATCTTGTAACAAAACAAAGTCTGTGTATTTTATCTAAAGTACAAAGAGAACAATAACTCTCCATTCCTTAAAAATAATGGAGAGTTTTGACAATAGATTTACATAACAGGTGGATTTTAAGAGCCATTAAATACAATGTCCCAGCTAATTAACACTATGTCAAATAAGAAACCTTTTCAAAGATACTGTCCCAGGTAATTAATACTATGTGTCAATTTAGCAAAGTGTTCAGCAACTCACACAAAATACAAATCAGGTAAGAAACGTGAACATCGTTATGCAAAGACATCACGCTAGGATAACTGCTAGATAATTGCTGTGAAATTATATAATTTCCCGACAAACTTGAAAAAGAACAACATCTTCTGAGAAAATAGTCTATGACTTCCGTTAGAATTACAGAAGACTTGTAAAGTGTAATGCGTTTTGCTTCTTGAGAATACATTACACATAGAACTAATGGTGTTACACCATTAATTAACTGTAACAATTAGCTTTGAGAAAGCAGGATGGATGATTAGCTGCTATGAATCTTCCACAGACAATATCTAAATATGGTGTCCGGCACATAATGGTTTGTGGTTTTGTTTTGTTTGTCTTCGTCTTGTGTGCCCTATGTTGCCAGTTTCTCTGAATTGTCCATTTTTGATTGCCTCCTTCGGTATTCTCTAACATTGATTTAAGTAGAGTTCTGTGTAAAAAA
Organism: Bathymodiolus septemdierum; assembly: GCA_963383655.1. NCBI lineage: Eukaryota > Metazoa > Mollusca > Bivalvia > Mytilida > Modiolidae > Bathymodiolus > Bathymodiolus septemdierum. The sequence continues at coordinate 71,047,312 of OY726524.1, forward strand.
ACGTTTGAAGAGGTCAAAGGGATAATCAGAAGCCGTACCTTGAAGGACAAACAATACAATGACAAAAGAAGGACATAAAAACATACAATGATCTTCAAAAAACGCTACGCAGAAAACTTCAGATCAAAGGAGCGTCAACCCCACTAATGCCGGGCTAAGCTCAGGTGCTTTTGATAATTTCATATAATCATCTTGCACATGTCAAAAAATGTAGACGCCTGCTTTTGTGGGAACCTATTAGTTCTATTATTTTTAATTAGGTCTTTTGTTTTCTTTCTAAATAAATGATGTAAGCTAAAAAAAAAAATTAAAATGGATGATATTAAAAAAAAGTTGTTTTTGTCATTTCATTGGGTGTAAACAACCATCATATTAATCATCATATGGCGTAAGTCTCTCCCACATGCACACGAGACTTTCAAAATGATTTTTATAATTTAATCATTTTTATCCACTACATCTGTTTGTCAAATGAAACAATATTATTGCAAGTTTTACAAGACAAGAGATTACCTTAGATTTAAAATATTAAATAACGATTTAAAATATTATTAATTAAATCGAATGGTCTTGACAAAAATGTTAGGAACGACACACAAAGGGATTTACCCTTGTTTGATCTTATTAAACAAATACAAGAATGTATTGTTGAAAAATGTATACAGCTTTAGTAGGGATGTGTGATATATCTTTATCAAAAACAAGTTACCATATGCATAATATAATATATATGAGTGACAGGGTTGTCCCTTTCACATGTTCCCTTTGTCAGCTGTATCCATATGTTGAACACAATTGATAAACGATGAGATTATAAGGCCGGTATTACTCATCAATTCAAATGGAAATATTTAATGATATATTGATATATTTATAGTTTTCTTCAATTGGACAGTTCTTTTACCAAATGAATACATTACCCCCTCAAATATTCTTACAGCTTTAGGCCATTTTTTTTATACATGGAAATGGATGCACATTCTGAGGTATCTTGTCATATTTGTGAGGTATGTCTTTAAGAAGTTTTAATTAGATTTGATGTTCATATCATCGCAAGAATTTGCATTTTTTGTGTATTTTGGCATTTTCAGCGAAAAATTTGCAATTTTTGAACAAGTCCTCATGATATTAGAAAAAAAAACCAATAAATTGATTTAGATATATATAATGTCCTATCTTATAATTCATGTTACCTTTAATTATGCTTAACAGCAATTTCACGCCACAATATGGCTGAATTTTGAAAGATGGCATTAGATAACATTGTGTAGAAATTGAGCAACATTCTACGTACCGGTAATATTGGCGTATATTGGCGAGACGTGAATTATTCTCCTTTGTGGCTTCTAGAATATATGTGACAACCTTTTAATGAATCATTTTAATTGTGAAGAACGTTTGAAGATACTAAAGGGTACGATAACCGGGAGGCGTAAATCGAATTAGAAAAGACAATAAAATGGCCATAAGAAAAAGAAAAAAAAGAAGAAAAACAGTGGTCTACAAAACACTATACAGAAAACTTAAGATTGTGCAAACGGCTTCAGTAAGAACTGCGGGTGAAATGTTTTGTCAAGAGTTCCTGCTCCACTAGTGGCAACCCTCGTGTTACTCATGTCAATAATCCAGTAATGTATAACTCAAGAGAGTAAGACAAACAGTGGTCATCTTTGACACAAATCGTCCATAGAGGTGCACCAATGATTGATGTCGACGGTAAAGTTTCGAAGGGATGATTTCATCGTTACAACTAGGATCACTTTGACAATGGAAACTCGTCGTGTATGCTTTACCATGTATGATCTGCATTGCTACATGTCTGCTTCTGTTTAGAAATCGAATTTGCTGGTGTTATATATTCACCGAATAAAGCATTACCAAAATTTGTAACTTTAAGAAAGATGAGATAGATGTTCATAAAAAAAGAAAGAAAATCTGGTCAATACAAATCAGCACAAGTTGGATATAATAAAAAAAAAAATATAATTAAAAAATCAATATAAAACTTTCAGAGTAGCATCATTTCATTTGTAGCAAGCATTCTATTACGTATCATATTTCATAGTACATATTTACATAAAACCCATGCGAAATAATGACATAATTTACGTTTCGAGTAACATGCCGGGTGATATATAGATCGAAGTTGGTATCTTTTCACAATTGAAAAAACCGATATGAAATCATTAGTTAGTCCGCTACGATTTCTCCATACAAACAATGTTCGGTTCGTCTCTACCTCCAGTTGTTCTTAGAGGGGCTCATGTCTTATTTAGGATGTTCGGTTCGTCTCTACCTCCAGTTGTTCGTAGGAGGGCTCATGTCTTATTTAGGATGTTCGGTTCGTCTCTACCTCCAGTTGTTCGTAGGAGGGCTCATGTCTTATTTAGGATGTTCGGTTCGTCTCTACCTCCAGTTGTTCGTAGGATGTCTTATTAAGTTATATGTGTTGTTAACGTTCAGTTATGTGTTTTTTGTTTTGTTTGTTTTCGTCCTCTGTCTTGTGTACCCAATGTTGACAGTTTCTCTGGATTGTCCATTTATTGATTGCTCCTTCGGTGTTCTCTAACGTTTATGTAGAATTGGCACCTGAAAATCACAGGGATCTTTCTCCTTAAGCACTAAATTAGCTTTTAATTGAAAGGATTGGCAAACTTAAGCTTATGCTAAATTACATGTGTGGAAAAGACACATGTCAATGTTTGTTTTATAATAGTAACAGGGATACACTGTTGACAACGCTCATCATACATATAAGACAGACGTACCTTAAATTCCTAACACATTAAGCTATGTTCTAGAATTCTTTGTTAATTTGACATCAAATTATAACGTGAATCTTTTTTCATTTCACACGGCCTATAAACTTGTCTACATATGCAACCCACTAACAATTGAAAGGAAGAACGCCATTGGCAACATCTTCTCGTTTCAACTCCTTTTATTTGTCTTCAGTTGCCTAATTTATCGTTTGTAGAGATATTTTTAATAAAAAATCTTTTTTATGAAATTAAATACCGCAAAAGTTATCTTTGTACACACCCAGTTATCTATTATACAGCGCCCACTGAGTTCAGAATTGGACAGCCTCAATGGACAGAAGCGGAAGTAGAAACCTCTGTAGAGTCACATGAAATTTCCAACTTTCAACACTTTTCCTTCGAAATGTCTGCAACTGCCAGAACATATCGAAAGAATGTTTTCTCATAGCTTATCATTGTACATATAATTTTTGATTCGTTCGTTCTGGAGCAGAATTAATTCGATATTCTGTGTCATATTTATTTTCTAAATTCTTTTGACAATTGTTTTTATTATAAAAAATAGCCCTAACAGAAAAACTCGTATAAAACACTATGCAAAGAAAGTCAAAGGTCATAATCTGAGATTTTCCAGTAGTTCACTGAAGTTCGGTTCGTCTTTACCCCAAGTTTTTTGTTGGAAGGATCATGTCTTATATACGTTATTTGTGATTGTTTGCGTACGGTGGTGTCCAACGCACATTGTATTGTGTTTTTGCTTTGTTTTTCTTCGTCTTGTCGACTTGTGTACTCTATGTTTCTCTGGATTGTCCATTTTTGATTGCTCTTTCGGTATTCATTAACGTTATTTACAATCTGCGGATTACCTAGAAAAATAAGCAGCATTTATCTTTAGACCATTGACATAATGCATGAAATATGAATAAATGAATGTATCCATTTAACCAGAAGGACATTTTTCTTATAACTATTCTATAAATTAATTAGATATTTTTGATCAAACACTACCACAAATGCAAGAGCTGTTCATTTTTGACAAAACATTTCCATTCAATAGTGTTGTTTAATTATTCCAATATTGTATTAAGCATAGCATTATTACCTAACATCAGTATTTAATCTACGAATGTGTGTGTTTTACAGACGATTACGGCAATACAGTCAATTATTTTGTGTTTGGCATCCCATGATAAGTAATTATGGTTCGACCATTAAGAATAACATATTAATTGGAATTGAAATGTCGATTTGTTTTTCAAGCAGATAAGCCATTCCCCTGCTTTACAATCGATTCTGTCTGTGATGTGATTATTTCATTTATGTCTAAAACCTGTTTGGCTATTATCAGTATGATAAGGCAAAAATAATTGAACATTGAATGAAACGTTTCATAGGAGGAAATATATGTCAATAAAGGTACATGCAAGTCAATTCTTATACGACAGAAATAGTCTCTCTATTCAAGACAAATATATTCAATAACGGTACATGTGCGACAATGATGATTATGACAGAAATAAACCCTCTATTCAAGATAAATATATGTCAATAACGGTACCTGTAACACAATGATAATTATGGCAGAAATTGACCATCTATTGAAGACAAATATATTCAATAACGGTACATGCAAGTCTATTCTTATAACGATAGGAATACACTCTACTGTCGAGACAAATATATTTCCATAGCAACGGTTTTACTATTTAATATTTCCGGAAGTTGTTAGGGACTAAATTTGAGGATTTCTAAATCAGTTCATCATGATATGACTTTAGGGCTTAGTTTTACTTCAAAGTTATACTCAAACTGACGTAATGGCAGTTGGTGAACGTGCATGTATAGAATGCTGTAGATAGTTGATTCGATACACGGACGGTTCAAACTAAATATTCTAATATTGGTACTGAAATGACATATCTTTCCGGTGAGCTAGCACAATAAAACTCAGCGTGTTGGTCTATTGCAAAAAAAAGAAGAATATATCTCATCATAATCTCATTAAAGTAACTTGTGGATAAGGAACTGCTTACCCTTCCGGAGAACCTGAGGTCACCCCCGGTTCGTGTTGCTCAATCTTTAGTTTTCTGTGTAGTGATTTGTAGATCGTTGTTTGTCCTTTTGTCTTTTTTCGTTTGGCCATTGTCGGTTATTAGTGTTACCTCGGAACTCTTCCAACAGTGTCGTACATTTTGCTTTCATTTTATTATTATTTATAGCAGTTCTTTTCAGCTTTAGACATTCTTTACGTTTTTCGTCCTTCTATGAAATATAAAAATTTAATGAAATACCTTTCAGACATATAAAATAAATAGAGGAATACATTTACCTTTTGTTTCTGTAAGATTACTTAGTTTGATTATATTTTCATAGGCTCACATAATCAACATAACATTCGAGAAAAATTGTATGACAGTGTCGTGCATGAAATGCAGTTTAGTAAGAAGAATATACTTTGATACATACATAGCCACGATAAATAGCCTTCCTACTCTGACGTTTTGTGAGCACATGTGACTCCTTAGTTGGAGACATGATACTATTAAATGCTGCAAGTCATACGAATCCTTTATCTGACGGCGGAGGGGTGTCCTAAGTGTGTGTTCGAGAGATATATTTAGTCCATAATTATGACAGTACGTAGCTTTATTTATTGGACTAGGAAACTTGAAATAGAAGCAAACAACGAATAATCACCACACAATAACACGGTTTATAGTTCACTATGTGAATTCTGTATTTCGTTGTGAGTTCAAATCCCGCTTATGAGGAGTTGTACTCGATACAACATTATGTGATACAGATTGTCAGTGACTTGCGACATGTCGGAGGTTTTCTCTGGGTACTACGGTTTCCTCCACCAATACAACTGTACGCCACGATATAACTGAAACATTGTTGAAAGTGGCGTTAAACACCAGAAGCCTAACCCATAGATATGTATGAGGAATAATGTACACTTTATTAAAATACATCAGCGTTCAACACCATAGTCCTAACCCTCTTTATTTTATATTCTTATCTTTTTTTATATTTTCCTCTCATCAGATAATCGATTATCTTTTGTTTTCGTTTTGCACCAGTTTTTTTTTAAATCATATCAAATTAGTTGTTTACCACTCTACAGTACTTGAATTAAACGCCCTAATATTTAAAATCAGTTGTCTCTTTAAGGTAAACGTTTCATCTATTTTGAATGACATTTTACGTTCCTTTTAACATTATATTGAAAGTCAAATCGAATATCGATACCTCTAAAATTAAAATCTTTGTATACACAAAATGTAAAGGTTATTGAATTTGTAATGTATGGGCTGGGGTGTCAAGCAAATTAACACAACACTTATTATATATATGGCTAATTGTCACCTCAAAGTGGCTAAAAGTCAACTTGAATGCCTAAGACATTCCTAACTCTGATTATTGGATTTTGATATTTTTATACTGTTAAACATACGTACCGAATAAAATCATAATAGATAATTATATATTTTGAAACTTAGGGTTCAAGATGAATAAAAATTTCATTATACACAGAATGAAAAATGTCGTTGTTTAAATAGTTATTAATCATACAAAATATATTCCATCAAAATTAAATAAAAGGAAAACCCACTAATAATAAGAATTGAATTATTACTTTTCTTAAGATTTAAATTCTATTGAAATTTTGTGTATTTCATTATTAAGAATCAATTCATATTACCACCGATTTAAGTACAATATTGAAAATGTTGTATGTTTCTTTTCTTCAATACATACAATGAACCCACACAATATGAATCCCAGTGTCTCTTTCGTGATTATGACTTTGCGCTGGTCTCTTAAAGATGTTACACGACATGGACCTAGTACGTTGTCGATATTTATTGCAAATATATCCGATTGAAATGTAGATTCGATCTGACAGGAAAAAAACAACAATTGCTATATGCATAAATTATTTACAGAGTATGACATTTAATAGTTTGTTTTAAATGAACATCGAACGAGAGCGACATTTACGCCGTTACTGGACTACATAAGAGCAATGGAAGGAATACATACTTCCAGAAAGCACTTCCTCCCTTATATTCAAAAGCATTCATCAATTGTGCGTTTCACAGCCAGATCTTTAAACAGTGGTGATCGAATTCATAATGTTCACAAGGAACTCAAGCTGAAAAAGAAACAAAGCGGTAAAAATTTCGTTAACAACGTTTCGTTGCCCAAACAAATATTGTTTCAACACTTATCAGACATACTTAATGATATTAATCTAGACGCAGACGATTCAGGCGATTTATCGCTATTTGAACAATACAGACAGAGTGGATTGGTCGCCATTGTTATAAATGGTGAAATAGTAGTCAAGAAGCGAAGACACTGGAAAGTAAAACTGAGAGCTTCACACAATTTCTATGAACCAATTAAAAGGAAGAATCAAATTCCGGAAAGTACATTTGTTGAAGATGAGATAGCACCCAAGGTTTTCATACAGGTAGGGCCAAACACCGGAAAGTACATTTGTAGAAGATGAGATAGCACCCAAGGTTTTCATACAGGTAGGGCGAAATGCTGGAAAGTACTTTTGTTGAAGATGAGATAACACCCAAGGTTTTCATACAGGTAGGGCTAAATACCGGAACATGTTCTTGTTGATGGTATAGCCCCTAAGGTGTTCATACAGGTAGGGCTGAAGTTGTCCACTTTTAATAGAATTTCATTGTGAAGTCCACTTAATATGTATTTCATTGTGTTGTAATGTACTGTTACTTCCGATTGACATTTACCTTTTGTCTAATTCGTCGGCTAAATCACTTAAGATTAATTATGCGTATGATTCAATAGCCTAATGGAGTAGTCATTATCTATTAAAACGTAATAATTGTGTGAAGACACCTTTGTGAATGATAACGGCATAAAATAAAGAATCGGAAGCGACGGTATTGCATGGGAAATTATCTAGAGTACCTTACATCTTGCTGCAATGAAGTCCAGAACATTTTTAGCACTGTAGCGAACGTCATGAATTTGGGTTTCATTGTGTTTCATATTCATTCATTTTTTCAATGTGTACAGTTAGACGTTTCGCACGATATTGCGTCCAGTGAAAAATGGTGTCAATGTCTTGATAAAAAAAAGTCCAGGATTTCAGTGTTCTAAAGTAAAATTCAAATATGCGTATATCTAAATAAAGCCTAAAACAACGCGCTTCTGTCTGGCTATTATTCCTAAGTTCCTGATAATTTATTCTGATTATTTCAGTGTTCAAAGTTGTACTCTTACGCTAATATTTTGCTGTCCGACGTAACAGTTTGAAGCTAAGAAAATTGGTTTTTCGTTGGTTTCTCGGTAAGCTCGACTCCAACTCTATGTAATGTGTTTATTGTGACGTCATATTTATTGTGTTTATTGTGGATGCAATATCGTGCGAAACGTCTAAAACAAGACATTGTAATGTTTTAAGGAATAGAAAATCTCTCAAGATCAGCTGTAAAATATGATATGAATATGTTATAGCTATGTAAAGGTGGTTAATACAAAAAGAAGGGGACATTTTATTTATTCATTAGCCAGAATATTCTTATGAATGTACAGATGAGCAGTTAGATAAATAACATTTAGATTAATATTATAAATAATATATTTCATGCAAAGTAATGAGATACTGGGGTATTTGATTTCCGAGAGAATTGATTCTCTACCATGACAGATGTATTGACACACCTGTAAGAGCTAAGAGTAGCCTACCAATGAACATGCATCACAGTAATGTTCATGCTAAAAACTGAAAAGAAAGTAGAATCCACTATCATATTTGAATGAGTCAACAAACACAAAACGTACGCGGAATGCATGCTAAACAAAATTAGATTAAAACAAATAAACAACAGCGTAGCTTTCAAGTTCGTTTTAAGCAATTTGATATTTTGAATGAATATCAATGTAGAAAGTAGAAGAAAATAGTCACCGGAGCTGTATTATTAAAAAAAAAAAAAAAAAAAAAAAAAAACAAGCTGCGGAGCTGGGGTACTAAAACTGCAAAAACAAATTAAAAGCCACACATCTTTGTAATAAAACGGAAAAAAATAGCTTCGAAACTTATGTAGAACGGCAATAGTGGGAATCGCTAAAGATGGTGGAATAGAACGGCACATTTGAGAAATCCCGGAACTGTTGTAATAGAACGACAAAAAAATTGCAAGTTCTGGAGTTGGTCTAATAAAACGAGAATAAATAGGAACCTCTTTGGCTTGTAGAATATAATGGCAAACATGATAAACCCCTGATCCGTTGTTATTGAACGACAACAATAACAAACTCTGGAGCTGGTGTTATAGACGACAAAAATAACAAACTCCAGAGCTGGTGTTATAGACGACAAAAATAGCAAACTCCAGAGCTGGTATTATAGACGATAAAAATAACAAACTCCAAAACTGGGGTTATAAAACGACAAAAATAACAAGCTCCGGAGCTCGCCTAATAGAACGACACAATAGCAAAAACGTCGTAGATTGTGTAATAGAACCTGCTTAAAAGACAAGCTCAGAAGCTGATGTAATTAGTGAAAGATCAGGCATGAAATTCATATAATAAAATGCTTCCAATATGGCAACCTTGTGGATTTTTGTCGCATGTTTAAATGACAATTGTTTAGCACATCCCAGTGTCATTTTTTTCACTTTCATGATATTGTTTTTAATACTTTCTTTAGCAATGAATATATCTGATATGCTGATCACTTGATGTCAAATCAATCAATCAATACAAATTGGGTTAAATGCAACATGGGTGTAATACATGGATATCGTTGATAGTGGCGTTAAACACCATATCCTAGCTCTAACCCTGGTTGTAATACAAGTAATTTCACCTTAAACACGTCTGCACACTGCAGGAGATACATGCAATGGTTGGTCGATTCTTAATGACAACCATCACATATTTTAGAGATAGATCTGATATGTGTAGTCAATATCTTTCAACAATTAATCAATTTGCAAAATGGTTTCCAGTTTGGAAAGTTTGGTAACTCGAACAGGCTATAGTCTAGCAGGAAAAATAGAAGTTTGGTAACTGGAATAGGCTATAGTCTAACAGGTAAATTAGAAGTTTGGTAACTCGAACAGGCTATAGTCTATAGCAGGAAAAATAGAAGTTTGGTAACTGGAACAGGCTATAGTCTAGCAGGAAAAATAGGATATGTATACCGACATAATAAATAGTGAAACGATATAATATGTAAAACATTGAATCGATTATCAAATATATATTATCATACCGTATTCAATTTGCAATATCTTCAGCCTCTGGTTAGATTTAGAAGAGCAGTTAAGAATGTACAGACCTTACTTAAAGCAACTGTTATCAACAATGGACAAACCTCACGGAATGAAGGGAAACTGCTGTCGTGGGCACAGGCTGACTTTATGTCTACAAAGAGGGAGTTTGAGATGCATGGCCTCAGTTTTGATCCAGGAGATTACAAAGCTAGACGAGAGGTAAATAGTCTTACAGTAGTAGTAATATAGAGAGTTAACGAAATGTTATTAATTTTCGGATGAACCGGTACAAAGGAAAACAATTCAAATGAAGGCGAAGTACAATATTCATCCGCTTGCGTCAGAAAAAAGCGTATTGAGTAAAGATTATTATGATTATGAAATGATGCTTTTAAAACTTAAAATGACTTGCCAATCAAGATTTTTTTATCCTTTTTACGATTGAAATGTATGCACAATTTATGAATCCCGCTCATGATAAGGTGTACTTGATACAACATTATGTGATTTGTCATTTGTCAGTGATTTGCGACAAGTTGGTATTTTTCTCCGGGTATTCCGGTTTCGTCCACCAATAAAACTGACCGCCATGATATAACTGAAATATTGTCGAAAGGAGCGTTAATCACAATAACCCTAACCCATAGATATGTATGAGAAATAATGTACACTTTAGTAAAACACATTATTATTCTCACACAGACCTGTCTTAGCAATGAAGCTAAAACTGTGCTATCAATGGATCCAGTCGATCGAACAGAGGACCAGTTGAAAGTAGCATTGCTGGCATTAAACCAAGCTGTAGATGCCTTCAGTGAGTTTCCCATTACTATGCAGAGGTCACTTGTCCGAGTAGGCTGGTATGAACAGTGAGTATTTACCTTATCTAATAGGATTAACATAAACACACTATTCTTTGCTTAGGTATACCTCAATGAAAATTGTTGGTAGTCTAAATTTGTATTTATATATACACTAACAAGTAACTAAGACAAATGTTTTTTTCGGTAGTGTAAAAACTCACATATTTCTCGTTACTCTTTTAAATTTACGTGCCTGTTTAGACAAAAAAATGACATGTGAAATCCTTTGAATACACACACAACGATAATAAAATTGACATAGACACTATTTTGAGAGAAAAATAACGATAATTTTTATTCGAATTTTAATATCTTTTGACTTTTCGTTAACAGTTATTGATATGCGGAACTTAGTAAGTATTTCTTACTATAGTTAGGTCGATACCTTCGATGTTCATTGTCATGCTGGATGTAAGTTTTCAAGATAATAATCAATTTCCTGGCATGACACTATTTCTGACACTACCATTCATTAACCATACTAAATATGTTTAAAACTAAGAACTCATTAATGGATCGACTTTTCAGTAAAATGGAAGAGCAGCTACTAGGTTTTTGAAATAGTCAGAAAGGATATAGATGTAAATGAACATCAGAGAGTATCCACCATTACACTTAGACATAAATTAAACTACAGGAACCGCGTTTTTATTGCTGTTCTAAATCTCAGTCACAGGAGGGTTTTATTCAATGAGAATAACTCATATCCTTAAATGGGAATGAAACTGGCCCTAACCTGCAGTTGAGTGGTATTGCACAATTATATTACAGAATAAATATCTACTGTTTTATTAGTTGGTGAAGTTCGCATGAAATGCATATAAATCAAATTGTAAATTTGATGTATCTTGAAATATTCTTTCTTTCAGCTTTGAAGACAAACGTGTGATCATCAGACAGGGACATATGGCAGATAATTTCTACTTCATCATCTCTGGAACTGGTACATATGTTTTTATTTAAAAAAAAAGAAAGTAATATAGGAATGCAAAGATTTCATTGAGTATGCCCTTATACCCTTTAATACCGAAAAGTGTTCATTACCGATACATGTGTTTAGGTATTTGGTTTTATTGCACCAATAACTTTAAATTATTTGGCTTTCAAATCTTTCGATCTTGAGCATATCTGATTTAACTTTAAAAATATGAGAAGACTACACATAAAGCTTATTTAGGTCAATACTATCTCCAAAATTCCGTATACAACTGATTCAACACATGCTTATAAGATATACATGTATGTGACATCCGTAAGGAAAAATATTAGCTAGTAAAGGTATAAAAGATGCATGGTGTAAGAATATATAATAAACCGGTAGCAATACTTCAAGTATTTCGTTCCGTGTTGTGACACCCGGTACAATTTCCGCTTAAAAACTATGTTCGATTCGTCTTTACTCCAATTTGTTTGGGAGTAGTAGAGGGTGTAAGACATAATAGTGTCGTGGGAAATTATGTGCGGTTGTGCTATATTTGTAATGAAAAACCTTACACAAATCGAACGAAGTCATCGCTGTGCTTTATTCCGTCCTCGGACTTTATCATAGGAGACAATTGTAAGGGCGGACACTATTTCACAGCGGACATTATTTATTGTTACAGAGAGTACGTATTTTTATGGTATTTGTATATGTTCGTGCCAACTGAAACGAAGAATGCCTGCCACTAACGAAGGAACTACTACCATTCCGGAGAACATGACTTCACCGGTTTTTAGTGAGGTTAATGTTCTCAACATTTAGTTTTCGGTGTAGTGTTGGTCATTGTATTGTCTATCCTTATTCAAATTACGGCTGCTGATTACATCTTACGTATCTTCATTCTTTTCTTATATAATACATGTCTATCCTTATTCAAATTACGGCTGCTGATTACACCTTACGTATTTTCATACGTCACCGAATATGGTACTGCTTTGACAACTTTTTTACCTATTTTGTTCCTGTATTTAAATACTGTTATAGTGACAGCCGGAACCTTTGTAGCGTAATGAGAGCGGGAGCTTTGGCGCTTTAAAATCTGATTCAACCCACCATTTCTTTAGAAATGCCTGTACCAAGTCAGGGTCATTACGATTTTCACAGTTTTCCGATTGTTGACTGATTTTGTCTGTTTGTATAATTATGAGCTTTGACTTTCCCTTTGTAAGATTGCTCGGAGTTCGGTAATTTTGTTATTACCCTTATTCTTATATAATACATGTATCACCTTCAATACCACTCAATTCAACAACAACCAGATAATAATATTCATTATGCAACAGGTATAACAAAACATATTATTATTATATACAACTGAAATGTGCCAAGGAACTCATAATCAAATAAATAAAAAGTAAAAAGACGAAAATTAATAGAAACATCAAAGATTATGACGGATTGTATACAACTGTACATTAGTTAGCTCATGTAAACACATGGTGCTTTATTAAAACTATATTACATCAACAGAATTAATTAAGTTACCTATCTGAATCTTATCATTTTCACAATTCACAAAGTGCACAGTACATTAATTACTATATTATGATTTGACATGTTAGCAAGCGAACTGTATGCTCTTTTATCGCTATTTATATAATGGAAAATACAAGTCAGCATGATCTGATCGAACGTCAAAGAAATTAATGACACGTTGAATACATTTCAATTTTTAAAAAGAATCTTAAACTTTCTTTTGAATATTTCTGTTCAAAAGATAGGCTATAATTAATAACCATCTGATTGTTGTATCCTAAAAAGTTTGTTTAATTCTAAACATGGTCAGTAAACTTTGAACAAAATGTATATTTTATGTAGCTATGTATTTATGATATGTCTTGAAAAAGTGAGTGAGAGAGTGATTGTTGTTTAAAGCCTAATGAGCAATTGTTTTAACTATAACACGCCCAGAATAAGTTGCATTCGATGAGATTATGTTCTTGTCTGCTTTGTACTGCACATATACCTTTAGTTGGAGTTTTATAGTGCTATCTCATTGAAACAACAAGTGGGCTATTGCTCCTTAAAGCTGCGTGTTTAGAGGAGAATTAGCGAATACCAGTTTCATAGACATTGGATTGACCCGACCGGCAATATAACCGACGATCTACGGCAATCGAAGCGGCCATGCTAACCATTACTTCACCGATGCGGCCACTTAGACAAAAGAATATGAGACAAGAGTAAATACAGTAAAAGTATTTGAAGCTGACAATGTTGATCACTATTTGCTTTAAGAATTTATTAGCACTATTAATTAAAATGTCTGACTTAATCATGTACATCCACACAATAAGATTATGTCTATTCCTGTTTGTATTACATTGCAGCTATTGTGACGATAATGAACCGAGAACAAGTTGTGAGAACAGCAGCTGTACTCGCCAAAGGAAACAGTTTTGGGGTAGGTGTTACAATAAAAACGTAGATATCAAATTTAGTGCGCACGACGCGTTTCTGGAATAACCTTCATCATGTACGCTCAAAACGGAAAGGTTGGATGCCAAGTAATAAAAAAAAAAAAAACATTAGGAGCAAGTAAGCCAAAGGACATAAACAGGATGACCAAACTCGTCTATGGTCACCTATGCATGAAGGAGGATAACCTTAATTTTAATTAAGAAATAAATCATGGAAGCCAGAATGTTTTTTGAGTTTTAACATGGGTTGACGGATATTAGTATTTTATTACTAATATCCGCCAACCCATGTTAAAACTCAAAGCACATTCAAAACGAATTAATATAAGTTTTTCTAAACTTGTTTTCGAATCCCTTTAATTATTTGTATCGTATCATATTGAAATTTATCATATTGTACTATATTTATTAATTAATAAAATATGTTTAAACTAAAGCACATTCTGGCTTCCATGATTTATTTCGATTCTGATATGTCTAAGAGTACAAATACGATAGTATACTTTGATTGGAAGACGGTAATTTATATTTATGTTTGTGGAAAATGTCGCACACAATTTATGCTGTCAATGGAAAAGTAAATAACATTCACCGGCGCATGTGCGAATAAGATTATACCATCGATAAATCGCTCGTTTGTCTACAAAGCGAAAGAAGGAAATACTTCTAGTAAACCATGTCAGTGTCGCAACACTTATTACTGGACGGATGATACCCTCGGGGACGAATAGTTAACCAGAAGAGGTATCGACCCAGTGATAGTAATAAAAACGTAGATATCAAATTTATGCACGGGGCAACGTTCGCTTGCTGACCCCCATTAGTGTCGTGATATCATCATTTGTGTTTATAGGTGTTTCCATAGAGTATTATAAGAGATATGGGAATATCTTTTTGGCGTATAGGAAATTCCGAGTAGAGCGTAGCGGAACGAGGGAGAGTAGAAAGTTATTCAAATCGCTAACCAAGACCGAACGGAAGAACCTATATCTTCCTGAAATAATGTAAAAAATAAATATGATATTAAAAGGGTATGTAATTTACAACCCAGTTTTGACTGTGACGTATTCATAATGCAAATACTTCTATGGACTAGTGTTCCCATCGAAGACATCATCATGTGTGTATGTCTTCGTTTGACTGTATCAAATGGAAAAAAACCTAATTCAAGGAAGAGACTAGAATCCACAATAAAAAAATACGACTCTCATGTCAGCATTATGCTCGTCTAAAGCATAAACAGAAATGTAGAACAAAAATAAAAGCATTGTTCCTTTACTCTATGTCAAAGTATATCATTGGATAGTCTCTCATGTTTGTTTTGTATATGTTTGTATATCTGATACCCACCTCTAGTGTTAAGATTCTCAGACATCTATATATATATATATATATATATATATACAACGTCTGAAAAACCAGTCAACGATCAATCTTACGGGGTGTTGGATCGTTACGGTATAACGATAGTATACAAGTAAAACAATTATAAACGTCTAAAATGGTTTGTAAAACAACACCAAGTACACAAAACAAAGTGATAAAGAATTAAACACTTCGTAGAATGACAAAATTTTCGTCCCACCGAGGGACTTTATCAATGTCTAATTAAATAAAATCTCGAAACAATATGGCGACTTTTCAAATTTCAAAAAAAAGTTTTTGACGGTCCATGTACGGCACAAAAGAACCAGCAGATGCACATATGAAACTACATGCATAAAAGAATGGAAATCCGACATGTTTTACATTTTTCAGGTAAATACTGTATTGTGTATCTTTGTATATGACATATGTAGTGGTGAATATATATATATTTACAAAAATCAGTCATATTAATTTCAAATGCTAATATGCACAATTGGTACGATAGGAACTGGCTCTTATGCACGGATCCAAGAGAACCGCTACAGTCACATGCAAAAACAGTGTTGAGCTGTTGGCTGTGGGCAGAGATGATTTTATTGATATATTTATGCCAATAGACAAAGACCAGGAACCAGAGCACATACGATTCCTCCGATCTATTAATATATTAAAAGGTTGGCCAATAGAATGCCTTCCATATCATGATCCGAAGATCTGCTGTTTTACATTTTTCAGGTAAATACTGTATTGTGTATCTTTGTATATGACATATGTAGTGGTGATTTATTCGTGCCACAGTACAACGTCAGAGAAAATCAAAGGGGCGATCAAGAATAGACAACCTGTTGGATACACACGACACAAGAGGAAGACAAACAAAACAAATAAAACACAACACACTATGTGTTGGACAGCACTATACTATATGTTAAATTGAATAAAAACGTAGATATAAAATTGAATTTAGTTTAGGAATTAAGATGTATTTTGTGACTTTTTTGTAACAATGAGACAGCATCGGTATTTGTCGTTAGAAATCCAGGAGCTTGTTTGGGACAAGTATACATATGTGACGGGGTTATACCGCTTAATGGTATGCCAATGTATTCAGTTGATCAGTGGCCTTTCACACGTTGGCGCTTAATGTTGTCATGTACACATCTTGCTGTGTATGATTGCTACCAACTTTAGCTGATATGAGTATCGTCAGAATCGATGCCAGACCTTGTACTTGGAACGTGGAACGTGGTATTTTTATACTTTTCAAATAAGAACAAAAACAAAAGCCAAAACAAATACAAAAAAACCACAAAACAATATCAAATTGAAAAGAATCCTCCCCCCCAAAAAAATCAATTAAACAAACAACCGCGCAAACTAAATCAATAAGCTAAGATCTTCACGATACAGTGAAACAGTTTCATAGTAGTAACTACGTCATAATCTGTAGAAGATAAATTGTGGTGTCATCATTGTATCGTGTAGTAACTACGTCATAATCTGTAGAAGATAAACTTGCGGTGTCATCATTGTATCGTGTACGTTGTGATGTCTACATAGATGTAAAGAAATTATATATTTTTAATGTCTCTTTATTGGAAAGTTGCGTTTTATAAGACAATCAACACAGAAAAATAAATAAACAGTTATATATAAATTTGATAATTAAACATCTTACTACGTCTAACATGCGTAAATCATTGATCTGGTATATATGAGTCAACATTTACATAGATGAATGGACAGACAGATATGAATAGCAAAAACAACTGCTATGAAGAATCAATTGTGTGTTCTGAGACAGCATATGAATAACCTACACACAAGCCGCATAAGTTAGAACCGCATCGGTGGTGTAATGGTTAGCGTGCTCGTCTCGAGTGCGATAGATCATGGGTTGATACCCGGTCAGGTAAGATCAAAGCCTATGAAATTGGTACTTTTTGCTTCTTCGCTAAACATGCTACCTCAAGGAGAAAGAGCAAAGACAGGTTGGATCGCAATCAGGATAATGAGTGCGAGTGGTGCGACATGTCTATCTACAGACTGTTGTTTCAGTGAGCTAGCACTATAAAGACCAAACTCAGCGTGTTGAACTAGTATAAAGTGGACACCATCTCATCGAATGTAGCTTGATCTCTTGATAAAACGGATATATTGCTCATTTGGCGTCAAACAACAATCATTAACTCGCATACATCGAAGAAGAGTTTGAAGATACCAAAGGGTTAATCAGAATCCGTATATCGAAGAAGAACAGACAACACAATGGCCAAAAGAAAATAACCAAAAAGGACAAACAACGATCTACAAAACATACATACAAAACCAAAGACCGAGTAACACAAACCCCGCTAAAAATCGGGAGTGAACTCAGGTGCTCCGGAAGAGTGAGCAGTTCCTGCTCCACTAGTGACACGAATGTTGCAAGAAAGTGACATTTGCTATGTTAAAATGAAGTCATTACTTTATAGCGTAAGTTGTAGATGACAACTAGTGCTCATTGTTAGTATTAAGATATGAATACACATTACAAATACAATTAACAATCTAATACGTTTAGCATACATAATTAGTGCTATAATAACTATGATAATATAACCTGTCCAGTAATCAGGACATGCAAGGAAAGCAATTACTACTGTCTTAGATCTAAAATCAAGAAATTATGAATATAGATAGTTTTACTATGGTTGGCTGTAGGTTTTAACTAAAAGTCTGATTTCCGTCGGACGTAACTAGCTCCATTCAAATTTGGTGTTGAGGGTCGAGTAAAAGCTCAATACTGTAAAAGTATCCCGTGCATTAAAGTACTATCGGTATCGTTGATGTTTATACGTAAAAGGACAATATTGCGTTAATGGGAGTATTAAAGAAAAATTGTTTGTATTTTATTTCAGGAGAGGACTCCTCTTATGTAAAGACAGTAACGCCAGTGAATGGGTATATATAATCAAAACGGGTAGTTGTAGAGTGTTAAAGACATTACAACCGACACAACCTACCATACATATATCAGAAAATAATCTGAAAATGTCACATGATATCATAAGTAAGTTGTAGTCACATGACTAAGGCAATCCATTCATATAGGGACTGTTAAATATTTGATAATAGTTCGTATGTTAGCTCGTACATTATGTGCATTTTCTCTAATTTCTCTAGACATGCCGTTTTCTTACAATCTAACATGATTGGAATGATGTAACAGAAAAAGAAAAAAAACCGGCCAGGGCTTCATTTATCCAATTGGTGTGTTGATGTTTTGGAATATTTAAATAATAAATAATACATTGACGATTGTGCATATTTCAATTATTAATTTCCCGTGGAACGACCCTGGCATGTGGTTATGACATTGTTTCTCTGCTGCTGGGTTAAGAACCTCCCGAAAATAGCTGGTTGTGTGGACGATGCAAAGACACAACACACCAATAACACGGAGCGTAAATAAATATCTCCTCTTAAATAGATGGCACAGTCTTTCATGAGAGATCGTTGGTAGTCCGTTGCAACGCAAACTCTTCCAATCCTATCCATTATATTCTCACTCTTCTGTGTCTGTCGATATATCTGCCAATATGGCCACCCCAGTGCCATTTTCTTCGTCCATGCTTTATTGCTTGTACTTAGATTTGCCTTCCAATACAAATATGCAATCTGGTAGCTGAGTAATTATGAGCACGAAGAAAGGTTTAGCTGAACATACGTGCATGTTAACTGTATGTAAATGTCGCTCTACCTTTATTACTTCAAAATTACATTTCCCTAAACATTTTGCCATTTTGGTTATTTAATTTGTATTGTGTATCTCATTAATTTGAATAAGAATTATATAACACATATGCATATTCATTATACAATATACCATTGCTAAATACAATCGGTTTTTGCTGTTGTTGTGAAAAATTCGATTACTTTATAATATATAATGAAATTTGACTATTACAGAATTACCTCCCTTGATTTCACCTAGATCAATGTCTTCCAGTAATACCTCATTATCATTACACACTACATCATCAAATAGTTCTGTGACGTCATCGTTCTGTAAAAAGAAGAGGCGACGATGTACAGTAGAGAACTTGGTTAATATTCTGAAAACTTCGAGTGATAATCGTGAGTATTTTGATGTAGATGTAGATGTAGAAAACATCGTATTACTGCTACCTATTGTTCGTGGTGAGGTTGATTATGAGATTGATGGATTGACGTCGACTACAACAATCAACACCAATCACAGCTAATATTCAGGAGTTCTCTCCCTTGAAAATGTATATTCAATATAACCTAATGTAATGAAGTGTTTCAGTAGTTGTCCATTATGTGATAAAGTTTGTCATTGACTTGCGACAGGTCGGTGGCTTTCTCTGGATATTCCGTTTCCTCCACCAATAAAACTGACAACCACGATATAACTGAAATATTATTGAAAGTGGCGTTATACACCATTACCTTAACCCTAACCACCTTCAGTAGTTGTCGATAGTTGTAGAATATAAGGTTCACCTGAGGTGTACTTGATGCAATCTTAAGTGAGATAATGTTACACTGAAGGTCGGTTAGCTGCAATAATGTAGCTCCTGTGACAAACTTGTGTCTCGGCAGAGCTACAACGCGGTCCCATTCGTCACAATGGAGCAAAAAAAAAAGTTGCAGTTGAAACATAAAATCTCATTATTTATGCTTCAAACATTTCATTATAACTATTACTGATGTTCCCAGTCCTTGTTAAATCGGTTTGGCTGAGAAATGTATGCTTTTCAAAGGTAGCAACAACCTTGTTCAAATTTATCGATTGTTCGCCATAACCGGAAACTACCGAAGGCGGAGCTTTTCTAAATATGGTATTTCTTACTACACGTTTACTACGGCTGATGTAAACATTCACGCCTCAAATCGCCAAATATGGTATCGACATCCAAATAGTGAGGCCGGAAATGACGAAATTCAAAATGCTCAGAGAGAAAGTAAACATGGATTTTTATTTTGTGGAAATTACATTCTAAAATACTGGTAGGTGAAAGGTTATGTCTTATTATTGATAAATGCAGGCGTCAGAAACTCTGAAAGCGAACGCAAAAAATCACGGCGGCTGCTCCATTACGTGTAATGGCATCCCGTTATAACCCTTGCGAGTAAGCGAGCATTTAAGGTTTTATTATTAGAACTAAAGGTCGGTTTGTTTTATCGAGCACACCGTTTTACTGAATGCATAAAATTGTCCTTTACAATATAACTGAAATAAGTGATCTATATAATGGAAACACTGTAAATTTTGTGTTAGTACTAGAACATAAGATTACAGTAACAAAATTGTGTTAAATGTAACTGTTGTACTTACATGCTACAATATATAAGATCACATAACCTTTACTCTGCGTTTTATATTTACATGAACAAAAATGTAACAAAAGTATGTGTTTGGCAACACATATATATATATCCCGATAAATATAGATTCCAAACAGTACTTGTGTTTTCAAGTTTGGATTGAATAAGCTCACTTATGAGCCCTTCTTGTGGTAGAGTTTTCAAGCTTGGATTGACTCGGCTCCTTATAAGAGCTCTTCTTGTGGTAGTGAAGTTCAAGGTTAAACATTTTGTATTTGAATATTGACATTTCATCAACCTCAGGAAAACAGCAAGGCGTATTATGAATAATTAAAAAATATGTAATTGTAAAAAGTTATCCTGCGTTATGCAAAAATGTGATTTTTTTTTATAGCACATGTGAACTTATTTATAGCACATGGGAATTTATTTATAGCACATGTGAACTTATTTATAGCACATGGGAACTTATTTATAGCATATGCGAACTTAATTATAGCACATGGGAACTTATTTATAGCATATGCGAACTTAATTATAGCACATGTGAACTTATTTATAGCACATGTGAATCTAGAAGATCACAAGAAAGAAGTGGAGATGTTATTTAATAAACTACACAACAATTATGACAAACGTGGAAAGGTAATTAATTTAACTCCAGATTATATTATTTAGACAAAAATGAAACAGTGATGGTCGACAATAGTCAAAACGTCAACACCCCAAATATATCCTTGTCACAACAACACAGAGAAGACCTCATAGACAAAAGCTGTTAGAAATCAAAGCCCTGATCTGGGACAGTTGGTGCAAATATATGTCAAAGTTAAATCTGTGTATTGAAAACATACCCATGCCCTTTTCATAACTAGTTCTTCACAATTAAGCACATGAAAAAACCCAATGCTTAATATATTATCAGAGAAATTAGCACGACATGACGAATCGGCACCAATACATATATAGCATGTTATCAACTTTCATAGCAACAATATATTTAAAGGGATTATTAATAAGAGAGAGAGACTAGGGACTAGTAGTATCTATTGGCTTAATAGGAGTTTTGAGAATAATTTTGATAAACATAGCTTTTCCTAATTGACAGCTTTTCAAAATACGAATTCGCGATATTTGTTTCAGATATATATTTCGCGTTTAATATAATCAGTTCCTGGAGGATGATTATCAATTTTATAAATAAATACTTGTTTCCGACAAATGATTACGAAACCTTTCAAAGATGCATAGTGTTAGATTAAAATTGCTCGCCTTTAGGACAACATAAACATAGAAACAATGCGCTGATCAAATCTTTGCAACTTCAATTATATGTGTATTCAAGACCATTATGGCGGCAATACAATTTCGTAAATGTCTTCAATGGTATATGAAAGCAATGTTGTCATAGCTGTTACAGGTTTTTTGTAATTATGAGATAGCATCTATTTAATTACATTACATAATTACATAAAAGGGGAAAGCTGACGTCCAAAACATTAACAGTTCTATAGGGACAGAAAGATAATCTATCTTGTCACATACCTGTATGGTAAATTTAACTTGGGAGTGATACATGTCTATAATCTAAATATGACATGAGCCACAGCTGATGTTAGTTTTATTTAGAACAGGTCTTAGGATTGGTTTGATATACATTGAATATAAGAAATGCGGGATTATTCATACTATAAAAATCCGTTACCACAAACACAAGTTCCTACGTAAAATAACATGTACCGAATACCATCTTAAGAAGTGATCGTCTTTTTCATTCAACATTAACATACATACATAAACATATTTTTATTTACACGCAATTAGAGATAGCACAATAATCACCAGAGAGCTGAATTTGTGTTGCATAACACTAAGTACTTCAGTGTTTGTCACAGAAATCAAAGGTACTTTTGGTGCATTTTACCTA
This sequence comes from Bathymodiolus septemdierum, assembly GCA_963383655.1. Lineage (NCBI taxonomy): Eukaryota > Metazoa > Mollusca > Bivalvia > Mytilida > Modiolidae > Bathymodiolus > Bathymodiolus septemdierum. The sequence continues at coordinate 71,070,236 of OY726524.1, forward strand.
TCTATATCAAACAGATTAATATACTATTCATCTTACTACTGCACCTCATCTGTGGTGTAATGGTTGTCGTGCTCGCTTTGTGTGTGGTAGATCGTGGGTCCGTGCACCGATCGGATGAAACGAAAGACTATAAAATTGGTATGTGTTGTTTCTCCGCTAAGCACGCAACATTAACGAGAAAGAGCAAAGACTGGTTGGATCGTAGTCAGGATGATGTGTATGAGTGGATCGACATGTCTATCCGCGGACTGTTGTTTCAGTGAGCAAGTACTATACAAATCCAACTAATCGTGTTGGTCTAGTTCAAAGCGGACTTGTTCTCGCCATGATATAGCTGAAAAATTGCTGAGTTGGTGTTAAGCAACAATCATTCACTCACTTCATGTGGCTGCATCGTTTTTCAGAGATATTCAAGAGTATTCGACAGATTTGAAAAGAAGAAAGAAAGTAAAATTGGAGAAAAATTGTTTGTTCAGATACAAAACCTTGGTCCCAGAGATGTGTTTGTAAGTTGTGTGGTAGCGATATGAATTGGAGAAATAAATTCAACCATATTCTTTAACACATGTGTATCCACTGGAAACATGACCGGTTTTAAGCCAATTGGATCAATTGCTCCCAATTGGACCCCACCCTTAAGGGCCTCCGTATTGGTGCTATATACTCTCGGCTGTTCAAGTATACATATCTTACAAAGAACAACATTGAGCCCCGCACCTCCTCAGGCCGGTCCTGACCGCAAAATATAATAAAATACATGTATATTATATCTATATAAATTAATTTGAGTCACATGTCATTTTATCCGTGTTTTGATTGGTATGAAAAATTGAGGTTATTTGTCAGTGAACGGAATATAAAAATAGACGTCGTTCTCAAGGTGTCATCAGGTGATTTTCTTTAAATAAGGCACCTTTGGGGTTATTTAAATTTATTTCCGATTATTTGCCTTATTTTGAAAAATAAATATATTTTTCAATATCATAGCAAACAAAGTTTGAATTAATTTATATGGATTGATCGAAATTATTTGTTTTGGTTCATTCGAGATAACCTCGATCAGGTTGTACACACCCTTGCGTAACTCGCTACGCGGGTTACGCGGTGTGTACAACCTGATTGAGGTTATTTCTTCATGAACCGAACAAAAATTGCGATCAATCCTTAAATACATGCATTGAACAGGTTACTAAAACACATGACTTTGAAAAGTAGACAAAGCAATGCAAACGAAAACAAACGAAAGCAAGATAGGATTACTAATGTACATTGAAATAGTAAAAAATCTAAACATCATGAAGTTTATGTCTTAATTGGATAGCTACGTTCCTAAGCAAACATTAAATTGAGTAAGTGCAAAATACATCTTGTGGATTTCCATAGAAATAATACATTTCTCTGACGTCACACTATTGTTCGGACAGTGGATTATTTTTAAGAATCTAGTTGATTCATTTGTTTTTGCGTATATTAACCTTTTACCATTTTAGGCTTAAAAACATGTTGTAAATATTTTGAGACTTGCGAGTATCGAACACTTACTGGGCTTTTTAAAATCCGCTTTGAGTTTCAAAACTTACGTCTATAACCACCCGGCTACGGTGATCATGCTTTATTTTAAGAAATATCAACAACTTGTTTAAATGGGTAATTGATCAATATATGCAATACATGATACACGTATTTCAAATCTGGCATAATTTATGTTCAGGACTAACGAGTATGTGAACTTTTAATATATATATATAGTCTCACAATATAAAAAAACCACCTAGCGAATTACACATCAAACATACTATAGGTGAACATTTGGGATACTTGAAAGACCCTGAACTATCTAAGCATAAACGAGAATCGAAAGGACGTATACCGATGCAAATTTATAGTTTGTTTTATTTTTGTTAATTGTTGTCTTATATGGCTTTCTAAACATTAAAAGTGTAAAAATATAAAATGAAAACACTTTTTGCAGATGGAAATGTATTATGTAAGAGAATACACTCCAACTTGTAAATTCTTAAAAATAATCAACTCGACCCTTACGGGTCTCGTTGATTATTTTTAAGAATCTACAGTTACGATCTCGTTGATTATTTTTAAGAATCTACAGTTGGAGTGTATTCTCCATTACTTAATTTAAGTACACCACACCAACTGAACTTTAATAAATCTATATGTTACATAATATCATTGTTCCTTTACTAATATTCTATAATTCTTGTATCCCTTTTAAAGCACAAACCACAAGGTGTCACATGTTATGTAGGTCAAGTGCTTTCTAATGCGATAAGCAGTGCATGGATAATTTACAATTAATAAGTCTTGCTTACCAGTATACTTGTACCTACTCCACTTATTGATCTGAATAGGTCAAATAAGAGTTCCAAACACACGAAATTACACACAATTTATCATTATACAATTATGGCATTCTTTGGAGGTGTACATCACCTATAGTCACTCCTCTGTTGGAATAAAATAGGAGTTATTGAGGTAGACAACTCTTTTGTCTACCTCAACAACCTCTATTTGTACCAGTGCAGGAGAAATCTGATGGTCGTCACTGAACACATCAATAAATTTCTAAAGATATGTTACAATAAATGATCCAATTGCAAATATTCATATACAGTGAGATATAATGATATAGATGTCAGCATGAACGTATCACTTATTAGAGTTAAAAGTTAGTTGTTTAAATTGGAAACAGGATAGTGTGTCTCATTTTGGGATAATATTTATACTTGTACTGTTATTCAAGTGATCTAACTCTATGAAAGTAATCTTATTGCGAATATATATATTCTTTACTATGTGCTAACTAAGATCGTATCATGACGTATGCTCTGTCGGTTCTCTATGGATTTTATGTCCATTCCGTTTTTGTGTATCCCTATTGTAATTTATGTCGTTTATATTTACCTAGTAATATTACCCAAATGAATCAATGAAAATTGCATAAATCAGTTCTTTTTGAATAGAATAAAAATCATATTTCAATATAATTTAGTTACAATGTGATAAATCTTTGATAGTGTAGCCTGTGTAATCTGAAAACCTGTCTGTTACGAACAAAACAAGTCGGTCCCAAGGCTACTCGATTTGGATATGTTTCAATGTAATTACATATATCATTATGTGTGTATTGTAGGGACTAGAACAAGTAGCCTTTGGAATGATAGGTAATACTACCAGTACTATACTAGTATCAGATGGTGCTGAGTGTATACTGATAAATAAGAAGTACTTCCAACAACATCTTAATGACGAAGAAGCAAAGAGATTACGCAGAACTGTACGTATATACTGTATGCGTAATAATGCGTTCTGCAATGTTCGAAATTTCTAAAATTACTGACTTTCACCATGCACAATAACAACTTTATGAAACATTTTCAAGCGAATTATTAATTTGTAATAAGGATGTAACTGGATAAAGATCAAAGTACCAAATTTTATATCAGTGAAATAATCAAAATGTAGATTTACGCTGACAAATAAAAAACAAAAACTTTACACAAAAATACCAAGGAAATAAAATTTGCACCAAATAAATATATATGTGATAAAGTTTGTCAGTGACATGCGACAGGTGGGTGATTTTCTTCGGGTACTCCGGTTTCCTCCACTAATAAAACTGATCGCCACGATATTACTGAAATATTGTTGAATGTGGCTTTAAACATCATAACCTCAATAACTCACCATATTTTAATAATTACAGATTAATACATGGGCATTTCCATATTGGCCTGGTTATCATCCCGAGACCCCCATATTGGCCCGAGACGCAGTCGAGGGCAAATATGGGTCAAGGGATGATAGCCAGGCCAATATGAAAATGCCCATGTATTAAACTATTTATTACATACTTCCGACATCTAGAAAAGAGACACCCATATTGGCCTGAGACAAAGTCGAGGCCCATATTGACCCGGGCAATATGGGCCTCGATATGGAAATGATCTTGGAGCAATCCAATAACCGGTTATTTTCCCGGGGTGTGAAAATATGGACAGTTTACTTCCAGTCATATTGATCATACAAAATGCCTTTATTTGAACTAAGTATGTAATAAGTGTTTATATATATTTTACTTTCCATATGTTACAGCTTCAACCGTTACCATCAGAAGACAGTCTACAACAAAAACTACAGGACAAGACAAACTGGGAAGCATACAAAGCATTGACAGTTATAGATCAAATTCTTTATAAGAGACAGTTACATAGTACTGATTCATTGTTTTATTAAATACTCATGTTAAAATTATTCATTAAATTGTTAATGTTGGTGCTGCTGGTATGAAATGAAAATACCTTTTCTCTACATAGAAACATGAATATTAAATTTAATGCGCACGACGCTTTTCTGGGATAACCTTTATTAGGTACGCTCAAAATCGAAAGATTGGAAATCCAAATAATTTAAAGTTTTGGGAGCAACAATATCTAAACAGGATAGCCAAAATCGGCTAAGGTCACCTATTCCTGAGGGAGGAGAACCTTAGTTTTATTAATAATTTCGTTATTATTAAGCAATTGTAAATTTCAGTACGAATGAAGATATATTTAAAATCCACCGTTTTCTTCATCATCATCCATTTTGTCGGTAATAGACTAACTTCTAGTTTATATACGAGATGAGTAGATGGTGGGACGACTTCACAATCTTTAAAAGCTTAAAAATATATAATAAAAATGGAAAACCCCAAAAATACCACACTGTCAGAACAGTTTCAAAATCCAATAGTAAAATCGCAGAAACAGCGGCAAAATTAATATCACTAACACACTTAAACATGAATTTGTAGATATTGCTTACCAAGAGAGACAATCCGATCATTTGAATAATGAAGTACGTTAAATAGAGACATGGTTTATCAATAGATATACCATATTGTTCTCAATTATTTCTAAATAAAATATTTTATGTGTCACAAAGATTAAACATATCATGTATAATGTTCAAGATTATAACATTCTTTATAATAACACTGTTCGCACAGTTACATGTGATGGTTAGCACTATACTCACATGTGGAAAGCAGTTGCATGACCGCATCATTTCACTGAGAGGGAAGATTTGGACCTATGAAACAACTATAACCCAGCCACTTTTCATTGAAGTCAGGGACGTAAGCAATCATGTAAATAAGGGGTTAATGTGCAGTGAATATAATTCGGACTGCAATAAATATTCATATTATTGTCAACATTGCATTTGTGCATTGTTAGAAGTACATGATCACATTTTAAAATGACATATGTACAATTGTTAGACTTGAGTCTGAATTTATACCCAGACTTAAAGTGGTAGACCTGGGATACCCTAACATTTTCCCATCATTCTTTTTTTTTTAACTTTGCATCATGGAATAGTTATGTCTAAATACATTATCTGCCAAAGTTTAAAAAAATTTCACCGTGCCGTTTTCTCCATAGCACATCCTAAATATAGCAATTTTGGGGGTATTCTTGACGCCAGATGGTAATACTAGTTTCGGAAGATTCTAATAGATATGCACATTTATTTCTGATTGAAAGAGACTATTTTGGCTTTAATACACTTGAGAGTGTTGTTGTTGAATAAATATGAAATATCTAGCATATCTGAATATCCTGTTTGGAGATAATCACGTGCAAAACAGTGGAAACTGCAAAAAAGGGGGGATGCCTTGAGGACCACCTTGGTATTAAAAATCGGATTAAAAAAATTCCTGTCAATTAATTTCCACAAAAAAATGTCACACTGAAGAATAGACATATAGACATCATTGCACCAAATTTGACAAACTTTTACCGTCAGATTTTTAAAATATTTAAATTTATGTTTTTCATGGAAGGTACCCAGAAACAAATTTAATTGTCGAGGAAAGTTATCACACACCCATCCTTTGCTAGTTTCTTTGTTTGTGAGATAAAAAATAACTAGTTACCAATAACGAAAAGCTTTTCAATTCTTATAATTGACAAAGTGGATGTCCAAATTACCAAATGACTGGATTTGTCTTTATTATTTTCAAGACGGCTGGGGAGGAGGAAGGGTGGTTTGAGGGTGACTCAACTTGATTTATTCATTGCAAAAAGAAAGCACAAAAAACACAGACAGCCACCCAGCTATATTGTAAAATTTCTTAAAATTCTGTGCTCCAGTTGTATTCGTTTGATTCTGGTTATTCTTTAGCTGTCTTAGAAGAAGGGGGGCGGCGGTATAAGAGAGGATCAGCTATTACATTTTTTTCCTAAACATAGCTTTCTATCTTTGCTAATATCTTGTTTATATCTTTCATATTTAACATTAAATTCATGCTTTGTATTTGTTTTATTATTATTATTGATCTTATATTCATTGATTTTAGATTTATTCATTTTTGGCTTGAAATCTGTCAATGACATCTAAATGTTCGTTTCCTTCCCCCTATTTCCTACGTCCCCATGATCGCCGTGTTTAAAACTTAGACATGTTGATTGTTTAGCTTTTAAAAAGCTACAAATAACTCAAGTTTTGTGAAAATAATTAGAATATAACACAATTCAACGGCCAATTTTGTAAAAGAAGCGTCTGTTTGTATATTTTAAGATTTGGGATTTAATATTCACCTGGAATTTCGTCAGTACAAATTTGCAGAAGTTTGCCGTGATCCTTTTGTATCAACAAATTAAACCTTCTTTATTGCTTGAATAAAACCTTTCCCTCTTATTCTTATGTATCTTCCCATTGATTACAATTGTTTTGACAATCAGCTTTACCATAAAACGAAGATTATTTGCAAGAAAAGAGTGACTTGCTAAAAGAAACAAGGCGACTTTAATTTCGCTTTGTAGTAGAGGGAGAGCGACTTTAGCCGATAGAGGGAGAGAATTTCGCCCACTTTGCCTGGTTTGGTGAGCCCTGCAAGGAACACAGCTATGGAAAGGTAAAAGGAAAAGGAGTCATTTTTTAAACTGGTCATATCCAATGTAAACAATCTTTGTCACCAAGAAACTTGAAATTGAGGGGGAATTTTCAAACGCACAGATGATCATATATTTGAGAAGACACTGAAAATAGAGTTATCTCCCATACCCCAGGCCTACCTCTTTAAGCTGATTTTGTGATTGGGAAGAAACTCGGAGCCTGGTACAGTATTAATGTAAAGAGTTTAATATTCAGTTAATATGAAGAGATTTTGTATTATAGAGGTTTTTTTTGGAAAGATAGATATATATGATAATTCATGTTTGTGTATGAAAGTTCAATACAAATAATTGTCTTGTTTTCAAAGGGTAGAAAAAATGTGCCAAAGCAAACTTCAAGAATTAAATATTTGAGTTTATTGAAATGTCAGAAATGTAAATTTTGCAATAAATTATTAAAACAGTAATCTTGAATTGAAATATGTCAGTAAGCATTGTCTTGAATTATTTGTCAGTTGGAGGAGTTTGAAGAATTCGTAAATCGAAGAAGGACAGACAATACTATGGCTGAAAGAAAAAGGACAAAAAGACAATAAACGATCTACAAAAAACTTCACAGAAAACTAAAGATCGAGCAATACAGAGGATATTGTGGAGCTATATTTAACTTGAAACTGAGCAGTGACATATTTTGTTAAACTGTTGACAAAATGTTATTTTGTGTTTAAGGCGACAGTTCCAGGGGCCACTTAGGTCACAATTGGTTCTTGTAAACCCATCCACGCCTAGGCAGTCTGATGGCATTTCCTTATTTTTATGACCAATAAGGTCTGTGTCTGAAAGCCGTTGTTACATTGACATGTCGTACTGGACAGCAATACGACTTCTGATAACTCCATTGGTATATCCCATTTTTAATGCCATTCATAACGAGTGTGCACAATTAATTCCGTTCAAACCACTGTTATATAGATATCAGTAGGCGTCAACAGATGGAGGATTACTCTGCTGGTGTCTTCGCATTGAATAATGTGTGTATAGTTATTCATATTGAATCTTGTAGATATTGTATTAATCATAGTCGTAGATTGTATATATGTATTATAATGTTTTCCGATCATTGCTAATTGACTCCTTCTGATCACACCATCAACGACCGAGTATACGGTTGTTGTACCCTTTAGTTGATGCTGTAACTGAGAATGAGGGTAAACTCCAAATTGCACATATATAACATGATAACGAAATATCACTCTGATCTCTCTTTGTCACCTCATAGTCACAGAACCATATAAAACAATTAAGAGTTGGAGAGTGTGAACCTACCACACGTCATTAATTCGGCTATTTGCTTTACACTTAGTAGCCAGTAGACCTAGGTCAATATCGCAATAGATATATTGCAGTAGTCATTACAAATATGATAACACAAAGTGTGAGAAAAGCTTGAAAATACCAAAGGGGTAATCATAGACCTTAAATCGAACGATAGACAATGCAATGGCCAAAAGAATAAAAATACGATAAACGCAAACAATGGTCTACAAAGTATTACGTATATAAAAAAACAACAACAAAAAAATCAACAAAAAAAAAACCCAAACAAACAAACAAATAAACAAACAAACTAACAAAACACGTAAACGGGTGATGAGCTGATGTGCTCTGAAAGGTAATTACTTATTGTCCCACTTGATGTAAAACGGAAGTTAAATGACCATAAAAGTACCAGACATCACATAATATAATAATGTAATATTTCCGTTGCATGATTTTCCTTTCTTATGATAAATTATATCATTTTTAATTTTAAGCCATCAGGATTTTCAATTCTTTAAACCGTGTACATGTCTATATCCATTTATATATTTTAAGTATTTCTTCATTTAATATTAGAAACATATACATAATGTAATCGTAAGAAAATATTAAAAACAAATCTATATCGGTACAAAATTTATTTTTCAACTGTTCCATATTTCTTGATACCGGTAGATTTTAATTTTGTCATTTTGAATAATGTGCATTGCTTAATTTAAAATACATTTGGATTAAAAGATCAAAAGTGATGTAAATATTTTTAGATTAGAAAGGTCAACATATTAAACAGTAAGCCGTTTACAAATGTAAATTTAAGCCCCTCCTTTTTGTATTTAAGATCACCGTTACAATTAAACATTTAAATTTTAATATCCCTAAATCTATAGGTCAAATAAATCTTAATCCACCTTTTTTTTCATTAACAAACTAACGTATCTAAGATCATTTCTTTTGAATTGAAATAACACTGTGAAAGGTAAGAAATATTGTACTGTTCATTTAGATTTGGGTCCATAGAATAGCTTAACCCCGCCACTTTTTATTGAAGTGCCTATACTAAGCCATGAAAGTGAGCATTCATGTATTTGTGTGCTAAAGTTATCAATTTTGCATCTTTCTACAATTTTTCTAGTGAATTTTGAACTGTTCCGACAGTGTGACATTTTTTGTTTGTCATTTAATTAAAGGAAAAACACAGTGAACAATATTTGGTGTATTTCTTAGCTTAAGATACTTGAATTTATGTGATACCTTTTTGCTCCTTTTGAATAAAAAGAAGAGTTTGAAGATACCAAAGGAGTTATCAGAATTCGTAAATAATCGAAGGACAAAAGAACAAGACCAAAGGGACAAACAACGATCTACAAACATTACACATAACAATAAAGATCGAATAACACGAACACCATTAAAAAACGGGGTTGAACTCCGGAAGGGTAAACAGTAATATATACTAATCCTCATTTCCCTGGTGTTGCTTTGTTCATCTAAATGATCATAGTAACATTTTCCATTAAATGTGGTGGTTTCTTGACGTCATACATTCAACTATATAAATATGTAGAGTTACTAACAATTATCGATTCAGTGATTATCTGCATGTTATATATCCAAATGATCTGCAAAACTTTAGATTATTTAGTTTTCCAATCTTTTGATTTTGAGCGTTATTTTAATGTTATTCTAGAAACGCGTCTTTTATTGAAGTAAATGATACTATCAACATTCAAAAGTGTGCTTCTTGTTTTGGCCTTCACCTTGGTATCAACAGCGAAGGTTAATAAAACAAGAAGAAAAAATATACGTCAAACGTTATAATTTCACTTATCTGATAGTCAATTTCCAGTTCATTAGTAGCAATATTCCAGTTGAACATAAGCATATGAAGCTTACAATTCACAACTCATACGTTATTCTAAGGCTTGTGTCCAGTACATTGATTGTATGAACAGAACTCAATTGCTGACGCAAAAAGCTACTGAAACAAGGCTACATTATATATGTGTTCCAGTTATCATTAAAAACAAATATATTTTTCTCAAATGGATGGCAATAAATATTTTGCATAGAAGTTTGTTTCCTCTATCACGGACAAGACAGAAGTGTTCGTCTCCCAGTTTTCTTGGCGGTGTCCGTGTGACTCATCTTTTTAGTTCTCAGAGTTATGTTTGTGCTTTTTTTTTTTTTTTCGATCTGTGTCTTGTGCCCAATGTTGCCTGTGTCTATGAATTGTCCATTTTTGATTGCGCCTTCGGTTTTCTCTAACTTTTTTTCTTCAACATTCTACTCGCTTTATATTACAGAGAACGGCAGTGAGATCTGATTCATGTTAACTAGATACACATTTAATTGAAAACTATGGCACTAGACGTGCATCACCAGAGCAAATTAACAGCCTTCCGTACAAGACAAGCTGTGAGACAATCGTTAGCGGATATTAATATAAAACATAAGGAAAGGTTATTGATCGAAGCTAAGAAAGTTGAAGAAAGAAATAAAGTCACAATACAAGATCGTATGCTACAACTGAGAAAGAAAAGTGAACGTATGAAACAACTACGAAAAGTAAGCAGTGTACCTAGAGTTTTGTCGTACTTCAATAAAGTATCGGTGAGTAAAATACAATAAAAACAAGGTCATTCTGCACTCCATTTTAACAGTGTATTTCTGTAATGAATTAATGTGTTAAAAGTATTTTTTTTCTTAACCACACGTTATCTATGACCTTTAAGATAACTGTTTTGCATTGCATTGAAAATAGTTTATTTAATTAAAACGACATGAAATATTTTTATTTCTTACTGACAGGGATGGTTATTTTCATTTAATTCACTGGTTCAGTTAGCTTCCTCTAAAAAATAAGTTTTGAAAGATGCAGGACACGATCAGAATAGGTCAAACATATACCTTTTGAAAGGAGATGTAGATGGTTTTTGCATCGATTTTCGGTTGTTTTTAGTTTCCTACCAGAATCACCCTTGCACTGAGTTTACATACATTGTACTCAATTTTATGCAATCTTAACTGTTTCGAGCTTTTATTATGTCAAATAAGTTTACTTAATGATACTATTGAATCCTCTGTGAAGAAGTCAATATCGCCATTGAGCAGGGATATTGTTTCTTGGTGGTGCAGTGTTAGATATAAATGGAACACAAAGTTCTCAAAGAACAAAATTTCTAAATAATCATTAAAACAAAGGTTCGCCTCCCACCCAAGGCATAGGTAACTTTTGTTTATTTTTTGCTATCCTGTTTTGGCTTATTTGCACACACAGACTTTTAAATTAGTTGGCACTCGAATCAGTGGATTTTGACCGTATATCCCAGAAACGGACGTACAGTCTGTACTAAATTAAATATCTACATTTTTATTACATGCAGATTAAAATATGAACTTTCAACATGGGCCTATTTATTACCCAGAGACCCCCATATCGACCCAACACAAAACCGCGGTCCGAGATTGTTTGACAGATGATAACTAGGGCGATATGGGAAATGCCATGTTTTAAGCTATTTATTACATAGTACCATTAATTGACCTGGAAAAAAAGTACCAGTCTTATATGGGGTATCAGACCGTGATTATATGGTATTACGAACCCCGTTAGACTAATTTTTCCATACAACCCAGGTATTCCGTTATGGGTCATTCACTTTGACTGTTATTGCATATGCAAAATGTGTCATATTCTTGCAAGGAATGAAATAAATAATAATACTGGTCGCTAAAGGTAAATATGAGCCAAACATCACATTATAGAAATGCATCATTTTAGTCAACATTTTTTTTAAAACAAGATAAATATTCAATACAGAACTATCGTATTGTTGAATCTTTAAAAAACATTGTGCACCTTGTATCAGCTAGTCTCTCAGCTGATGTGCACAACCCAACCGAAATGGACATTTGCTAGTGTAGTTAAGCGGGACGAATTAAATTTACAACTCCTCAATGTGAGAATCGCATATAGGGAACATACCACACACTCCTTGTAGGTATAGTACAAATATAGAAAAAACAACAAACAACTTCATGTCGCTACACATAATTACTATTAAGTAAACGAACACCAACCAAATGAAAATCGGGGTGAACTCATGTGTTCCATTATTCAAAGAACAGCTGTTAGGTATTGTAAACGGGCTCTAACCAAATAAAAAACGGGGTGAACTCATGTGTTCCATTATTCAATGAACAGCTGTTGGGTATAATAAACGAACTCTAACCAAATAAAAACTGGGGTGAACCAACACCAACCAAATAAAAACCGGGGTGTACTCATGTGTTCCATTATTCAAAGAACAGCTGTTAGGTATTGTAAACGGGCTCTAACCAAATAAAAAACGGGGTGAACTCATGTGTTCCATTATTCAAAGAGCAGCTGTTGGGTATAATAAACGAACTCTAACCAAATAAAAACTGGGGTGAACCAACACCAACCAAATAAAAACCGGGGTGTACTCATGTGTTCCATTATTCAAAGAACAGCTGTTAGGTATTGTAAACGGGCTCTAACCAAATAAAAAACGGGGTGAACTCATGTGTTCCATTATTCAAAGAGCAGCTGTTGGGTATAATAAACGAACTCTAACCAAATAAAATTGGGGTGAACCAACACCAACCAAGTAAAAACCGGGGTGTACTCATGTGTTCCATTATTCAAAGAACAGCTGTTAGGTATTGTAAACGGGCTCTAACCAAATAAAAAACGGGGTGAACTCATGTGTTCCATTATTCAAAGAGCAGCTGTTGGGTATAATAAACGAACTCTAACCAAATAAAAACTGGGGTGAACCAACACCAACCAAATAAAAACCGGGGTGTACTCATGTGTTCCATTATTCAAAGAACAGCTGTTAGGTATTGTAAACGGGCTCTAACCAAATAAAAAACGGGGTGAACTCATGTGTTCCATTATTCAAAGAGCAGCTGTTGGGTATAATAAACGAACTCTAACCAAATAAAAACTGGGGTGAACCAACACCAACCAAATAAAAACCGGGGTGTACTCATGTGTTCCATTATTCAAAGAACAGCTGTTAGGTATTGTAAACGGGCTCTAACCAAATAAAAAACGGGGTGAACTCATGTGTTCCATTATTCAAAGAGCAGCTGTTGGGTATAATAAACGAACTCTAACCAAATAAAAACTGGGGTGAACCAACACCAACCAAATAAAAACCGGGGTGTACTCATGTGTTCCATTATTCAAAGAACAGCTGTTAGGTATTGTAAACGGGCTCTAACCAAATAAAAAACGGGGTGAACTCATGTGTTCCATTATTCAAAGAGCAGCTGTTGGGTATAATAAACGAACTCTAACCAAATAAAAACTGGGGTGAACCAACACCAACCAAATAAAAACCGGGGTGTACTCATGTGTTCCATTATTCAAAGAACAGCTGTTAGGTATTGTAAACGGGCTCTAACCAAATAAAAAACGGGGTGAACTCATGTGTTCCATTATTCAAAGAGCAGCTGTTGGGTATAATAAACGAACTCTAACCAAATAAAAACTGGGGTGAACCAACACCAACCAAATAAAAACCGGGGTGTACTCATGTGTTCCATTATTCAAAGAACAGCTGTTAGGTATTGTAAACGGGCTCTAACCAAATAAAAAACGGGGTGAACTCATGTGTTCCATTATTCAAAGAGCAGCTGTTGGGTATAATAAACGAACTCTAACCAAATAAAAACTGGGGTGAACCAACACCAACCAAATAAAAACCGGGGTGTACTCATGTGTTCCATTATTCAAAGAACAGCTGTTAGGTATTGTAAACGGGCTCTAACCAAATAAAAAACGGGGTGAACTCATGTGTTCCATTATTCAAAGAGCAGCTGTTGGGTATAATAAACGAACTCTAACCAAATAAAAACTGGGGTGAACCAACACCAACCAAATAAAAACCGGGGTGTACTCATGTGTTCCATTATTCAAAGAACAGCTGTTAGGTATTGTAAACGGGCTCTAACCAAATAAAAAACGGGGTGAACTCATGTGTTCCATTATTCAAAGAGCAGCTGTTGGGTATAATAAACGAACTCTAACCAAATAAAAACTGGGGTGAACCAACACCAACCAAATAAAAACCGGGGTGTACTCATGTGTTCCATTATTCAAAGAACAGCTGTTAGGTATTGTAAACGGGCTCTAACCAAATAAAAAACGGGGTGAACTCATGTGTTCCATTATTCAAAGAGCAGCTGTTGGGTATAATAAACGAACTCTAACCAAATAAAAACTGGGGTGAACCAACACCAACCAAATAAAAACCGGGGTGTACTCATGTGTTCCATTATTCAAAGAACAGCTGTTAGGTATTGTAAACGGGCTCTAACCAAATAAAAAACGGGGTGAACTCATGTGTTCCATTATTCAAAGAGCAGCTGTTGGGTATAATAAACGAACTCTAACCAAATAAAAACTGGGGTGAACCAACACCAACCAAATAAAAACCGGGGTGTACTCATGTGTTCCATTATTCAAAGAACAGCTGTTAGGTATTGTAAACGGGCTCTAACCAAATAAAAAACGGGGTGAACTCATGTGTTCCATTATTCAAAGAGCAGCTGTTGGGTATAATAAACGAACTCTAACCAAATAAAAACTGGGGTGAACCAACACCAACCAAATAAAAACCGGGGTGTACTCATGTGTTCCATTATTCAAAGAACAGCTGTTAGGTATTGTAAACGGGCTCTAACCAAATAAAAAACGGGGTGAACTCATGTGTTCCATTATTCAAAGAGCAGCTGTTGGGTATAATAAACGAACTCTAACCAAATAAAAACTGGGGTGAACCAACACCAACCAAATAAAAACCGGGGTGTACTCATGTGTTCCATTATTCAAAGAACAGCTGTTAGGTATTGTAAACGGGCTCTAACCAAATAAAAAACGGGGTGAACTCATGTGTTCCATTATTCAAAGAGCAGCTGTTGGGTATAATAAACGAACTCTAACCAAATAAAAACTGGGGTGAACCAACACCAACCAAATAAAAACCGGGGTGTACTCATGTGTTCCATTATTCAAAGAACAGCAGTTAGGTATTGTAAACGGGCTCTAACCAAATAAAAAACGGGGTGAACTCATGTGTTCCATTATTCAAAGAGCAGCTGTTGGGTATAATAAACGAACTCTAACCAAATAAAAACTGGGGTGAACCAACACCAACCAAATAAAAACCGGGGTGTACTCATGTGTTCCATTATTCAAAGAACAGCTGTTAGGTATTGTAAACGGGCTCTAACCAAATAAAAAACGGGGTGAACTCATGTGTTCCATTATTCAAAGAGCAGCTGTTGGGTATAATAAACGAACTCTAACCAAATAAAAACTGGGGTGAACCAACACCAACCAAATAAAAACCGGGGTGTACTCATGTGTTCCATTATTCAAAGAACAGCTGTTAGGTATTGTAAACGGGCTCTAACCAAATAAAAAACGGGGTGAACTCATGTGTTCCATTATTCAAAGAGCAGCTGTTAAGAATGGTAATGGTAATTAAAGGATTAAAAGTTAACTTGGCAATAACACCCACGTTTTAAAGTACACCTAATAAACATGTGCATTAAAGTAAATTAGTGGGGATTTTATATAAATACCTGTATCAAATACCTTGTTATGTTCAACATGTTCAACTTTTACATTTAAATGTGTGGTATAATTTCAAGTGCATACATTTATACATATATTATACGCCGTGATATAGCTGGAATATTGCTAAAGTTGGCGTTAGGCACCAATCAATCAATCAATCAATCAATCAATCAATCAATCAATCAATCAATCAATCAATCAATCCATACATACATACATACATACATATATTATTAATCATTTCTTGTTCTTCTAATTAATAAATTGATACCGGAGAGAACCAGGGCCTACCTTCTCTGAGGTGGGGTACCAGCATTTTGAAATTGGCATCTCCAAGATCTGAGGATTGAAAAAAACTCGCATTACGAACTGGACGTATGGAAAATGTTATACTCCTCTGAATGCAAGCGAAAACTTGGATTTGTATCGTTTCTGATCATGTATATCTGAAGTAAAATTTTGTTCAGTTAAAAACCCTTCTATTTTCAAACCTCCTTTAAAAGTCACATTGCATACCTTGACATGTTGGCTTTGTTACACTTGACAAGCAACATATATTCTTACCTTCTACTCTATAAAGTCTATTAAAACAATTAATGCCAAATGTTAAAATCACATTAATTGTTTTCTCAAATTTCAAATGATCAAAAATATGATTTACTCAAGTTCATGTTTATCAATGTAGTATTGTCGTATACACGTATTGATTGCACGTTTTGCTTAATTAAAACTTTTCATCTTCTCGACATGGGTTCTCTTCTGTCTCTATCGCTCGGAACGGAAAATTGATCTGATTAAATGGTTTCAAGTTAAAACAGAAGTTAATGTTGTGATTTGTTTTTTTAACGAATAATTGATTTTATTACATCATGAAACAATATCAAATATTTCTCCTATTAAATCTCAAATCGTTTGAGATTGTTTAAGCATTTAAAATATTGTTACAAGGGGAAAATAAGGAATATTATTATACCTTACATTATATATTATATATAAAATAAAAGTGATGTTTTTACAAAATTGGTACCCCAGGGAAACATCACAATTGTTCACCGGTCGACAAATGTAATGTTCCATGTCTGTCCGGAAATGTATCCGTTTTTGCATTCCGGAATTACAATCTTGACCGGAAGTTAAAAACACAAATATGAAATTTATGAAAACACAAGATAAAAACATACAAATAAGTCTTCATTGCATCCAACATTATTGTAAATAGAGTTTCGGTATAATAAAACAATTTTTGTCTGCACTTGCGGTGAACATCATAATTGTTCACCCTTGGGATGTTGTTTTTCCTCGATTTAAAGCCCTCGGGAAAACAACACCCCTCGGGTGAACAATTAAGTGCAGGCAATAACTGTATATTGTTTAAGAAAGGCTTGAGATTCGGTTTATTTATTTCAAACAAATAAATCGATGTATGACTAAAGACGAAAAACTTAAATTCAATAGATCTCCGATCTTTTAATATACTCTTGAATCAAATATTACAAAATGCCTTCGTCTTTATCTGTCATTTATATTGTATTTTATCAAACAATAGTCTACCATCGGTGATTTAAAATTTGTTAATTTATACAAACTCAAACTGTGTGACCATTGTCAGAATTATTAAAACATCCGCTGATGTATTGATACCTTTTCTTACGGGTTTTTTAACATTATGTTTCAATTTTAGAAGGACATTATTGAATTCGTCAATATGGCGAATTACAAAGTAATATCAGCCGTTCGCAACGTTTGAATGCATATCTGAGTGGCTAACTCATTAGAGACTGCAGCGGATATTGATGAACATAAATTCGCTTCAAAAAATATAATTTCTAACCATGCATAGTTGTTTTTCACTAGTAGGAAAGTAAAACAAACATAAATTCTAATGTTAAATCAACAATCAATCTATTTATTATTAAGAAGAATCAAAGCGATTTCAGTGTATTTACACTTCCTTTAGAAATCAATGGGAATTTAGAAATAAAATTGTTTGAGAAAAAAATGGATGATCCTGAACTAATTCGTCTAGATACACCAACAAAGGATTTGTGGCCTCCGAAAAATATAGATGAACTAGATGTAGAAATAGAGGAGGTTTCTGATGAGGAGGAGGAGCCAGAGGAAGAGGAGCAGGTAAAGTTTGACACCACAATGTTGTTTAAATTCTGATAATTTTTTAATTTTTAAAGGAAATTAATTTGTATACTAAATATGGTTAGAAAATATACGTTCTAAATATATGATTTTATCCTTCTGATGTTTTTTTTACTTACAAGTACGTATAACCCGTTTGTTTTATAGACAAGTATGTTTTATATTTAAAGATCGTGTAGGTATCTAAGCTAATAATACAATTTGTTCACGTCACGTTATAGCTGAAATACTGCTAAATTTGCCGTTAAAAGCCAATCAATCAATCAATCAAGTTCTGATAAATATTCAAACTTTAGCATACAATCCTTTATTGGGATATAAAACATAATATGGATATTTGAATACATTATAAGGATAGTAATTAAAATTTTTATTTTTTTATTTTTCGTAATTAAAATATTTTATACTTCTTAAAGGTTAGACTAACATGTGATATCTATTTATATATTATTTCAATCAAAAGAGGATGTGTACGGAGCTTGTTTATTTTTGTTTTAATTTCATGTATGTTATAGAACTTGATCAACATGATTGCTTTCCACACATTTAAAATGTATTAAGCGTTATCTACTACTCAAAGGAATAAACACATATTTTTGTAATGTTTTTCTTCTCTGTCATTCGTTTCGTCGTCAACATTATGCATGTGTGGTGGAATATTGAAATATGAACACATTCAACTATTGATTAGACTTTTACCAATCTTCAGATATTTTTATTTTAGTGTTTATTTTCGCTTTCCTGATTTCGGTCTTGTCTTCGCAGATTTGATGTGCTGTATTTTCATCAATTGATTTTGAATCGTACTTTGTCCTGCATACTTCTAGCGAAGCACAATTTAAATTAAACGGAAGTAACAAACGGAAAAACACAATAATGCAACAGAATTAATGATACAATTCATTTTTATTGTTATATAATCTTTATTCGGTAATCATAATTATCATTATGAAAGTGGTAAATAAATGCACATTCCAATTAGTACGCAGGCGCAAAGCGAAATTTCCAGTTCCTTTCGATTTAATTTGAGAGTTGTAAAACTTTGTAATTAAATTTGCACAGACAACAAATATCACTGCAGTTCTTGTTCAAATGAGTCAACAAAAATATCATCGCCACTGTCAGTCATGTATTCGTGAATAAAACAACGATATTTGATTCTGTAAAAAAGAAAATCATGACTCAATGCACATTTTACTGGAATTATCTTTAAAAAAAACACACTCAAACGGAAGTTGATATATGCAATATATGCACGTTATGAAAAGAATGTGTAAACAGTGATGGTCAACAATTCCACCAATATCATCAAAACAAACAATAACCTCTCACATCAAACTCATTCCATGTTTCGAGGTGAGTTGAAATGTGCAAATGTTTATCCAGAAATGTAAAAAAGTACAAAACAACTGTCGAATTTTATTGAAAAGAACATCAATCTTTTTCTGTCACGTCCGCGCTATACTGTTACTGTTCGCTCTAACATGAATCAAATTTAACAAGTTTATTCAGATACAAATTGTGTAACACGAGGACATATAATATTTAACATATAAGACATGGATACCCTGTCACGTCCACGCTGTGCTGTTACCTTTTCCTAATTATCGTTCGCTCTATTTGAATCAGGTTACAGTATTTTGCTATCTGTATATTAAACTAATTATTCAAAGAAAAAATAATGTATATCTTCATTTCACAGCAATGGTAAAGATTGCAGGATAAATCCAGATATGCGTGACGATGCACATACAAGTTTAAAGTCATATTCGTAGTCATGTCATATTCAAATAGGAAACAATAAAATATACAAAATAATTGCCGTGTTAAACAAATATGTTATTGACAATAAATCTTTAAATGTAAATTATACAGGTTGAACTCTAATATAAAACTACTATTTGTGTATTGCTTAAAGTGTAATATCATAATTTTAATGGCTTTTAAATGTTATTGAATAAATGTACTTTAAATTTGTCGGTTCAGAAAAAATCGTACACATTGTATGCTTGTTTGTGAGATAAATAAAACAAATGGAATTGAAGTCAAGAATGAATAATTTGAATCTGTTATTCATCAAACTACATGGACGTATAATTTGCGAGGGACTATGTTTTACCCCGAGCCAGAATTTGTTTTTCGGGACGAATAAAAATTCATTACTTTTTTCCAATTACACCATACCTATCTCGCTGAAAACTGTAGGTACAGAGTACATATTTATGATGAGCACCTTTCATGTCAATTCATGTTATTCTTTAGATTTAGTGACAGCACTCAAGAAACACCTTGGTTGTTCCTTAATCAATTAGTGATCTGTCTGAATATTTCTTATATACACATCTAAATTAAAAAAGAAGAAAAATGGTCCTTCTCCCTTCAGAATTAATAAGACTTTACTAGAACCTCCATTTATTGTGAAATCTGGACGAATGTAATGCAAGGACAATTACATTAAAGGAATACAAGGACGCTTTTTAATTATTCATATCAAAGATTGGATATTAAGATAAGAAGCGGTTACTTCCGACTATTGTATTATTTTGTTCTTCCATTATAACAATGGAGATAGGTATACACTGTCCGGTAAGCCTTTTAAAACTGTAATGATTGAATTAATGTACTTGTATAATATAAACTCAGGGATGCTTAATTAGAAATAGAAAGTTAACATATATCTGTGTGTTCTAAATTATTTTGCTTTCCAATCTTTCGATTTTGAGTGTATCTGATGAAGATTTTGCAGAAACCTGTCGTGCGCACTAAATTTGATATCTACGCTTTTATTATTCATTCTTTGAGAAAAACCCACCTGTGTCTAATCTAGGTAAAATTGTTGCTGTTGTTGAATTAAATAGGAAAGAAATGTATGCAAATAAAGATAGTGACAGAGAGTATTTAGAGTATTGAGTATATATTGATATATGATGGATTATAGATTCAACAAAATTCTCTCTGGTTCTGTATCCATTTCATACAGCATTTCGTCTGCAAACTTTAATGAACTACTAATATCATTATATTAACTGTGATTCCGTCGTTTCTAAATATGAATGTATGCAAACAGACATATCTGCTAAGCACGCAGATTTTTATTTGTGTTGAGCATAAATGTATTTGTACAAATAGCAATGGAGATACCTAGTTTAGTGCGCACTATCCATTTCTGGAATAATCTTCTTCCGGTACGCTCAAAGTCAACAGATTGAAAAGGAAAATTTCTATAAAAAAACCTTTTGGAGGTAGCAATCCAAAGGGCTTCAACAGGATAACCAAATTCGTAACGGTTATCTATGCACGAGGGAGATAAACCTTAGAGTTAACAATAATTACAGAACTGTTAATGTCAGTAATAAATATATTTAATAAACCATGGGCGGACGATACCATCGGAGACTATTAGTCCACAGGCAGATGTATGAACTCAGTGATAGTAATTAAAACGTAGATATTTAATTCAATGTGACATCTTGAGCTTTTTTATTTTACTTTGGGGCCAATATACAAGGCCAATGATATCTTGTAAAACGTTTGTAAACTAAGATAGATTTAACTTTGTTTTAGTAAATAAAATGAGTTTGAGTATTCGAACGCCAAAGAATAGATGAACAACTTCATTGAATACTTGTTGAATGACATTTAAAATATTGTCTGTGATATTAAAGGAAAAATAACCACATAACTTTAAATAATATACAATTATGGCCTTCATGAGAAGTTAATATCCATAATTATTAAATTGAGAAAGGGTTATTTTCCCCAGGTCCGAAGGACTTTCAACTAGCTAGAGTATAGCATCAGTCTACATGTAATAACAACAATAAAATAGTACTGACTTATATTTACACATACAGACATTTAAATATAATTACAGACTTATACACTAGCATACCATCTATCACACAATGGTTTTGTATTTTTGAATAATACTAATGAGCCAAAAATAATATTAAAAAGAACAAACAGAAAAAGCAAACAAACAAGCAAAAAAAAAATCAAAAAAACAAAAACAAAACAAAAACAAAAACAAAAACAAACAAAAACAAAACCAAAAGAAAAGGCAACAAAAACACCCCTCCCCCCAAATCCCACCCCATCACGTTAAGGTTTAATAAAAAGTTTTAACAGTTCACATAATACATGTATTTATAATTGTTCATGTAATTTTCACGGAACACGACCAGAGTAAAGCATCAGTCAAAATTGTAATGACCTGAAAAAAACAAGTACGGTACTGGATTACATTTTAAAAACATTGAAATATTATCCTAGACTAACATAACAGCATAATATCTAACATACAATTGTTTTTGTTGCAAATGACAATTTGTTACAGTTCACATGCTATTTTTATGTACTTGATATCACAATTATTATATAGATCTTTATGTGTTACAGAAATAATTCAATATTTTTATTTTTTTCTATTTGTTTCTTATAAATATACCTGGATTTTAGTTTCTGTATTTGCTTTTTTTTAACGTCATGAGGATATTATTTTAAGAGGAGGCAAAAACTACTCCTAAGTATTGAAAACTATATCAAGTATGTCTTTCCTGAAGCAGGAATACGAGGGTCACCGTAAATAAGTTATGTGTAAATACACTATAAGACATGTAGGTGCTATTTATATATATAACTTTTCCACAAATTTTGTTAAAGACAAGAGAGTAATATAAGGGTACAAAGCAATAATCACAATCCTCATGTACATAATTATATATATGAAATGACCAAATATATCATATTACGAACTCACAGAATCACCGCGACTAGCACCAGCCGATTCGTAAGATAAACATGTCATATTATTCAAGAAGGTGTCTGCTACAATATTGACCAATGGTACCAAAGTTGTAATAGTTATACCAGGAACATGTCTGCATGTAGTTGTGACATGGGCAAGCATCGAGATTGACACCAGGTGATTCGTACAGTAAACTCGTTATGTTTTATGCGTGGCAATGTAGGTGTCTTGTACAAATGAACTAATGAAACTAAGGTTATAATAGCTACACCGAAAGCAAGATGTCTGCACGTAGTCTTGACCCTGGATATAAACAAAATTTATTAAAAACTATTATATTACAGTAACAGTAAGAACACTGATTGGCTTATTTGAAAACATTCTTTCTATTTTGCTCCATTTGCAATTCGTATTTGCCTTTTCGATCACAGTACGTTCGGAAAACAATTTACATTTTAAGACAGTTTAAATGAAATATTTGCTGATTTTTATTTGTTTATTTTTTGTAGCCTTATATAAAGTTTCGACGACTTGCCAGGGCAGTAAAGATGTTGATTCATGTCTGTCATGTCTGTAAAAGGTATATACATGTTTAAAAGGTGACAATTAATATATTATTAAAATTTTTGTTTAATACACAAACGTAACAGAACTAAAACATTGTTGTCCACACATTTAATAATATATGTAGATCATGCTGTATACTTAGCTTATATGCCATCAGTAAATTCCCATCTACATTTGATACAACCAAAATTGTAAAGAAATAGAAAAAGATGTTGGCAACTTTATAGAAATTTAATTTGATGATTCACTTTGTACTAATAAGCGGTTTATGACTAGAACAATCCAAACCTTAATCCTAATGACATCTACATGGAGCGTATAAACAAGGAAAGTGCCATGTTGATCCTGAAGCTTACACCAAATATTTAGATACATTACATTTATATTGTTTTCATCCTTGAAAATGCGTGTGTTTAATTGTTATTTTTCTTGTATGGTATTAATGCCTAAATGTGATGGCATGTTAAACATTGTTTATAAGTCGTACAAAGCTATTATATTAAATGCGTGTGTTTAATTGTTATTTTTCTTGTATGGTATTAATGCCTAAATGTGATGGCATGTTAAACATTGTTTATAAGTCGTACAAAGCTATTATATTAAATGCGTGTGTTTAATTGTTATTTTTCTTGTATGGTATTAATGCCTAAATGTGATGGCATGTTAAACATTGTTTATAAGTCGTACAAAGCTATTATATTTAAATGTAGTAAATATACTAATTATAGGAAAACATAATGCATATGTACACAAATTTCAAATAAACTTAATTTTTTCGATAATATTTATTCTCCCGTTGTACATATATACAGACTTTATATAGTGAAAGTACGTGTCTCTATCTACGACTTTTCTATTGGATTTTAGAGCTGTTCCTACATTAATAATTATTTGTGGTATTTTATATATAGCAAATGTCATGATTTAACCAACTAGATAACGTCTTTCTTGCATTTTGTTTATTATGTTTTATAGTCTTTTGGTAAATGCAGTGGCACAGGAATCATGGTTTGCTTTACTAGATAATCTTATTGCTGTCACAACGTTACAACAATCTCAAAAGAAAGGGAGAGAATTTGTCAGATTGGTACAGAATGGCGCGGGAAAATTTGTACAATTAACCTTTGACCTAAGTGACTACAAACAACAGAAACAATCTGAGGTATGTCTTATTGCTGTAAACAAATAACAATAAAACATATACATAACCTACAATTGTGGAGCAGCAACTGATTATCTTTCAGGAATACTTTATTTCATTCCCAGTTTTTAGTGGGGATCGTATCTTATGTTTTCTTTGTAGTGTTTTGTATATCATTGTTTGACCATTTGTCTTTTTCCTTTTCGCCTTTGTTCTTAGATTTACGGCTTCTGATTATCTCTTTGGTACATTCAAACTTCTCTTTTTTCATTGTATATGTAGTAGGAACTTTGTGTATGAAACTAAATTACTAATTTGTTTTATAGTTACGAGTTTACCACAATTTTTTGTAGGGGTTCGTGTTTGTCTATCTTTCCTTTTCTGTGTAGTGTTTTGTAGATCTTTGTTCGTCCCTTTGTCCATTGCGTTGGCTGTCCTTCTTTGAATTACGGCTTCTTATTATCCCTTTCGTATCTTTGTTGTCTGTTCTTCTTCGATATACGGATTCTAATTGCCCCTTTGGTATCTTCAAACTCTTCTTTAAGCTTTTCATGCTAATATAGGCATTCTAATTTTGAATTGCACCTAATGAGACTAAAATATAACCAAAGTCTTTAGTCCAAAATGTATGACAATTCTAGGAGAGTAATTAACCTTAGGTACTTTTATCACCGGATTTGCATTTAGATTAACACGACGGGTTGCACTAGTGGAGCATGAACGGCTTACCTTTCCGGAGCACACGAGTTCACGCCCGTTTTTAGTGACGTTCGTGTTAATCGATCTTTAGTTTAATGTGTATGTTTTGTAGATCGATGTTTGTCCTTTTGTACTTTTTCTGTTGGCTATTGTATTGTATGTCCTTCTTCGATTTACGGATTCTGATTACCCCTTTGGTATCTTCAAAACTCTTCTTACAATGGTCCAGTTATGGAATAAATTCCTGTTATTGACAGGTCCTTCTCGTTGAGATAATTTTATTATTCGGTTAAAGTAATCATATTTCAATTATAGGAGACAAGTAGATACTGAACCATTCAATCCAATTTAATGTGTTGTATAATATACAAATCAATGACTGGAAAACTGAATCTTCAATCTCGCTTCAGACATACTAATTCCTATGAACTTCCGGCATCTGTGAAACAATTCATAATTATTAAATTGAGCTGGGTATAAATTATTCATTACATATAAAAGTCTTTGCACACTGTACTTTCAGATTTCTTGGTCTTAGATGGAGATAGTAAGTTACTAATGACAATCTTTTTGTAGACTTCCGTTTCTTGTTAGATATGTCTAAAAACCAAATTGTTATTGCGTTTAACAAAGCACAATTACGGACTATCATTTAAGCTATTTGATACACTTAGTTATCGATTTTGCATAGCGTTTCAGTGTTACTGATTTTGCGTTGATCTTTTGATAATAATTGCATAATTAATTCAGATTGTTAAATTTACCTTTACGATGATCTTGTTGGGTTACGTCAACTTTAAACTAAAACAGCTAATTGTAGTATTTACAAAGCAATCACGTATTGACAAAGGGAAGTAATCTAGTACATCAATATTCAACGTATTTACAAAGGGAAGTAATCTAATTACATCAATAGTCAACGGATTTTACCTTGCAATTAGGAATAAACTGATTATAAAATTTCTATGTAACAATTGTTTTCGTCTTTACATTATATATTGACTTTGATTTTAATCCAATAATTGGATTTTCAGGGTCTGTTTACGGATGAAATTCGAGATATAATGCTACAAAAACCCGGTACTAGGAAGCTGGAGAAAGTTGACGAAGTAAGTTAAACATATATTTTTATTTCTTTGTTGAATTTAATTCTTTACTGAAAACGACCACTTGACTGAAACAACACTAGAATCATAATTGACTTTATTGGGCTTTCGAACACTTTGACTTCGAGCGTACCTGATGAAGGCTACTCCAGAGACGCGTCGTTCGCACTAAATTTTATGTCTACGTTTTTATTACTCTTAACAGAGAAGAATTGTTGTTGGAATTTCATTCATTGTCTTTTCACAGGTACACAATGTTATATGGTATATGCTTATGCAATAGACCAATTTAAAAGCTAAAATTCTCTCAGAATACCGCATATCTATCTTTCTCAGTCGTGGTCGTGATCGTATGGTAGTTGGATTTACAACTACCTGTCAAATCAGAGCATATTACCACTAAAGTTGTGAGTTCAAATCCCGCTCGTTGCGAGGTGTACTCGATACAACATTATGTGATAAAGTTTGTGAATGACTTGCGGCAGGTGGCTGCATTCTCCGGGTACTCCGGTTTCCTCCACCAATACAACTGACCGCCACTATATAACTGAAATATTGCCGAAAGTGGCGCTAAGCACCATATTTCCAACTCTGAACCACTATCGTTATCGTAAAATTGTAAATTAACCATTCGCAATCGCCATCTAAAACGTTTCTATATTAATGGAATTATATTGATGACATCGCTTCATTAAATTAATACCGAAGATAATTTTTCATTGTATATTTTCTGCCTTATTTGCAGTGAAGTTGTTTGTCTGTGGTTGTACTACCATAACAAATGGCTCTTCTGCATTGGACATCGTGAAAATTGGAACAACATTGAAAACACTTCTTTTAGAGGTTTTTTATATGATATAAACTTCTGTTGAATTGTTTCGGTACAACCTCTGTCATATTATTACAGGTGGTGAAATGTCTAAAGGCTATGAGTAAACAGTTCAGGGAATATCAATTTACAACACAAAGAAAAATTGTACAACAAGCATTTTATGATAGGTAAGTACATGTGCATGTATGCTATTTTATTGTTAATATTAACATATAAGATAATAACACACAAAGGCCCTACAATAAGGGTAATAACAAAATTACCGAACTCCGGACAATCTTACAAAGGGAAAGTCAAAACTCATAAGTATATAAACAGACAAAATCAATCAACAACCGGAAAACTGTGAAAACCGTAATGACCCTGACTTGGTACAGGCATTTCTAAAGAAATGGTGGGTTGAATCAGATTTTAAAGCGCCAAACCTCCCGCTTTCATTACGGCTCAAAGGTTCCGGCTGTCACTATAACAGTATTTATAACAATTCTGGAACAAAATAGGTAAAATAGTTGTCAAAGCAGTACCAAACCCAGTGAAGCAAATGTCAAAAACAATGCCACAGTAGGTACGTTACTTTATTGCTAGTATTAAGATATAGGATAATACAGTGGATCCTGTGCAATCCGACTCATGAGTTTTCCGACATCCTGTGACATCCGACAAAAAATTCATAGTCCCAAAGTATTTCTTTGATACTCTTTTCTTAGCACAAAAAGACCTTAAAATGCCACGGTAGGAATTGTCGTTTAGCGAGAATATTTTTGAAGGAAAGTGTCTTGTAGCTATTACTAAAAAGTCACCCTTGAGACAATCACGGAACATGAACTCCTTGTCCTTCATTATTCCTCCTTTTAAGATTACACAAAGAATAGAATGGGTTTTTCCCTCGTATGATATCCGACTGGAATCGTCTGCTACAGCCAATGATTATTAGTGACTTGATTGACACATGTAATGTTGCTGTCTCCTCTATCAAATATTAACAGCCAATGATTATTAATGACTTGATTGACACATGTAATGTTGCTGTCTCCTCGATCAAATACTAATTTATGAAGCCTGTAAATAGTTTTTAACCTGTTTCATTCGTCATGTACAATCTCTGACATAATCTTCAACTTATTGAAAGTGGTCAAGTATTGGCAGAAGCAGAAATGATATAGGAATAAAGCATATTTAAGACAAAATTGCGTCATATATGTAACATTTACAGTGAATTGTGGCGATACTTTGAGTCTAAATATGTTTTCCATCCAATTAAATCTTTGCTTTTATTCTATAGAAGCAAGTTCCATCAAATACATAGAAGAATAAACACATCAATCAGTTTGTATTCTGCTTAGTTAACCTACATAATTTATTGAATAGAATTGATGTTGGCCCATCAAGCTAATCTAGCTCCTCCGCTGTGTATTGATGTGTTTGTTCCAAGCAAAGAAAGTGAACGGTCATGCATTTTTGTGTCGGGGGTATAGATTTTCTTCTTTCTATGAATTTGTTATTTGGTGGAATTGTTCCCACAGTGTGGCATTTTTGCTTTACATTTGATTACATAATAAAACATGTATATCTCAGTTATAGAGAGAGAAAGTCGGGTATGATTGAGTATTGCTAACTGTGCTGTTTTGCATTGATTCATAACCCCTTTGTATAAATATTCTTATTCAAGAATCACAATCTTAACCCCTAATCCCCTATAGACATTTATTTTTGTCCCTCTTCTAATAACTTCGTCAGATTACCTGGTTGGTATCTTCAAACTTTTCTTGTATGTAAATTTCATCTCTTATATTAATGCAGTGCTTGAATTGTCTAATGCAAAAGTAAGATGAAAAATCAGTTATATCACTGATTTTGCTCAAATGATTTCAACAATGGTTTGGCGTTCACTTTGCTTCATATGCCTATATAAGTGGAATAATTACTTTGGTCATTAGCTTTGTGCATTGATTTGGGAAGTAGTAAGTTGTAATACAGGTGAATGAAACAATATATCTAAATACCAATAAAAAAAGTCCGCAAAATTTTACATTTTATCTAAAACACCAGAATTTACATATTTTCCCCATTGTTATCAGTAATGACAATCTTAGAATTCCTTTAAGGTATATCAACAGGATATGAACCATTCAAACTATTCCAGTATTGATTGGGTCAGGAATGGAGCATTTTGATATATATTTTTGCCAAACAATAAAGTACAACAGGATCGATGACTGTAATGATTGGGGTTACATTCAGACGTTTATATTTGTTCAAGTAAGGGTTAGAGTTATGGTGTTTAACGCCACTCTCAACACTATTTCAGTTATATCGCGGCTGTCAGTTTTATAGGTGGAGGAAACCAGAGTACCTGGAGAAAACCACCGATCTGTCGCAATTCAATAAACAGTCTTACAATAGGTTATTAGTAGAATAATTGGATCGTAGATTAGGATGCATGAGGAATTTGTAATTAGAAAAAGCAATACTTCATTTCTGAAAAGGTTCCAATTATAAGTTAGATTAATTAAGAAAACAATTATAACAAAGAGTCGCCTTATTAGGAGAGTCGAAAAATTATGTCTACAAAGATTTGTTTTCAAATGACAAATGTATCTGCAGTTTACTGCACTATAAAAAGATAATATATATGAAGTGCATATCGCTGTTCTAGTAATGGACGCATAGATAAAATCTAGTCTATCGTCGACTGCATTGCCTTTTTACAGTATTAAACGGGAAATTCTGATTTTTTTGCGTATTGTGGTGTCCAACGCATATTGCGTTGTGTTTTGTTTTGTTTGTCCTCGTCTTGTGTACCCTATATTACCAGTTTCCTTGGATTGTCCATTCTTGATTGTCCATTCGGTTTTCGATAAAGTTTATTTATAGTGAATAACAGGGTGTTAGTATTCTGTTATTCTGTGACACTATGCGCGATGTAATCTTTAAAACGACAGGTGCCATTGGTGGAGCAGGAACTGCTTAC
This sequence comes from Bathymodiolus septemdierum, assembly GCA_963383655.1. Classification (NCBI taxonomy): domain Eukaryota; kingdom Metazoa; phylum Mollusca; class Bivalvia; order Mytilida; family Modiolidae; genus Bathymodiolus; species Bathymodiolus septemdierum. The sequence goes on from OY726524.1 coordinate 71,100,284, forward strand.
CCCTTGGAGCACAAGAGTACCTCCCAGGGTTTTAGTGGGGTTCGAATTGCTCAATCTTATGCTTTGTTGACATTGTTATGTAGATCATTGTTTGTCCCTTTGATAATTTTATTTTGGCCATGGAATTATCTGCCTTTCATCGATGTACGGATTGTGATTAACCCTTTGGTATCTTCAAACTTTTCTTTTCTGTGACAATGAAATATACACACAAAGACCCATCGTAGCGCCAACAGTTGATAAAGTCGTTGATTTTTTGGAATGTACATATTTTCTAATCATCAATGCAACCCAATAACCTTTTATTTGACCTTATGTAACAACAATCAACCAATCAATCAATCGTTATATGATAAAAGTTGACAGAAATATCAACAATGCCCAAGTGATATACATGTATTTGGAATTTATGGATTTATATTCACTGTTTTACCATTACGAGGACATTCCTGACACATTCAACAGACCTTAGAGGTGTACGTAGGGATACGTATACTCCCGTTGATGGAGATTTAGGAATATTCCCATTTCCGAATCAAAAGGACATATATCATAACAGTCAATATAGATCAAAATCGACAATCGAGTGTGACAATAAATCTAAATAACGTACAAAGCGAGGTAACTCTTACATATTTATTTTACTTCTACGAATAGGTACAAACACAACAGAGTAATTATAAGGGACGGACTCACTCCAGATGGAATATATTTCAATATTAGTGGAACCTGTAAGTAATTATTTAATTCAGAAAATGCTGTAGAAATGTGAATGATACATTTTTAACCATTGAACAATAAAATTGATGATTTAAATTGTAATTATGCGGTGTACTGTACGTGTAGTTCGATTTTTAAACTAAAATATGCAAATCGAGTTTAATAAACAGGCTACAAATTAGTACAGTTTTGGACGAAATGTTTTTCTTTCAAAAGAAAAAAAATGATATGACAGCACAAATATCGTGCGAAAATATTTTTCTCAACATTTTGCATTTTTGGATATGCATGTCATCACATTGTATATATATCGTGGTAGATAAAACTAAATCTTCTCAGTAACGAATGCGAGTCGGAAAAATCTAATCTTGATCTTTCTTGGGTGTAAATTTCAAAATGAAATTCTGCATTGTTCTGTGATATTATAATATATTTGGAGTATTTTGTATATCCTTATTGTTTAGTTCATAATTATTTTATTTGATCAATGATAAAAAGAGGATCAGACACAAGTTTTACCAACTTATGGAGTCTTCTCCTATATATACAACCATTATTACATTATATTGAGAATGCACAAGAAAACAAGAAAAATACAATTTTATCATATAACAGAGAAAGCTGAAAATAATAAATAAATAAAAAGAAATGAGGAAAAAGTATGTGTGTGTGGGTGTATGGATGCGTAATGGTGTTTGGATATAACATGTACATTAAACGATTATAAATCATTGTCGCTCATACATTCATGCATGTTTAAGCCATCTCCTTTTAAACTGGTACAACTATTGTCAGTTTGTAATATTAAAGAGTTAAATAATCTAGGTAAATTGTTCTATTCTTCTGAAAAGGTTAGAAATTGCTTAACTTAATTGTCATGCTCCGCTATGAATATATGCTTGTATTGATTGTATGCATATATCCAATAAGCTGTATTGCTTTTGGTAAATAAAGTATTATTATTATTTTTATTAAGCATTTAAGATTAACTATCGTTTAAACTACAGTCCAATCAGTCTTACGTGATTGTGCAAGGGAACAGTGAAATATGCTCACATAAGACAGATGATCACTTAATGCAGGTTTAATTGATATACAATGCAATGTGAAGGAAATGAAAATTAAAGATCACATAATACTAGTTATTGCTTAATAGAGGTGGTCACTAAAGTAGTTTTGACTGTATTGACAATGTTGAATGAAAGGTTTGGTTGATGGTGTTTAACGCCACTTTCAACAATATTTCAGTTATATCGTGGCGGTCAGTTTTATGAGGGAGCCAGAGTACCCGGAAAAAACCACTGAACTTCCGCAAGTCAATGACAAATTTTATCACATAAAGTTGTACACTTCGCCGGAGCAGGATTCGAACTCACGACATCAGTGGTGAGAGGCGCAGATTGCATAGGTAGTTGTAAATCCAAATACGATATGATCACGACCACGACGACCCCTAAGTAGAGATACTAATTAGAAAAAAAATACTATTTTTAGTCATTTTGATATCTAACAGTAATATATTCACGTGTAAGCCGATTATTTTTTCCTTATATTTGTGCACACTTTACAATAAGAGGTACGATATCTAACTACAATTCTCACGACGTCTATTTCAATACTAAAGTCTACCATTTCAATCACATTTCTTGTGAATTATTTAAATAAATACAATGGTACGATTTCACATATTAAACTGGAGATTGATGTTTCAAGCATGCATAAAAATCTTGCCAATGAAATCGATATAAGTCTAACGAATTTATCAAAATATAAACATTTGTTCAGGGTTTAAAAGAAACCCGCAATCATCAGACTTTTGTTGGTTAAATTTCAACAACAGCACATTATTATTGCATTATAAAGGTAAAATTTGGTATCAGATGTACGGTCAAGAAAAAATGTGACCTTTTGATATAGGTGACTGCTTAATAGAGGCGACCGCATGGGCAGGTTTGACTGTACACAGATATATTGTTTTGTTCTCAAATGTAAATTTGTAACGCGAAACGTATATTTAACAGAAATCTTTTGATAACACGTCTGATGAAATCACAATAAATCTAACACAGATAATTACATACATTAGAGATCGATGAGTTAAACAGTTTGTCAAATGTATAATTTGTATGTCAAGTTACGTAGAGATAACAAAACATGTATTCATATTAAATTTAAAAGGCATTTAGTATCGCATTATAAGAGAGATTTGTAAAGTCATCGTTTATAGCGGTTTAAATGTATCCCTCCATATATCATATCAAGCATGCCAAGGTTCACATGTCTTTGTAATGGTTTTAATAGATTCAAAAAGTATCGTTTTGTACCCCGACCCAAAATCCTACAATAGTCCATGTCATATTTGTAATTATACCTACTAGTATATCAGTCTGCATGTTAAAGCACAAAAAGAAGCTATTAGACACTCACGACTGGCAATACATTGTTTATATCCATTTAATTAAGCTCTTACATTTTAATTAACCTCATGGGGTGCAGAAACGGATTAATTGCTAGCAAAAATTATTTAACTGTCTATCATTTTAGTGATCACCAAAACTGAAGGCAGGAAAAACACAGAAGAAATTCACCCAGGCGATAAATTTGGGGTAGGTTTAAGATCTTATATATGAAAACAATAGCTAACAGTTAACCGATTCATTGCGCTGTAAGTACCTGCAAATATATACACAATTGAGTCGGGATAATGTAAGCAAAAGAAACCAAAGGGGTAATCTGAAGACGTAAATCGAAGAAGGATAGACAATAGAGTGGTAGAAAAGGACAGTGAGAAAGACAATCAATGTGTTACAAAAACTACACAGAAAACTAAAGGCAGAGTTACACGAATCCCACTAAAAAATGGAATGAACTCAGGTGCTCCGGAAGGGTCCAAGTTCCTGCTCCATTTGTGGCACCTGTCGTGTTATAAAGTGCACAATGGCACACGCGGCTATATATATATGAGTCTATGTATTACATCCCATCCACCTCATGACTATACACATTAGTAGACGACGATGTATCAACAAACTAACGTTGGTTATTTAGTTTATCGCCATTGTAACAGAAAAACATGTTTTCATTTCCAACAAACCACACCCAATAGTTATAAATCTATAACTTACTTTACATAGAATTATAGAGAATATTAAGATCACAATGTATTTTAGCTTACATCAGTTAAATTGTGTATCCTTAATATTTCATTGAGGGTCTCTTGTTACCTTGGTGATATTGGCTACGGTAATCGTGTTTTAGTGTAGTACAGATTAGATTCTGATCATATCTAGCCTTTGTTGTGCTTCCACTGTCGTCGTTTCATTAAAGTAGACTGGTTCGAAATATGTCAGCAAGATGTTCATTCGAGGTTTTATGTTGCACCGTGAGATACGTTGGTAAACAAAGACCAAATACATCAATGCAGTGTGTTGATCTAATGCAATATACTACACACAATAGTCAATTGTTCTCCTATTGCTATGTTTGAACAATATGGACGTTAAAAAGGGCTAGAATTATGGTGTCTACCGCTGTTTTCAACAATATTTCAGTTATAGCTTTTCGGTTAGTATTATTGGTGGAGGAAACCGGAGAAAACTACCGACCTGTCGCAAGTCGCTGAAAACTTGATCACATAGCGTTGTATCGAGTACAACTCGCCATGAGCGGGGTTCGAACTCGCAACTTTAGTGGTGATAGGCACTGATTGCACAGATAGTTGTAAATCAAACTCCCATGCGATCACGACAACGACAGCCCCTACATGTCCGTTAGGCAATGTTCACTAGCTGATTCTTGTCATCTCTCTCTTTCATTGCTAAATATGACCCATTTACGTATTGTATGGAGTATCATATGAAAAGTTATATATTGACAGCATGATCATTTTGATAATATTGGTATAAAACTACATTCTTTATTTTTTAACAATAAAAGGAAGAAGATTTAATCTGTGGTTGTACCAGAAGATCTACAGTTATCACCAGAAACGAAGTTGAATTATTGTTTCTTCATAGATCTGTGAGTTCATTTTTATTCTTATGTATACGTGTATGTCCAAAAGTAATATATGCTTCATGTAGAAGACATGATATGCACCAATAACATGACCATGATATACCGTGGACACAGTGAGATTGCTGAGAAAATCATTAGCAATATATTACAAAGGAAATATATGAATGTTAACGAGAGTATGATATGGAAGTAAATTATAGGATGACATTTTTTTTTTTAAAGTAAACGACATGAGAGGTTTGAAGATACCAAAGGAGTACTGGAAAGTCGTAAAGCGAAGGAGAAGAGACACATTATGGGAATGAAGTCTCGATTTTATAACTACGGCATCATTGAACTCGCCCAATGTTGACACCAACAAAACAGGTGACAATTTTAGACCAGGGATTGTTAGATATTCCACCAATATCAACAAAAATAACAACCAAGCCACCTCTCGGCTCAAGCAATTGAAAAGACCAAGACATATGAAATCCAGTCCTTTTTTCGGTTGACTAATTTCCTCTCTGACTATTGAAACAATAGTAAGGGTCATCGTGGTCGTGATCGTATGATAGTTGGATTTACAACTAACTGTGTAATCAGTTGCTGTCATCAATAAAATAATGAGTTCGAATCTCGATCATGGCGAGATGTACTGGATACAACATTAAGTGATAACGTATGACAGTGACTTGTGACAGGTCGGTGGTTTTGTTCATGTACTCCGGGTTTCCTCCACCAATGAAACTGACCGCCATAATATAAATAAAATATTGTTGAAAGTGGAATTAAATACCATAGCCCTAACCTTGAACTGATATTTTAGTCTTTTTAGTATTATCCCATCAAATTGTTAAAATTAGACATATGTGTACCATAGTATATCTAACTAAATACAGATCTGCCTAATTTTGATTTGAACTTGAAAAATGTTCGTCATATTCAGTATGCTGACAGATAAAGTGCAAAACGTTCGCTACTTTATCTATCAAGTTTGACTTTTATAGACGTCTGCAATATTTAAACAGACGATAAATCGTGTACCTTGTAATAAAAACTGAGCTTCTGTTGATACTTGTGTCTTACTCGAGTGTACCACTTCTTAAGTTTTTATTAGTAAAGGTCAAACTTCGTATTTAAAGATTTCAATAAAATCAATTGAAAGATAAAGAATAAATATGAAATAAACAAGGAGATATAAAAGTCAAAATTGTTATGTGAAATACTGAATTTATATCATCTATCAAAATAACATGTTTTTAAAATATATAATAAAAGTAAGTTTACATTGTGAATACAAAAAGCCAAAAAGACATGTATTAAGATATATGTATAATTATAATTAAAATAAAGAAAACCCAAGTAAAATATGATAAAGAAATAAAAATTGCAGGACTAAAATTAATTGAGAGAACAAATTTATAAAATACAAAAAAGGAAAAAAAAAAAAGTAGAAAAAAACCCAACACGAAATAAAACCAAAAACATGGGAGTTTTTCAATTAATCCCATTCCATTTAGTTAATGTTGATTTTAAATTATCTTATGCTATCTTTGATTCTACAAATATATTAATCAGTGACATTCCTGTGGTTTGTTCAGTCTTTGCATATGTTAGTTTGTTGTGATATCAGACATAATGCTGACGATGTTTGTAAGATAGCTTTCTGTCAGACAATCAAAAAGAGGTTAAAGTTTAAAGTTTAAAGGTACTAAACATTAGAAGATCAAGAACCGTCTGGCTGTAACTCTTAAACAATTAATAGTAATGTTATCCCTTTTACTTAGCTTTGGCTATTTATATTTGGCTGTTTCAGATTGATTTATTTCATTTTTCCTACATCCATATTTTGTTCTTTACAATTTAAAACTTTAATTATGAAACACCCCAATTGTTGCTTCGCATGCTTATCATACAATTTTAAAGATTTTGAACGTAAATCTGTAAGTTTGCCCATACAATAAGATATTATGGATTGTATGTACAAAGAATGTTTGTATATATTTATTTATATATGTAAAAATTATTTTGGAGAAAAACTTTGATCATATCGCTAGGTTGACGCCCATTATTTTGCTTATGAACGACTTCCCACTAAAACAATGTAAACATTGTTTGTCTATAATGAATTAAACTATCTGGTAGCGGATTAGGGTTGTGGTGTTTAACGCCACATTCAACAATCTTTAAGCTATATTGTGGTGGTCAGTTTTATTGGTGGAGGAAAACGGAGTGCCTGGAGAAAACACTGACTTGACGGACACTATCTGGTTAAAATTTCGTCCTTGTTTTTGGTTTTTTAATACATTGATGTTTATCACAGATTGATCAATAGTACATTTAGCGATTAAAATTACATTAATAACAATGTTAAACGTTTCACACCATTAAAAAATTTACACGTTAACTTGTAAAAACAACATTTCTAAGTAAGTATTTCTCGTAATTCTTTTACGATCAAGGCGATGCATGTTATATGTTTTTATACTACTTTTGTTACTTTATGTTATCTTTTAGGTAATACACAATAGTTTTACAAAGAACATTTAATCGTTATTGAGTATCACACGAATTTCTCCTTTTAATTAACTCATATCACGAAACAACACGAAAATTTACTTTAAAAAGCGTTTAGTTCCGCTTTGTGATAAAGACATTTAATTCTATTAAATCTCTCATTTCTTCTTATACACTGTGCTAACTTCCGTATATTGACATACAACGTATCGCTAGCTAAATAAAAAGTTATTATTAAACGTACCGAGGCTGATAGACATGCAGGTTCTTTTTAAAATATATTTGGTCACATTTGACGGATTTTCATTAACAATGTAAAATCAAACGATGAGAAATAAAGGTGATCGTTTGTTTTGAAACAAATCTCTCAAGATTTATGTATATTTCATATGAACTAAATGTATATGACCTTTGATTGGAGAAATCTACCAAGATATATATATATTTTATATCAACTAAAAGTATATGACTTGTGATTTGAGAAATCACTCAAGGTTTATATATTATATTTTTTCTAAAACTAAAAAGTATATAAATCGTGATTGGATGGATTTATCATTAATGTGATGGATTAGATTAGTTGGACGTCTAGATTATAATGTGAATTTATCCGAAAACATTAACAGAAAAATAATATAGATTTGTTTAGAAAAATCTATTTGATATATATTAAAAGATTATATGTCATCAATTTCTTTTCATTGAAGGATTACATGGATATATTTGATAGATCAGCTGATTCTAATGATGAAAGAAATCTAGATGTTTGTAGGTAAGACAATTTTATTTGATTTGATTTGATTTATTGTATTTAACGCCACTTTCAGCAATATTTCAGCTATATCATGGCGACCAGTTTTAGTGGTGGAAGAAGCCGGTGTACCCGGAGAGAACCACCGACTATGGGCAAGCAACTGGTAAACTTTATCACTTGCGGCTGCGAGTCGAGTGCACTTTTTTTTGTAATTTACAAAGCCGGGCGCGAACCCACGTCGTATGAGTTGTTAGGTAATCCAACTACCTAGCTCATTGATTCACCCGGGCCCTTAGGTAAGAAGAACCTTTGTATTTTCTACTGTACACAATGCATTCATAAAATGAAAAACAGAACATACCACACTGTAGGAACATTTCCAAAATCCACAATAGTTGAAAGAGGCACAATTGATACCCCTAACACATAAATACATGACCGCTCACTTTCCTGGCTTAGAACAGGCACTTCAAATAAAAAGTGGCGGGGTTAAACTAATTTTATGTTCCGTGTCATTAATTTATAGGGAATATATAATTGGAAGTTAATAGTTCTTGGGAACAAAAGTTTTAAATTATTTACAAGTAAAGAAATAAAAACAAAAAATACCACTCTTTTCAAAACATTTTCAAAATCGAATCAAACTATCATAGAAAAATACCAATTCGATACCCCTAGCACACATGCATGATCACTCACTTTTAAATCAAAGAACGATTGGCATAAACAGAAAATCACGGTTATAAAACATTTTTGCTTTGTAATTTGAATGAGTGAGTGAGTAATGTTGGCTAGCGCCATGTCAGCAATGTTTTAGTTATATCATGGCAAAACTAATGTAAATAGAGATGGTGATCATATCTGCTTTGCATTAGACCAACATAACTATTGGATTTTTTTTAGTGCTTGCTCGCTGAAGCAACATTCCTCAGATAGCCATGTCAATCCATTCGAACGCATTATCCCAATTCCGATTCTTTGCTCTTACTCCTTAATGTTACGAGCACGCTGAGTATTACACTACCGATGTTGTGATTGAGTAATTTGACAGACAAGAGCTGCTAATTATAAATTGTGCCTTCTATTGAATACCGTGTTATATGCACACCGTTAACACTGGATGCATGCAGACGCAGGTTGCCACTCAAGATTTGAAAACTCACAATTTTGACGTAAAAATAATTCTGACTATTATGAATCTTCTGTACATGTATGAGGAAAAAAATAACCGTCATATTTTGGGATTCATGTGTCTTATTCTTATTTATGATATATACATGTATGTTGGATATCTAAATTAAGGGGGCCGTGGTGGTCGTGATCGTATGGTAGTTGGATTCACAACTACCTATGCAATCAGTTCATATCACCACTAAAGTTGTGAGTTCAAAGCCTGTTCATGGCGAGGTGTACTCGATACAACATTTTGTGATAAAGTTTGTCAGTGACTTGCGACAGGTCGGTGGTTTTCCCGAGATCCTCCAGTTTCCTCCACCCTTAACACTGACCGCCACGATATATATTAAATAGTGTTGAAAGTGGCATTAAACACCACAACCTTAACATCTTTTTCTGAGTATGTCACAGTGTAATATATTGATTTGTTGTTTTTTTTTTATGTAGAAAAAATGAAGTTCTTCGACATTTCCCTTTGGAAAAGTTAGCTGAGAATCCGGGAACATGGAGTGTGCTAAAATACAAGTACGTGTAATGAATATCAAATTTTGAACATAAACATAGAGTGCCAATACAGACATATCCAGAAATTAGCTGTATTTCTTTTATACATATTCATCATATTTATATAAGAACCCCATCACAATACTGAATTTTCAAGCTGGCTGGATTGTCCATTAGATTTGTCAAATGACTGCATACAATACGGAGAATCAATGTCTCCGTTAAAAATCCAATGCTTAAATGCTATTGTTGAATTGTAATTTGCCAAAATTCAAATAATTGTGTTGTTTTGTAGCGATTTTAGAAATTTTAAAGCATGCTAAAATGACATTTTGGTATTTAATTCTTCGATGTGGAAATCTAGAATTTAGAAACTAGAATACATATGAAATTCATCAATATGATTTCATCTATGTTCATGAATCTAATTGACTGCGGCAAGTTCATCATTAAATTTTGTGTCGAACTCCACCTATTTCGTGTATTTCAGACATTTTTACGTAGACTCTACAAGCAGGTTTATTGGTTTGACTTCTCAGATTTTCATTTTGTACAGGACATTCAAA